>CANJKZ010000897.1:765000-1453556 GCA_947471745.1 Closterium sp. Naga37s-1
ACCCCCGCCCCTGCATGCCCTGACCCTGAATCCCCTGTCCAAGCACCCCTCCCTGCATGCCCTGCCCTTGTACCGATTGTGACTGTATCGAGGCCTGGGGGTGAGAACCCGAGGAAGGTCCTTGGGAGAAGCCCCCCGGGATTGGAGGGAGGCCGCTGGAGGAAGTGGGAGCAGTCGACTGGACGGCAGGCAGGGAAGGATGCGCGGGAACAGACGACTGCAGGGTCTGCAGACTCGCCTGCTGCTGCTGCTGCTGCTGCTGCTGCTGCTGGAAGGGTGGCAAAGATTGGGCTTGCGGCTGGCTGAGAGCAGGTGCGCCTCCCGTGCCTCCGCCTGTGCTGGTCGCAGCAGGAGCGGTTTGTGCAGACAGCAGCTGCCCTTCCATCTGCTGCTGCAGTTGCTGCATTTGCTGCTGCAGCTGCGCTTGCTGTGACGACTGCTGCTGCTGCTGCTGCTGTCGTAGCATCTGCTGCTGGTTTAGCACCTGCTGCTCTTCCTGCTGCTGTTGAAGGCTCTGCGAATCAACACCCATCGCCTCCTCATGGATCTGCTGTCGCTTCTGTCGCAGCAGTCGCAGCTGCTCCTCGCTCTGCTGAATCTCCATCGCCAGCAGCTGCTCCTGCGACAGCTGCGAAGCCTGATGCGACGGCCCTGACGACTGCACCTGCGCGACAGCAGGCGACGACGGCAGCGGCTGCTGCGACTGCTGGCCTGTCGCACGACCCGTCGCCTGAGTCGCCTGCGACGCCTGCGCCTGCGACTGACTAACCACAGGCTCGGGCGGGAGTTCCACAATCACAGGAGCTGATGCTGATCCGGATGCTGCTATGGGCTGCGGAGCAGCAGTAAGCATCGGAACGCTAGACGCTCCTAAAGACGTCCTTATTTGGTGCTGCTCCGTCGTTTGCTGGCTCTCCACCCGCACCTGATGAAACACCTGCTGCTGCACCTGCTGCACTTGCTGCACCTGCTGTTGCTGCTGAGGCTGCTGCGGCTGATGCTGCTGGTGATGCTGCTCGTGGTGATACACGGTGGTCGTTCGAGGGGACATCTGCCACGTGTCACCCTGCTGGAACTGCTGAATGCTAGAGCCAGGTGTCAACGCACTGGGAGCCGTCTGCATGCTCACAGATTCAACCCGAGTCATGGAGACTTTTTCGACCCGAGCCAGGACCACAGGCTCGGCAACCCGAGCCATGTCCACAGGCTCGGTAACCGTGCCTGTAATGGACGGTCGGATTAAGGCGTGAGAGTCCGATCGGGCTTGGTCCAGTTCCTGCTTGTGCTTCTGCTCCGCGCTCTCTAACTGCTCCTTAAGCTCGTCCCTTTCCCGCTTCACCACGTTTAATTGCTCCTCCAGGTATCGAACCCGGGCCTCGTGCAGCTGTCCCTGTGCTGCAGCAGCGGTTCTCGCGGATTGAAGCTCTTCCGTTGCGCATTTCAGCAATTGACGAAGGCTTTCCACTTCCTGAAACAACGGGCAAGAACACGACGTGGATGTCAGTAGCAAGGAAGGGAATGTTAAGGTTAAAAAAAAAAATTGCACAGGTGAGGCGTTTGCCAAGAAATAAGAAACATCGGTTTAAATTAAACGGCTTTAACCTTCACTAAGACTAGAAAAAAACTAGGGAATGGTGTTCAGCAGAGAAATTACTTGCCTGCAAATGGGAGCAGCACGGCTCGTGAGTAGCTCGATCCATGATAAACACCTTAACTACGCCAGACGAAACGACGAAAATAAAAATCAAAATCGCACTAATTCACTGAAATCATCCAGATAATAGAAACGACTAAACTTAACGCATTAAGAAACCTAGAAAACTATGAGAGTTCCCCTGTTAGGAGCGTCGCAGCTACGAAATCATTGCCACATGACCGAAACTAGCTGGGTGGATAGAAAACCGAAAGCAGCAGACGATACGAAAACAAGTGAGGACAGGAAAAGCTGGGAGAAGCTTCAATTAGGGTTTCCGAAGAAGTGGAGCGGAAGGAGAGTGGGAGGGAGGTGAGGGGAGAACAGTGGATGGGAATCATGGGAGAATGCGGGCCGAGAATGTCGGTGCTACAGTAACGGGAACGCCAGGATTGGTACACTATGAGTGTGCATAAAATGGTAGAACTAAAAAGCATAAAACAGCACATTAATTTACGAAGGTTATTGACACTATATATGATAAAACAAAATCATATCAGCTGAAGGCTGGATGCACATCTGATCTAATCATTTTTAATGCTGACTATTTGAAAAATGAACCGGATATACTTTGCTTAACTGTATTGCCATCATCGACTAACGCATATGGATGTTTTATCAAAACGTAGAGAGATTTGTAAACCCATGTGTGATTTATCCAGGAGATAAATAAGGTAGCAATATCTAGATTAATAAAACAATTCATATATAGTTAAGCAAGAAGTGATATAGTAACATTGTTCCCTCCCTGCGCTGCTGAATAGTTGGGACATGCCGCATAACATGAAAACAAGCATCCTTCGAGAACATGTGCACTGCCCTTGTACATAACGGAAGTACAAAATTTCTCCTCCCGTGCACTCATGCCGTGGCATGAAGGAATCTAAACATTAGGTTTTCGAATCGCGAAGCGCAAATGTGAATGCCTGAACGCGAAGCCTAGGTACTTTGGAAATAGCCCGTATGCCTCGTGGCACTCACCTGTAGTCTTTGCTGTTAGAAACTGAGAATGACTAGAAACGAGCATACAAGGGAGTACAAGTAGCAACCCATATCCTCTATAGCACGAGATTGTACACATATAAAATGTACAGGTGTACTTTGACACCAGGGCTGACTTTATCAGACTAAAATAGTCTGATTGTCTGAAATCTCAGGGTATTTTCCTACGGATCCTGATTTTTCAGACTTGTAAGATTTTCAAACATGAGTGCCTCAGACTTACTTGGTTTTGGATCCTGAGATTTTCAGAGTACTGACTTAGCCGATAATGGGTCTTCATACTACAGGGAGTACGGATCCTGAAATGCGGATCTGTGATTTCTACGTACATTCCGCTACGTCATATGTTGCCAGTGTACGAACACACTTCATGGCGCTGTCACGCGCAGAATCTGTCCTTGGCAACTTTTGCCACCCTTTTCCCTTAGAAATCTGCCAACTTGGCTCACTCTTCCACTCACGCGGGACCATCACTGCAGCTACGCGGTGTCAGCGAGGGAAACTGGTTAGCGTTGCGCCCCACGTGCTACATTTGTGGCAGTGCTGTACTGTAGTGGTTGTAGTGTGTTCTGAGTACTTCAGACTTGTGTTTTTGCGGAACCTGAAAAATCAGAGTGGCCATTCTCTGGGAAATATGCCTCAGACTAAAAATTTTCAGAGCCCCCAGAACATCAGACTGGATTTTTTTGAATAGTCAGCCCTGTTTGACACACCCCTTAGGCTAGGTAAAGGGCAGTGTCTAGTAGAGCGGCACTACTAGTCCAGCCTCTGAGGTAAGAGGACACAAAGCCAGTCAGCAAGAACAACAAAGTGCATGAGGTACAACTCAGGGCGATACCACCAACCCAACCTCTAAGACTAAGGCCCGTAAGGGCCGTCAATGAGTATAACGAGACAAAATCAAATAAAGTACAGTGTACAGGGATCAAGATCATAGCAACTGAGGTCCTGCTGGGACAAGGCCAAGCTGTGTACAGAGCCGCTGGTGATCACGAGGCGGGAGCGCCTTGGTGAAGATATCAGTGGTGTTGGCCCCTGAGGCCAAGTCTACTACATGTGCATGGCCACGCTTCTGCAGTTCACGCAACAGAAAGTACAGCAGCCGGATGTGCTTTGCCCTGCCCTCTAGTCTAGGCTCCTGCCACCGGAGTATCATGACCATGTTATCAGCAAACATGACCGAAGCAGTCCTAGGCAACTCACGCAAGACAGTGAGCAAGAACACCAACCCGCGGGGCTCCTGAGCAGCCATATCGCCAGCGTAGACCACTGCCTCACAACTAGACTGTGCCACCGACGACGGCCGAGTGGACCTCCACGAGACCGCTTCTGCGCCAAGGCTAAAGCAGTAGCCCTGAGAAGACTTGAGAGTCTTGATGTCGTCTCCCATGACGCGTCAGTGTGCCCCGTAAGTGAAGCAGGCTGTTGTCCTCCGAGCACAAGCCACATGCCTGATGTACTAGCCAGATAGCGCAATGCCCTCTTAGCAGCCGACTAGTGCTCAGGTCGATGTCTACCAATCGCAACAAAGCGAACAAGGATCCTGAGAGGATATGCAATATCTGGGCGAGTGGAGGTCATCAGGTATATGAGGCACCCCACCAGCTCTGCGTATTGACCACCAAGCTCAACTAGCTCGTCAGGGTCTGTGGCCGAGATCGTGTGACCAACAGGCAGAGGAGAACGGAAGGCCGAAGCGGTGGAGGATCTGCTGCACCATGTGTGACTATGTGAGAGTGATGGTGCGCGCTGCTCTGTCCCTAGTGATCTGCAAGCCAAGATAGCGGCACAACTCACCTAGGTCAGTGCAAGCGTGTCTCCTTAGCAGCTCGGCCTTCACCGAGGCCAGTGCGACTCTGTCTGGAGTAGTGAAGAATAGGTCGTCTACGTAGACTAGAATGTAGAACGGCGTAGAGCCAGCGCGGACAAAGAGACACGAGTCATCAAAGGACGGGAAGAAGTGGAGGTCACCCAGAGTAGTGCGCAGTGTATCGTGCCACTCACGAGGTGCCTGACGCAGACCGTAGATGGGCTGCCGAAAGCTCCACTGGGTCCTAGGTGGAAAGGACCTAGTGAAGCCAGATGGACAGTAGAGAAGTCAAGCGCATGAAGCTCGTAGTCGCGCTGCGCTGCGATGTACAGCAGTACCCCAAGAGTGGTCATCTTCAAGGTGGGGGAGAAGGTATGAAAGACGTATACCCCCTCCCGCTGACTAAAGCCTCTAGCCACGTAGCGCGCCTTGAAGACAAGTGGCTCTCCAGGTGGCCACACCACCTTGAAGATCTATACACCATCGACTACGTTCGCCCCAGGAGGGGGAGCTGAGACAACGTAGGTGAGTGTTGATCTCCAAGATGCCATATTTGTGTCCATGGCTGCTAACCACTGAGGGGCCCAGGGTCGTGAGACTGCCTCGGCGTAGGTGCGAGGGGTCGGGAGGGCACCCACGAGGGCTAGTAGCATGGAGCATAAACGAGGAGAAGCGGCTGCACGGAAAGACAGCTCATACTGCCTGTCTTCTAGGACGTCACTGCCAAGGGGAGGAACACCCTCGACGGACGGATGATGGGCAAGAGAAGAGATCAACTGAGTGGCATAGTCAAGGCAGCGGGTGGAGGCAAAGTCAGCGACAGCAGCGACAACAGTAGAGACGAACGGAGGAGGAGCAGTGGGGTCAGTAACGAGGGAGGAAAAAGCAGGAGAGACCGTAGGGTGTCTGGCACGGAGAAAGTCAGAGAACGGATGAGAGAAGACAATAAGGGACGACGGAGGAGTCAACAGGAGAACATAGGGTGGCGGAACATGAGAGGGACGACAACAGAGGAGCATAGAGTGTATACCGGGCAGGGGAGACACGGGGCGAGCATGAGAGGGACGACGTACCTAGACGTGGGAGTCAGGAGTCAGGCCAGGAGACAGAGGGGGAGACAGCTGTGAACGAAGAGGAAGACAAGCCGGAGACGAGACCGGGGGAGGAAACGTGGGATCGTAGAGTTAGAGAGACGGTGAGGGGGGAACAGGGGAGGGCGGTTAGTCGAGGGGTAAGAAAGACCAAGAAGGTGAAGTGCGAACGCAGGCAACGACAACTGCGGCTACGGCTGCTGCTGCTGCGGCAACGGCTGCGGATGCTGTGGCGCTGGACGTCCCTTGCCCGTGGCATCCCCTAAACCAATACCTCATGCGGCAGCACCCCCAGAACCAGCACTCCCAGCATCAGAACCCCAGGAGCCAGCACCCCCAGCACCAGCACGCCCAACGGCAGCACCCCCAGAGTCCACAATGACTGGCCGCAGTGGCGACGACGGCTACTGCGGCGACGAAGGCTGCTGCGGCGGGTGCGAGAACAATGTCGGTGACGGCAGAGACCCCGGCAACGGCCGCGGCGGGGGTGGGGGACGGGGGGGAGGCGGCAAAGGGGCCGACACAAGAGGCGAACCCCCACGCACCGAGCCTCGAGAGTCAGCAGACTCCCCCACATGCCCAACCGATGGAAGGGGGGTGTGTGGGACACACGAGACAGGGCAGGACGCGGGGGGAGGGGAGCTAGCAGAGGAGTGGGACCGGGGGGGGGGGGGGGGAGTGGGAGTGAGAACGAGGGGAAGGGGGGGAAACGATAGGTGCGGAATCGAGCGCGCGACAGGCGTGGCGGCAAGGGGTGGGAGGGCACGTGGCAGGGCGTGGCAGAGCGCGCGGCGGATTGCAGCAGGAGCGCGGCAAGGCGCAACAGGCGTGCGGTAGGATGTGGCAGGGTGCGCGGAAGGGCGTGGCGGGCGTGCAATAAGGCGCGCGGGCTCGCGACAGCAGGGCGCGACAGGGCGCAGCAGGACGCGCATGTGCATAGCAGGGCTTGGCAGGGCACTGCAGGGCGCAAAAGGTGCACGACAGGGCTCGGCAGCAGAGCGTGCAAGCGTGAAGGTACGCGGCAGCAGGGCGTGCAGGCGCGCGGCGGCAGGGCGCGCGACAGCAAGGCGCACGACAACAGGGCGCGAGGGGGGGCCGCGGGCGTTAGGGCGCTAGGCGGTGCGACGAGTGCTAGAAGTGTGAGGGGGGGGGGGGGGGGGGGTAGGTAGGTAGGCACGGCGGAAGCGTGTGACCTGACATAAGCATATGATACCATGTTAGAAATTGAGAGTCAGTAGAAACCTGCATACAGGGGGCTACAAGTAGCGACACATACCCTCTACAGTATAATCCAACCTAGCCTAAGAATGTACACCAAAAAAATGTATGCTTGTACTTTGACATTCGCTTCGTTCAAATCAATTACAACGACCTCGGGAATGCTACGTGGTATTCAGAAATGCACATTTAGGGAAGGTGCAACAGTGCAGCAACCTACTGCTATTTTACGACAGCCGTACTGTGCCAACCTATCAGCAATTAGGAGGCTGCCAACTCCCAAACCAACCAAGGTTGGGATTGGCAAGCCTCTCCTTTCAGCAGATGGGCGCCCACCAGAAGACACGGAGCCTAAACTACACACTCGCCAGGGTCCTCCCTATGTTTTGAACACTCATGATGCATAAGATGATGTGTGTTTTTCCTGCATGATGAATCAGGAAAAAAAACATAATAATGTGTATGTTGAGTAAAGATTCTTCAATTCAATTCATGATTGTCATTGGAGCCCTTTTTATTTCATCAGGTTCTATACCTGGGCTGGGAAAAAATAAGAGGGTGGTTTGGTTCGGGAGGGGGGGGGACCTTGCAAGGCGAGAGAATTAAAGGAGGCATGGGGGTTTTGAACACACGACCTCATCTTTCCGAAACCCAACGCTAATTAGCGATGCGAGTTCACGATGGTGTTGTACGAGCAATTGAACTTCAACTCCAATTTAACGTCAATTTCAGTCCCCTCGACAAAGCCAAGGGCAAGCTGTCTGTTTCAGATGAATTGTAATTACTCGTATGAAATATCAGATGAATCTCAAAATACATTTCTAGTCGAAGTACACAAGCAATACCTTCGCATCGTTCTTGATACACTCTGCTAACGCCGCTGCTACGTCAAGTTGTCAAACTGTACCTTCACTCGTTCCAGCATCGGCTTCCTTTGCCTCGTCATTAGCTTTAAAGGCATCGCTATGGACCTCGGTAAGGTCCAGTGCCTTGCTGACTGGCCACGCACAGTATGAGAGTTACAAAGCTTCACCTGCCTCGCCACGTACTACCAAAAGTTCATCTTCAACTTCTCGCATTTCCATGCTCCCTCAAACGACCTCTTCTGCCAAGGTGCTGATTTCCAATGGGAACACCCACAACAGGCTGCCGTTGTCAACGGGAGTTGTTGTTGGCCCCGTCCTCACTTGGGCGGAGCCGACTTCGTGGTCGGGTGTGGGGAGTGAAACCGACCTGCAGCAGTGGGGGAGCTGGTCGACAGGTCTGGTCGACCTGCACGGGGGCCACTGCAAGGGCGCCGACTTTGGGAGGGCGCCAACTTCGGCTGGTCGACTTGGCAGGTCGACCAGTAGAGGGCGTCGACTTGGGCGACGTCGACCAGGGGAAGCCGACTTGGTGTGGTCGGCTGACAGATGTACTGGTCGACCTGGAGTTGGTCGACCAGGTGGGTTGTCGACCTGGAGCTAGTCGACCAAGGGTGTGGTCGACCTGGTGTGGTCGACTGAAGGTGGTCGTCGACTTGGGAGGTTGACGGGCACACGAGGAAGTAGTTGGTCGACGTGGTGGTTGCCCGGTCGACCAGGTTACCTGGGTGACGAGGTTCTACGGAGGAATGTGACGGTCGCCCAGGTGGTAGTGGCGAGATCGACCTCGGTGGTGGTATCCCGAGGTCGACGTGGCTGGTGGGCGCAGTCGCTGGCGTGGAGTCGAGCTGGGCGTCTGCGCTGTGCACGTGACAAAGAGAGGTGCACCAACCAGCTGCATGCACCTGCGAAGCAGGTGCACCGTTGTCCTGCGAGTGCAACGCTGTGTAGCCGACTTGTTGCAGCGTTGGCACACCGTGGACTTGCAATGTTGGCAAGCCGCGACTTTTCTCCGCTGGAGCGCGGTCGACCAAGTCGTGCTGGCACGCGGTCGACCGTGCTGCGCTGGAACTCGACCAGCAACTTTGCTAGTTCTGATGTAGTCTTGCATGCCAATGTTGTTGCTATCATTGTTATCAACTTTTGCTAGTGAAACTCTTGCAGTTTTGCCTTGTGAACGCACAAGTGCTAGAGAACGACTAAGTGAACGAACGGAGAGATCCCTCCTACCCCGTGCCTAGCCCGTAGTCTAGCTCCCGTTGATAGAGTAGTCTCCGCATGGTGCGGTGAGCGTGGACGGCACACGACTTACCCCTTCAGTCAGGTCGGCGTAGTTGTCACTTACCTAATTCGTGTTCGTAGGCCGGCAGCTGTGCGGTAGTCACTATGGTAGGCGCCGTAGGTGACACCGGGGTGGTGGAGTCCCTGGAAGCACAGCTAGAGGATGCGAGGAGACGCCATGAGGCCCAGGAGTACGGAACAACCCCCTGGGCGGTCGTCGAGGCTGGACTCCGCACCGTGTGGGCGACGGAGCACCCTTCTCGGCCTGCCTCTCCTCGACCGGTGAACACCGAGGGCGGCGTCGACGTGGGCGTCAACGTTGGTGGTGGCCAAGTCGGCAGCAGTGCGGGAGGCACGTCGAGGCAGCGAGGAGTGATTCACGCCGATGAAGTCGGCGGCGTTCAGGCGCGAGGGATGCAGTCGTCGGTGGCTGCAGGCACCTCGCAGGGTGACGTCGGTGGACGTCGGAGCGGAATGTCGCCGATGTCGGCGACCCACGTGACTGCGGGAGGGATTGCACCGAGCTACGGCTACTTCAAGTTTACGCCAGACAGGATCTCGGTCACCCCCCTGCTTGTTGGTCGACCTGATATCCTCACCTGGAAGGAAGCCATCGAGCCCCAGCTGGAGATGGCCGGGCTGATCGGCTTCGCCAGGGGCACTGTGGCGACGCCGGAGGAACACTACCCCGACTTGCGTGCGGAGTTTCGCGCCGTGCAGTTGCTGACCTTCACGGTCATCTCGCGGTGCTACTCGCCGGGCGTTCAGATTGCCTTGAAGTCGTGCAAGGAGTACCTCGACGCCGACCACCGGGCATGGCACTTCATCGAGTCGACGTACCAGGTCACCGACAACCTGTACATCGGCCAGCTTGAGGAGCAGCTGTCGCACATACGGATGGGCGAAGAGGAGACGGCGACTGTCTACTGCAACCGGGCTCGGCGAATTCTCGCCACCATGAGGATGGCCGGCGTGCACTACTCGACGGCGTCGTACCTCACGCACGTTATCAAAGGGCTGACGAGCAGCTACAACCTGCTGAAACGACTGTCATTGGCGCCGAGTACTAGGGCGACACTCAACGAGGATTATCTTACCTCGTACATCCTGTAGGATGAGGCGATGCAGGAAGGTGAGCGACCCTCGGAGCTCCTGGCGCAGGTGAACTACGTCGTCCCGGTGAAGCAAGGTGGTCGACCGGGGCAGCGCGGGCAGTCTAGCGGCGGTAGTAGCAGTGGCTGGAAGCCGACCAAGGACGCCGACAAGAAGAAGTCGGCCAAGGAGAGCGGTAGTGGAGGAGGAAGTCGACGTCGGGAGTGCTGGCTGTGCGGCGACCCCGACCACCTTTCCTTCGAGTGCCCCGACCGCAGTGACTCCGACGACGACGACGCCAAGGGAGTCCGCGGGAGGTCTGGCAGCCGTCGTCCCCGTCGAGGGAGAAACCAGTCGCGCAAGGAGAAGAAGTCGACCAAGTTGTCGACCTCGGCTAACGACGCCGACTCCTCTGCTGGCGGCAAAGGGCGAGACGACAAGGAGGCGTCGTGCTCGCTGGTCGGCGTCGTGGAGCCGATCGTCTTGTTGGCGCCGGAGGCTGGCGAGGACTTCCAGGCGATGGCGGCAGCCGTGCAGGCAAACCCGACGGTAGTTCTGCTCGATAGTGGTTGCTCCCACCACTTGATGGGGACAAAGGAGGCATTCGACGACCTGCAGCCGAGCGGTGACGTGAAGCACATGCGTGGCTTCAACGGGGCTCTGCAAGACGTCCAGGGTCGGGGCACGGTCGCCTTGCAAGGGAAGGCCGGGAAGCAGGTGCTGATCCCCGACGTGCTCTACGTTCCGGGCGTGCATGCGAACCTGCTGTCGGCTGGCCAGCTGAAGGAGAACGGTGTGAGGCTGCAGGAGGACGGCGACGAGATGCTTCTCGTCTTGGCGGCAGGGGACGTCCTTGGCCGGGCGTCCTACACTGGCCGGGTCCTCTGCACCGACCTGCGTCCTTGCTCGGCGAAGTCGACGTCGCCCATGACGGATGTGGTGGCCCTGAGGGCGATAGTCTCGGCGACGAAGTCGACCCCGGACAGACTACGTGCGAGGCTCGCGCACGTCGCCATGGACACCATCCGGAGCTCGGCGAAGCATGAGGTCGCCATTGTGCTGGACCTCAAGTCGGCGTCTGGCGCTGACTCACCGTGTGTCTCGTGCGTCGGCAGGAAGCTGGCGCGGCACACCTTCCCCGACCAGGGCTCCGACGCTGACGACGTGCTGGCCGTCGTGCACGTCGACCTGTGCGGGCCATTCCGGGTGGCTGCCAAGGATGGCAGCCTGTACTTCTTGCTGCTGAAGGACCGCAAGACCCGCTACGTTTGGGTGAGGCCGGTCGCCAAGAAGTCGGATGCGCTGCAGGAGTTCGTGCAGTGGCTGGCAGTTGCTGAGCGACAGACGAAGAAGTCGGTGTTGATGCTGCGCTCTGACCGGGGAGGGGAGTTCCTCGGGAAGCAGTTCACCGACTTCGTGAACGGCAAGGGAATCGTCCACGACCTGACCTGCCCCTACACTCCGCAGCAAAACGGCATGGCAGAGCGTGAGATGAGGACGGTAGTGGAGTCGGTGCGGACGATGCTACTGCACATGGGCGTGCAGCACCACTGGTGGCACCTCGCTCTGCAGCAGGCCGTCTGGGTCCGCAACTGCCTGGAGAGGTCGACGTTGCCGCCGGGGACGACGCCATACCAGCTGCTGACTGGGAAGAAGCCCGACTTGTCGCAGGCACGGGTGTGGGGCTGCATGGCGCAGTTCTTGATCCCCGAGCAGCAGCGAGGTGGAAAGATGAAGCCAAAGGCCAGGTGGGGCCTTCACCTTGGCGTGTCGGAGGAGAGCAAGGGCTGGGAGCTCCTCGACATCGCCGGCAACCGGGTGGTCACCACGTCGGACGTGGTGTTCTACGAGAACATGTCGCTGGAGGTGTGGAAGTCGGAGCACGGGCCGGCGTCGGGCCGGACGCCGACCACCCCGCCGACGGACACCTCGACGGCGACACTCCCTCTGCTCGCCGAGGTCGGTGAGCCTGCTGCTGAGGACGTCGAGGATGTCCCCCTTTCCTCCCCCTCCCCTGCCCCTGGTGCCCCTCCCCTTGTGGCCGACCTGCGTGGGCTGGCTCCGGTGCCGGCCTCCGGCGATGAGGGGAGAAGTGGGGTGTCGCCTATGTCGCCGGCCAAGAGCATCGCCGGTGGCCGACGTGACGTCCAGCAAGTCGACGTGAGAGTGAAGTCGACGCCGACAGGGGAGGTGCAGGCCGAGGAAGTACAGCCGACGGTGGTGAAGTCGGCGAAGGGGGCAGCGGCAAGGCAGCAACTGACAGGGGAGCAGGCAGCAGCCAAGCCGACCAGGGAGCAGTCGGCGACCGACAGTCGGCAGGGGAGCCGGCTGTGGTGCAGCAAGATGCTAAGGGCAGTGACGGCGGTGAAGAGGAAGCTGAGGAGTCCACCGATAGCAACGAGGTGGAGGTTGGACCACGGCGGACAGGCCGACTTCGGAGGCCGCCTGACTTCTTCATCCCGGCTGCCTTCACCACGGTGTACGACGAGGTCGACGACGACCTGCTGTACGACGACGCCGAGGAGGACGAAGACTTGCCAGAGCTCGACCCCGACATGCACGCCGACCCCGAGCACCGCTGGGACATCTCGACGATGACGGTGAAGGAGGCCTTGGCAAGCTGGAAGGGCAAGGCGGCGAAGGCCGCCATGGAGGAGGAAATCCGCAGCCTCATCAGCATGGGAACTTGGGAGCTGGTCGAACGCCCACCGGGGGTGAACATCATGGGTGCTGACGACGAAGTACCTCATCGACGACACCGTCGAGCGCGAGAAGGCGAGGCTGGTGGTGAAGGGCTTCACACAGGTGTATGGCGCCGACTACGACGAGACGTACGCGCCGGTGAGCAGCTATGTCACTCTGAGGATCTTCCTCAGCATCGTCGCCGTGCTCAACCTCAACCTGATGCAGCTCGACATGAAGAACGCCTTCCTGCAGAGCAAGCTCGACCGGGTGCTGTACATGTACCAGCCGGACTGCTTCAACGACGGGACCGGCCGGGTGTGCAAGCTGCTGAAGAGCCTCTATGGGCTGAAGCAGTCGCCGCTGCTGTGGTACAAGGCTCTCAACGACGTTCTGGTCGGCGCCGGGTGGAAGAAGAGCCAGGTCGACGAGGCTCTGTACTTCAAGGTCGGTGACGACAAGGTGGCCTGCTGGGTGCTGGTCTACGTCGACGACCTGCTCGCCGCCACAAGCAGTGCCGAGATGCTAAAGGAGCTGAAGGAGCTGCTGGAGGCCGCCTTCGAGCTGCGGGAGATCTCGCCGGTGCAGAAGTACCTCGGGCTGGAGATCGTGCGCGACATGTCGGCGAGGAAGCTGTGGCTCCACCAGCAAGGCTATGCAGACAAGCTGCGTAGGCGTTTTCTCGGTCGACGCCTATGCCGAGCTCACCTTTGACGACGAAGAGGCACAGGAGCGCCGGCAGAAGGTCGGCTCGCTGCGGTTTGCGGCGACAACGACAAGGCCGGACATCGCCTTTGCCTGCAGCAAGCTGGGGAGCGGCCTCACGGTGAGGAGCGACCAGCACTGGCGCGAGGTCGACCGCTGCCTCGCCTACCTCGCCAACACCCGTGACACCGCCCTGGAGTTCGGCGGTAGACTTGAGTCGCTGAAGCTGGTCGGCTACGTGGACGCCGACGACGCCGGCGACAAGCAGAACCAGTCGAGCCAGCGTATCAAGTGCGCAACACTATCGTCGACTGAGTCGGAGTACGTGGCGGCCACTGAAGCCGGCAAGGAGGGACGTCGCCTTCGCTTCCTTCTTGCAGAGTTCCGGCAGCTGGATGCCGGGAAGCCGACTGTCCTCCGGGTGGACAACAAGTCGGCCATCACGGTCGCCGAGGGCATGGGGTTGACGGGCAACCTCAAGCACATGGAGCGGAGACAAGCCTGACTGCAGCACATGGTGAAGCGCGGGAAGCTTTCGCTGAGGTACATCCCTACCGCTGAGCAGCCAGCCGACTTCCTGACGAAGGCGCTGCACTATGTCAGAATTAGCAGTAGAAAGTAAGAATGAAGAAAGGAGGGGGTTCACTAGCAAGCAGTTGAGTACATATAGGAAACCCTAGATTGGGCTGTACTCGCTATAGAGTACCCTACTGCAGGCTAGACAAATACAACATTCTGACACACCCCCATAGCCAAAGTGGGGTGTAATCAGCACAATGAGCAGGTATAGCAGGAGTTCACAATAAGAAGCAAAGCTAGAGGTAATCACAGCGGGCAAGTGAGGAGGAGGAGGGACTGTGAGAGGAGAGAAGATGAGAGACGGCGGCTGAAGCTGCAGACACACGGGCAACAGGAGCTGCTGGCACAGTGGCTACCGGGACAGTGCGCCCCGGACTACTGGAGTAACTGGCTCACGGGCTACGAGGAGCTACAGGAGCAACGGACCCTCGGGCGACAGGCGCAGCAGACTCTCTGGGCTACCAGGACAGTGCGCCCCGGACTACAGGTGCTGCGGACGACAAGACAGCAGCCTCCGCTCAACCTCCTCCAACTGTCCCACACACCCCCCACACACCCACTGCTTCACTCCTAACTCCACTTGCACGTCACCCCCCTAGTACCACTCCTTCGGCTCCCACACACCCACCCCCCTCAGCGGCAGCTGCAGCACTGGGAGACGGAGGAGGAGGAGGAGCAGGGGACGACGCACAGAAACTGCACCCCCATACCCCCCACCCCCAAACCCTAATTCAGGAGAACGGGCAGCAGCAGGGGTGGGGCGCCGTCAGAAGCACGGGGGACAGCGGGCAGCGCAGGGGAAGAGGAAACAGGGCGCCCACGGGCCTGGCGCAGCCCGTACGAACCGCGTGCGGGCGGCCCGAGGCGCGCCCGGACCTGGCGCAGCCCGTACGGGCCGCGCGCGGGCCTGGCGCTGCCCGTATGGGCCGCGCGCGGGCCTGGCGCAGCCCGTACAGGCCGCGCGCGGGCCTGGCGCAGCCCGTACGGGCCGCGCGCAGGCTGTACGGGCCGCGCGCGGGCCCTACGCAGGTCGCGCAGGCCGCGACGGGCGACGGGGGGCGACGCGCGGGTCCCCGTCGCCCGTCGCAGCGCCTCCCGGGAGCGACGCGCGGAGTGACGGGGCAGAAAGCCGCCGCGCGCCTCGGGGCGCACGGCGGGCAGAAAACCGCCGCGCGCCTCGGGGCGCACGGCGGGCAGAAAACCGCCGCGCGCCTCGGGGCGCACGGCGGGCAGAAAACCGCCGCACGCTCCGAGCGCGCGGCGGGATGAAAAATCCGTCGCACGCCACGGGGCGTGCAACACACAGAGTAGCAGTAGCAGCGGAAGCAGTGAGGTGGTGGGCCCACCCACAGGATCGACCCAAGTGGATCGAACTGCTCTGATACCATGTCAGAATTAGCAGTAGAAAGTAAGAATGAAGAAAGGAGGGGGTTCACTAGCAAGCAGTTGAGTACATATAGGAAACCCTAGATTGGGCTGTACTCGCTATAGAGTACCCCACTCAAGGCTAGACAAATACAACATTCTGACACACTACCCGGCCTTCAACCGGTGCTCCGTTGCAATCGGCCAGGTGCGCCTGGTCGACGTGGGCGACGGTGACAACGTCGTGCAGCAGTAGGTGTCATGCCCTCTTGCATGGCTGGTGCGGTGACCGGCGTGCTGTGTGTTGGGTGCACGCCAACGAGCTATTTTCCGAGCAGTGCTGCCGTGTGGGCTAGGTGCCCAAGCGTGAACGCGGCAGGGGAGTGTCAACGGGAGTTGTTGTTGGCCCTGTCCTCACTTGGGCGGAGCCGACTTCGTGGTCGGGTGTGGGGAGTGAAACCGACCTGCAGCAGTGGAGGAGCTGGTTGACAGGTCTGGTCGACCTGCACGGGGGCCACTGCAAGGGCGCCAACTTCGGCTGGTTGACTTGGCAGGTCGACCAGTAGAGGGCGTCGACTTGGGCGACGTCGACCAGGGGAAGCCGACTTGGTGTGGTCGGCTGACAGATGCACTGGTCGACCTGGAGTTGGTCGACCAGGTGGGTTGTCGACCTGGAGCTAGTCGACCAAGGGTGTGGTCGACCTGGTGTGGTCGATTGAAGGTGGTCGTCGACTTGGGAGGTCGACGGGCACACGAGGAAGCAGTTGGTCGACGTGGTGGTTGCCCGGTCGACCAGGTTACCTGGGTGACGAGGTTCTACGGAGGAATGTGACGGTCGCCCAGGTGGTAGTGGCGAGATCGACCTCGGTGGTGGTATCCCGAGGTCGACGTGGCTGGTGGGCGCAGTCGCTGGCGTGGAGTCGAGCTGGGCGTCTGCGCTGTGCACGTGACAAAGAGAGGTGCACCAACCAGCTGCATGCACCTGCGAAGCAGGTGCACTGTTGTCCTGCGAGTGCAACGCTGTGCAGCCGACTTGTTGCAGCGTTGGCACACCGTGGACTTGCAATGTTGGCAAGCCGCGACTTTGCTCCGCTGGAGCGCGGTCGACCAAGTCGTGTGTCAGAATGTTATAATTGTCTAGCCTGCAGTGGGGTACTCTATAGCGAGTACAACCCAATTAGGGTTTCCTATATGTATCTCAACTGCTGCTAGTGCAAACGCTCCTTTTCTTCATTCTTGTTTCTAGCTGCTATTCTGACATGGTATCAGAGCAGGTCGACCCTCCTGGGTCGATCCTGTGGGTGGGCCCCACCCGATGCTTCCGCTGCTCTACTGCTGTCGCGCGCCCCGGGCGCGCGACCCTTTCTTCCTGCCGCGCGCTCGGAGCGCGCGGCGTTTTTCATCCCGCCGTGCGCTCGGGGCATGCGGCGGTTTTCTGCCCGCCGTGCGCCCCGAGGCGCGCGGCGGTTTCCTGCTTCGCGCGGCGGTTTTCTGCCCGTCGTGGCGCCCCCGGGGACCCGCGCGCTGCCCCCCGTCGCCCGTCGCGGCGCCCTGGGGGCCCGCGCGTTGCCCTCCTCCCGTCGCCTCGTCGCAGCACCCTGGGGGTCCGCGCGCCGGCCCCTCCCGTCGCCTCGTCACGGCGCCTTAGGGGCCCGCGCGTCGCCCCCTCCCGTCGCCTCGTCGCGGCGCCTTGGGGGCCCGCGCGCCGCCCCCTCCCGTCGCCTCGTCGCGGCGCCTTGGGGGCCCGCGCGCGGCCCCTCCCGTCGCCCGTCGAGCCGCCCTCGGGGGCCCGTGCGCGGCCCCCCTCCCGTCACCCGCCGTGGCGCCCTCGGGGGGCCCGCGCCCTGCTCCTTCGTGGCGCTCAGGAGACCCCCCTGCCACCTCCCTTTCCCTTCGTGAACCGCCCCTGCTGCTTCCCGCGCTCCTGCCTGCGTTAGGGTTTGGGGGTGGCGGGCATGGGGGTGAACGGTGTGGGTAACCTGCCGCTCCTCCTACTCCTCCGTCTCCCACTGCTGCAGCTGCCGCTGAGGGGGGTGGGTGTGTGGGAGCCGAGGGTTTAAAGGTTTAAGGGGGGTGCCGTGGGAGTGGAGCTAGGGTTTCAGCAGGGGGTGTGTGAGAGGGGTGTGGGACGGTCGGGGGAGGTTGCGTGGAGGCTGCCGTCGTGTCGCCTGCAGCGCCAGTAGTCCGGAGCCGTCGTGCTCTCGGTAGCCCAGAGAGCCCGCTGTGCCTGTCGCCCGTGGGTCTGTTGCTCTTGCCGCTCCTCGTAGCCGCCGAGCCAGTTACTCCAGTAGTCCGGGGCGCTGTCCCGGTAGCCACTGTGTGCGCGCTCCTGTTGCCCGTGTGTCTGCAGCTTCAGCCGTCGTCTCCTATCTTCTCTCCTCTCATAGTCCCTCCTCCTCCTCACTTGCCCTCTGTGATTACCTCTAGCTTTGCTTGTAATTGGTGAACTTACTTTATGCCTGCTTGTTGTGCTGATCATACCCCACTTTGACTATGGGGGTGTGTCAGAATGTTATAATTGTCTAGCCTGCAGTGGGGTACTCTATAGGGAGTACAACCCAATTAGGGTTTCCTATATGTATCTCAACTGCTGCTAGTGCAAACGCTCCTTTTCTTCATTCTTGTTTCTAGCTGCTATTCTGACATCGTGCTAGCACGCGGTCGACCGTGCTGCGCTGGAACTCGACCAACAACTTTGCTAGTTCTGATGTAGTCTTGCATGCCAATGTTGTTGCTATCATTGTTATCAACTTTTGCTAGTGAAACTCTTGCAGTTTTGCCCTGTGAACGCACAAGTGCTAGAGAACGACTAAGTGAACGAACGCAGAGATCCCTCCTACCCCGTGCCTAGCCCGTAGTCTAGCTCCCGTTGATATAGTTGTCTCCGCAGCCTTTACTGTGATCAAAGCTGCCCTAATAGCAGCACCGATTCCTATTTGTAGCTGTGGAGTTTGAACGGCGAGGGTGGAGTCGATGTGGAGGAAGGTTTGGCTGGTGGTGGTGGGCGAAAGAGGATGTTCGCTGGGTTGAGGTGCACGGGCTTGTAAATAATCCGTAATTCAGGAACAAGCTGCTCCAAAAATTCCAACCTGTGCCATCACCCACCCATCATAATATTTTAGAGTTAGCCAATTTAGACAAAATTATTAATTATATACCTTTAATGACACCTAAGTATGAGACAACGATTACTAGCCATTATGGCTTCCGTAAACACCCCAGTAATAAACAAAAGAAATTTCATAGCTGTATTGTTTAGAATCTTACGATTCTGCTCCAATTTATTATGCAGCAGCAGGTAAGGTCAGTAATGTTAGGAGAATTAAAGGTTATGGTAATACCATAGATATTAAGCATTTCAATAAATTTACAACTAGAGATATGCTCATCTTAAAAAAAAATGGCTATAGTATTAAGAGGACATCAAATAGAGGGACAAGGTGATTGAGGTAATTCCACAGGAGAGCATTTGCATTTTGAAGTTTGGTTAAATAGCAAACATATTAATATCTTTTTATCTCAATTTAAGTTATGCATTTTATTGACGAAGCTAAAATACATATCAAAGTTGGCGATGGTGGTAATGGCGCGGTTAGTTTTCGCCGGGAAAATATATATTGAAAGAGGTGGGCCCGATGGTGGCAATGGTGGTCGTGGTGGCAATATTATTTTTGAGAGTAACCCGCATCTCAATACTTTGCTAAACTTTAGATATAAGCAACAATTTAAAGCTGGTAATGGCGAAATCGACAAAGGCTCAAATAAAGCCAGTAAGTCTATGCTCCCCTTAGTCCTGCAGGTACCAGCTGGCGCTCGCTGAGAACCAGTTGAGTGCGCAAGTGTTGAAGGGGACGGTGGTCGGTGTAAACGGTGAGGGACTGAAGTTCCAAATAACAGCACTGTCAAACTTATATGTTGCATGTTGTGTAGGCTATAGTGGGGTAGCCCATATGGGGTACAACCCAATTAGGGTTTGCTACTTGTACTCCTGCATGCTGCTCGTTTCATCACTCTCGCTTACTGATTCTGATATGGTATCAGAGCAGGTCCTGACCTAGGACCGTTTTTTAGGGCCCACCGAATCGTTCCCTGCCCGTAGCGCGTTACCCTGCCCATAGCGCCCTACCGTGTTCGTCGCGCTGCCCCACCAGTCGCGTTACCCTGCCCGCGCGCCGCCCTGCTGGCTGCCGCGCTGCCTTGCCCTGCCCTGCGTTGCGCTGCCTAGCGCGCGCTCTGCCCTGACCTGCGTTGCGCCGCCCCGCGCACGCCCTGCCCTGCCCCGCATCGCGCCGCCCCGCGCACGCCTTGCCCTGCCCCGCGTCGCACCGCCCTGCGCACGCCCTGCCCGTCGCGTCGCGCGCCCCTACTGCCCGTCGCGTCGAGCGCCCCTGCTGCCCGTCGCGCCGTGCACCCCTGCTGCCCGTTGCGTCGCGCGCCCCTGCTGCCCGTAGCGCCGTGCGCCCCTGCTACTAGTCGCGTCGCGCCGCCCGTGCGCCCCTACTGCCCGTTGCGTCGCTCGTGCGGGCTGCCCCAGCCCGTCGCGTCGCCCGTCCGCCCTGCCTCTGCCCGTCGCGTCGCCCGTGCGGTCTGCCCCAGTCCGCCGCGTCGCCCGCCCGCCCCGTCCCTACCTGTCCGCGCGCCGCCCCTGACTGCTCGCGCGCCGTTCTCTGCAGCCCGCGCGTCGCCCTGCTGCCCGCGCTCTGCCCTGCCCCTGCCCGTCGCGTTCGCCTTGGCAGCCCGCGCGCCGCCCTCTGCAGCCCGTGCGCTGCCCTTGCCTGCCCGCGCGCCTCCCCTGCCTGCGCGCCGCCCTACTTGCAGTGCGTCTCCCTGCTCTGACCGCGCACCGCCCTTCCCTGACCGTGCGCCGCCCCGACCTACCCTAGTGCCTGCTCGCCGCCCTGCCTTCCATGCGTACTGCCGTGCTGGTCGCACACCTCCGTGTTTTGCCCGCTATGACGTCTCTTCGTGGTAGCGGTGGGAGTGGTGGCGGCGGTGGTGGCAGCAGTGGGAGTGGTGGCGGCGGCCGCAGTGGCAGTCTCGGTGGAGCTGTTCGGTGGGGAGTTTCTGGCCGTGGCCAGATGCAGCTCCAGCGGCGTCCGCGCGAGACCCTCACGCCCCAGCAGCTTCGTGAGTGGTTCGCTAGTTGGAGTAGTGGCGGCGGCCGTAGTGGCAGTCGCCGTGGAGCTGTTCAGTGGGGAGTTTCTGGCGGTGGCCAGATGCAGCTGCAGCGGCGTCCGCGCGAGACCCTTACGCCCCTGCAGCTTCGTGAGTGGTTCGCTCAGCGTGGGGCGTCTCGGAGTACTGCTCGCTGCCCGTACGTCATTCGCACAGGTGATCGGGCTGGTCAGACTTGCGGGACAGTTGATCACACACAGTCCCGCTGCTTCTCTTGTCTGAGCGACGCCTGGCGTGCAGAGTTTGGCGACGCGGCTGAGCTCCCCCGCTGGCTGGAGCTGCTTAGGCAGAGGGTGGATATCTTTGCTCTTGACTATGATGCTATCCTCACTGCCATGTATGCATTAACTGTTAGTGCTGAGGGTGACTGTTACCTGTGTGTGCCGCCCGACCCAGGTATAGAGGCTGCTGCTCTAGGTGCTAGTGAGTCTGCTCTCTCTGGTACTGCGCCTGCTGAGGGCTTGACTCAGGTGCTTCCCGCTGTTTCTTTCGCGACAGTACCACAGTCACACCGCTCCCTGCACCTGTTGCTGTCTCTCTAGCTGACCCCTCTGGGGGCCCAGTCCTTGCACGTTCCTCCACTGTTCTCCCGTGTCCGGCGGTTCCGTCTGGCTCACTGTCAGGTCTTCACCTCCCCTCGTTCTCTACGAACTTGGTGAGCAACGCCGTCCTTCAGGATGTATGGGTTGACACCTTTACTCCAGGAGGGCAGCGTGTGGCGATTTGTACGTGCTCCCGGACTGGCCGTCACCTGGCCACGTTCACCCGTCGGCCTGGGTCGAGTCTGTACACACTGACTACTGTGTCTCCTCAGGTAGCTGCGTCTGCGTCTGCGTCAGCGTCAGGTCAGCTAGCGGCCCCCTGCTCGTGTTGCGCCGTGTCGCGCCGGACCCTCCTTTGGCACCACCGCCTTGTCTCTGGTCTTCCCGAGTCTCTGCCTCCCCTCCCACCCTCGCCTGCCCCTCCCTGCCTTCCCTGTGTCGAGGGGCGGCAGCGCGCCGCTCCTCACTCCTCGTTTCCCCCGACGACTGCTCCCCTACAGACTCTCGACTTGGACGTGTGGGGCCCAGCCCGCGTCCGTGGACAGGGCCGCGAACGCTACTTTCTGCTGGTTGTTGACGACTACTCGCGTTACACCACGGTCTTCCCCTTGCGCAGCAAGGGGGAGGTCCCTGATGTTTTGATCCCTTGGATCTGCGCTGTCCGTCTCCAGCTCCGCGAGCGGTTCCACACGGACCTTCCAGTCCTGCGTCTGCACTCTGACAGAGGTGGTGAGTTTTCATCCTACCTCTTGCGGGACTTTTGTCGTGGGGAGGGCATTCTCCAGTCGTTTACGCTTCCGGCCTCTCCGCAGCAGAATGGGGTTGCTGAGCGCTGCATTGGCTTAGTCATGGAGGTCGCTCGTACCTCCATGATCCATGCGGCTGCCCCCCATTTTCTGTGGCCGTTTGCGGTCCGGTACGCTGCGCATCAGCTCAACCTCTGGCCCCGTGTCTCCTTTCCGGAGACCTCGCCTACACTGTGTTGGACGGGGAAGGTTGGCGATGCGTCAGTGTTCCGGGTCTGGGGCTCTCGTGCCTTTGTCCGCGATACGTCCGCGGACAAGCTCTCCTCCCGCGCCATTCCCTGCGTCTTCCTGGGCTTTCCCCCTGACGCGCTTGGCTGGCAGTTTTACCACCCCACCTCGCGCCGTGTCCTGCCCTCTCAGGACGTCACGTTTGACGAGTCGGTTCCCCTACCGCACTGCCCCTCTCCCCCCCCCCCGCCGCTCTTCCTCGCACCAGGTCCTCCTCCGGTAGACCCCCTCCCCCCTCAGGGTCCTGCTCCCTCAGGTGTGTCTCAGGTAGACCCTGTCGAGCCTGTCGAGGTCGCTGTCGACTCTGGTGCTGCTGGGGGTGGTGCTGCTAGGGGTGCTGCGTCTGGGGGTGCAGAGCCTGAGCGTGCGGAGCCGGGGGGTGCTGAGCCTGAGCGTGCGGAGCCTGGGGGTGCTGAGCCTGGGGTTGCTGTGTCTGCGGGTGCGGAGCCTGGGGGTGCTAAGCCTGAGCGTGCGGAGCCTGGGCGTGCTGAGCTTGAGGGTGGTGAGCCTGAGCGTGCTGCGCCTAGAGGTACTTTGTCTGCTGGAGGTTCTCCTGGTGCCTCGTCACGGCGGGAGACTCTCTCTCCACCGCAGCTGCGCGAGTGGTTTGCTCGGCGCTGGAGCCTTTGGAGTGACGCTGCTAGAGCTGGGGGGCCTACCGCTGGAGGCCCTGGAGCTGGAGGCACTGGAGCTGCTGGTCCTGGAGGTACTGGAGGTACTGGAGGTACTAAAGGTTCTCCGGGTGCCTCGTCACAGCGGGAGCCTCTCTCTCCACCGCAGCTGCACGAGTGGTTTGCTCGGCGCTGGAGTCTTCAGAGTGGCGCTGCTGGAGCTGGGGGGGCTGCCTTTGGAGGCCCTCGTCCTGGAGCTGCTGGAGGTGCTGGAGCCGCTGGTCCCGGAGGTGCTCGTACTAGACGTACTGGAGCTGCTGGAGCTGGAGGTGCTGCAGGAGTTGGAGCTGGAGGTGCTGCAGGAGTTGGAGCTGGAGGCGCTGGAGCTGGAGCTGCTGGAGGCGCTGGAGCTGGAGCTGCTGGAGGTGCTGGAGCTGGTGGTACTACTGGCGTTGGAGCTGGAGACCCTGGAGCTGGGGGTACTGGTGCTGTCGGTGCTGGTTCTGGAGGCACTGTGCGGCCGCGACCGTACTTCGTTCCACTGCTTCAGCAGGTTCTTGGTCTCCCGCCTTCTACTGACCTTACTCCTCCCTTATTGTGTCCACCACCTGACCACTCGCAGCCTCAGTTACAGCCAGCCTCCCCACTGCCTGCTCCTTCTCCTTACACTGAGCACAGAGGAGGTTTAGGAGAGCGTCGTGAGCCTGCGTCTCGTCCTGCGTCGTCTGTTCGAGCTGTTCGCACTGGTCGTCGTGTTCCGCGTCCGCGTCCTCCTCCTGCCCCAGGCACGCACCAGATGGCACTTCGTCCTTCCTCTGTTCCACAGCGTGTCCCTCTGCCGTCTCCTCCTGCGTCCTCTCTTCCTGACGTTCCTGACCCGCCGTCAGACCTTACTCGCGCTGCCAGTCCTACTGTCACACGTCTTCTAGCCACTGTTGTCACGGACCCTTCGTTTGAGTCCATTGCTGCGTCTGCCCTAGTTGCTGAGCTTGTTGACTTTGCTGCCGCCTGTCGCCTCGACTACGCCGCTAGTCTTGTTGCTGAGTCTGAGTCTGTCTGTCCTCCGTCCGTCGGGGGTGAGTGTGCTCTTGGCATGGACGTCCTTGAGGACAGGCAGGAGGACTTTGAGTGTTTTGCAGCTGCTGTACCTCATCTCGTGTCCATGCTGGTTGCACCTGAGGGAGACCTGGATGCACCAGACATCCCGACCCCGCGCTCTTACGCAGAGGCGATTGAGGGTCCCTACTCCTCTCAGTGGCAGACAGCCATGGACGCAGGGCTGGCTTCCTGGAAGTCCACAGGCACCTACGTCGACGAGGTTCCCCCACCTGGGGCGAACATCGTCAGTGGCATGTGGATTTTCAGGGTGAAGCGGCCGCCAGGTTCTCCGCCTGTCTTCAAGGCGCGTTACGTTGCTCGAGGCTTCAGTCAGCAACATGGAGTTGACTTCTTCCATACCTTCTCCCCTACCCCGACGATGACCACTCTTCGGGTGCTGCTGCACGTCGCTGCTCAGCGTGACTACGAGCTTCACTCTCTTGACTTCAGCACAGCTTTCTTACAGGGCAGCCTGCACGAGGAGATCTGGCTGCGCCGCCCACCTGGCTTCACTGGGTCGTTTCCTGCAGGTATCCAGTGGAGCCTCCGGTGGCCAGCCTACGGTCTTCGCCAGGCGCCTCGCGAGTGGCACGACACACTGAGGACGACGCTTGCGGCTCTTGGGTTTGCTCCTTCGACTGCTGACCCGTCGCTGTTTCTACGCACCGACACTTCTTTGCCGCCGTTCTACATCCTCGTGTACGTCGAAGACATGGCTTTGCCACTGCTGACACTGCGGGACTGGCCCTTGTGAAGTCGGAGCTGCAGAAGAGACACACGTGCACAGACCTGGGTGAGCGCCACAGCTATCTTGGCTTGCATATCACCCGGGACAGAGCACAGCGCACCATTACCTTGACTCAGTCACACATGGTGCAGCAGGTCCTTCAGCGCTTGCGCTTCACGTTCTCCTCGCCACAGTCCACTCCTCTGCCTACCGGTCACTCGCTCTCAGCTCTGCCTTCGGATGAGTCCGTAGAGCCGAGTGGCCCGTGTCCAGAGCTTGTAGGCTGCCTCATGTACCTGATGACCTGCACTCGACCTGACCTTGCCTACCCTCTTAGCATCCTAGCATGCTACGTTGCGCCCGGGAGACACCGACCAGAGCACTGGGAGGCCGCTAAGAGGGTGTTGCGCTACTTGTGCAGTACGTCGGGCATGGGGCTCGTGCTTGGAGGATGGGCTCGAGTTGTCCTCACTGGCCAAGCAGACGCTTCTTGGGTTGACGACTTGGCTACGCAGCGGTCGTCACAGGGTTACACACAGGACACTCTGACGCTTCTTGGGCCGACGACCAGGCGACTCAGCGTTCGTCACAGGGTTACACCTTCAGTCTTGGCTCTGGTTCTGTCTCGTGGAGGTCCACTCGTTCTTCTTCTGTGCTTGGTTCTAGCTGTGAGGCCGAGTTCTACGCTGGGGTCATGGCTGCACAGGAGCTACGCTGGCTGACCTACCTGCTGACCGACTTGTAGGAGCGGCCTCGTTCTCCTCCAGTTCTGTACGTCGACAACAAGGCAATGCTTGCCTTGTGTCGCGAGCAGAGACTGGAGCACAGAACGAAGCACATTTCTCTTCGCTACTTCCTTGCGCGTGAGCTGCAGCAGCGTGGTCAGCTGCGCCTTGCTTACGTGGCCTCTCGGGCCAACACTGCTGATGTCTTCACCAAGGCCCTTGGGTCTAGTGATCACCAGCGTTTCTGCACTGCTCTTGGGCTTGTGTCCACTCTGCCTCACCTGGTGGTTGCTTGACTTGCTCTTGTTGTACACTGATATATATCTTTATACCTGCTTGTGTACTCTTGCTAGGTTTTGACTAGTGTACTGCCTTGCTATTATAACTCTTCATGTGAACTGGCCTTGTGGCCGCTTGCTTGTGCACAGAATGCGTGGTGATCTTGAGATCCACCCTGAGCTTTGCTTTGCTTTGTTCTCTTGCTTGACTGGTCTTGTGACCGTCCGGTGTGTTTGCTATCCCCCAGTTTGCCTACGGGGGTGTGTCAAATTACATTTGTTATCTCTAGGCTGTAGTGGGGCTTACCCTAAGGGGTACAACACTTTAGGGTTAGGTACTTGTACTCATGCATGCTACCTAGTCCACCATTCCTGCTTGCTTATTTCTAACAGTATCTTTGGTGCAGGGCCAGGGCCTGTCTTTTGATTTTGGCTACTCATGATTAGCAGTGTAGCCATTTTCAAAACCCTTTTGAGCAGTGTGTCCTTTTTGGAAACACTTTTGGATCAGTGTAACTTGAAGTTTTGAAAATTTTACCCAGAGGCATCAGTGTAGGTATTTTTTTTACCCTGATCGTACTGTAAGCAGTTGTGTGTTCCATCTGAAACCGAAACATGCTAGTCCAGGGTGATTTGCGATAGAATCTGCTGTGACAGACGAATTTCAGCCGTGATAGATTGAATTTGCATATTTCTCCACTGTGATAGGTCGAATCTGCATGGTCTCTTCTGTGATAGGTTAAAAACGCACTGACAAGTCGAATTTGGTCTTGCTGGAGGAATTTGGCGTAGCATGGCAGGTCAACAATGAATCTACAGATTGTACTTTGATTGGTCAGACAGGCCTTGGTAAAAAAAAACTGACGCGTCAGACTGGACTGGAAAAACGAAAAATCTGATGGATCAGGCACCTTTGAATCCTAGCGAGGACCCTGGTTGTACTCACGTGCTGGCGTTGTAGTGCATCATTACGAAGGTGTATTGGGACGAAATGTCCAGATAAGTCGAGTTTCAGGAAGGGGGGGCGGGGGGGGAGTTCCCTATACGCTCTTCAGGGTAATCTTCGCTAAGGGAAATATTACCCCAGAGCATCAGTGTGGCCTACATCGTTATACTGACATGTCAGTGTAACACTAATCCGCCAAAATTTTACCCAAACACATCAGTGCAGGCCCTAAATTTCACCCTTATAATCAGTATAGCAGTGTAAATTACACTGATAAAATAGGCCATGTGGAGGGCCCAAAATTTTAGGGTAAAATACCATTTTTACCCTTATTCTTGGCCACTTTTTTTTAGTTACCCTGATTGAGGAAGTGAAACTGGCTAATTGCCCTTTTTCAGAATGAGTCGTTTTGTTTTTAATATTTCAAAAAACAACGTAGTGTAGCAGCGGAAGTTTGCTAGTGAGGTCGGGTACGGACCCTGTCATATTTGAATCTCGACAGATGTGACTCTTACAATGCGGTTGTTACGAGTGCAATTCAGTGAGCGAACGAAGATTGCACTATTGGAGCAAGAGTACAATGAGCGAAGGAATGAGCGAACA
The DNA here is from genome assembly GCA_947471745.1 of Closterium sp. Naga37s-1. Taxonomy (NCBI): domain Eukaryota; kingdom Viridiplantae; phylum Streptophyta; class Zygnematophyceae; order Desmidiales; family Closteriaceae; genus Closterium; species Closterium sp. Naga37s-1. The sequence continues at coordinate 792,121 of CANJKZ010000897.1, forward strand.
ATATATAGCGAAAGCCTAGCGTGGTAACGGTCATGCGCGAGAATGTGGTGCGCGACGGGCCTAGCGCCGAGGTTGGGAAATGTCGAGGCGGACGGCCGGAGCGTGGGTTACCAACCGAACCGTGAGGTTGGGTCGCGAGGTGTACAGTGGCGGGAACAGTGGTCGAGGCGAGTGTCGCAAGTGGGTAACGTTTTACTGTTGGGTGCCGTTGGCGGGAACAGTCGTGTACGCGTTAAGCAGGGGCGAAGAGTAAAGAAATTGAATTTTCCTTACAGTACCCCCCTCCCCAAGGAGGCTCCCCTTACGAGAGTGCGTGTACATCCTGAAAATTGTGGCTGCGCAGATACTCGGTCAAGACGGGGTGGTTCTCGATTTTATCCAGGGGCACCCAGTTATCTTCGGTGGGGGTGCGATCTTTCCAGCGATTCAGGAACTGGATCCTGCGGGCTCCACATGGGTCTCAAACTCGGTGGCTCAAAATCTTTGCGGGGGTGATGACGGGCTCGGTGGGTGGTCGCGTCATGCTGGATGGTCGGCTGCGTGGCAGTTGGCTGATGGATGGGACGTAGGGCCGGAGAAGTCTGACGTGGAAGGATGGGCTGACGTACCAGTCAGCGGGCAGGAGGAGGTGGGAGGTGACGGGTGTTATCATGTAGCTGATACGAAATGGCCCACAATATCGGGGCCGGAGTTTTGGGGTTATAGGCAGGCGGAGGTTCTGGGTGTCGTGGAGTACAAGGTCATTGGGCTGGTACGTTACGGGGCGGCGGTGGCAATCGGCGTTGCGTTTAGCGATGATGTTTGAATTTTTTGTTGCGTCTGCTCCTCGGGTCGGGGCTGCCTGTAATATTTTGGCGAACTCTTGCGCACGTGGTACTGGGTTGTCGGGGTTCGGCGTCATGGGTACTGTAGGGTTCTGTCCATAGTTGAGATAGAACCGTAACTGTTGTGTCGTGGCTGACGTGGAGTTGTTGTACGCGAATTCTATGAGTGGCAGTTGCTGTTCCTATGTTGTCGGGTCGTCGCACGTGGCTCGGTTTTATTGCTCCATGGTCTGAGTGGTCCTTTCTGTCTGTCCGCCAGTTTCGGGGTGGTACGATGAGCTGAACTATAGTCGCGTGCCGAACTGCTGCCACATGTTCCTCCAGAAGTTGCTGGTAAATTTCGTGTCGTGGTTGCTGATGATCGCCGCTAGTATCCCATGTAGTCGAACGACGGTAGAGATGAACAGTCCTGCTGTTTCTTCGGCTGAAATTATTTTCTTCCAGGCTGCGAAATGTGCCATCTTCGTCAGCCGATCGACGACGACCAAGATCGCGTCGTTCCCACTTGCTCCGGCCGGTAACCCGTGACGAAGTCCATTGTCACCTGCTGCCAAGCACGCTCTGGGGGTGGTATCGGCTGCAATTTCCCTGCCGTCGTGACGACTTCATGAGTTTGCAGGTGGGACACGATGCCACGTGTCGTTGCACGTCGGTCAGCATCTCGGGCCAATAGTATTACCATTGCAGCTGCTGCCATGTTTTCTCTCCTCTGAAATGTCCTGAGGTAACTCCGTCGTGTGCCTCCTATAGTAGTATCTCCCGTAGTAAGGTGTAACCCGGTACCCATATCCAATCAGTACCAGCTTTTACGTAATAACCCCCTTTTGCTGCTGCGAATTTCCCCGGTAAAGAATGGGTCCGTTTGGTAGCCGTGGGTAAATAGTCCTGTAAGCAGCGGGCTGGTTCTGGGCGAGCAGTATGGCGTTGTCAGAATACGAAACAGGAATGATTGACTAAGCAGGAAATGTGGTACAAGTACTAACCTTAACAAGGGTTGTACCCCATAGGGAGTGACCCACTACAGCCTAACAATGTATGTTTGACACACCCCCATAGGCGAAGTGGGGAACAACAAGAGGTCACAAGACCAGTCAAGAGAAGTAACAAAGAACTAAGCTCAAGGTGGATCTCAAGGACACCACACATTTCGAGCACAAGCAAGCGGCCACAAGGCCAGTTCACACGCAGTTTTATAATAGAGCAAACAGTACAATGATTACAACCTAGCAACCAGAGACATGCAGGTTTATATATCAAAGTACAAGGCAAGATCAAGAGACAAGCAGTGTTGGCCCGTGTGGCCACATACGAAAGGCGAAGCTGGGAACGCTGCTGCAACACTCGCACGGCAAAGGAACGAGGTGCAAAGTGCTACGTTCACCTCGCGAGTCTGACCAAGTAGCGCAACACCCTCCTAGCAGCCCGCCAGTGCGCATGGTGGTGTCTCCCGGGCGCAACGTAGCGAGTCCGCATGGTGCTGAGAGGGTACGGCATGTACTCCAGCTCGAACTGCCTGTCCTCAAGGACGTCACAGCCAAGGGCAAGCTCACCCCCGACGGACGGAGGACACAAAGAGGCAGAAACGAGACCAACAGGGTAGGCACGGCGGCAAGTAGTGGCAAAGCCAGCGAGCTCAGCTACTAAGGCAGATGCAGCAGCAGTCGAAGAATCATGTGCAGTCACAAGCGCGGATAGACAACAAGGGATACTCGGGCTAGCAGCACGAGCAAGGTCAGACACAGGGTCAGGAACGGCAGGAAGAGAAGACGGGGGAGGTAACGGCAGGACAATAGGCTCCCGAGTAACACTAGAGGTAGCTAGGGAGGCGGCACAAGACACAGGCACCCGACGCCCAGTTAGAGGGGAGTTAGGCGGCAACAGTGTCCGAGACAGGTCAGGCGGCGGAAAAAACAGAGGAGGAGTAGTACCAGTGGCCGTCGGCTCAGCAGAGGCAGCCGAGAGTCGGAGAAGGTGGTGAAGCGCCGACTCAAGTAGCGACGATGACGGCTGCTCCAAGAAGATAGGCTGCCGCGGCAGCGACTGCGACGCGCCCCCAGACCCAGCACCTCTCGCAGAAACACCAGGACCGCCAGTCCCAGGAACATCTCCAGCGCCTGTACCTCCAACTCCACCTACAAGAGGACTCCTAGCACCCCCAGAATCAGCACCCCCAGAACCAGCACCTCCTGAACCAGTACCCCCAAAGCCAGCACCCTCAGCGTCACCATCCCCAACAACACCTGGGCCCCCGAAGTCCACAGCGACAGGCTGCAGAGGAGGCGAAGACGTTCGAGGCGGAAAACCCGGAGGTGTCTCCAAGCGCGGCGAGCGGCAAGAGGTCGCTGAGTCGGCAGCAGCAGGGTCACCCCCCTCAGTCGAGCCAGAGGAGTCAGAGGGGTGCGCATAGACTAGTCCATAGGTGGGGTCGGCCAGAGTGACAGGGACTGAGAGCAACGCCTCCGTCCCTGCGCCTGCGCAGGAACCGTGTAGAGGGCCCAGCTGTGGTTGGGTCATGAGGCCCGATGGGGGTGGACTCAGAGGGCAGTGGGCTGTGAGGGTAGCGACTGTAAGGCAGTATTGTGTCTCGGTCGGTGTGGGGTGAGGGAGTGACTGAGTAGGTGCTTGGGGGAGAAGAGGGTCCTGGTGGGGGGATGCCGATAGGGATTGGGGATTCAAAAAAGCCAGCTTTCTCTTCTGTTGCTTCTTTATCCGCTCGTGCCAGGTATTCTTCTATGGGTTCGTCCTCCTCTGCTGTTGTGCCCCCCCATGGTCCTGGTGCTGTGCTGCTCCATGTTGCGGATGTGTCGCCCTCCTCCCCATCCGTTTTATGATACACTAGGTCCCGAGCCCCAACCAGTGTTTGCGGCAGTTGCTGCTGCTGCATCTGCATATGCTCGACAACGGTTCTCCACTTCCTCCAGCCTTTGTAACTCCTCAGAGGTCATGTCCCGATGACACCAGGGGCGAGGGACGTGGTAGGTGTCGTCAAAGGCGCCTGGTCTCTTGTAGTGGGTAGGAGATGAAGACGGTCGTGCACGGTGGGGTCATTGCGTGTTTCGCGGGGTTGGAAGATGGTTAGTACCGCAGCAAGTTCGGCGGCGTCCCTCATGCCTGTGGGATGGGGGGTTTACCATTCCGCCTCTTCAACAATATCCAGGGGCTCCGCTTCGTCTTCTTCTTCATCATCTTTCGCCTTCCCCTTTTCTTCAGCTGTTGCTATGCGCTTCTCCCCTTCAGCTGGTGCCTTCCCTGTCTCGTCCGCCGGTGCTTTGCCCTTGTCTTGCTTCTCTCCTTTTGTTGTGGTTGAGGTAGTTGGAGTGCGGCAGTTGCGGCAGACTCCATCAGGTCCAGGTGCGTGTAGGTCAGTCTCCTGGGGATGAGCGTGGTGCTTGACACATGGACGACCGTCAGGGTGCACAAGTTTTCCCGAGGGGTACTGGGGCTGGAGATCGATGAGGTCTCCAGAGTCTGCGCTGCAATCCGGGATGTCAAAATCCAGGATGTAGACGCCGTTGTCTGGGCGCGCTTTGCCGATGCAGAGACCTGGAGCGTGAGGGCGGCTGCTGTCTCGCCAGTGCATAAGGATACACCTGCTCTCTCTCGGTTTGTAGTCATTTCGACTCCACTGTGGACGAGCTGCTCGTAGGACAGAAGGTTGTGAACGAAGCATTTAGACCACTCTTAGACAATTGCGCCATCGTGTACCTCGACAACATCTTAGTTTACAGCCGGGACAAACAGCAGCACTTAGCAAACCTAGAAGCAGCAATCAATATTTTAGACAAGCATCGGCTACTGACCAAGGGTTCGAAGTGCGAGTTTTTTAAGGACAGGCTAGAGTTTCTGGGGCACTTCATTTCAGAAGCTGGGGTTGAAATAGACCCAAAAAAACTTGATGCCGTCAAGGCATGGCACCCCCCGACAAACATTTCGGAGCTGCAGAGTTTTTTAGAGTTCGTTAATTATGTGCGTCGGTTCGTCCGACATAGCACGGTTAACTGCCCTGCTGGCGGATTTACTGCGGAAGGGGGTCGCATTTACGTGGGGGGAGAAAAAGCATGTTGGCTTCTCTGCCCTAAAAACTGTTCTCTATTCACCGCCCGTACTACGCATCGCCGACCCACACCGCCCATTCGAAATGGTTACCGTCGCCAGCGAGATCGCCATTGGAGCCGTACTGCTACAGGACTTCGGCAACGGCCTACAGCCCATCGCAAACAAGTCACGAAAGCTGCACCCGCGCGAGAAAATTTACCCGATACACGACCGCGAAATGCTCCCGATTGTGCACGCATTCAAATTGTGGCGCTGTTACTTGACCGGTGCAGACGTGATAGTACGGATAGACCACCGATCTCTACAGTAACTCTGCGCACAGCCCCACCTCAACCCACGACAGATCTGTTGGCTCGATTTCCTCGAGACAAGTTTTCACTACACGTTCACCTACAAGAAGGGAGCCTCGAACATCGCTGACGCACTGACCCGCCCGACTGCCCAAATACACGCGATACTACTTGCCCAAACCAGCCCGCTATTCACATGACTATTTACCCACGGATATCAGACAGGCCCGTTCTTCACAGGAGGAAATTTGCAGCAATTCGCAGCAGCAAAGGGGATTTATTACGTAAAAGCCGGCACCGACCGTACCGGGTTACATGCTACTATGGGAATGCCTGCTACATGAGGCACATGACGGAGTTACCTCAGGACGTTTCGGGGTCGAAAAGACACGACAGCAACTGCAACGGTACTAATATTGGCCCGAGATGCTGACTGACGTGCAACGTCACGTGGAATCTTGTCCCACCTGCCATCTCATAAAGTCGTCACGCCAACGACCGGCGGGGCAATTGCAGCCGATGCCACCCCCAGAGCGTGCTTGGCAGCAGGTGAGGATGGACTTCGTCACGGGGTTACTGGGTGGAGCAAGTGGGAACGACGCGATCCTGGTCGTCGTCGATCGGCTGACGAAGATGGCACATTTCGCAGCCTGTAAAAATTCAATCTCGGCCGAAGAAACAGCCGACTCTTCATCTCCACCGTCGTTCGACTACACGGGATACCCGCGGCGATCATCTGGGACCGCGACAGGAAATTCACCAGCAACTTCTAAAGGAACCTCTGGCAGCAGTTCGGCACGCGACTACAGTTCAGTTCATCGTACCACCCCGAAACCGACGGTCAAACGGAGCGGGCCAATCAGACCATGGAGCAGCTGATTCGAGCCACGTGCGACGACCCAGCAGCATGGGAACAGCAGCTGGCACTCATCGAGTTCGCATACAACAACTCCACGTCAGCCACGACGCACCAGCCACCATTATACCTCAACTACGGACAGAACCCTATATTACCCATGACGCCGAACCCCAACAACCCATTACCTTGTGCGCAACAGTTCATCGAAATTTTACAGGCCGCCCGGACCCGAGCAACAGACGCCATAAAAAAAACAAACATCATCGCTAAGCGCAACGCCGATCGCCACCGTCGACCCGTCACTTACCAGCCCGACGACCTCGTCTCACTCGACACTCAGAACCTCCGCCTACCCATTACCCCGAAACTCCGCCCCCGATATTGTGGGCCATTTCGCATCAGCCACATGATAACACCAGTCACCGCCCACCTCATCCTACGTGCTGACAGATACGTCAGTCCGTCGTTCCACGTCAGCCTTCTCCGCCCATTCGTCCCATCCAGCATGACGCGACCACCAACAGAACCGATCATCACACCTGAGAAAATCTGAGGCTCCACTGGGTGCCAGGAGGAAAAGACCCAGTGAAGCCAGGTGGGCGACGCAGCCAGATCTCCTCGTGCAGGCTGCCCTGCAAGAAAGCAGTGCTGAAGTCAAGAGAGTGCAGCTCGTAGTCGCGGTGAGCAGCTATGTGCAGCAGTACCCGAAGAGTGGTCATCTTCGGGGTGGGAGAGAAGGTCTGAAAGTAGTCAACTCCCTGCCGCTGACTGAAGCCACGAGCCACGTAACGCGCCTTGAAGACAGGCGGAGAACCCGGCGGTCGCTTCACCCTGAAAATCCACATGCCACTGACGATGTTCGCCCCAGGCGGGGGAACCTCGTCAACGTAGGTACTCTGTTTCTCTGAAAATCAGAGTGGTTTTTGGGGGGTCACTCTGACGTTTCTGGGTAATATTTTTGGAAGTTAAGTTTTCTCTGATTTGCCAGGGTTTTGATTTTATGTACTCTGATAGACCAGTGTAAATTACTGGTGCAATTTTCTCTGTACAGGGTACAGAAATTTCGACCGAGCCCTCCCCTTGACTTGGTGGGAAATGGCAAGCAGAAGTGATATTCTATACTTTTTATTGCATCTCCCGATTGTTCTGTGAGCGCATAGCACAACCGTAATTGCTTTTGCAGTAGCGCGAAAGGCGTGGGTTCAATACTTGAGAGAATTTAGAGTTGGAAAAATTGATACTCTCAGTGTCCAGAGTTTTTTTTCAGAAGTTAAGTTTTCTCTGACAAATCAGAGTAACGCTCATGATCAACCCTGAATTTCAGGACGTGGGCCCAATCGAGTTTGATCGCGACTGATCTGATCGGGTTGCTTGTGATCGCAGTGCCCGAGCCGCCCGATCAGAGCTGTATTCCGTGGAAACTTTTTAGCGCATGCTCAGCAAGCGCGAAGCATTTACCTTGCATTTTCGTCCCCATTCCAGCGAGATTGGCGACCAGATGTCACATCGCGAAACCATTCGTTTCCCTATAAGTACAACATTGTAACTACTCGCGAACGTCGCTGTGGGCCCCGATCACATGCAATCGAGTGATTGCCTGTGATCGAGGAAAATCGGCTCTGATTGGGGTGAAAATTGGGTCTGTTCGAGTTGGGGCGATCAGTTGATCGCGGTCAGCTGATTGCCCCCGATTGCCTGAAATTGGCTTCCAGGCTTCCTGGAAATTATTGATCGCGTGTGATCGAGGCGATCAAACTCGATTGGGCCCACGTCCTCAGAGTTCCCAAAAAAACAGCTCTGAAAATCCGAGTAGTAAAAAAAAAAAAAAAAAAAAAACCCTGGACCGCATGCCTACCGAAGACAATGTCAAAACATATTGTTCTGCTTATTTCACTCTAGGTTGTGTAGGGTTCTTTCCTTAGAGGGTACAACAATCTCTCTCGATAGTCCTTGTACCCCCCCCTTACCTAATCGAACCCACTCATCTAGCTAGTAACTCTAACATGGTATCAGAGCACAATGCTCCTTAGGACCGAAATTTTAAAAGGGCCCACCACTACTATTTCGACCTGCTGCCCGAGTCGCGCCCCTAGGAGAAACGCGAAATGCGAAAACGTGCCCTAGGCGAGACGGTTCCCTTTTCTGCCTAGACGCGATTTTCTGTTCCTAGTCACGTGCGACCCCCCTGACCGAGCCCTAGCTGCCCCGTGCGCCTCTCGCGCGGCCCGTCATCCCCTACGCCCGGTCCCCCCCTCGTTCCTGCTGCTGCGCGCGCCACTCACGCTGCCCGCCAGCCCCTAGCACGCACCTGATGCGCGCTCCTCGTAGTGCCGCCCCGCACGCACCTGTTGCGCGCCCCTGGTTGGCACGCCCACAGCCCACGCGCGCCTACTGCTACTACGCGCTGCCCAGCCCGAGCTGTCACTGCTGCTGCTACTGACGCTACTGCTGCTACAGCTAGTGCTACTCACTGCTGCTGCTACTGAAGCTAGTGCTGCTACAGCTAGTGCTACTCACTGCTGCTGCTACTGAAGCTAGTGCTGCTACAGCTAGTGCTACTCACTGCTGCTGCTACTGAAGCTACTGCTGCTACAGCTAGCGCTACTCACTGCTGCTGCTACTGACGCTACTCCTGTTACAGCTAGCGCTACTCACTGCTGCTGCTACTGAAGCTAGTGCTGCTACAGCTAGTGCTACTGCTGCTGCTGCTACTACGGCACTTGCTACAGCTGCTACTGACTGAAGCTACGGCTGCTACAGCTAGTGCTACTGCTGCAGCTCCTACTCCAGCACTTGCTACAGCTACTATTGACTGAAGCTACTCCAGCTACAGCTAGTGCTACTGCTGCAGCTCCTACTACTGCACTTGGTACAGCTGGTACTGACTGAAGCTACTTCTGCTACAGCTAGTGCTACTGCTGCAGCTCCTACTCCAGCACTTACTGCAGCTGCTCTTGACTGAAGCTACTGCTGCAGCTCCTACTACTTCACTTGGTACAGCTAGTACTACTGCTGCAGCTCCTACTACTTCACTTGCTACAGCTAGTGCTACTGCTGCAGCTCCTACTACTGCACTTGCTACAGCTAGTGCTACTGCTGCTGCTGCTGCTGCTCGGTCTGCTGCTGCTGCCCGAGCCGCCCTGCTACTGCTGCTACTGGAGGGAGTACTGCTGGGAGTGGTGGAGGTGCGGCCTCCCACCCCCACCGAACCGCCCTGCTGCTGTTACTACTGCTGCTGCTGCTACTTGTGCTACTGGGAGTGGAGGAGGTGCTGCTGGGAGTGTAGGAGGTGCTGCTGGCGCTGTAGGAGCTGGAGGTGCTGGACCTACTCCTGACAGTCACTGTCTGTCATGGCCACTTCCGCGGCAGTCGCTGCGGCCAGGGGTGGACAGCAGCGGGCACTGCTTCTCCCGGACGACCCCACCCCTCAGCAGCTTCGTGAGTGGGTTATTCAGCGAGGTCGTCCTGGTGGTGGAGGTTATCGTTATGTTAAGACCGCTGCTCTTGGTGTTAGCGAGTCTGCTGCCACTCCAGGTGTTAGTCAGTCTGCTGCCACTCCAGGTGTTAGTGAGTCTGCTGCCACTCCAGGTGCTAGTGAGTCTGCTGCAGCTCTAGGTGCCCGTGAGTCTACCGACGCTCTAGTTGCTAGTGCGTCTACTACCACAGGTCCTGCCTCAGCTGAGGTCTTGCACACGTTCATGCTTGACTCCGGCGCGTCACGTTGCTTCTTCCGTGATTGCACCACAGTCACACCACTCACAGCACCTGTCCCAGTCTCACTGGCTGACCCCTCTGGGGGCCCAGTGGTTGCAAGAGCCTCCACGGTCCTCCCTTGTCCAGCAGTCCCCTCCGGCTCTTTGTCAGTTCTCCACCTCCCCACGTTCTCGACGAACTTGGTGAGCAACGCTGCCATTCAGGATGTCTGGGTTGATACCTTTATTCCTGGAGGGCAGCGTGTGGCGATCTGTACGTGCTCCCGGACTGGCCGTCACCTGGCTACGTTCACTCGACAGCCTGGGTCTAGTCTGTACACACTGACCACTGCGTCTGCACAGGTGGCTGAGTCAGGTCAGGTAGCTACGTCGAGTCGAGCGTCTGCGTCAGGGCAGTTAGCTGCGTCTTGCTCGTGCCGAGTACTCACGCACGAGACTCAGCGCTGGCACCACCGTCTTGGTCACCCCTCCCTGCAGCGTCTGCGCCGCATGCACTCCCGGCTCCTGGTCACTGGCCTCCCTGAGACCCTGCCCCCCCTCCCGCGCTCACTTGCGCCGCCGTGCCTTCCTTGCGTCGAGGGGCGGCAGCGCGCCGCTCCTCACTCCTCCGAGTTTCTTCCGACCACTGCTCCTCTGCAGACTCTCCACATGGACGTGTGGGGCCCGGCCCCCGTCGGTGGAACGGACCAGGAGCGCTACTTCCTGCTGGTGGTTGACGACTATACACGCTACACCACAGTCTTCCCCTTGCGGCGCAAGGCGGATGTCAGTGGTGTCTTGATCCGCTGGATCTGTGCTACTCGTCTCCAGCTGCACGAGCGCTTTCAGCAGGACTTCCCAGTCCTGCGTCTGCACTCTGACAGGGGTGGTGAGTTCTCCTCTGGCGTCCTTGAGACGTTCTGCCAGGATGAGGGCATCCGCCAGTCGTTCACGCTTCCGGCCTCTCCGCAGCAAAATGGGATCGCTGAGCGTCGCATTGGCCTGATCATGGAGGTTGCTCGTACCTCCATGATCCATGCGGCTGCTCCCCATTTCCTGTGGCCGTTTGCGGTCCGATACGCCGCGCATCAGCTCAACCTCTGGCCCCGTGTCTCTGCTCCAGAGACCTCGCCCACACTCCGTTGGACGGGACAGCCTGGTGATGCGTCGTCGTTTCGGGACTGGGGCGCGCTCTCCCTTGTTCGCGATACCAAAGCGAGCAAGCTCTCCCCTCGCACTCTCCGCTGTGTCTTCCTGGGCTTCCCCACCGACGCTCCACCCTGGCAGTTCTACCACCCTGCCTCGCGTCGTGTTCTGTCCTCTCAGGATGTCACCTTTGACGAGTCGGCCTGTTACTACCGACTTCACCCGCACGCGTCCCACCCGGTCCCTCTCGCACCTCTCTTCCTGGTACCAGTCCCCCCCCCGGTAGACCCCCTTCCCCCACAGGGTCCTGCTCCCTCAGGTGTGTCCCAGGTAGACCCACCCCCCTTGGATGAGCCAGTTGAGATCTCTTCTGACTCCTCTGACTCACCTGAGGGGGGTGACGCCGTCGCCGACGACACGGCGACCACTCGCCGCACTCCTCGCTTGGAGACCCCCCCGGGTTTCCCGCCACGGCCGTCTTCGCCGCCTCTGCAGCCTGCTGCTGTGGACACTGGAGCAGAGACTGAGGGTACTGAGCTTGGGGGTGCTGGGACTGAGGGTACTGAGCCTGGGGGTGCTGGGACTGAGGGTACTGAGCCTGGGGGTGCTGGGACTGAGGGTACTGGGCCTGAGGGTGCTGCGACTGAGGGTACTGAGCCTGCGAGTGCTGAGACCGAGGGTGCTGCCTCTGGGGGTGCTTCGAGTTCGAGTGCTGACTCTGGGGGTGCTGCGAGTCCTTCTGGTGTTGGTGTCGTCGGAGCTCCTACCGGAGGACCTGGAGCTACTGGTGCTGGAGGTACTGGAGGTACTGCTGGTGCTGGAGGTCCTGGAGGTGCTACTGGTGCTGGAGGTCCTGGAGGTGCTGGAGGTACTGGAGGTGCTGCTGGTGCTGGAGGTCGGGGAGCTGCAGGTGCTGCTGGTCCTGGTGGAGCTGCTGGTGCTGGAGGTACTGGAGGTGCTGCTGGTGCTGGAGGTCGTGGAGCTGCTGGTGCTGGAGGTACTGGAGGTACTGCTGGTGCTGGAGGTCGTGGAGCTGCTAGAGCTGCTGGTGCTGGAGGCGCCGAAGCTGCTGGGGCTGGAGGTGCTGGAGGTGCTGGAGGTCCTGGTGGAGCTACTGGTGCTCTTCGCCACCTTCTCAGTCTTCAGCCAGGTGCTACTGGCTTCCCTGTGGCAGGTACTACTCCTCCGTTGCTGTGTCCACCGGCGGACCAGTCACAGCCGCCGCTGCTACCACACTCCCCACTGCCTGCTCCTGCTCCTTACACTGCGGTGTCAGAGTCCCTGACTGAGCGTCGAGAGCCTGAGACTCGTGCTTCCACCCCTGAGCGTCGAGAGCCTGAGTCTAGCTTTGACCTTGAGCCTGAGCCTAGAGCTGCTGTCCGTGCTCGTGTTCCTCGTGTTCGTCGTCAGCGTGCTCCGGCTGTCCCCGGCACTCACGATATGACACTCCGTCCTTCCTCTGTTCCTCAGCGTGTTGTCCTACCGTTACCTCCTGCGTCTTCTTTGCCTGACGTTGCTGACCCTCCGTCTGACCTTACTCATGCGTCCAGTCCGACTGTTACTCGCCTTCTTGCTACGGTTGTGACGGACCCTACGTTCTCGTCTCCTGCTGCGTCTGCCCTAGTAGCTGAGCTCGTTGACTTTGCTGCTGTGTACCGCCTAGACTACCTTGCGAGTCTTGTCTCTGACCCTGTCCCTGCCTGTCCTCCGTCCGTCGGGGGTGAGACTGCTCTTGGCTGCACTGCCCTTGGCTGTGACGTTCTTGAGGACAGACAGGAGGAGTTGGAGTGCCTTGCTGCCGCTTCACCCCATCACGCGACCATGCTGCTTGCCCCTGAAGGAGACCCGGATGCACTTGACATCCCCACCCCGCGCTCCTACAGGGAGGCGATTTCGGGTGAGTACTCCTCTCAGTGGCAGACAGCCATGGACGCAGAGATGGCTTCCTGGAAGTCCACAGGCACCTACGTCGACGAGGTTCCCCCACCTGGGGCGAACATCGTCAGTGGCATGTGGATTTTCAGGGTGAAGCGGCCGCCGGGTTCTCCGCCTGCCTTCAAGGTACGTTACGTTGCTCGAGGCTTCAGTCAGCGTGAGGGGGTCGACTTCTTTCAGACCTTCTCCCCCACCCCGAAGATGACCACTCTTCGGGTGTTGCTACACGTTGCAGCTCAGCGTGACTACGAGCTGCACTCCCTCGACTTCTCGACAGCTTTCTTGCAGGGTAGCCTTCACGAGGCCATCTGGTTGCGCCGTCCACAGGGCTTCACTGGGTCGTTTCCTGCGGGTACCCAGTGGAGCCTACGGCGACCAGTGTACGGCCTGCGTCAGGCGCCCCGTGAGTGGCACGACACACTGAGGACGACACTTGCGGCTCTTGGGTTTGCTCCTTCAACTGCTGACCCGTCGCTGTTTCTACGCACCGACACTACTCTGACGCCGTTCTACATCCTCGTGTACGTCGACGACTTGGTTTTTGCTACTGCTGACACTGAGGCACTGACCCTAGTGAAGGCGGAGCTGCAGGAGAGACACACCTGCACTGACCTGGGTGAGCTGCGGAGCTATCTTGGCTTGCAAATCACCCGGGACAGAGCACGGCGCACCATCACCCTGACTCAGTCACACATGGTGCACCAGGTCCTTCAGCGCTTCCGCTTCACGTACTCCTCGCCACAGCCCACTCCTCTGGCTACCGGCCACTCGCTCTCAGCTCCACCTTCGGACGAGTCCGTAGAGCCGAGTGGTCCGTACCCAGAGCTTGTGGGCTGCCTCATGTACCTGATGACGTGCACACGACCTGACCTCGCGTATCCTCTCAGCCTTCTGGCTCGCTACGTGGCACCCGGCAGGCACCGAAAGGTGCACTTTGATGCTGCGAAGAGGGTACTGCGTTACTTGTGCAGCACATCGGGCATGGGGCTCGTGCTTGGAGGACGGGGTCCTGTGGTCCTCACAGGACACTCTGACGCTTCTTGGGCTGACGACCAGGCGACTCAGCGTTCGTCACAGGGCTACACCTTCAGTCTTGGCGCTGGTTCTGTCTCGTGGAGGTCCACTCGTTCTTCTTCTGTGCTTGGTTCTAGCTGTGAGGCCGAGATCTACGCTGGGGCCATGGCTGCACAGGAGCTCCGTTGGCTGACCTACCTGCTGACCGACTTGGGGGAGCGGCCTCGTTCTCCTCCAGTTCTGTACGTCGACAACAAGGCAATGCTTGCCTTGTGTCGCGAACAGAGACTGGAGCACAGAACGAAACACATTGCTCTGCGCTACTTCCTTGCGCGTGAGCTGCAGCAGCGTGGTCAGCTGCGCCTTGCTTTCGTGGCCTCTCGGGCCAACACTGCTGATGTCTTCACCAAGGCCCTTGCGGCTGGTGATCATCAGCGTTTCTGCACTGCTCTTGGGCTTGTGCCCACTCTGCCTCACCTGCTGGTTGCTTGACTTGCTCTTGTTGTACACTGCTATATATCTTTATACCTGCATGTTTCCTCTTGCTAGGTTGTGATCTGTGTACTGCCTTGCTCTTATAAATCTGCATGTGAACTGGCCTTGTGGCTGCCTGCTTGTGCTCAGATTGTGTGGTGTCCTTGAGATCCACCCTGGGCTTTGCCTTGCTTGTTCTCTTGCTTGACTGGTCTTGTGACCACTGTTAGGCTTGGCTATCCCCTACTTCACCTATGGGGGTGTGTCAAAACATATTGTTCTGCTTATTTCACTCTAGGTTGTGTAGGGTTCTTTCCTTAGAGGGTACAACAATCTCTCTCGATAGTCCTTGTACCCCCCCCTTACCTAATCGAACCCACTCATCTAGCTAGTAACTCTAACAGACAACTGGGTGCCCCTGGATAGAATCAAAAACCACCCTGTCCTCACCGAGCACCTACGCAGCCGCAACTTCCGGGATGTACACGCACTCTCGTAAGGAGGGCCTCCTTGGGAGGGGGTAGTGTAAGAAAAAAACATTTTCCTTACTTCCCGCCCCTGCTTATCGCGTACTCAACTGTTCGCGCCAACAGTACCCAACAGTCCACCGTTACCACGCTCGACACTCGCCTCAACTATTGCTCCCGCCACTGTTCACATCACGACCCAACCTCACGGCTTGGTTGGTTACTCGCGCTCCAGACCTCCACCTCGACATTTCCCAACCTCGGCGCTAGACCCGTAGCGCACCCCAATTTCACAATATATTATTTGCTAATTCCCTCGCTTGATGTAATGTTTTGCTTCGATAGTGCAATTCTAGCTCGCTCGCTCAATTGCACTCGTAACAGTAGTTTACAACATTCGAAGCTTGAACCGCATTTTAACAATGTTGAACCGGCCTGAACCAAGACTTCAAAACGACAGGATAGGGCGTCCTCAGTTGAGTCTCGGGCAAGGTGCAATAGCCAATGGACGGAGTCGATGAACCTTGAACGTGTGGTTGTTGTTGAGGGGCAGGGTAGGGAAAAACAAATGAAAATATGGCGTTTTGGTAAAGGGCGCGGAGCGAGCACAAGTAGCGCTTGTCGGGGGGTGAGAGAGGGCTGTGTGAAACGGGGCACTCCGATGTGAGTGAGGTTGGGACGTCGCTCAAGATGGTACGTAGAGTTATGCTTCGTCACTCACTTTATCCCTACACATACAGTACTGAACTGTACTGGGCGAGCGGCATGGTGCACAGTGCGCCACCAGCGCCACCCCCTGTACCGGCAGTCAAGGCAATGACAGAAACCCGTTCGCTGACATCATTCATCCAACTCCCCGCATTGCGGCTGCGCATGCGCCCGCGCTTGCTCCCGCGCTTGCTCTTGCGGCTCCTGCTTGTGCTGCCGCCGAACCCAGGGCGGGTTCGTAGGTTTCAAAACTCGTTACATCAGGAATTTAACGACCAGTTCCCGAAGTGTTCAAATTTCCAGTATTGCTTCGTGTTTGTCTCTCGAGGCAGCCTTGTTCACTGGACGCGGATACGGTTATGTGGGATGCGTTTTTCGAATACGCCCCCTAAGAAGGGCAGTTGGTGCAGCAGCGCCTGACACCCAACCGAGCTTTCCCGACCGGCCCAGCCTTGCAACCAAAACCAAACCAAACCAAACCAAACCAGCCCGACCGAACTGTATCCCTTTCAGACAAGCCCAACCGTTCTGCTCCATGCCGTTATTGCGGTGAAATCGAGGTATGGAGAAGCAGCGTTGTACTGCGGAAGAAAAGTCACGTGTGCTGTGTTTGGAATGACACCACCATAGCTGATTCTTAGTCATTAGTCGGCTCAAAAACCACTAAAGCTCATTCGTTCGTCTCCCCCAGTCACCTTTTCTCGCCCATAGAATCCGCGCTCGACGCCTTGTGCCTAACAATGGGCTGCTCTGACGAGACTAATGTTTGCAGCGCGATATCTTGGCTCTTAGTCTGTCGTTAATAGCTTTCAATTATCGTGTTGTAGAGGTGAGATTAAGAGTCAGCAACGGATTCGGGAGAGTGACGCGTCAGTCGTCGTTGCGCCAGGAGTGGCTTAGATTGTAGGAGTTTGCTTTGGATGCTCCAGAAACCTAGTAATCCTTGAAAACAATAGTAAAAGTCGAGACAGGACTTTCTGTGATAATGGCGAGCCCGTTTCGTCGTTCGGTTTCCCAATAACTAATTTAACTCGACTCGGCTGAATAAATATTGCGAGAATGGCGATGCCGTTTTGCAGAGTAGTTCCTGAGCCATGGAGAACCGCCGATAATGGACCGAATTTAGGGATTGTCGATCTTACGGTCACGGCGCTCGACGGAAAGCTAGATTCGTTAAAGGACGGCCCGGATTTGTCAAGAGACGCGCTCGGGAGTGGCCGGAGTGAAGGGACAGTTGTCCCCGAGGCCACGTGTGGGGTTACCACGGCGGACGTTATAACGGGAGACTGCGTAACGAGGACGGAAGGCGATCTAGCTTCGGGCAGAAAGAACGTTGAAGAAGGAGAGGCGGGGCAGGATAACGGTTTGCGGTGTATTCCGTCTGGTAGCTCGGATGGGATCGAGTGTAACAGCTCCGGTAGTGAGGGCATTTGCAGCGATAGTAACCGCGGTGGCGATAGTAACCACGGTAGCGATAGCAGCGACATTCGCGAACATCCCGGTATTTGCAGCACAAGTAGTCGCGCCGACGCCAGCGGCAATGGCGCTGCTGACGGCGCAAGCGACGCCAGTTTAGTTAATAACGGTGGCTACGTCGATGCTCAGACCGAGCAAGCTCCTAACGAACCCAACGCTAGCGAGTGTACTCCCGGCGAGTCAACGACTAATAGCGAATCTGCTGCTAGCGAGCCCGCTCCTAGCGAGTCCGCGGCGAGCGAGGCGGCCATTCGGCTGGTGTCGGCAGCAGCGCTGGTGGCGGCGGGAGTGCAAGACGCGGAGGAGGATTCGTGCAGCATCTGCCTGGATGCCTTCACCGAATGCGACCCCGCCACCGTGAGTGCTCTTGAGTACTCTTGCCTTGCCCTTGCCTCCCCCATGCCATGGCCTTGTCTCGGCACGCGTCCTCCTCTGCGTCTCTTGCCTTGCCCTTGCCTCCCCCATGCCATGGCCTTGTCTCGGCACGCGTCCTCCTCCGCGTCTCTTGCCTTGCCCTTGCCTCCCCCATGCCATGGCCTTGTCTCGGCACGCGTCCTCCTCCGCGTCTCTTGCCTTGCCCTTGCCTCCCCCATGCCATGGCCTTGTCTCGGCACGCGTCCTCCTCCGCGTCTCTTGCCTTGCCCTTGCCTCCCCCATGCCATGGCCTTGTCTCGGCACGCGTCCTCCTCCGCGTCTCTTGCCTTGCCCTTGCCTCCCCCATGCCTCGCTGCTGCTGCTGTTGCTGCTGCTGCTGCTGCTGCTGCTGCTGCTGCTAAAACTTCTGCCGCTTCTTCTTCTTTTTGTCTCGCCATGGCCCATCCCAGCGGACGGACGGTGTGGACTGTGGAGCCACAAGAGCCACTTCCATTGTGCCTGCGCTTGGACTGTGGACTGCTGCTCGCCTCTTGCGCTTGCGCATTACCCCTCACGCTGCACTTTTTCAATCCCCCATTCCCCTCGCTACTGCTGCTGCTGCTTTTTGTCTCCCCGTGTCAGCTGACGGACGTTGTGAAGCCACAAGAATATTTTGTTTGAGGTTGATTTTGAGAAGGAGAGAAAGGCGAGAAAGGCGTCGTCAGAATTCTCAAAATCAACCTCAAACAAAATGCTTTTTGTCTCCCCGTGTCAGCTGACGGACGTTGTGAAGCCACAAGAATAACTACCAGTGCATCCTCTGCTCGCTTCTTGCGCATTGCCCCTCACATCCTCACATCCTCATTTCCTCATTTCCTTTCACTTTTGTGTGCTCCCCACGTGTGCTGCCAGCTCACAGTGTGCAACCACGAGTACCACTTTCAGTGCATCCTGGAATGGTAAGCGCCTCGCTGACTTAGCTGGTCTTTCTCTCAGCTAGCATTTATTCGCAATCAACCGTCCTCCCCTTCCTCTCTTCCTCCCCTCCCTTTCCTCTCCGCTTTCTCCCCTTCCTCCCCTATCTCCCCTCCCTTCCTCCTCGTCCTCTTACTCCTCCTCTTACCACTCCTCCTCTCGTCCCTGCTCTTCTCTGCACATTCCTCCTCTCGCCTTCCATTTCTATTCACCGCCTGCCCTTTCTCGTGCTCTCCATTCCCCTTTGCTCCCCATTCCCAGTCCTCCCCATTCACGAGTCCTCCCCATTCACGAGTCCTCCCCATTCACGAGTCCTCCCCATTCACGAGTCCTCCCCATTCACGAGTCCTCCCCATTCACGAGTCCTCCCCATTCACGAGTCCTCCCCATTCACGATTCCTCCCCATTCACGAGTCCTCCCCATTCACGATTCCTCCCCATTCACGAGTCCTCCCCATTCACGAGTCCTCCCCATTCACGAGTCCTCCCCATTCACGAGTCCTCCCCATTCACGAGTCCTCCCCATTCACGAGTCCTCCCCATTCACGAGTCCTCCCCATTCACGATTCCTCCCCATTCACGATTCCTCCCCATTCACGAGTCCTCCCCATTCACGAGTCCTCCCCATTCACGAGTCCTCCCCATTCACGATTCCTCCCCATTCACGAGTCCTCCCCATTCACGAGTCCTCCCCATTCACGATTCCTCCCCATTCACGATTCCTCCCCATTCACGATTCCTCCCCATTCACGATTCCTCCCCATTCACGATTCCTCCCCATTCACGATTCCTCCCCATTCACGATTCCTCCCCATTCACGATTCCTCCCCATTCACGATTCCTCCCCATTCACGATTCCTCCCCATTCACGATTCCTCCCCATTCACGATTCCTCCCCATTCACGATTCCTCCCCATTCACGATTCCTCCCCATTCACGATTCCTCCCCATTCACGATTCCTCCCCATTCACGATTCCTCCCCATTCACGATTCCTCCCCATTCCTCATTCCTCCCCATTCCCCATTCCTCCTCATTCCCCATTCCTCCCCATTCCCCATTCCTCTCCATTCCCTCAAGTTTGCCAATTTTCCGTGCCCTCATTCCCTCTTGCTCTGTTTCCCTTTGCTTACCGTTGCCTTGTGCTCTCCTCTTGTGCTCTCCTCTTGTGCTCTCCTCTTGTGCTCTCCTCTTGTGCTCTCCTCTTGTGCTCTCCTCTTGTGCTCTCCTCTTGTGCTCTCCTCTTGTGCTCTTCTCTTGTGCTCTCCTCTGTGCTCTCCTCTTGTGCTCTCCTCTTGTGCTCTCCTCTTGTGCTCTCCTCTTGTGCTCTCCTCTTGTGCTCTCCTCTTGTGCTCTCCTCTTGTGCTCTCCTCTTGTGCTCTCCTCTTGTGCTCTCCTCTTGTGCTCTCCTCTTGTGCTCTCCTCTTGTGCTCTCCTCTTGTGCTCTCCTCTTGTGCTCTCCTCTTGTGCTCTCCTCTTGTGCTCTCCTCTTGTGCTCTCCTCTTGTGCTCTCCTCTTGTGCTCTCCTCTTGTGCTCTCCTCTTGTGCTCTCCTCTTGTGCTCTCCTCTTGTGCTCTCCTCTTGTGCTCTCCTCTTGTGCTCTCCTCTTGTGCTCTCCTCTTGTGCTCTCCTCTTGTGCTCTCCTCTTGTGCTCTCCTCTTGTGCTCTCCGCTTTCCACCTCCCCTGTGCTCCCCACGCCCCGTGCTTCCATTCCCGTGCTCCCCATTCCTCCATGCTCCTCATTGCCGCCCCTGCACTCCATTTCCGCCCCTGCTCCCTATTCCCCAGGGCACAGCGTCGAGAGGAGTGCCCCATGTGCTGGCGCAAGCTGGCACTGCAAGACGAAACCTGGTACGTGCAAGACGAAACCTGGTACGTGCAAGATGAAATGCAGTACCGCCTTCCCTTCGCCCCCCGCCGTCAGGAGCTGCTTCAGGCGTGCTACAGCAATCCCGCACATATTGCCACTTGCCCTCCCGATCATCCTTCTGTAGCACGCCCAGCAGCACTTCAGCAGCTCCTGACTAGATGATCAGATGCATCCAGTCAGGAGCTGCTGCTGGGCGTGCGCTACAGGGGGAAGGACATCAAAGCAGCAGAGCAGCGGGGGTGGCTGGAGCCCTTTTTAATCCAGCTCTTTCGATTGTATGCCTTCCTTTTGCCTTCCCAGTCAGGAGCTGCTGCTGGGCGTGCTACAGGGAGAAGGAAATCAAAGCAGCAGAGCAGCGGGATGGATGCCTGAAGCTCTTCCTAACCCGCCTCTTTCGCTTGTGCCGCTGTCGCTTCCACCATCTTCCCTTCCCCTTCCCAGTCAGGAGCTGCTGCTGGCGTGCTACAGGGAGAAGGAAATCAAAGCAGCAGAGCAGTGCAGGGGGATGGTTGTAGCCCTGCCTAACCCGCCTCTGTTGCTTGTGCCACTGTTGCTTGTGCCACTGTTGCTTGTGCCACTGTTGCTTGTGCCACTGTTGCTTGTGCCACTGTTGCCTGTGTCACTGTCGCTTCCACCGCCTTCCCAGTCAGGAGCTGCTGCTGGCGTGCTACAGGGAGAGAAGGAGAGACAGGTGCAGCTGACAACCAGCACGCCTCCACTCATCGCCAATCTCTCCTCTCTATTGTCTTTCTTCCTGACTCTCATGCTTCCAGTCAGGAGCTGCTACTGGCGTGCTACAGGGAGAAGGAAATCCAAGCAGCAGAGCAGCGCGCGGCAGCAGCAGCGGCAGCCGCTGCAATTGCAGCATCAGTGGTATCAGTGCGGGGTGCCGCCGGCCGGGGGGCAGCAAGTCGGGGAGTGGCAGCAAGGGGAGTGGCCGTGAGAGGGCACGCGAGGCGGGGAGCTCAGCCCATGGGTACAGGAGGCTCTTCGTCTTCGTCGCCCTCCTCTATTCCTGCTCCCTCCCGCCATCGCCAGCAGCAGCAGCAGCGGCAGAGCAGCAGGGACAGCAGCGGTAGCGGTCAGCCGTCCTCATCACAGGTGTGTTGTGTGTGCGGTGCGCTTGGGGGTTCTTGGGTGGGCTTGAAGCAAGGGAAATGCGAGAGCAGTGGCAGCAAGGGGAGTGGCGATGAGGGGCCAGGCAAGGCGGGGCGCTCAGCCCATGGGCACAGGAGGGTCGTCGTCATCGCCCTCCTCCATCCCTGCACCTTCTCCCCATCGCCAGCAGCAGCAGCGGGAGCAGAGGGAGCGGCAGAGCAGCAGTCAGGTATGTCTGTGGGTAGGTGTGGAATTCATATGGTGGGCTTTAAGCAAAACGATTGGCAGCAAGGGGAGTGGCAGTGAGGGGGCAGGCTAGGCGCTTGTGAGAAGGGGTGTGGGTGTGGGTGAGAGGTGGTGTGTGGGTGGGGGTGGGGGTGTGGGTGTGGGCGTGGGTGTGGGTGAGAGGTGGTGTGGGTGTGGGTGCAGGTGAGAGGGGGTGTGGGTGTGGGTGCGGGTGAGAGTGGATGTGCATGTGAGAGGGTGTGGCGTCGAGAGAGGGCCAAGGATAGGCGACCTTCCTCCATCCCTGCTGTGGGTGTGGAAAATAGTCTAATCTAGAGGACTAGCATAAAAAAAGGGGCATCCAATGCAGTGGACCAATCAAAGTGATGCGTTGCCATGTGCTTCTGACCTCCCTCCATTCCTTGTACCCAAAGTGACTTTTGAGGTGACTTTTGAGGTGACTTTTGAGGTGACTTTTGAGGTGACTTTTGAGTCGACTCAAAAGTCACGTCCATCCCGCCATGTGCTTCTGACCTCCCTCCACTCCTTGCACCCGCCTCTCTCCCTTTCTCCTTGCATCTCCCTCTACCCCACCCACACCCCCACACCACACCTTCCTCTCCCTTCCCCCCTGCAGGCCACAGTCACATCGGGCTCGCCTGTAGATCGTTGGCTGCCCTCTCCCGTGCCCTGACACTCATGTTCGCACTTCCCGTCCCCTCCACTTCTGCCTCCCTGCCCCCTTCCAGTCCACAGTCACATCGGGCTCGCCTGTAGATCGTTGGCTGCCCTCCGCCCTCCTCTCCTCGCTCCGCCACGCCTCCTCCTCCTCCTCTTCCTCTCGTGGTCTCTCCGGCTCCTCCCCCCGCTCCTTCGCTCTCTCCTTCAGCCCTCACAGACACCGCTCCTCCCGCTCCCCCATTTACCCCCTCACAGGTGCCTCGAAAGACTTCGCTCTCTCCTTCAGCCCATGCAGTCACCGCTCCTCCCATCCCAACCATGCTCACTCTCCCTCTCCTTCCCCCCTACCCCCCTCCCCCCAATCCCCTGCAGTCCACAGTCACATCGGGCTCGCCTGTCGATCGCTGGCTGCCCTCCTCGCTCCTCTCCTCCCTCCGCCACGCCACCTCTTCTTCTTCCTCTTCCTCTCGCGGTCTCTCCGGCTCCTCCCCCCGCTCCTTTGCTCTCTCCTTCAGCCCTCACAGACACCGCTCCTCACGCTCCGCCTCCCCTTCCTCCTCCTCTACTATCCCCACCACCACCACTACCAACATCACCGCCACCACTACCACCACTACCACTACCACCACCACCACCACCACCACCTCTTCTTCTTCCTCCTCCTCCGCTGCCTCCCTTTCAGCAGCACTCGCCTCTTCCTCCTCTCCATCCGCCTCTGCATCTGCTCCATCAGCCGCATCACCATCCACTGCTGCGCCTCTTGCTGCTGTTGCTGCTGTCACACTCTCTGACACCAACTCTGGTACTACCTCTACTGTTACCTCTGCTGCTGCTCCTGCTACTGCTCTTGCTGCTGTTACTACCTCTACTGCTACTGCTCCTGTCTGTCCCTTCACCTCTCCCCCCATCCAATGTTACCGCCCTGACCCATCCGTCCTCGCAGCAGAGGCAGCATGCTCCCCGCCCACCTTCTCCCTCTCGCCCCTACGCCCACGCCCGCCTTCCTCCCTCTCGTTCTACCCACCTGAGACCTCTACCTCAGGAGAAAGCAACAGAGGATTCAGCCTGTCAGCAGGTGCTCTCCCTTTGGATACCCCTCTAGGAGCTACTGTGAGCTGGAATGGAGTGCTCCCCATGTCTTCTGGTTCTGAGACAGGAGAAACCCCTCCTCAAAGCAGGTCCGGGGTTCTTTATGCAGCGTCTATCCTGGCACCTACTCCTCCCCACACTCTTCCTCCTCCCCACACTCTTCCTTCCCCTTCCACTGCAGCAGCAGCAGCAGCAGCAGCGGTGCCTCATATGGCCTCCTCTCTATCCGAAAGCCCGTCTGTTGCTGCTGCCGTGATTCCTATGAGTGCGTCCCTCTCCTGCCTGCTGGCGAGGCAGCAGCAGGAGCAGCAGCGGCTGTTGCTGGAGCAGCATCAGCAGCAGAAGCTGCAGCAGCAGCAGGAGCAGGCGGAAGCTTCTTATGCTGCTGATGCTGCTGCTACAGATGCTTCTACAGACGCTGCTACAGATGATGCTACAGGTGCTGCTGCTATAGCTACTGCTAATGATGCTTCTACAGACGCTGCTATGAATGCTGCTACAGATGCTACAGCTAGTGGTGGCGGTGCTGCTGCTGCTCTCTTGGCCTCCTCAGGTGACAGTCTCGGATCAACTTCCCGAGCCTCCTCTAGGTTCGGCGGAGAAGGGCAGGAAGGGCTTAAGCTGGTGTTGGCAGGTTCGGAGGAGCAGGGAACGGTTGGAGGGAGGTTTCAGGGGGTGGGGCGTGGTGCGATCGTGACAGGAGTGGGTGGTCAAAGCGTGAGGGCAGCTGGATTGGCACCTCCTTTTATTGGGGAAGCTGCTGCTGCTACAGCTGATGCTTCTGCAACTGACACCGCATGTCAAGGCAGTGCCGGCATTGTTGCTGCCACTGTTGCTGGATTGGCGCCTCCTTTCATTGGAGAAGAAGCTGCTACAACCCCTGCTGGTACAACTTCTGCTGCTGCTTCAGCCGCTGCTGCTACAGCCACTGACGCAAGTGGTGGTGGTGGCACCGCTATTGGGAACATTGTTACGGGTCCACCTCCTTTCATCGGGGAAGAAGCTGTTGCAGCGTCTGCTGCAACCCCTCCTACAGCCTCTGCTGCTGCAACCCCTGCTACAGCCTCTGCTGCTGCAACCCCTGCTACAGCCTCTGCTGCTGCAACCCCTGCTACAGCCTCTGCTGCTGCAACCCCTGCTACAGCCTCTGCTGCTGCAACCCCTGCTACAGCTGCTGACCTATGTGGTGGTGGTGGCTCCGCTGCAATTGGGAACATGGTTACGGGCCCACCTCCTTTTATTGGGGAAGAAGCTGCTACAGCCGCTGCTATAACCCCTGCTACAGTCACTGCTGCTACAGCCGTTGTCGTATGTGGTGGTGGTGGTAGCACCTCTATGGGAAGCGTTTCTACGGCTCCACCTCCTTTTGTTGGGGAAGCTGCAGCCCCTGCTGCTGACCCTGCTGCTGCAGCCCCTGCTGCTGCCTCTGCCACTGCCCTTGCTACAGGTGCCGCTACAGCTGGTGGTGGCAGCAGGACCACCAGCAGCAACAATGGTGGGGGCAGCAGCAGCAGCAGCAGCAGCAGCAGCAGTCGTGGCGTTGCTGCTGCAGGCGCAGCTGCAGGGGAGGGTAATAACCTGGCGGATGCTGCTCGCTCCAGGTATGTGTGTGGCAAGCAGATGAAGGTGTTGCGATGCTCGTTTAGAATTTGTCGCTGCCGCCGTCACCGCCGCCCATGACACCGTTGCGGCCAGTCCCTCTGCGGCTGCTGCTAAATACCCGAGTCGTGATATCGTTTGGAATTGGTTGAAATCGCGAATTCTGGCATTGGATGCTGCTCGGCCCTCTTCTTTGCACGCAGGTGCTGCCACAGCCCCTGCTCCAACCCCTTCCACCCTCGCTTCCACCCTCGCTCCCCATCCTCGCTCTCAGCTCTAGGGACGATCGCACTCCGCCTTTCCCTCGGGGTCGTCAGCCCCATGCCATCCTCGTCTCTTGCCTTTCCCCTTGCTCTGTTTCCACCGTCCCTCCCCTTATCCCTCTCCCTCCCTTCAACTCTCCCTCTCAGTTCTATGGAGAATCGAACTCCCCCTTTCCCCTGGGGCTGCTACCTCCCCTGGGGCTGCTACCTCCCCTGGGGCTGCTACCCCCCCTGGGGCTGCTACCTCCTCCCCATCCTCTCCTCTTGCAAGCCTTCTCTTTTTCCTTCCCGTTCTCAGCTCTACTGACAAGCGTACCCCCTCCCCCTCCCCCTCCCCCCCCCCCCCCCTCCCCCTCCCCCTCCCCCTTCCCCTCCCCCTCCCCATCCTCCTGCTCAGCTCTATGGACGATCGCGTTCCGTCTTTCCCCCGGGGTTGTCAGCCCCACGGCATCCTCTCCTCCCTCAAGTCTCGCCTCACATCTCGGTACGCCTCCTTCCCCCTTCCCTCCCACTTCAACTCTTTCCGCCTTCCCCATCTCTGTGCTACCACCTACCTCCTTTCCCCATGCCTTCCTCTCCTCCCTCAAATCCCGCCTCACCTCTCGGTACATCTCCTGCACTTTTCCTCCTACTCTTCTGGGTACGCCTCTTCCCTCCCACTCACATTCTTCCCTTCTTCCCATCTCCATAGTATACCCACCTCGCTATCCCACGCCATCCTTTCCCCCACTCAACTCATTTCGTTTTTCCCATGCCATGTCCCTGTCGTCTACCTCCCTTAAGCACGCCATTCTCTCCTGTCTTCCTTCAATCCCACGTTGCCTCTCGGTACATCTTCCTCGTTCCACCCCTTCTCTTCCCACCCCCTCTCTTCCCACCCCCTCTCTTCCCACCCCCTCTCTTCCCACCCCATCTCTTCCCACCCCCTCTCTTCCCACCCCTTCTCTTTCCACCCCCTCTCTTTCCACCCCCGCTCTTCCCACCCCCTCTCTTCCCACCCCCTCTCTTCCCACACCCTCTCTTTCCACCCCCTCTCTTCCCACCCCATTTCTTCCCACCCCGTTTCTTCCCACCCCATTTCTTCCTTCCCACCCCGTTTCTTCTCACCCCCTCTCTTCCCACCCCATCTCTTCCTCTTTGTCCTCCTCCTCCTCCTCTGCATCCAGAGTTGTTTCTAATCGTTCCGTTCCTTCAACCCCCCTCCCCTCGTGCCCCCGTTTATATCCCAGGTGGTCCAAGGGTTCCTCTTCCTCCTCCTCCGTCCCACCACCAGCCACACTGCGCCACAGAAGCTGACAGGCACAACAGGAGGGGAAGGAGGAGTGACCTGCGGTGGGGAGGGATGCAAGCAAGCAAGCAAAGCTGGGCGTGTTCACAAGGACGGGGACAAGAAAAAGAGGGGGGGGGGGGGGGAGGAGGTGGGGGGGAAGGGGGGGGCTGGCAGCTTTCATGGTGACGGCTTTATGTCTCTGCAAGTCATTGGAGGGGAAGGAGGAATGGCAGGCAGGTAGAGAGGGGTGCACGCTAGCAAGCAAGGCTGGGTGTGTTCACAAATGGGGAGGGGAGCGAAAGGAAGAGGGGGAAGCGGGGGAAGGGGGAAGGAAGGGTGTTGGGCCTGGGCGCCTCGCTTGTTGACTTCTTCGTGCAAGCCGCTCGAGTCAAGGGGGATGAGTGGCAGGGAGAGCGGAACTCAAGGAAGCAAGGAAGCACGTAAGCACGGAAACAAGGAAGCTAAGGGTCAAGTCTGAGCTGGGCCAGAAGGGAGTGTGGTGGATGGGAGAGAAGGGAGACTGGCGGGCAGAGACGAGTGCAAGCAAGCAAGGCTGGGTGTTACACAAGGGGGGGTTAATCTGGACTGGACCGGGCCACTGGCGGGGAAGGAAGGGAGACTGGCTGGCAGAGAGGTGCAAGCAGCAAGCACGGTTGGGTGTTACACAATGGGGGGAACTGCACCAGCCACATTGTGGCACGGACCGCACCAGGCCGCTGGCGGGGAAGGAATGGGAGACCGACAGTCAGGGAGGTGCGGAAGCAAGCAAGCAAGCAGGCAAGGGTACTGGGCTCAACTCACTCACCCCGTAAACCCATTGCTGGAGGGAATGGGATGAGGGGCGGGCCGCATGGCCCAATGAGGGGAAGTTAGGTTGGCTTGGGGTGGAAGAAATGATGATTGGGCATTCCAATGGACTTCAGGCAAGGGTAGTTGGGCTCACCTCACTCACCTCGTGAACCCATCGCGTGAGTGAATTGGGAGAGGCTGAGAGGGTGGGAAGAGGGGGGGGAGAGTTGGTAGAGAGTGGGAAGAGGTTGTAGGAGGTGGGACGAGGGTGTGACATGCGAAGGGAGGGTGGAAGAAAGTGGAAAGACGGTGAAGGAAGAAATTGTACAAGGTTTGGATATGGGAGGGTAGGAAGAGGTGGAAAGAGGTGAGAAGAGGTGGAGGCAGAGGGGGCAGTGCAGTGAGGGCATTGAACCCGCATCTTACAAGCCTCTTCCGTTCGAGCAATGCAGACTCTCGTCTGGTGGCTGACTGTGCATTTGCTTTGCTGGTTTTCCTTAGGGCGTGTAATTTTCCATTAGCAGCAGGACAGAGTTAATCTGGATGTGCGTTGGATCCTCCTCAGGTTTGCTTTGGATTGGGTTGTGTTGTGTGTATAGGATACATCAGTACGGTACATTGAATGCTGTAATGTAGGTGTTGCGGAATAAATCATGTTTGTTTCCCTGTAATGGACAACGTCATAGGGTATGTTGGTCAAATCTTACGGTAAATGGATACCAACAGAGACCAACCCACAAACAACCCTCTCTGATGGTAATT
Organism: Closterium sp. Naga37s-1; assembly: GCA_947471745.1. Classification (NCBI taxonomy): domain Eukaryota; kingdom Viridiplantae; phylum Streptophyta; class Zygnematophyceae; order Desmidiales; family Closteriaceae; genus Closterium; species Closterium sp. Naga37s-1. Next base: position 820,037 of record CANJKZ010000897.1, read on the forward strand.
TACACCTCAGTCAGTGCTATACACACAGATGGGGTTGAGTAAGACAGCTGCTGACGGTGTGCTGGCATAGAGTTCCTGAACTTGCAACTCCTACCGTACCACTACCAGCACAAGGCTTGCCTTGCCTGGTGCTGACACGAGTTCTTGTTCATGTGGATATCATGGCAGAGGACAGGCCCCTAGATTTCAGCCTTTTTACGCTGATTCAGCCTTCATTCAGCCTTTTTTTCTGTACCAAGGCTGATTTGTCAGCCTTTTCCCCAAAAAACTTGGTGATTTTCTAGTGTGTTTGAATGGAAATATGTCATTTTTGGCTGATTTTCAGCGTAAATTTGCGAGCGAACTCTGATTTTTCAGCCTACCCCAAAACCAATCTAGGGGCCTGGCAGAGGAGCTGTGCTGTGCGGGCTGTGCTGTGTACATTGCTGACAATGCTGTAGCAGACAGTACATGCATGACATGGAATGAATTCAGGTGAGATGAGATGACCTGAGACCAGTCGGACCCACTGGTGCTGATTATCAGCAGCTGATACCGTAGCAGACACATCAAGGTTACCCTGATGCAGTCACCCATGTCGTGTGTGTGGATATCAACGCGGACAGCAACGATGACATGAGTTCAGTCGGGCCCACTGCGGCTGATTATCAGCAGCAGCTGATACCAGCAGGCTCAGCAATGTCACCCTGATGCAGACACCCATGTTTTGTGCATGGATATCAATGCAGACAGCAACCCGCAAGCAGCCAGAAGCGCAGGGTTCCCTAGCGGGCTGTTACCATCGGAATCTTCTAGAATGTCATGCAGAGCCAGGAGGGCGTCTGATAGGTCCTGGATCAGAGCCAGTGTCTTTAAAAGCCGCTTGAACCGAAGCGCCTTCAGAACCTTCCGTGCAGCCTCCTCTGGTGATGACGTCATGGCCATGCTGCTGCTACTGCTACCTCCTTGGTCAGGCGATCTGCAGGATTCGCCATTGGAGAATGGGATTGGCTGGTTTCTGATCTGCAGTGAAACTGACCGCTCTTTGTGCAAGAGGGTGGTTATCTCCATGGATTTCAGGGCTACACTTCCGAAATACCCTATGAACTCCGCCCATGCGCTGATCTTCTGGAGCTGCCTCGAGTGCTTCTTGTCTAAGGCGCCGGTCTTGACCTGCCAACCAAATCATGGGGAAAAACAGAAGAAGAGTGAAGTAATTTACACACCCATTTTGTTTTCCTTTACATCATGATTCCTAGACTCGCTCAGTCTGTTCGATAACAGCAAGTGAACAATGTACAAGTGCAATGTGCAAGGACAGAATGTGCAATGCGCAAGGAGCAAGGCACACAGAGACTGCTCTACCTACCAGCCACGCGAGCTGCTCACGAGCTAATAACTTGTTCTGAGACGCCTGAAAACAAAGGTATTATGAGAGAGCGTTTCACCTACCAGCCAGACGAGTTGCTCCACGAAGTAGTACACCCCCTCGCTACAATTCGCCACGACCTCTCGAAACCCGTTATAAGACGCCTCAACACAGATGTACTATCAGAGAGCATCCCACTTACCAGCCACACGAGCTGCTCCACGAAGTAGTACAACCCCTCGCCACCGCTCGCCTCGAGCTCCAGAAACCCGTTATAAGACACCTCAAAAGGTAAAAAAAAAGCAGTTCCACTCCACCTACCAGCCAGACGAGTTGTTCCACGAAGTAGTAAACTCCCTCTCCGCCGCTCGCGACGAGCTCCAGAAACCCCTCCGCGCTGCTGAATGGCGGAGCCTTCCTCAGCGCATCCACGTCTTGCAAGAACTTCCCCACGCGCAGCGCCTTCCGGCTGGCTCCCACGCTCGACTCGAAGCTCTTGAGCCGTCGCACGGTTTCAGACTGAGAGCCGGCTGTTTGTGAGGGATGACTTAACGAGACGGCGAGGAGGAGCTTGACGGAGTACCGGCAGATTTTGAGCACTTTGTCGGTGCCGTCGCGCTTTTGGAGGAACGCGACGGCTGTATCGAGGACATCGTGGGATTGCTTCGACATTGTTATGTGATGGTCGATTCTGGTCCAATGCGGGTACCGTTGGTACTCGACTCTTACAATCGGACTTAATCAGTGGTAGTGACTCTTATTGAGCAACGGGATTGCGATACAATCGCTGTCCGATTACCTAATACATTTGACTTAGTGGTGTAAAGGTTGGTAGGTCGGTTGCTGACGCGACTTGATCATGACTGTAACTACTGAAGGTGTCGCCAGGTACCGCGATCATCAGGCTTCGACGAAGCGTGGATGATGGATCGATCCTCTCCGTCAACGACAACAGGGAAACAGACGTTTTTGAAAACAAACACGCGGAAAGCGAAAGGATGCTGCGCCGTGGCGAGCGGACGGAATGTGCGCTGACTAGAGTTCTAAAGGAAGAAGTGAGCATAGAACGAAGCGAGGATCACACATCTCGTTCGACACCTGCGCAAGAGCTGTCAGCGGAAGATTGGAGATAGGTTCAGTAGGATGATGGTCGTGAACTCGTGAAGTGCCAATCTGCTTGTCTTCCAGTACCTAGTTATTACTCACAATGCAAAGCTCTCAGCATTCAGCATTCAGACAGTGGCATTTCTATAGCCGCATTCAAGTCGGGGTGGGTGAGTTTTCGCCCCAGGTTACTCGGAGCCTCGGTGATGGTGGTGCGGGGAGATGGGTAAACGCTAGCCGTGGATTTTCAGCTCTCCGCGCTCCTTCCAAAGCCCCAGTTTTAGTTGGAAATACCGAAGCAGGTTCAGCTGATCCACGTGTACAATGATGTGGCACTGAGCTGCGTAAATCACCAGGAATCCACGTCAAATATGGTCCACTCCAGCGTCCATTTGGGCCAATACCATTTCGTGCCACAAAGAGTCCCGTGTCTTATTCGTTTCAGAACAGATGAGCCGCAATGACGTTTCTAGTTCGACTTCGAATGCAATCAAGACTGAACTATTCCGCTGGTTGAGGCGATTCCTGCAACTTGTCCACTGGAAGTGTGTTTGATCTGGAAGGAAGCCTCGTCAGCGAGAGCTCGTTTTGAATGGTTCGTCCTGGCTGGAGCGCAATTCTTCAAAGCTGGAAACCGCTCCTAAACGTAATTGAACGTATTAAACCACGTAGAACAAACCCGCAACAAAATATGCATGACCCGCCCTGATTACGTTTAGGGGCGAAGTGCATCTTGCCCCTCTCGCCCCAGTGCCTCCAGGTGGGTGCAAGTACTTCCCCCCTCCATCCCCCACCCCACCCCCCCAACCTCCCCCTCCCGCACACTTCTCCCCCTTGTCCTTCCCCTCACCCCTCATTGATCGAACTCGGGATTTGTACAGTACACTGAAAAGAACGTGAAACGAGGGCAAGCAGGCAGCAGGAGGATGACGAGGAGAGAATTTCTCCAGTGGCCAATTCGGTGATTCATCCTTGCTCGGGGGGCCTCGAATTACTCGAGTGGCCACCCAATTTGGTGATAATTACTTGAGTGGCCACGCCAGGGGATTTTTGCTGGCTTTTTTTCCACCGGCGCATTACCCTACGGGGCTGTGTAGCCCCGAAATTCCTCATTCGTGCGAGTGGTATCCCGAGGTAGTGTACCGTTCTGTTCCGAACCCGAAAATTTTGCCAGGCTCACGGACACGAAAGTGGCCGCCCACTGTACAAGAAACCGACCAACAGTACATTGGCCGGTCAGTTTCGGCCAAATGCGTGACCAATGAGCGCGCGGTCAATCTAATTCCAAACCAATCAGCGATCGAGCAAATAACTTCGCGATCATATGCTGCATTTGACCCGAAACGAACCGCCACAGCAATAACGACCGCGCTCGATTGGCCAGGAAATATGCGCGGTGCATTTGTTGCCACTGCGCGTCCAATCAGGTGCCATCGTAGAATTCCCGATCTTATACTGAAATGATCGGGAAGTCGGTTCGCGAGAAATTAGATGACCGGGCGTGAGTGATTTGTTTTGTTCGCAGGATATGATTTGACATTGCGGGTCCAATCAAATACGTCCTATACAAAGTCGCAGGCATATATTATATAAGACCGCGCAATAACCTTTATGTGCGCGCATATATGATGATCAATTGTGTGTGCTTAGGGAGCATGTAGAACCTATTCATAAATTCTGCATGTATGAACATAAGTTCCGGGTTATAAAGGCGGAATATAACCTTGTATTAATTCTTGAATTTGTTTCCTGATCGTGTGCAGGGGCGACAGCCGACATAATCGATGCCTTCCTTGGTCAAGCAACGCAGTAAATGCTGTGACAGTTGGTGATACTGAAATTGGGTGATCCATAAACTTAAAATCGTTCTACTTAAACTATGGTATGCATGCGTAGATCCTGACATGACAATAGATACATATGCATATCGTTATAACCCTACGCCTCTGCCTGCCACATGAAAGGTGTTCACGGTGTTATATAGATTTAACGGCAAAAAAAAACTGCGGACAGTAGCTACGACGTACCAAATATATTCCGGGAGTATATGTATGCGGAATTTATGAATAGGTTCTACATGCTCCCTAAGCACACACAATTGATCATCATATATGCGCGCACATAAAGGTTATTGCGCGATCTTATATAATATATGCCTGCGACTTTGTATAGGACGTATTTGATTGGACGCGCAATGTCAAATCATATCCTGCGAACAAAACAAACCACTCACGCCCGGTCATCTAATTTCTCGCGAACCGACTTCCCGATCATTTCAGTATATGATCGGGAATTCTACGATGGCACCTGATTGGACGCGCAGTGGCAACAAATGCACCGCGCATATTTCCTGACCAATCGAGCGCGGTCGTTATTGCTGTGGCGGTTCGTTTCGGGTCAAATGCAGCATATGATCGCTAAGTTATTTGCTCGATCGATGATTGGTTTGGAATTCGATTGACCGCGTGCTCATTGGTCGCGCATTTGGCCGAAACTGACCGGCCAATGTACTGTTGGTCGGTTTCTTGTACAGTGGGCGGGCCACTTTCGCGTCCGTGAGCCTGGCGAAATTTTCGGGTGCGGAACAGAACAGTACACTACCTCGGGATACCACTCGCACGAATGAGGAATTTCGGGGCTACACAGCCCTGTAGGGTAATGCGCCGGTGGAAAAAAAGCCAGCAAAAATCCCCTGGCGTGGCCACTCGAGTAATTATCACCAAATTGGGTGGCCACTTGAGTAATTCGAGGTCCCCCGAGCAAGGATGAATCACCGAATTGGCCACTGGAGAAGTTCTCTCACGATGGGAGGAACAAGAAACTCGGAGGATTGATTGAGAGCAAACTTTGAGGAACAAACTCAGCTAGGGTTGGGGTAGCAGAAACAGGCTCAAGGGAGCAACAAATTCTAGTGTGTTGCTGCTCAGGAGTGTGCTGGGATATCCTGAGCAGAACCTGAAGGTTGTTAGCCTCCGTTCCGTCAGCCATGGCCCGCCGTTCTTCCCTGCTGCTCGTTCTCGTCGTTATCCTGATTTGTGCGCCGCGTTTGTTCGCCGTTCGGTACGTAGCAGCAGGCTTGGACTCTCCGCTGTTTTTTTTGCTCAGAATGCTGCTGCATGATTCGACCTGACGCTGGATGTTTCTTATCCACGCTTCTCCTTCACCGATTTGCGTTGCTTGATAAATGGTCGCTTTAGCCATTGCTTTTCGCTCTACCCCAACGCGCCGACAGTGCTTTCGTTCAGATAGATGAACTGGTCGCAGTCCCGCAACACCCCACAAAATCCCGAACGGCCTTCATATTTCTTCTTGGATACGACTAACATATATGCATCCCTTTCTATGCGCTCTATCTAAACGCTCCTATCACAGGTCTCTCGTTCAGATGGAGCAGCAGGCAGCCGTGCAGCAGCCGGCGAATTCTCAAGCAACGCTCCCACCAAAGCAGATTTCTGCCAATCCGAAACCGACTTCCGGAGTCAGTAGTCAGAAGGACATTTTAGGCGAGCTCGCGGCCGACGCGGTTAAGGCGGCGAACGAAGCACGCGCGATCGCTGACGAAAGTGCATCCGCTGCAGAAGCGACGGCAGCAGCAGCAAGCAGTGAATTAGCAGGCACAACAGTTGCTGAAACAGCCGCAGATGCTGCAGTAGCAGCAGCAGCAGCGGCAGTGCCAGCTGTCACTGGCGCAGGAGCGATGGTGCTGGGGACCGAAGCTGTGGACGGTGTTGCTGACGTGGCTGGCGCGGGTCCTGCTGACGCCGTTGCGGCAGTAGCAGCCGCTGACGTGGCGAGCGCCGCCACGGACGCCGCGACCGACGTGGCTGCTCACGCCGCCGAATCCGCCGCTGACGAAGCCTCCGACGAGGAAAACGATCTCGATAGCGCCGAAGAAGCGAGAAAGAAAGCCTTAGAAGACGCAGAGCTGGTGTGGCATAAGTGCGTGCAGTCGGAGAAGCTGGGCGAGGTGTGCGTGGGGGTGTTTGTGGACTCTCAGCAGGAGCCGCCACTGCTGTTCTCAGAGATCAGCCTGCGGAACCACACGTTCCTGGTGCCGCTCGCCAAGGCCAAGGCGTGCTTGGACGACCAGCTGCTGCTGAATCTGCTGCTGCACGACCCCAAGCTCGCGCCCTTTGCTGCAGAAATCAAGGTGCGTTTTTTCCTGTCTTTTTTTATTTTTTTATGCTGTTGCATCCTTAGCTCGCCAAGGCTAAGCCGTGTTTTGGACGATCAGCTGCTGCTGAATCTGCTGCTGCATGAGCCCAAGCTTGCGCAGTTCGCTGCGGAAATTAAGGTGCGAGTTTTTTGTTTTGTTAGGTTGATCGTCGTCTTTTCTTTATTTATTTATTTCTTTCTTTCCATGCTGCTGCTGCACGACCCCAAGCTCAACCCACTTTTTTAGTCGACTCAAAACTCGCCAAGGCCAAAGCGTGCTTAGATGATCAGCTGCTGTTAAATCTGCTGCTGCACGACCCCAAGCTCGCCCCTTGTGCTGCGGAAATCAAAGTAAGCAACTTGTTTTATCATTTTCCATGACATGACTTTGAAATTCGATGTAGGGATGCCGCACCAAACATTCGTTTGTAACAACTGCCAGGTACGTTCAGCTACGTCCCATCCTTATTGGCCTGTTGCTTGGTGAAATAAATTGGCATGTTGCTTGGTGAAATAAATTGGCCTGTTGCTTGGTTAATAAATGTAGGAACTGATTGTGTTTTCTAGACGTCTCGTTTTCTACAATCAACCGTATCTCCTATTCCTCTCTCAACAGGCCTTTGTGAGTATGAAGAGGCAGGCTCGCAGCAAGATTCCCCCTTTGATTCATGTCAATATTCAGATTGGATTTCTGTATACTACTCATTCCATCCTCTCAACAGGCCATCATGATCATGGAGAAACTGGCTGCTGCTGATGTCATTAGCAAGTTTGGAATTCCTGTACACTCATCGTTCCGCACGTCCTCCCTTATCCTGCTCTCTACCTTCTCCTTTTCCTCAACAGGCCATCATGATCATGGAGAAGCTGGCTGCTGCTGATGTCATCAGCGAGTGCGTACTCTTTAACGGCCTCTCCATTACAGTGGACAAACCCAACGACTGCCTGTACATATCGGCCTGTCCCCGCCTCTGCTCCCGTCTGGGCTGTCGCCATGGGCACTGCCTCTACTCCAAGGACAAGGAGTTTGAGTGCTTCAGGGTGCGCGTGCCCCTGCACAGGCACAGCAGGGATGTTGCAGTGCGCTAGAGTGTTGCATGCGCATGGGGGGTTGGTTTGGCTGTTCAAGGTGCTCTCATTTCTGTGTATGTACCGTGCGTGTTCCGTCTGAAGGAGCGTTTCGGTGTATGCGATCATGGCCGCCATTTCCTCAATTCTAGAGGATGAGTGTTTCAAGGGGCATGCACATCTGCACAGGCAGACCCTGGATGTAGGTAGATGTTTCCGTTGGCTAGGCGTTGTGCAGTTTGTGTACAGTATGTGTACAGTTGGCTACCTACCACCATGTCTCGCATGTGCGCTCGCATCAGAGCATGTCTCTCTGTGTGATCTGTTTTGTATGTGGAAGGGGGTATGAGGGGGGGGCTACCGTACTTGGTTTAGTTTGCTCTCATGATGTGGTATAGTATTATGTTGTTATAGTACTTTTGTAGCAGGCCTGGGCATGTCTACAAATGCGATCGCACGGCTACAATGGAGATCTTTGCGACGACGTCACCAGATCTCGTCAATTGAACGACCTCAGTTTCCATTTCGATCCATTCTTGCCAGCGTGTCAGCAAGCCCTTCGCAGGTACCCTCTGATGCTGACTGCTGACCTGCAACTATCGGAACGGAATGCGTCGATTCATATGACGTTGATTTCAGCCGAAACTCCGAGCATGTCAGACTGGTTGAATGCTCCCTGAGTACCCCCTCAGCTCCCTGTTACGTACCCTGGGAGGCGGGGGTAGCGGGAAACGATCTGGGAAGGAGGGAGAATGTTTGGTATATCTGCTTTCACACTTTCTTGTGATTACTGGTAGTTCTTACTTTCTGCTGCTTCACTCTCCTAGTCGTTTTACCGTATAATCTGATCAGCCGACTTAGTCATTCTAGTCGTTCTTTACTCAATATGCAGTCGCCTACGCATATTAACGACCTCTCTGACGACGTTCTCGTGCGGATATTGTGGCTCTCTAACAGGAGAGAAACATCGCGCGATCTAGAAAGTGATGCTCTGTGGAGTTTGCTGTATCCATCTCCACAATACATCTCTCCTAGCCGTCTCGACAGAGATTCTGTTCGTGAGAAAAAGACTCCTTCAGTCGTTGCATCTAAAATTCGAGGCATCGCGTTTGTGTGTCGTCGTTGGCGCGAGCTATCTGCCCGTTACGTCTCCGCTCTCAATGTTCCGAGCGGCCTGCTTGTTTCCTCCCAAGATCTCTTACGTTGGTTGTCTTTCGTGCCGAACCTCACATATCTCCATTTGCAAGAGAACAGCATAGAGACCGTAGACGACGCGTTCCTCATTCATCTCGCCTCCTTGTGCCCTAAGCTGACTACGCTTTTCCTAGGCAGTCGAATGGCATGGCGATATATGGGTGGTGATCATGAGTTGCCGCACCCGATCACTCAAGCTGGCTGGAATGGTTTCTTCCAGCGATGCACCCAGCTCGAGCGGCTCTCCCTACCCCGCCTCTATCCAGGCGTTCAGCTACCGCCATCGTTTTTCCAGCTAACCCATCTACAAACCCTTTATCTAGCAGACGCCTCAGCTTTAGAATCTCCGGATTTGGAGAACCTTAGCTCTCTCACCTTTCTCCATATCTCCTACGAAAGAATTACCATAGAGCAGATTTCAAACCTCCCTCGCCTTCCCAGACTCGCCAGTCTTTCATTTTCCCGAATCGCCGAGGTTTCGCTTGAAAAAACGGGAGCTTTAGCTGCAGCGATAGAACAGATGCTACCTTCTCTACAGTCTGTAAATCTAATCAACTTGCAACTTTCTGATTGGTCAGGCCTGAATCTTGAACGGCTGAAAATCTTTCTTTGCCCAGGATTGGAGCAGCTTCCTGACCATTTTGGCGAATCGCTGCCACGTCTTCGTAACCTGACGATTTCCAACTGCGAGAAACTTAAGCAGCTACCAGACGGAATCACTTCCCTGAGAAACTTAGAGAGCTTCACAATCATTAAGTGCGAAAGACTTACGTCCCTGCCCGACATATTTGGACGCCTGTCTTCCCTGAAAAGTCTGGTGCTAGAAAGTCTGGCTCTCTCAGGCCTCAATGATTCATTCTTCCAGCTCTCATCTTTGGAAACCCTGTTCTTGCATTGGAGCTCACCGATCCTTCATCTGCCGTCAGAGTTCTTCTGCCTTACAGCTCTCAGAACACTGTGCATAGAGAACGTGGCACTTCCAAAGGACATTGACCGCCTCACTCACCTCCACACCCTTTTTGTAAAAAGCTGTCCCCTGCAACCTTTCCTAGCCTCGTTAACTGGTGTTCCTTTCCTGACACGGTTTGAACTGACCTCCTGTCATATTGAAGAGCTGCCTGAGGGCATAGGACAGCTGCAGAGCCTGCGAGAACTGCACATATCGTCCTGCTCTGGACTTAGGGCGATTCCTGAATCTGTGACATCTCTGACAGGCCTTGAGATTCTTACATTCGCTGACTGCATAGACCTGTTTTCCATACCAAGCAACCTAGGGAGTCTCGCACGGCTGAAACGGCTCAGGATAACGTCATGCAACATGCACACATTTCCTTGCGATGTTCTTCCAGCTTCGCTTGAGATCCTGAGCCTGGGAAGCAGCGACCACACCACGTTTCTTCCAGACGCCTTTGGACCGAGTAGGCTATGGAAGCTTAGTTTGGAGAAGGTGGAATGTGGACCCACATTCAGCAGCAGCCTATCCCTCCTGCGACATCTTGAGTTATCACTGGCACATGATGCAGAGGAGCTTCCATTCGCCTTGACACCTCTCTCTGACCTACGCACGCTGATTTTTCTTGGCTGTGGCAATCTCAGGAGTCTGCCAGAAGATATGGGGTAAGCACTACCGCAGCTGCAAATGCTGAAAATCATGGATGCTTATTCGTTGAGAGAACTGCCAGCTAGCATTACTGAGCTTCAGCATCTGACAGCATTGAAAGTTGAGACTGCTTTCTCACTCTCCTCTCTTCCTCATGGCATCGGAGCCTTATCGAAGCTGCGGGAACTTCACTTATCCAACTGCTGCGAACTGGATTGCCTGCCTGATTCCCTCACCCAGTTGTCCTGCCTGAGTGAGCTGTCAATGTACAACGGCCGGAGGATTCGCTTCCTTCCTCCCAACTTTCCGCGGCTTACCCGACTCAAGAGCCTCTATTTGTCAGGCTGTAAGAACTTGCAAGCGCTGCCAGAGGATCTGACAGAGCTGAAAATGCTGCAGTATCTGAATGTGCAGGAATGTGCTCATGTGATAGGCCCTGATGACTCAGTAATTCCTCATGGCATTAACAACACCGTATTACCCCGGATATAAGCGCAGGTGCGCTTATAATAAAACAGTGTTTTTTGGGGGGGTGCGCTTATAATTGAGTCAAAATTATAAGCGCATGCGCTTGTAATAAGGGGAAAATGAAATTCAATTTTAAACATACCAAAGTGAAGCCCTCAATAAGGCGAATTCGGTCTACCATGCAACAAGTGGGATCGTGCATGGTTTTCAGGCAAAAACAGCTGCGGCTCGGTTTCCCACCGCACAGTTCCGTCTAGAACCATCGAATGTGACAGCAGTGACGGGGATGTTGCCGTGCGGCCCAATCACAGCCGCATGCGCTGCGTGGCAGCTGCATTTCTTCCGAACCCTCTCGAAGGGTGGGAAAGATTGTCAAATGTTGAACATTGATATGATAGGCTGTAGTGAGTTGCACTCTAGGGGGTACAGCTTCTAGGGTTGCTTATTTGTACCCCATTCGTTTCTATTCCAATCATTCCGTTGCATTCTACTCTTGAGATGGTATCATTGTAGGTTCGAGTTCCTTAGCCCTAGCCTAGCCCTAGCCTAGTCTTAGCGCCCTCCGCGCCTTAGCGCCCTCCGCGCCCTCCGTGCCCTCCGCGCCCTCCGCACGTTCGTCCCCTCCGCGCCCTCCGCACATTAGTGCCCTCCGCGCCCTCCGTGCCCTCCGCGCCCTCCGCACGTTCGTGCCCTCCGCGCCCTCCGCACGTTAGTACCCTCCGCGCCCTCCACGCCCTCACCGCGCGCCTAGCCCGGCCCCTCCCACTGTTGCGCCCTCCCCCTGCCCGTCGCGCCCTCCCCCCCTGACCGTCGAGCCCTCCCCCTGCCCGTTGCGCCCTCCCCCTGCCCGTCGCGCCCTCCCCCTCCCCGTCGCGTCGCCCCCCCTCCCCTTCCCCTCCCCGTCGCGTCGCCTCCCCTCCTCCTGCCCGTCGCGTTCGCCTCCCCTCCTCCTGCCCGTCGCGTCGCCTCCCTTCCCCCTGCCCGTCGCGTCGCCTCCCCTCCTCCTGCCCGTCGCGTCGCCTCCCCTCCTCCTGCCCGTCGCGTTTGCCTCCCCTTCCCCTGCCCGTCGCGTCGCCTCCCCTTCCCCTGCCCGTCGCGTCGCCCTCCCCTCCCAATCCCGTCGCCCTCCCTTGCCCGTCGCGTCAACCTCCCCTCCCCGCCCATTTCCCACCGTCAGATCCTCCTCCCGCCCATTTTCACCGTCGCATTCGGCCTCCCCGCCCCTCTCTCACTGTTCATCACCTTAGCCCCACCACCGCCTTGTGCGCGGGGGCCTCCCCAGCTCTGCTGACACTGGTCTATCCCTCAGCGGCTGGCAGCCGCTCTCTCTCGCCGGTCACCTAGGTTAGAGCCGTTTTAGCCGCTCATACCTCGCTCCTCGCACCTGTAGCTGGCGATCCACGATTTCACGCCTAGTCTAGGTCGCTCGGTACTCCTAGTCTCTCGCTCCGTCGCTTTCTCTCCTGGCGCTCCGTAGTTTTCCTCCTCGTTCTTAGCTCCGCCTCCGCCGTGCTCCAGACGCCTCTAGCATGGGCTCCGCTATGGAGGCCCGTCGCCTCCGTTTCGATGCGGAGGGACGCCCAATCGAGTTCGGTACCTGGCAGCGCCAGACCACACGCTTCCTCACCAGCCAGCGACAGGACGGCGCCACTCTGTGGGCTCACGCGTCTGGTGCCCTACAGGCCCCCCCGTCCCCCGCCGCCCTGCCGACCACCCCGGAGCCGACCCCTACGGCCCTGGCGGAGTACGACCGTCGGGTCCTGGCCAGGGACGTGTGGCTCTCGCGTGACGCTGCCGCCGCTCTCACACTGTCGGAGCTTCTCCCCCCGACTGAGGCCGCCCACTTTGACCAGGTGGAGACAGCCCAGGGGGTGTGGGATGCTATTGTTGCCCGCTACTCCACCCCCTCCTCTGCCTCCCTCAGTCGCCTCCTCATGCCGTTTGTGTTTCCCGACCTCGGCTCATTTGCGACTGTTTCCGACCTAGTGACTCACCTCCGCTCGCTTGACGCCGGTTTCCGTGCTGCTTGTACTGACGCACAGCTCCTTGTTGCTCCCCCCCCCATGTGGCTCACTGTGCACTGGTTAGTCACCCGCCTCCCTGACCGCCTTGCCACTGCCCACGACGCGCTTCTTCAGAAGCACCCTACTGAGCTCACTATAGACCTCCTTCAGACTGCTCTCGGGACCATCGAGAGCAGCCTCCTCACCGTTGCCTCCGCCACTGATGCGGTGGCCCCCCGTCTCTTTGCGGGGTGTGCCGCCCCTCAGCTTCCCACTTTCACCTCTACCCGCGCTTCTGCTGCTGTGTCGGTCTCTGAGGACACCGCTGCCGTTTCTGCCGCAGACTGGCAGAAACGGGGCAAGAGTGGCAAGAAGGGCGGGAAGGGGGGAGGTGGGGGCGTTGGAGGCGGCAGTGGAGGTGGCGGTGGAGGTGGGAGCGGCGGTGGTGGCGGAGGCGGCGGCGGCGGCGGCGGCGGCGGTGGTGCACCAGGGGGAGGGGGCCTTGGAGGAGGTGCTGGACAGACAGGCCCACCCACAGGTGGTGGCCCGACCGGTGGGGGCGTTGCCCCCCAGCAGCAGCAGCCACAGCAGCACCTGCCACAGCAGGGACAGCAGCAGCAGCAGGGACAGCAGCACCAGCAGGCGCAAACCCAGTTCCAGCAGTGGGGGCCCCCGCTGCAGTGGGGTCCGCAGCAGCACTGGGGTCCCCCGCCGCAGTGGGGTCCGGGAGGCCCTGGGAGCACCAGCCGCAGCAGCAGTACTTCCAGCTGGGCCCCTCGCCCCCCTCGCCGTGATGCTGGCCCGTGCACCCACTGGTGCGTCACCGGACCGGGTAGCCCCTGTCTCTGTGGTCGCGACGACCACTCTGCCGCACGGTGCTTCCGCCGCCTCGACGATCTCTACCGGGCTCGTTGGGGCCCTCTGGCAGTCACGCCTCGCTGGTCTCGTCTGTTTGCCCGTAAGATTGATGTCTTTGATTTGTCCATGGACGATGCGCGTCAGCATGCTTTGTATGTTGATGCTGACTTTAGTGCTGATGGATCTGTGTGCTCGCGTGTTCGTAGGTTAGCCTGCTTGCCTCCTGCTAGTGTAGCCTTGTGCCTGTCTAGCTTAGGTGCTTGTGTTGCTGCTCTAGGTGCTTGTGTAGCGACTGGGTCAGGTGACCCTCCGGCTGAGGCCTCTCTGTCGTTCACGCTGGACTCGGGCGCGTCTCAGTGCTTCTTCCGCGACCACACGACCCTTACGCCACTCCTCACACCTGTGTCGGTGGCTCTGGCTGATCCTACCTCTGGACCAGCCGTTGCGCGTAGCTCCACCACCCTCCCGTGCCCTGTGGTCCCCTCTGGAGTCCTGCGTGGCCTCCACATCCCCTCGTTCACTCGGAACTTGGTGGGTGTTGGATACCTCCAGGACAGGGGGATCACGGTTACCTTCGTGGGGGGTGGGCGGACTGCAGTCTGTACTGACGCTACCACAGGTGCTGTTCTGGCCACGTTCACCAGGGAGCCCCGCTCCGGTCTCTACGTTCTCCACACCGAGCGCTCCCCGGTCGCGTCCTCCCCTCAGGTCGTTGCGTCCCCTCCGGTCCAGGTCCCCAGTCCAGTTGCTGTGTCTAGCCAGGTAGTCGTGTCCAGTCCGGTCGCTGTGTCCAGTCCAGTCGCTGCGTCCTGCTCCTGTCGCTCTCTCGCCCACCGCACCGTCCTATGGCACCACCGTCTTGGCCACCCGTCGATCCCTCGCCTTCGTGGCATGCTCAGTCAGGGACTAGTCACAGGTCTCCCACGCACCTTCCCGTCGCTCCCTCTCTCGCTTGCCCCTCCTTGCTCTCCGTGCGTCGCCGGTCGCTTACGCGCCACTCCCCTCTCCTCCTCCCTTCGTCCGGCCACCGCTCCCTTCGAGACTCTCCACTTGGACGTCTGGGGCCCTGCACGGACGCAGGGGTCTGGGAGGGAGCGTTACTTTCTGGTGGTCGTCGACGACTTCTCCAGGTACACCACAATGTTCCCTCTTGCGAAGAAGTCCGAGGTGACTGCTACGCTGATCAGGTGGCTTCTAGCCACTGAGGGCACTCGTGGTCGTCGAGTCAGTTGTCTCCACTCCGACCGTGGGGGCGAGTTTCGCTCCGGCATTCTCGCGGATTCTGCGGCGAACAGGGCATCACCCAGTCCTGGACGCTGCCAGAGTCCCCACAGCAGAATGGGGTTGCTGAGCGCTGCATAGGCTTGGTCATGGACATGGACCGCACGTCCATGATCCATGTCCGTGCGCCCCATTTTCTGTGGCCCCACGCGGTTCGCTACGCCGCACACCAGTTGAACCTCCAGCCGCGTGTCTCGCGGCCCGAGGCTTCACCGACCAGTCTTTGGACTGGTTCCCCTGGTGTCGGGTCGGCCTTTCGAGTCTGGGGCTGCCTTGCGCTTGTTCGCGACACCTCCGCGGACAAGCTCTCGGCACGCGCCATCCCCTGTGTCTTCCTTGGTTTCCCAGTGGACTCTGTCGACTGGTCCTTTTACCACCCTCCCCTCCACCAGTTCCTAGACTCCCGTGACGTCCGGTTTGACGAGTCCGTGTCCTACTACACCCGGTACCCCTGTCGAGGTCTCCCGGTACCCCCTCCCCCTCTTTTCCTCGCACCCTCTCCTCCTCCTGCTCCCGCTCCTCCGGTACCCCCGCCCCCCCCTGGTCCTGCCCCGTCTGGTGTGTCCCACGCTACCCCTCTACCCTCGGTCGCGCGTCAGGTAGCGTCTCCCTCCCCGCAGTCCTCCTCACAGTCCCCTCAGCAGCCTTCGGCACTTCCGCGACAGGTTACTGTGGACTCGGTTGGTGTTGGAGTTGGAGGTGCAGCCGCTGGTGGTGCTCGGAGGTGGCGCTAGCTCTGGGGGTGCTGGAGCTGGAGGTGCTGGCACTGGAGGTGCTAGTTCTGGGGGTGCTGGAGTTGGAGGTCCTGGCACTGGAGGTGCTGGTTCTGGGGGTGCTGAGTCTGAGGAGACTGACGCTGGAGACCCTGGTTCTACGGAGTCCACTCCGCCTCCCCACCGCCACGACACGCGTCTCCAGGCTGCCCGTCGGCGTGAGCGTGAGGAGCAGGAGCGGTTGGAGAGGGAGCGGCAGGAGCTGCGGGTGCTGGACCTTCTGGAGCAGCAGCGGCAGCAGCAGCAGCAGCAGCAGCAGCCGCAGCAGCAGCCGCAGCCGCCGCCACAGCCGCAGCCGCCGCCACAGCCGCAGCAGCAGCAGCCGCAGCCGCCGCCGCAGTCGCAGCTGCAGCAGCCGCAGCCGCCACCGCAGTTTCCCCTGGAGCGGCAGTTGTTCCCACCTGTGAGTGGCCTGCGGGCCCTTGGCTTTTCCTCCTCTCCTCCTGTCCGCTCCCAGTCTCCTCCTGTGTTTGTTCCTCCGTTGCCTCCTCCTGACGACCGTCCGACGGTCTGGTCTTCTCCTCCTCCTCAGTCTCCTCCTCCTTCGGTCCGTCACGACTTGATCACTCGTTGTCCTCCGCGTGCTCGTCACTCGTCCCCTGTTACTGACCTCCACACTGCCCTCCTTTGTACGTCTCGTCGTCGTTCTCCTTCTCCTAAGTCCGTTCTCCCGTCTCCTCCTCCGTCCTCTCTCCCAGCCCTCCCCACTCCTATCACTGACTACTACCGCACTGTTCGTCCTGTTGCCGCACGTGTCCTCGCCACTCTTGTCACCGACTCTCGTTTCCCACCGTCGTCGGTCTCTGCTCTTACTGCCGCTGTCGCTGAGTTTGCTGCCGCCAGCCGCCTTGACTACGCCACCCGTGTGGTGCCAGCTCCTCCCTACCGTCCTCTGTCCGTCGGGGGTGAGTTTGCCCTTGGCTGTGACGTCCTAGAGGACAGAGAGTCTGAGCTGGAGTACTGGGCAGCCGCTTCTCCCTCTGTGTGTGCCATGCTGCTCTCCCCTGAGGGAGACCCCGACGCCCTTGACATACCGACTCCTCGCACTTACCGCAAGGCAGTGTCAGGGGCGTGGGCCTCTCAGTGGAAAGCGGCTATGGACTCAGAGTTGGCGTCTTGGAGATCCACAGGCACCTACGTCGACGCAGTTCCCCCTCCCAGGGCGAACGTAGTCGATGGCATGTGGCTCTTCAAGGTGAAGCGGCCGCCTGGAGAACCGCCGGTGTTCAAGGCGCGCTACGTGGCTAGGGGCTTCAGTCAGCGTGAGGGAGTTGACTTCTTCCAGACCTTCGCCCCGACCCCGAAGATGACTACTCTTCGGGTGTTACTCCACATAGCAGCGCAGCGAGACTACGAGTTGCACTCCCTCGACTTCTCCACTGCGTTCCTCCAGGGCCGACTGCACGAGGAGATCTGGCTGCGCCGTCCTCCTGGCTTCACTGACACCTTCCCACCTGGGACCCAGTGGAGCCTGAGGCGACCAGTCTACGGTCTCCGCCAGTCGCCCCGTGAGTGGCACGACACTCTTCGCTCCACGCTTCGTGACCTTGGGTTCAGCCCGTCCTCGGCCGACCCGTCGCTGTTTGTTCGAGCGGGTTCTACTCCTTTCTTTATCCTTGTCTACGTCGACGACTTGGTGTTTGCTACAGCAGACAGGGCAGCCCTGGCTCAGGTGAAGTCCGAACTGCAGAAGAGACACAAGTGCACTGACCTGGGTGAGCTGCAGCGCTACCTTGGCTTGCAGATCACCCGGGACAGAGCCGCTCGCACCATCACACTGACGCAGTCACACATGGTGCAGCAGGTCCTTCGGCGGTTCGACTTCCAGTTCTCCACCACTCAGCCCACTCCTCTTGCTGTTGACCACAGACTCACGGGCCCCTTTCCTGACGAGCCCTTTGAGTCCAGTGGACCCTACGCAGAGCTGGTGGGCTGCCTCATGTACCTGATGACTTGTACTCGGCCGGACCTCGCCTTTCCCCTCAGCATCCTTTCTCGCTTTGTTGCGACTGGGAGACACCGTCCTGTCCACTGGACAGCTGCTGTGAGGGTGGCGAAGTACCTGGCGACTACATCAGGCATGGGGCTTGTGCTTGGAGGGACTCAGCCAGTGGCGTTGACTGGTCACTGTGACTCTTCCTACGCTGACGACGTGGAGAATCAGCGCTCGACTCAGGGTTACTGCTTCAGTCTGGGAGCTGGTGCTGTGTCGTGGAGGTCTACACGGTCGTCGTCTATGGCTACTTCCAGTGCAGAGGCAGAGATCTACGCAGGTGCCATGGCGGCACAGGAGCTTCGCTGGTTGACCTTCTTGCTCGCCGACCTTGGTGAGCGGCCTCGCTCTGCACCGACCTTGTACGCTGACAACAAGGCCATGATCCTCCTGTGTCGAGAGCCTCGACTGGAGAGCAGAGTGAAGCATATTGACGTGAGGTACTTCCTCCTGCGAGAGCTGCAGCGACGCGGTCAGGCACGTCTGGACTTTGTGGCCTCAGAGGCCAACACTGCAGACGTCTTCACCAAGGCCTTGGCGCTTGGTGACCATCACAGGTTCTGTGTGCAGTTAGGGCTTGTTGAGGTAGGCCCTCGGTTGCTGTAGTCATGTTGCTTGCTCTGCTTGTTGTGCTTTGTATTTATATCCTAGTGAACTCTTGAACTGGCCTTGTGGTCGCTTGCTTGCGCTCGGAATTTGTGTGGTATCCTTGAGATCCACCCTGAGCTTGCCTTGGTTCTTGCTTTGACTGGTCTTGTGACCGTTTGTTCACCTTGCTTGCTTTGATGCCCCTCACTTAGCCTATGGGGGTGTGTCAAATGTTGAACATTGATATGATAGGCTGTAGTGAGTTGCACTCTAGGGGGTACAGCTTCTAGGGTTGCTTATTTGTACCCCATTCGTTTCTATTCCAATCATTCCGTTGCATTCTACTCTTGAGAAAGATTCCCTGCCAGCGCAGCGTAGATGCTGCCACGCAGGCTCCTCTACGGGGGTAGGCGGGGGTTTCCCGCCTGTCATTGAAGAGGACCCCGAGGCGCCAACCTTACGGGGTCCCCTTCGTTGCCCATTTGTGCACCTCATTCTCAACTTTTTTCATTCAGTTCTCATTCTAGCCCGCCTGGCAGGGGAAGCCATGGCGGATTTCAGCGGGACTCACTTCCTCTTCAAGAAGAAACCACGACGCGCGTGGCGACTCACCGAGGACGGGTGGTATACCCGTGAGCCACCAGCGCCTCCAGTGCCACCTGACCCCCCTGCACCCCCTGCTCCTCCTGCGCCTCCTGCTCCACCCGCTCCTCCCGCTCCTCCGAATCCGCCTGATTATGGTACGGCAAGTGCGCACCAACGGCCCGTGCTCCAGCTGTATTTACCAGCCACGTTCGACGAGTGGCTCGCTGAAGATGACACACCCAAGGCCCCCGATGCGTGCATCCAAGCTACGCCGCCTGCACCACGGTGGGGAGAGCCGGAAGCCTGCGCGTGGGACGAGTCGGCGGTGGGCGCAGACGATGATGTGGCCGCCGATAAACATACCGGTCACAGCGGCGCCGGCAAAGCTGGAGGCGGCGGTGAAGCGGGCGAAGAGGAGGACGTGTTCCCGGATCGTGAAGCGACTGCCGAGGACGATGACGGTGTTGAATCTTGGTGGCGCGACGCACCACGCGAGAAGATGCCGATTCCGACGTATCCGCCGATTAACAGAAAAAGACCCCACCCGTCCTCTGAGAACCGAGATGCCCGCCCCCCCTCCCCCAGGCACAAGCCGACTCAACATAAACGGCAGTGCTACACCGCCCAGGAGAAATTGAGGTGGCTCGTGCGGCTGGAGCTTGCGGCATCGGTAAGCGAAGTCGCGCGGGAGTCCGGCATACACCGCAAATGCCTGGCGGAGTTGAAAACCCAAGCGGAACAACTGAAGGCTGCACACGGCGCGCGGTGTCGACTTCATGGGCGCGGGAGGTCTTCATGGTACCGACCCATGGAGCTCAAGGTGTACGCACAACTCCTCGACTGGCGTCGCCGCGGTGTTGCGGTTTCGGTCGGCCGGCTGCAAGAGTGGTTACGCGAGGTGATGAAGGTGTTGTTCCCTGACGTCAAGTGGAAAGGCAGTCAACGGTGGACGGAGCGGTTCCGCAAGCGGTGGAACCTCAGCGTGCGCATGAAAACAAAGGTGGCGCAGAAAACACAGCAGCGTAAGTGATTCGTTTACCGTTGACTTCTCGCGAATTCGTTTGTTTTTTTATAATCGTGGCGGTTCTCTCGTGTGCGCGTTACTCATCCGTATTCCTATGTGTCCATCCCTCCCTGTGCGCAGATGTGGAGACGCAGTGCAAGGAGTTCACGCAACGAGTACGACATCGACAACCGTTATATTATCAACGCCGACCAGACGCCGCTGTGGTTGGAGATGCCGGCGACGACCACCGTGGAGCAGAAGGGCGTGAGGTCGGTGCCCATCCGCAGCGGTGGTTACCAGAAGGAAAGGGTCACCGTAATGCTGGCGTGCACGGCGACGGGCGAGAAGCTGAAGCCTTGGGTGTTTTTCAAGCGCAAGACTCTCCCGAAGGGTGAATTCCCGAACGGTAAGAAGATTTTATTGCGCGTGTTTCCCACGGTGAAACCAAAATTCAATCACCCTCCGCTTTCTTGAATTCAGATGTCGTGGTCGGCTGCCAAGCGAACGGGTGGATGGAGGCCGCAGGTGTTATCCAGTGGCTCGATTCGGGCGTGGTGCCGTTCTTGAAACCGAAGTTTGGCCTGCAGAGTCGGAGCGCCCTGCTGGTCCTCGACTCCTACCGTGGTCACCTGACACCCGAAGTCAAGGCGCGATTCGCGGCGCTCAACATCGTGCCTGCGATCATCCCGGCGGGATGCACGGCAGACTTGCAGCCGCTCGATGTGTCCATCAACAAAAGCTTCAAAGCGAGCGTGCGCCAGCAGTACCAGAACTGGTTTGAGCAAGACGGCATGAACATTCTGACCCCTGCAGGTGAGCTATGACATGTTCTGCCGTCTCCCGTACGTGTGCATGTCTTCCTGCATGTGGAGTAATGTGTTCCTCGCTCTCTTCCGTGTGGTGCAGGAAACATCAAGAAACCACCTCCGGAGGTTGTGCTCAAGTGGATTTCACGGGCGTGGAAGGCGGTGCCCGCCGACCTTATTAAGAAGGCCTTCCTCACGTGCGGCATCAGCAACGCCCTTGACGGGAGCGAAGACCGCCTGGTGATGGCGCACCGCAGAGGCCAGCTGTCTCACGAGGTGGAGGTTGACGACGACATCCAAGCAGACGGGTTCTGGGGCAACAACTCCACGGAGCCCGAATCGGACGAGGAGGAGGAATAGGCCGTAGGGTAGAGAAGGCATGATGATTCCTAGAGTTTAATCTAAGACAGTAGAGGCCATATTTGTATGTGACTATGTTAATGAAAGCTTTAGTTGAAGGAGGCTAGGATACTTCAAGAATAAAAATATAAATTTTTTTTTTTTTTAAGGGTGCGCTTATAATAAGTCACGAATTTAAAAGGGGTGCGCTTATAATTGAGGATCGGCCATAAGCGCATTACTCCAGATACAAGCGCATGCGCGTTTAATAGGCCTGCGCTTATATCCGGGGTGATACGGTATGCCTGGGCTGCACATAGAGCGTTTTTCCATGTAGCACATACGAATACCCGTCATCATCTGGGTAGAAGATACTGTAGTGTAGAATTAAAGACGGGTGTTTTTAATTAGTATAGATTATTATAAATGGGAGTTCTGATTGTAAGGGACCAAATACAGTACCGTATTTGTCTTGCCTTGCCACATCACCAGGCTATGCCCATCTGTGCTGTCCAACAACAGAGGGATACCTTATCACTCTGAGATATGTAGGTGCCAACACCCAACCCGAGCTTCACTGCTGGAGCCATGTATGTTAAGAACTAAGACTAGGCAAGGATGATGATTAGGTCAAGGTTGGGGTACAAGACTAGAGTGTCGAGAAAGTTTCTGTACCCCCTATTGCTAACCCCCATACAGCCTAGATAACCTAAACATATATATATACTTTGACACACCCCCATAGGCGAAATGGGGGATAGCCAGAGCAAGCAACGGTCACAAGACCAGTCAAGAGAAGAGACAAAACACAGCTCAGGGTGGATCACAACGTCACCACGCAGTCTGAGCACAAGAAAAAGGCCACAAGGCCAGTTCACATGCAGAGATATATACGTAACAACAACAGCACAGTGATCTCTACCTACCAGAGCAAGCATGCAGGTATATATATAGATCACCGTACAAACAAAGTCTACAGCAAGTGAGGAAACGTGGGCACAAGGCCTAACAAAGTACAGAAACGCTGATGATCACCAGGCGGAAGTGCCTTGGTGAATATATCAGCAGTGTTGGCCCGAGTGGCCACGTAAGCAAGACGAAGCTGACCACGCTGCTGTAACTCTCGAGCCAGGAAGTAACGCAGAGCGATGTGCTTTGTTCTGTGCTCCAGTCTGTGCTCCTGACACAAGGCAATGGCGGCCTTGTTGTCGACGTACAGCACTGGAGGAGAACGAGGCCTCTCTCCCAAGTCGGTCAGCAGGTAGGTGAGCCAGCGTAACTCCTGTGTAGCCATGGCTGTGGCGTAGATCTCAGCCTCACAACTGGAGCTGAGAACTGAAGACGAGCGTGTAGAACGCCAAGAAACCGAACCAGAGCCAAGGCTGAAGGTGTAACCCTGTGACGACCGCTGCGTAGCCTGGTCGTCAACCCAAGAAGCGTCTGAGTGCCCAGTGAGGACAACGTCGCTCCGTCCTCCAAGCACGAGCCCCATGCCCGATGTACTGCACAAGTAGCGTAGTACCCTCTTAGCAGCATCCATGTGCACCTTTCGGTGCCGACCAAGAGCCACGTAGCGAGCCAGAAGGCCAAGAGGGTACGCAAGGTCAGGACGAGTGCAGGTCATCAGGTACATGAGGCAGCCTACTAGCTCTGGGTAAGGACCACTCGGCTCTACGGACTCGTCCGAAGGTGGAGCTGAGAGCAAGTGACCTGTAGCCAGAGGAGTGGGCTGTGCCGAGGACCAGGTGAAGCCGAAGCGCTGAAGGACCTGCTGCACCATGTGTGACTGAGTCAGTGTGATGGTGCGGCGTGCTCTGTCCCGGGTGATCCGCAAGCCAAGATAGCTTGTCAGCTCACCCAGGTCTGTGCACGTGTGTCTCTTCTGCAGCTCCGACTTCACCAGGGCGAGAGCCTCAGTGTCAGCAGTGGCAAAGACCAAGTCGCCGACGTACACGAGGATGTAGAACGGCGGCAGTGAAGTGTCGGTGCGCAGAAACAGCGACGGGTCAGCAGTCGACGGAGAAAACCCAAGAGCCGCAAGTGTCGTCCTCAGTGTGTCGTGCCACTCACGCGGCGCCTGGCGGAGACCGTAGACCGGCCGCCGGAGGCTCCACTGGGTACCAGGAGGGAACGACCCAGTGAAGCCAGGTGGGCGGCGCAGCCAGATCTCCTCGTGCAGGCTGCCCTGTAAGAAAGCTGTGCTGAAGTCAAGAGAGTGAAGCTCGTAGTCACGCTGGGCGGCAACGTGCAGCAGCACCCGAAGAGTGGTCATCTTTGGGGTGGGGGAGAAGGTCTGAAAGAAGTCAACCCCCTCTCGCTGACTGAAACCTCGAGCAACGTAACGAGCCTTGAAGACAGGCGGAGAACCTGGCGGCCGTTTCACCCTGAAAATCCACATGCCACTGACGATGTTCGCCCCAGGAGGGGGAACCTCGTCGACGTAGGTGCCTGTGGACTTCCAGGATGCCATCTCTGCATCCATGGCTGTCTGCCACTGAGAGGAGTACTCACCCGCGATCGCCTCAGCGTAAGAGCGCGGGGTCGGGATGTCTGGTGCATCCGGGTCTCCCTCAGGGGCAAGCAGCATGGACACAAGATGAAGCGCAGCGGCTGCAAAACACTCAATGTCCTCGTGCCTGTCCTCAAGGACGTCCGTGCCAAGAGCACACTCACCCCCGACGGACGGAGGACAGACAGACTCACACTCAGCAACAAGACTAGCAGCGTAGTCTAGACGACAGGCAGCAGCAAAGTCAACAAGCTCAGCGACTAAGGCAGACGCAGCAGTAGACTCAAACGACGGGTCAGTGACAACAGTGGCTAGCAGACGCGTGACAGTAGGGTGCTCAGCACGAAACCGGTCAGACTCAGGGTCTGGAACAACAGGCAGAGAAGACATCGGAGGGGACGTCAGAGGAACACGCTGCGGAGGAGAGGAAGGACGACGGACTACAAGGGAAGGACCGGGGACAGCCGGCGGACGCTGACGAGGAACACGACGACTGGAACGACCAGAACGGACAGGTGAGACAGGACGCGACGCAGGCTCACGATGCTCAGTAAAGCCCCCTGTCTGCTCAGCGTAAGGAGAAGGAGCAGGCAGAGGTGAGCCAGGCTGTAACGGAAGACCAGTAGACGACGGGAGGCTAAGAACCTGACGAAGTACTGAGTCAGGCAGTGGCAGAGACGACGGAGACGGCGGAGCAAAGAATAGGCGCGGCTGTGCAGTGCCACCAGCACCAGCAGCTCTAGCACCCGCAGCAGCTCCAGCGCCTCCAGCAGCTCCAGTACCCTCAGCAGCTCCAGCACCTCCTGCAGCTCCAGCACCTCCTGCAGCTCCAGCACCCTCAGCAGCTCCAGCACCTCCAGCAGCTCCAGCACCCTCAGCAACTCCAGCACCTCCAGCAGCTCCAGCACCCTCAGCAGCTCCAGCACCCTCAGCAGCTCCAGCACCCTCAGCAGCTCCAGCACCTCCAGCAGCTCCAGTACCCTCAGCAGCACCCCCAGAACCGGCACCTCCAGTCCCAGGGTCTCCAGCCTCCGTGTCTCCAGCAACAGCACCCCCAGACCCAGGGTCTCCAGCAGTAGCACCCTCAGGCTCAGCAGTACCTCCAGCCCCAGCAGCTCCAGCACCTCCAGTGCGAGCACCTCCGGGACCAGTACCACTCCCAGCTCCAGCGGTGTCAGCAGAAGTACCTCCAGCGGCAGAGCCCCGAGCTCCAGAAGCACGACCCTGACGGCGACCGTATCAGTCGTGCAGTTGCTGTGAGGTGAGAGGCACACGCGTACGAAGGCGGCTACTCCAAGGAGACCGCGCAGGAGCAGACTCAGAACCCTCAGGCGTCGCACCCCCAGACTCAGCACTCCCAGGCTCAGGACCTCCAGGCTCCTCACGCTCAGGCTCAGCACCCCGAGACTCCGCACCCCCCGGCTCAGCACCCTCAAGCTCCGCACCCCCAGGCTCAGCACCCCCAAGCTCCGCACCCCCAGGCTCAGCACCCCCAAGCTCCGCACCCCCAGGCTCAGCACCCCCAAAGACAGCACCACCCCCAGTAGGACCTGAGTCACCAGTGACCTCAACAGGCGCAGGTACGAGAGGGTCTACCTGAGAAACACCTGAAGGAGCAGGACCTGGCGCGGGGAGGGGGTCTACCTGGGGAGGACCTGGGGCGAGAAAGAGCGGCGGGGGGGGGCGAGGAGCAGTGCGGTAGGGAAAGAGACGGTAAAAGGGGACGGACTCGTCAAAGGTGACGTCCTGAGACGGAAAGACACGGCGCGAGGCGGGGTCGTAAAACTCCCAGCCAGGCGCGTCAGGGACAAAGCCAAGGAAGACGCAGGGAATGGCGCGAGCGGAGAGCTTGTCCGCGGTGGTATCGCGGACAAAGGCACGAGCACCCCAGACCCGGAAACGTGACGCATCGCCAACCTTCCCCGTCCACAGCAGTGTGGGCGAGGTCTCCGGCAAGGAGACACGGGGCCAGAGGTTGAGCTGATGCGCGGCGTACCGGACCGCAAACGGCCACAGAAAATGGGGGGCAGCCGCATGGATCATGGAGGTACGAGCGACCTCCATGATTAAGCCAATGCGGCGCTCAGCAACCCCATTCTGCTGCGGAGAGGCCGGAAGCGTGAACGACTGGCGGATGCCGTGCTCCGCACAGTAGGCTGCCAAGAGGTCTGAGGAGAACTCACCACTGTCAGAGTGCAGACGCAGAACAGGAAAGTCCGACCGGAACCGCTCGCGGAGCTGGAGACGAACAGCGCGGATCCAGGGGATCAAAACATCAGGGACCTCCCCCTTGCTGCGCAAGGGGAAGACCGTGGTGTAACGCGTGTAGTCGTCGACGACCAGCAGGAAGTACCGCTCGTGGCCCTGTCCACGGACGCGGGCTGGGCCCCACACGTCCATGTGGAGAGTCTGCAGGGGAGCCTCTGTGGGAGGAAACGAGGAGGAGTGAGGAGCGGCGCGCTGCCGCCCCTCGACGCAAGGAATGCAGGGCGGCGCAGGCGAGGGAGGGAGGGCAGGCAGAGACTCAGGAAGGCCAGAGACCAGGTAGCGAGAGTGCATGCTACGAAGGCGAGGCAGGGAGGGGTGACCAAGGCGGTGGTGCCACAGAAGAGTGTCGTGCGACAGGCGGCGACACTCACACTGAGTAGCTACCTGAGCAGACGCGTACAGCTGGGGAGACAAAGGGGTGTAGCGTGACGCAGTGGTGAGGGTGTACAGACTAGACCCAGGCGCACGTGTGAACGTGGCCAGGTGACGGCCGGTCCGAGAGCACGTGCAGATCGCCACACGCTGTCCTCCTGGAGTAAAGGTGTCAACCCAGTGATCCTGAAGGACGGCGTTGCTCACCAAGTTCGTAGAGAACGAGGGGAGGTGGAGACCAGACAGCTCACCAGACGGGACCACCGGACACGGAAGCACAGTGGACGACCGTGCAAGCACTGGGCCCCCAGAGGGGTCAGCCAGCGAGACAGGAACAGGTGCAGGGAGGGGAGTGACTGTGGTGCTGTCGCGAAAGAAACAGCGGGAAGCACCAGAGTCAAGTGTGAAGGTGTGCAAGGCCTGTGCGGACGCAGTACCAGGGGGAGCAGACTCACAAGCACCTAGTGCCACAAGCGCTATACCTGGGGCAATACCTGGGTCAGGCGGCACACACAAGTAGCAGTCACCCTCAGCACTAACAGTCAATGCATACATGGCAGCAAGAATAGCCTCATAGTCAAGATCAAAGATAGGTACATCACGCCTAAGCAGGTCTGCCCAGTTGGGGAACTCAGTAGCATCAGGAAACTTGGCGCGCCAGGCGTCGCTAAGCCGAGCGAAGCAGCGCTGCTCAGTGTGAAACCCTGTGCACTGGCGACCAGTGCGGGGACCTGTGCGAATCATATAGGGGCAGCGACCAGCACCCCCAGAAGCCCCACGCCCGGCATACCAGTCAAGAAGCTGCTGGGAAGTGGGGGTCTGGCGCTGACGCTGCTGCTGCTGCTGCTGCTGCTGCTGCTGCTGCTGCTGCTGCTGCTGCTGCTGCTGCGACTGCTGCTGGCCCTGACCACCACCTCCACCACCGCTCCCTCCTCCCCCACCGCCGCTGCTGCCACCTCCACCGCTCCCAGTGCCTCCGCTGCCCCCACCACCACCTCCACCACCTCCACCCCCACGACCGCCTCCACCACCTCCACCTCCCCCGCCGCCACCTCCACCGCCACCTCCACCGCCACTCCCTCCTCCCCTGCCACCCTTGCCGCCCCTGCTGCTGCGACGCTTCCCACTAGGAGCGGAAGCAGCCCCGACCTCCTCAGCACCAAGGTAGTCGTGAGCAGCAGCTGCGGAGGCGTAGGAGGGGGTGAGAGGGGAGGGGGAGCACCCCTCAAAGAGGGGAGAGCGAGGAGTGCCACGAGCAGCACCTACAGTGAGGATGTTCTTCTCTGCTGCAAGGAGGTGCTTCTCGAAGTCGTCGACAGTGAGAGTGGGGGGGTCTAGCGCGAGGAAGTGGTCCCTGACCGAGCTAAGAGTGTCAGGGAGGCGGGTAACGAGGAAATAGAGAGTGAAGTACATCGGGGGGGGGGGTTGCGGCGCAGAACTCAGCTGAGAGGGCGGCACGAAAGCGAGTGTCAGTAGCACGCAGGTGGGAAATGAGGTCCTCAGCAGTGGTGAACGAGGAAAGGTCGGGGAACAGGTAGGGTAGCATGAGTCGACCTATGGCTGCAGTGGCCGGGGAGGAGTAGCGCGCAACTACAGCGTCGTACAGTGTCTTAGCAGTTTTGTGCTGGCTGAAATGCGCGCGCTCAGTGATCGGCAGATGGTTCCTAATAGCGAGGCGTGCAGCAGCATCGCGAGTCTGCCACTGCGAGCGTTCGAGAGCAGGAGCATCGGCAGCAGGAGCAACGGCAGTGCCAGACACGTAATCGAACAGCGAAACGCCCTCTTTGGCATCGGTCAGAAGGAACAGTTGCAGGTCGTCTAGCCACACAGCGAACTCTATGGGGCGACCGTCAGGTTCGAACGCGAGGACATTAGGCGTCGTCATAACGGCAGCAGGCAAAGGCAGCAGAAAGCAGGCAGGCAGTAGACACGAGGCAGCAGGCAGTAGACAGCAGGCTAATACAGAGGCAGTAGGCAGCAGGCAGTACAGGCAACGTGCAGGGCAGTAGCTTGCTGCACTCGAGCTCCTAAGGTGGCGCTCTAGACAGTAGCAGGCCGCACAGTTCTAAGGCAACGGGCTCGGCAGCAGTGAGCCTCACCGGCAGGTAAACGAGTAGGGCACGCGCGGCTGCTGGCTGCGCGCGGCTACGTGCTGCTGGCTGCGCGCGGCTACGTGCTGCGCGCGGCTCCTGGCTGCACGTGGCGACGGGCTGCGTGCGGCCCCTGGTTGCGCGTGGCGACAAGCAGCGCGCGCGGCTGCGGGCTGCGTGCGGCGACGGGCCTAAGCAGGCTGCGCGCGGGCGGCGTAAGGGGCGCGCGGGCTCTACGCGGGCTGCGCGGGCGACGGGGGGCCGGCGCGCGGCTCTGCAGCAGTGGCGCGCGCGAAAATCAGTGACGCGCGCGCTAGAAACCGAGGCGTGCGCGGAAAAAAGAAGTGACTCGCGCTGCAGCCGAGGCGCGCGCGGGCAGTAGGCAAGGC
The DNA here is from genome assembly GCA_947471745.1 of Closterium sp. Naga37s-1. Classification (NCBI taxonomy): domain Eukaryota; kingdom Viridiplantae; phylum Streptophyta; class Zygnematophyceae; order Desmidiales; family Closteriaceae; genus Closterium; species Closterium sp. Naga37s-1. The sequence goes on from CANJKZ010000897.1 coordinate 848,834, forward strand.
AGGCAGTTAGGTGGGCCCGATTCTTAGGTCCTAGAGACCTCCTGCTCTAGTTACCATGTTAAGAACTAAGACTAGGCAAGGATGATGATTAGGTCAAGGTTGGGGTACAAGACTAGAGTGTCGAGAAAGTTTCTGTACCCCCTAGTGCTAACCCCCATACAGCCTAGATAACCTAAACATATATATATATACTTTGACAATGTAGTCACTCTGGAGTGGCCCTACAAACACGTAACCCCCACCTCCACCCCGACCTCCACTTTCTGGCAACACATACACAATCTCCTGAAGTTATAGGGGTAAGGGTCCCGGAACTCCTTGGAGTGAACGAAGCGCCCACACTCCATGCTGGGTCGAACCTGCCATGATGAAAATGGCCGTGGCAGGATTTCTCCTAATAAAATATCAGCACCGAATCGACTAGCAAGTCTGCAACAGCAAGGGCGAGCGAGCGCCAACATGCAATGCAATTGGTCGAAGATGCTTGGCACAATAAAAATGGCTATGGCAGGGTGCGCACATTGTTGCAGGGACACCCTCTCTTCCTCCCAAAATTTGCAAGGAGTTTTTGCATAAGCACATGCCAGGGTGTGGGGGACTCGGTGAAACAGACGGGAATTACCTCAGTGTGTAGAGTGGACCCCCTAATTTTTAGATGTCTCACAACCCGATAACCCAAAGAATGTAAGGCGAGTGCAAAGCTCACACACGTGGGACCAAGTAAGCATGTGTGGAGCGTCTAGTCTCGGCCTAGATGACATGAGGTCATTACAATTCCCCCTTCACATGCGGCTACCCTCAGGGATCAAGAAACATACCTTCTTCAACTCTCAGGCCTTTCAAGGCGCCTCAAAACATATCATCATGCTCCACCCTGCCCTGCTGCTGCAATCGGGCACCAATGCACTTACCTCCTTTGAACCCTCAGGCCTTTTGTGGTGCCTCCGAATGTTTCTACCATGCTTCACGCTGAACAGGCTGCTGCACTCAGGCATCGTGGGACATACCTTCTTTGACGCTCACGCCTCACTGCACGCATCTCACACCATGATCCTGTGTCATTCATAAATGCCTCATCACCCTCATGTACCCCTCATGACCCCTCATGACCCTCAATGACCCCTGATGCCATGCAGCTTGTGCCTCGTGTGCTTTAGCAGGGGGGAACTGGATGAGAGGGCACGAGTGAGAGGAATGGGGAGCACAGCAGAAGGGAGTGATAGGTCCTTGCACAATGTGAGGGTAGCGGGCAGGCGAGAGGGGAGAGGGGAGAGGGGAGAGGGGAGAGGGGAGAGGGGAGAGGGGAGAGGGGAGAGGGGAGAGGGGAAAGGGGAGAGGGGAGAGGGGAGAGGGGAAAGGGGAGAGGGGGGATATGAACTTGGGAACGAATAAACAGGCAAGGTTAAGGTATTGGGCAAAGCAGGTGAGGAAGTTGGGGGAAAAAGGGGTGGGGTGGTTCGAGAAGAGGAGCTTCAGAGAGGTTGGGGCGAGGGGGGATTAAAGGGAGGAGGTGGGTGGAGGATAGAGAAGCGGGAAGTGGGTGGTGGCCTGAGGAGAGGAGCTTCAGAGACACTGAGGGCGAGCGGAGGTTGGAACAGAGGAGATGGGGGGAGGATAGAGGGGGGGGGGGGGGGGGGGAGGTCGGGGGTGGTTTTGAAGAGGATGGAGAGGTTTTGAAGGGGATGGGGAGGAAGGTGGGGAGAAACATGAGTGTATGAAGAGAACACAGGAGAGCAGTACGACGACCAAGCAATGAGCCTGACATGTGTGAGTGACATGTGTGAGTGACATGTGTGAGTGACATGTGTGAGTGAGACATGGATGAGTGACATGCTTGATGGACACTGATACGATAAATTTCAGAAAAGGATGTTGTTTTCTAGACCGGGTTTTGCGATGGGAATATGAAATCAGGAGAGGGTTGAGGGGGCCAATAAAGGGAAGGAGTGACGAGGTACGGGTTTGTTGCCCATAGGGAAGCTCGTCATGAGACACATGGAGCTACACTGACAATGTGGAAACGAATAACAAAATGGTGTATCCAGCTGGATTGGTGAACGTAAAAACCATGTCCTCTGATGCTCAATCATTTGTTTCACATCCCATGCCATCTTTGGCCATGCCGTTACATGACATCCCATCATGCACGGCAATTCATAATGTGTCATGTCGTAGGTGTCATGGCTTCACAACAATGCCATCATGTGTCATGCTGTCACGTCTCATGCCTTCACATGTCACGATGAGGCTTACCATGTGGTCACGCTTCATCAATGAGGCATGTCATGCCATCAAATCGAGCTGCACTTTCATCGCGGCATCTCTCTCAAGCACAACACGCCATGCAGAAACTCATTCCCTAAAAAACTCCTCTCAACCCGTTCCTCACAACCCTAACACTCGCCATGAGCCACCTGCTCTCTCTCACACCAGCTTCTCTAACTCCCGGTTGCCCTCGCAATCCTTACACTCGACCACCCTACACGGTGATGCACGCAGTGCATCCGCTGTTTAGCGCCCCCGGTGAATAACGGCACCGTGGACGCGCCTGTTTACTTCCGCGTCACTCCATCCGCGTCAATCCGTTCGCGTCACTCTGTTCGACGTAGGCCCCGTTCGCGTTCTCTCCGTTCACTAGGCGTGCACACAGCAGAGCATGATGCGGCGGAGACGCATGATGCGAACCGAGTCATCTGCTCGACGAATGTGTGATCCTAGGCGGCAGATGGCGAAGCGACAGTGCGATGGCGACTTGCATTGATGGCGAAGCGCGGACCACTGGAAGACTCGGAGCGGACGGTGGACGGAATGGCGAGGCGCATCGGGAACGCAAATGGATCGTTGGATCTACTAACGTTCCTGCAGCCGGCCTTCTCTGCGCCCCGTCTGCACTTCCCCCTGATCTCGCACGCATTGATTTCGTAGTCATGAAGTGGGAGTCCGTCCCTGCTGCTAAAGCGTCACGGTTGAAGTGATAGTAAGTTGGATCTGTCACGACTCGTGAATCAGCTAGTAGCTCTACTAGCTGGTGCGCTAAGCGACTATGATGAAAAGTTGAAGCTCGCACTTCATTGTCATAAAGAGTTTGCCACATTCTCATAGGCGTCCTCTTCGGTTCAATACGCTGTAGAGCGTTTCGTCTCTCCGACACGAATTCACAGGTGGGGATATTTTTCGCCACCACTCGTCAATCGCCATCGCATAAAGGAGCCTTGTTGAAAGGCTCTTGAAGAAGATCCACCGCTGGCATCGCTTGCGAAGAATCTTTCAACACATCCGACGGCTGGAAATCTGAAGCTCCACTCAGCCTGCAGAAGAACCCCTCGCCGCTGGCGCAGAATGCTTTTTCGCCATGGGTCAACCTTTTCGAGCATACGATGATAGATCGACAGCTGACGGCGCTTAGGAACAAGGATGCATCACATCCGACGGCTGAAATCCTGAATCCTGAAATCGTCGTGAGTCGGAGACAAAGTAACTTGCGCAGACAGTGACCCAACGAACACCGACACAATCGATTGGGTTACACGGAGAAGCATGCACCGTAGCCATCAATCAGGAGCCACAAACCAAACACGCCCTCCTGCCTCAGCCCTAGTCCAGCACAAAATCCAGTCAGCGCTAGCCCGCCTTTGAATTCAGATCCATGACGCCTCTCAGAATCTGCGAAGCTCATGGCTTCATGCAGCAGGAGCGAGGAGCCAGGGTGGTCGAGTCCGGCTCTGATAGGAACCAGGAATCCTTGAAGCCAAAGTCTCTGAAGAACACTTGGGGCTACCTTTTGGACCTCATGGGCTCTTCGGATCTCATCGTCGTCTGGAAACGCAACCGGGTTAGTGAAATCGCGGTTGTGTAGTTCAAAGCTGACATTCTTCATTCCTTGCGTGCTTCGCTGAGTTTCCGTTTCAATCTATTAGCACGTCGATTGTCGTTCCTTCAAGTAGCAAGCTTCGAATGGAGAGTTGTGCTCACATCGATAACCTTCCAGACGAGCTCCTCGTCCGGATTCTATGGCTTCTTCCTACCGAGATATCGAGAGTTTGTGTCTTATTCCGTTTGGGGGTTTGCTGATCGAGTTTTTCGTAAGCAAGAAAAAGTTATGTTGCCAACCCCTCCTGCCTTCACGAATGCCGCGTTCTCTCTACAAGTCGCAGCTGTCTGCAAGCGATGGCGCCGTCTAGCTCAGCATCACGTTTCAACGCTTTTAGTCAGAGAGAGATTGTACGTGTCTCTTCAGGACCTCTCAAACGCGGCGATCTCTTGCTTCCCGAACCTGACGAATCTCCATCTGTGCGACGCCAGCGTAGAGTGTCTAGATGACGCGTTTCTCACCCACCTTGCTTCCTCGTGCCCTAAGTTGAAGACTTTCCACGTTGGAGCTGTGCTTCCTCATGCCCTAAGTTGAAGACTTTCCACGTTGGAGCTGGGATCACAGAGCATTCACATTATGATGCGAGGAAGGAGCTGCATCCAGTCAGTGAAGCTGGTTTGGATCGCTTCTTCCGGCAGTCGACTCAGCTCGAGCATCTTTCACTCCACTGCCTTCATAGGAACGTCAAGCTCCCTGCCTCGTTTTTTCGGTTAACAAATCTCCAGAGTCTAGTGCTACCAGATTCTTCAGCTTTAGAAGTTCCCGCTTTCACGAACCTGACTTTGCTCACTGCTCTGTCTATTACTTCTCCAAGTCTTCGATATCAGCATCTACCATACCTATCTCAGCTTGTGAGCCTTACCAGCCTTTCCTTCTCCACAGATAGTTTCATAAGATCAACTGATCTGTCCTCTACTGCTTTTGACATGGCATGGCTGCCTGATTTGAAGTCGCTGGAATTCAACGAAGGGTGTCTGCGATTTGCCCTATCTTTTCCCACTGGATACCTGTGTACTCGGCTCGAGAGGCTGGTGATTGCTAATTGCAAGCGGTTCGAGCTCCTTCCGGACAACATTGGGGAGCTTCTACCGTCTCTTCAGCAGCTGAGCATTCGCTGCACGGATCTCGTTCAACTTCCTGATGATTTCACCTCTTTAAGTTGTCTGGAGAGCCTGACAATCTCTGGTTGCAGATCTTTTTCCAGCCTCTCTGAAGACTTCGGCCAACTGCCTGCCCTGAGAACACTGGCGTTGGAAGACCTGCCAATGTTGCACCTTCCTGATTCGATTACTAAATTGACGTCCTTGGAAACATTGCTTCTGATCAACTGCAAAACAGTTCGCCAGCTACCGGCCGGGTTCTGCAGCTTAACAGCTCTCACGAAGCTGGTCCTCAAGGAATTGCCGCTAGCAACACTTCCGATGGACATTGGAGGGCTTACTAATCTCGAGACTCTTCATTTGTACAGGGCCGGCAGAATCAGCTACGGCCACCAGCAGTTTCCAGCGTCGTTGACCCAGCTCTCTTCTTTGAAGCGGCTAATACTCTATTATTGCATGACAGGCGAGCTTCCGGAAGACATTGGGAAGCTGAGCAGACTGCAAGAATTGATCATTGCACACTGCCCTATCAGAAAGCTCCCAGAAGCTGTTACGTGCCTTGTTGATCTACAAGTGCTGGCGATTGGCGGTTCTGAAGGGATTTCGGTACCCAAGAGGCTGGACAACTGTAAGAAGCTGAAATTTCTGGAGCTTCCAAGATTCACAATGCCGCATGAACCTCCAGAGGTGCTGCCATCCTCCATTGAGACTTTGAGCTTGGGGGACTACAGCCAATATATGAGATATACGCGGGGTCATTGGGAGTATGGAGAGGCGAGATCAGCACGGGGTCATGTGGAGTTTGGAGAGGAGATCAGCAGAAACCTGGTGCATCTGAAGCACTTGAAGATGGTATTGGAACGAGATGCTGAGGCGTTTCCATTTCCACTGGGATGTTCTCCGAATCTGCGCAACCTGGACATTTCAAACGCCAAGAGCCTGAAAGAACTCCCAGGCATTGGATTGGCAATGCAGCAGCTACGGAAGCTGAAGTTAAGTGATGCGAAGTCGCTGACTGAGCTGCCAGCATCGATCACCATGCTTCAGCACCTGACATCCTTGAAGATTCATAAAGCCAAATTAACTTCCATTCCTGATGCCATCACTTCTTTATCCAGGCTGCAGAAACTCAGCTTTCCTGAATGTGCTGCCTTGGAGCACCTTCCTTCATCTCTTACCCAACTATCCAGCCTCCGTAAGCTGGATCTGCATAACACGGCAATCCGTTCGCTTCCTCCCAACTTCGTGCGCTTGACCAGGCTTGCAAAACTAGATCTGTTTGGATGCTCGCAGCTTCTTGCACTGCCGAAGGACTTGATCAAGCTGAAGATGCTGACCCACTTGGACGTTGGGCACAGCAGGCATCTCTTTGACAGAGAATGCGCTTACAGCCCCCTGAAGTCGCATTGATGTATGGCTTGCACATAGATTATGATCAGTGGGGATAGGTTGGATTTTAGTGCATGTTTTAGGAACCTGTTTTACTTCTGTATGCATAATATCTTGCTCAGCTTTGTCTCACAAATCAGGGGGGTGGATTGAGGCTAGGAAATATTTTCCTTACTGTGTGTGGTGGTGGTCTTACATGCCATTAGGACTCTGCAGAGCTGGATCTTTATCGCCTGCGCTGCATGCATTTGCATGTCCTTCACACATTGCTATGCCGGTTCTACCTCCATCCAGGTGTTATCAGACAAATTCGCTTACCCCTGCATATGGTGTGAGGAAGGGAATGTGTACAGTACGTGTGTGGGTCTAAAGGAACGCTGAATTAGGTAAATTCCAATGCCCTTGCTCACATAACTGACCTGTAATACGTGTTTGAACCTAAATGCAATCACACGCCTTTGCATTGCCTTGCATAAGCCTCTCCATACACCACAGGACACAATGAATACCCCTAGTGTGTATCTCCATGTATCCTTCGATGCATTCGCATTCCCCAGTACGGATTCCCCAGGCATTCAAGCATATTTAGTTACTGCATGGTTTGAAAGAGCATCTTCCCCAAATTACTCTCTTTCCCCAGCTTCTTCTCTTTTTCTCCTCCACTTCCCCTGCTTCATGGCGTGTTGCCGAAAGCAGGGAAACTGATAGGCCATCAGCGGACAGCAGTCAAGCATATGCTGACGTGGATAAGCCAAAGTTGCTCACTTGGCAACTTCACACATGTTTTCCACCATAAGTGTAGGTTTTCTCTCTCTCGACATACCTTACCTTTCCCCGTAACTGTAAGTTCTTACTTTCTCATGCCTTGCCTTGTAAAACGTAGTGGTAGCTGCCAAGGCCATTTTACTCAATGAGCTAACTCGCAAGCTGAGGATCAGCTCAATGGCTGATCCAGTCGTTTTACCTGGCTGATATGGCCATTTTACTCAATGAGCTGATCCAGCTAATTATCTTGATCTGCTTGATCTAGCTTCTATACTGACCTGGCCGGTCTGGCTGATAAGCTGATCTCGCTACCGATCAGGCTGATCAAGCTTGACTAGCTGATATGGCTGATCTGACTGATCCACTTAATGGACTGATCTTGTTGATCGATCTCATTTACTAATCTGGGCAATCTGGCTCATTCGCATATCTAGCTCATTAGTAGATCTGACTGACAAAGCGGATTAACTTATCTGGCCGGTTTTGCTTATTAGCTGATCTAGCTTGTCTAGCCAACTAGATGATCGGGCTGACATACATACCCGATGTTTTAACTGAACTTGTTGATTTGGCTGATCAAGCTGATGGTATTATCTGACTTATGTAACCGATTAGCTGATCCGGCTGGTCTAGCTGACAATATGATGTGGCTGATTGGCCGATCAGGCTGATCAGGTTGACTAGCCGTTCTAGAAATTCTGTTAATAAACTGATCTGGCAGATATGGCTGATGCCGCTGATTAGCTGCTCTGGCTGACTGTCCACTCTGGTCTAGCTGATAACTTGATCTGGCTGATTTAGATGCTGATCTTCCTGATTTGGGAATCTGCCAGATACTGTTAATCAAACTGATTAAGTTAATATATATAAATAACCAATCTGGTTCATCTACCTCATTGGCTAATCTAGCTGATTGACTGATTGGGCTGACAGAGCGGATTGGCCAATCTGGCTGATGTAGCTGATAAGCTGATCAGGATGGTCCAGCCGTTTAACTGGTGTAGCTGGTTAGCCGATCAGCTGAACTAGGGAGGTGACATTTGTCTCTGGCTTGTGTAGCTGATAAACTTATCTCACTACCCGATCAGACTGGTTGTTCTGACTACCCGATCTGACTGTATCTACCTGAGTCCAGATTTGGCTGATTGGTTAATCTCGCTGATTAACTGAGCCGGCTGATCTACATTATCTGCATATCTGGCCGATCCAACTGATTAGCTGACTTGATGATCTAGCTGGTTGGCTGATATGGCTGATCTAGCTGATCAGCTGATCTGGCCGATCCAACTGATTAGCTGATCCTGTTGATCAAGCTGCCTTGCTTGTCCTGCGGAACAAGCTGATTGGCTGATGTGGCAGATCTAGCTGAGTTGCACGTCAGGCTGATTATATGATCTAGTTTGTCTATCTAATCTAGCTGGTCAGCTGCCCTTAAAGAAACTTTCTTGATCTCATTAATTAGCTGACCTGGCTGGCTTGGCTGATGAGTTGGTCTGGCTTTTTTTGCTAATCCCGTTGCTGTTTACCTGATCTAGCACTGACTCAGCTGATAAGCTGATCTGGTGACTCAGCTAATTAGCTGATCTGGCCAAGATAGCTGATTAGCTGAGCTGGCTGATCTTGATGATCTAGCTGGCTGAGAAATCTGGCTGATTACGCTGATCAGTTAATTCAGATAATCAGCTATATATGAGTGATCTGCCTATCTGGTTAATTTAGCTGCTTAGCTCATCTATCAAATAAGCTGATGTGGCTGATCTTGGTATTCAAGTGACTTTATGAAATGACTGATCTAGCTGGTTAGCTAATCTGGCTGACCTGGCTGTCATGCAGACAGCCACCATGCCCATGAAAAAGAAATACATTTCGGTTTTCCTTTTCCCACCCATTTTGCTTGCAGGTTTTTCTGCTGCTACGGGCAGACCTAAGGCATCCATGAATGCCCACATGACAGGAATATGGTGGCGGGGTGGGCTTTGCTGCAGGACACTTAAATGAGTTGCCATTGACCTACATATGTTGTCTGCTTCCATACTTTCCTCATTACGCTTCCTTTCGTCTTTTGTACCTTATGTCAAAACATATGCATATCATTATCTAGGCTATATTGGTGCTAGCCTTAGGGGGTACAGAAACTTTCTCGACACTCTAGTCTTGTACCCCAACCTTGACCTAATCTCATCATTCCCTTGACTTAGTCTTAACATGGTATCTAGAGCAGGAGGTCTCTAGGACCTAAGAATCGGGCCCACCTAACTGTGTTACCACCTGCCTGCCTTGCCTACTGCCCGCGCGCGCCTCGGCTGCAGCGCGCGTCACTTTTTTTTCCGCGCGCGCCTCGGTTTCTAGCGCGCGCGTCACTGTTTTTAGCGCGCGCCACTGCTGCAGCGCCGCGCGCCGGCCCGCGTCGCCCACGCAGCCTCGCGTAGAGCCCGCGCGCCCCTTACGCCGCCCGCACGCAGCCTGCTTAGGCCACGCCCGCGCAGCCCGTCGCCACGCGCAGCTAGGAGCCGCACGCAGCCCGTCGCCACGTGCAGCCAGGAGCCGCGCGCAGCACGTAGCCACGCACAGCAGAGAGCCGCGCGCAGCCCTCAGCCGCACGCAGCCAGCAGCCGCGCGTGCCCTACTCGTGTACCTGCCTGTGAGGCTCACTGTTGCCGAGCCCACTGCCTTAGAACTGCTCGGCCTGCTACTGTCTAGAGCCCCACCTTAGGAGCTCGAGTGCAGCAAGCTACTGCCCTGCACGTTGCCTGTACTGCCTGCTGCCTACTGCCTCTGTCTTAGCCTGCGGTCTACTGCCTACTGCCTCCTGTCTACTGCCTGCCTGCTTTCTGCTGTCTTTGCCTGCTGCCATTATGACGACGCCTAACGTTCTCGCGTTCGAGCCTGACGGTCGCCCCATAGAGTTCGCTGTGTGGTTAGATGATCTCCAACTGTTCCTTCTGACCGATGCCAAAGAGGGCGTTTCACTGTTCGATTTCGTGTCTGGCACTGCCGTTGCTCCTGCTGCCGATGCTCCTGCTCTCGAACGCTCACAGTGGCAGACTCGCGATGCTGCTGCACGCCTAGCTATTAGGAACCATCTGCCGATTACTGAGCGCGCGCATTTCAGCCAGCACAAAACTGCTAAGACGCTGTACGACGCTGTAGTTGCGCGCTACTCCTCCCCGGCCACTACAGCCATAGGTCGGCTCATGCTACCCTACCTGTTCCCCGACCTTTCCTCCTTCACCAGTGCTGAGGACCTCATTTCCCACCTGCGCGCTACTGACACTCGCTTTCGTGCCGCACTTTCCGCCGAGTTCTGCGACGCAAACCCCCCCCCCCGATGTACTTCACTCTCTATTTCCTCGTCACCCGCCTCCCTGACACTCTTAGCTCCGTCAGGGACCACTTCCTAGCGCTAGACCCCCCCACTCTCACTGTCGACGACTTCGAGAAGCACCTCCTTGCAGCAGAGAAGAACATCCTCGCTGTAGGTGCTGCTCGTGGCACTCCTCGCTCTCCCCTCTTTGAGGGGTGCTCCCCCTCCCCTCTCACCCCCTCCTACGCCTCCGCAGCTGCTGCTCACGACTACCTTGGTGCTGAGGAGGTCGGGGCTGCTTCCGCTCCTAGTGGGAAGCGTCGCAGCGGCAGGGGCGGCAAGGGTGGCAGAGGAGGTGGGGGTGGCGGTGGAGGTGGCGGTGGAGGTGGCGGCGGGGGAGGTGGAGGTGGTGGAGGCGGTCGTGGGGGTGGAGGTGGTGGAGGTGGTGGTGGGGGCAGCGGAGGCACTGGGAGCGGTGGAGGTGGCAGCAGCGGCGGTGGGGGAGGAGGGAGCGGTGGTGGCAGTGGAGGTCAGGGCCAGCAGCAGCCGCAGCAGCAGCAGCAGCAGCGTCAGCGCCAGACCCCCACTTCCCAGCAGCTTCTTGACTGGTATGCCGGGCGTGTGGCTTCTGGGGGTCCTGGTAGCTGCCCCTATATCATTCGCACAGGTCCCCGCGCTAATCGCCAGTGCACAGGGTTTCACACTGAGCAGCGCTGCTTCGCTCGGCTTAGCGACGCCTGGCGCGCCAAGTTTCCTGATGCTACTGAGTTCCCCAACTGGGCAGACTTGCTTAGGCGTGATGTACCTATCTTTGATCTTGACTATGAGGCAATTCTTGCTGCTATGTATGCATTGACTGTTAGTGCTGAGGGTGACTGCTACTTGTGTGTGCCGCCGGATCCTGGTATAGCCCCTGGTATAGCCCCTGCAGCACTAGGTGCTTGTGAGTCTGCTCCTCTTGGTACTGCACCTGCACAGGCCTTGCACACCTTTACACTTGACTCTGGTGCTTCCCGCTGTTTCTTTCGCGACAGTACCACAGTCACTCCCCTCCCTGCACCTGTTCCTGTCTCACTGGCTGACCCCTCTGGGGGCCCAGTGCTTGCACGGTCTTCCACTGTGCTTCCGTGTCTGGCGGTCCCGTCTGGTGAGCTGTCTGGTCTCCACCTCCCGTCGTTCTCTACGAACTTGGTGAGCAACGCCGTCCTTCAGGATCACTGGGTTGACACCTTTACTCCTGGAGGACAGCGTGTGGCGATCTGCACGTGCTCCCGGACCGGCCGTCACCTGGCCACGTTCACACGTGCGCCTGGGTCCAGTCTGTACACCCTCACCACTGCGTCGCGCTACACCCCTTTGTCTCCCCAGCTGTACGCGTCTGCCCAGGTAGCTACCCAGTGTGAGTGTCGCCGACTGTCGCACGACACTCTCCTGTGGCACCACCGCCTTGGTCACCCCTCTCCCATCCTAGCTGCCCTTTCAGGTTGACCCATTTCAGGTTTCCCTTGATTCTCACTTCCTAGCAGCAGCAATGATTTGATACCCATTGAGAATCCCTACAATGATTGCAGTCATAGGAGATTGAAAAGAGAGGGAGATCTCTTGAGGGACGTAGTAAGGAAGGAAGGCTTGGCTTGGAGGTCGGAACTGGAACCTACTGCTTTTGGTTTGTACATAAACCCAGCTAATGTGCAGTCTGATGCTGATATACATTAAAAACGCAGATTGCAAACCAAGGTTTACCAGAAACATGTGCTGACGATAGTGTGGGTGCTTTTTATTGGTTTTTGGTCAAGACCTCAAAAAGTGCCTGTCACATCTTCTACACATTCCTTTGATCAGTCAAGTCAATCGATCACTGTCACATCGTCGTGAAGCATAGTAACTCGTTCAGATGTACCAGTATCATTGCTGATGGCTTTGAAAGGGAAGTGCTTCGCTAGAAGCACTTCAAGAAACTCGGCTTGGCTGGGAATGAACGGATAGGATAAGAAGAAGGTGGTCTTAGAGAAATCAGCAGTCTTGGCTAGGTCTTGTAGACTTGTACCTTCCATGCTGCATCAGCAAGGGTTGACAGATGGAAAAATGAAGAATGGATGGGTGAATGAAGGATCATGACTGAACGAATAGCTACCCTTTGCCTCTACACAAAAGCTGAGAGGAAAAGCGAGGTGTGCACATGCTGAGGGGATGCGAGGTGTGCACATGCTGAGGGGATGCGAGGTGTGCTCATGCTGAGGGGATGCGAGGTGTGCTCATGCTGAGGGGATGCGAGGTGTGCTCATGCTGAGGGGATGCGAGGTGTGCTCATGCTGAGGGGATGTGAGGTGTGCACATGCTGAGGGGATGGGAGGTGTGCTCATGCTGAGGGGATGTGAGGTGTGCTCATGCTGAGGGGATGGGAGGTGTGCTCATGCTGAGGGGATGTGAGGTGTGCTCATGCTGACGGGATGGGAGGTGTGCTCATGCTGAGGGGATGGGAGGTGTGCTCATGCTGAGGGGATGGGAGGTGTGCTCATGCTGAGGGGATGGGAGGTGTGCTCATGCTGAGGGGATGTGAGGTGTGCTCATGCTGAGGGGATGTGAGGTGTGCTCATGCTGAGGGGATGTGAGGTGTGCTCATGCTGAGGGGATGTGAGGTGTGTTCATGCAGAGGGGATGGGAGGTGTGCTTATGCTGAGGGGATGTGAGGTGTGCTCATGCTGAGGGGATGTGAGGTGTGCTCATGCTGAGGGGATGTGAGGTGTGCTCATGCTGAGGGGATGTGAGGTGTGTTCATGCTGAGGGGATGGGAGGTGTGCTCATGCTGAGGGGATGGGAGGTGTGCTCATGCTGAGGGGATGTGAGGTGTGCTCATGCTGAGGGGATGTGAGGTGTGTTCATGAGATGTGAGGTGTGCTGATAATGAGGAAAAGCGAGGTGTGCTCATACTGAGCGTGCGGTAGAGATGGATGGACTAAGCAAGTGGCTCTGGGCTATGGTTGGGATTGGGGAAGGTGAGGTTTGGTCATACTGAGCATGAAATGGGGTCGGATGGACAAAGCAAGTTCCATTAACTATGTTTCGGAGGAACGTCTAGAAGTGCAGTATTTGGACCATAGAACGTCTGGAGGTACAAGCTGGGATGGGTCAGCCTGTCAGGGCAGAGAGAGTGGGAGAGAGAGAGGCAAGCGCGGATGGGAAGAGTGCAGAGGCGAGAGGGGAAAGCTGAGATGAAGGGGTTATTTTGACAGTTCTTAGGAAGTAGGAAGGGTGTGACAAAGTGTAGCAGGGATGCATGACATTTTGTGACAGGCCAATTTGAACAATCAACACAAGACGCAGCATTGAAAAACCAGGTGGATGGCATTCTGACTTCACAGCGTTCAGGCACTGGCAGAAAGAAACCAACAAGCGGGAAGAGGGACGAAGCGGTGCAGGATGGGAATGGAGAGGGAAAAAGGGCAAGGCAAAGCAAAGGCACACAAAGATTCAGTCACGAGACACGAATTTGAAGTCACGCGAATTCGTGATGCAAGGCAAAGGCAGTAGCGCAGACAGGAGGAGGCCTTGGGAGTTGCACATTTTCTCACAATCAGGCAATCCCCAAATGTATCACGTGACTGAAACAGTCGAACTTACCACACCCCCCCATTCGTTTCACGTGGGAACTGATGAATGGCATACGTCTGGCAGCAGCAGTGGAACGAATAGCAGCAGCAGTAGAGCGTGGTTCCACCACACCCTGCCAGCAGTGAGGTGTATTTTGAGGCGCCGTGAGGTGTATTTTGAGGCGCCGTGAGGTGTATTTTGAGGCGCCTCAAAATAAATGGCATACGTCTGGCAGCAGCAGTAGAACGAATAGCAGCAGCAGTAGAGCGTGGTTCCACCACACCCTGCCAGTAGGACACATGCGAATCAGAATCTTTAAGCTGGGAGGTTGGGGAGAGGGAGGGATGAAGGGATCAATCAATGATTGCCTTAGGTCTGGGAGCAGCAGTAGAACGTGGTTCGACCAGCAGGACACATGAGGACCAAAATAATCAAGTAGGGAAAAAGAGAACAAAACACAAATCATTTAGCTCAGAGGCTCTAATGTTGGCTCATGTTTGCGAGGGAGGCTGTGGTGAGGGAAGGAGGGACGGAGGGAGAGGGGGGGAGGATGGAGGGACGGAGGGATGGAGGGATGGAGGGAGAGAGAGGGGGGTGGGGGTTAGGGAGAGTTGGAGGGAGGGAAGGAGGAACGGAGAGAGCCAGGCAGGGAGGTGGGGGCCGTGAGAGAGGGATGGAGGGAGGGAGTGAGAAGGATGGAGGGAGGGAGGGAGAGAGAAGGATGGAGGGAGGGAGGGAGGGAGGGAGGGAGGGAGGGAGGGAGGGAGGGAGGGAGGGAGGGAGGGAGGTAGGGAAGGAGGGGTGGTAGGGGTGGTAGGGGTAGGTGGGGAGGGAATGGGGGAGAGAGGGGTGGAGGGGTGGAGGGGAACGTAGTAGGCAAAAGCAAGGTCGAAGGCAGATGCACTAAGACTTCAAGAGCTTGGTAATGAGTTTCTGAGGAAAAAATAGCACAGGGGCGTGTCTGATGGTAAGATTAGAAGTGACAAGAGCCTTTTGTGACAAACAAGAGCTTTTGATCAGAGATACATTTACGCCTTACCTTAGAATTCGGGGAAAAAAAAAAAAAAAAAAAAAAAAAGCCAATAAACAGCCCTGCATGGCAGGTCGTGTAGCCATCCTTCCCATGCTCGTCTCCTCATCCCTCCGCCTCCAGCTGTTTCAGGTCCAGCGCCAGCAGATGCACCTGGCGTCCCGTGATTGGCCTGAGATCCTCCCCCCGGTTTAAGAAATCTAGCTGTTTCAGGTCCAGCGCCATCTGATCGGAAGAGCCTCACGTGCTTCACGTGTCTTCGCTAGCTGAACGTGCAGGAATCATGTTTCAGGTCCAGCGCCAGCAGATGCAGCACGCGGAGCCGCGGAAGAGCCAGGAGCGACTCGGGCAGGAGCTCGATCTCGTCGACGAATCGTAGCCGTGCATCTTCCAATCGCGTGCACCTGGAAAACAGGTACTCCAGGCCTTGCTCCCTGCCCCCACGCGCGTGCACGAGTCCCCACCATGCGCTATGTCGAGATAGACTACTCGCGGGCAGGAATCCGCGAGTGGGCGAAGGAGCGTCGCGTCGAGGAGCGTCACGGCTAGGACACCGAGTTGAATTCGAATCAGATTGGGGAAACGCGAGAGAGAGATAGAGAGAAAGAGTTGCCGAGCTTGCGGGGACAAAAAGGAGCATCCCGTTACGGCGAGCGACGGCAGCGCGATGGAGAGCCATCGGCGGCAGACGAGCGCGTGGGAGAACTCGGTGCGGGGCGCGGATTATCGGGGCGGGCTGAATGGATAGTAGCTCGACTCCGGCGGCTCGCAGCGCGCGGAGCAGGCAGGACCGAAGACGCAATGTTTTTCCGAGAGAAGATCATGCAGGCGGGGCTGAGGCGGGATGATCCGGCGCAGAGCGGAGACAGGCGCACCAGACGGCGCACTCCAGACGAGTGCGGAGCAGGCAGGACCGAAGACGCAATGATTTTCCGAGAGGAGATCGTGACGGTGGGGCTGCGGTGGGACGATCGTAGCCCCGGACGAGTGCGTAGCAGGCAGGGCCTGTTGTGAGCTCGCGGGTCGTCACGAGGAGCCGTAACAGAATGCTAATGAGGAGATCGTCGGGATAGGAGTTGATTCGAGATAAGTACGTCATGATGGGCCGTGGTTAAGAATTTAAGTGCGTCGCCGAGCGCGCGGTTAGCTTATGAGTCGGATAAAGAACAGAATGCGAATAATGAGATCGTCGGGATGGGAGTTGATGTGAAAAGGACACGCGAGCATGGACATGGCCGCTATTTTCTAAGGTAAGAAACGAAGTAGTCGGCGTTTTGATTCCCGCGAAAGCGGCGTGAAGTGCGATCTCAATTGCAGCGGCGATTCGTCCTATGACCAGTCCCTACGATATCAGGTGCTGTGTGGTAGGAGGGCAAGTAATACCTCCATGATGGATAGCAACTGCTTTTCGCACACCCCTCACCTTTTCGTCAAATCTGACTACGAATTCGTGCGGTCATTCATGCCCCTCTCTGGCAAAATACAAACGATGATTCTCGAGTTTCGCAAATCTCGCGAACACAACACACACGAAACGAAAAGGAAGGCGAGGGCAGCGAAGTCTGGGTGCTGTGATGGGAGGCTTCAAGAACGCGAGCCTCGGCAGAAGCTCGATAACACCTCGGCTTCGGTTTGTGGCAGGTTTGGCTTGGCTCAGCTGTTGATTTTGTTCAGACAAGTCTCAACCTTTCCCAACCAT
This sequence comes from Closterium sp. Naga37s-1, assembly GCA_947471745.1. Classification (NCBI taxonomy): domain Eukaryota; kingdom Viridiplantae; phylum Streptophyta; class Zygnematophyceae; order Desmidiales; family Closteriaceae; genus Closterium; species Closterium sp. Naga37s-1. The sequence goes on from CANJKZ010000897.1 coordinate 865,583, forward strand.
TCTGTTGTAAACAACAAACGTTCTGCGACGTACCGCACTGAAGTGTATTCAATCACACACCTTCGGTCCAGCAGAGGAAACTGCTCCGTCACAGCTCGAACTGTTGCGTCAACAAGGCTGCTTCCCTAGCCAATCAGGGTGATCGTTCTGTGCGGTTCAGTAAGTTCCCAGACGGTAGTTTACGGTTTGTGGATTTCATCCCTCCTGACCTCTTCAGGACAACTCTTCTTGGCACTGCATAAGCAAGGTACAGAACTACTAGACCCCTGCTGCTGCTGCTGCTTCTCCTGCTGCTTCACGTCGCGCGTATCCTAAAACCTGCATGGAGGCTGTTGTGGGAACGGAACTCGCCTCCAGTTTCGCGTCTAGTTTTTTCTTTGTCGTCACAGCTGCCAGATTGTTTGCAAAGTCTCAGAATACACCCATAAAGTGCCGCGAATGCCGCTTACCTGTTATATGAATTCCCTCGCGTCGCATCGGCTCGCTCTCTTCGCATCAGCTCACTCTCGTATCATCCTCTTAATCTCCTAGCATCGGCTCGCACCGTCAGCCCTTTCCCCGTGAGGAAATGGAGCACCTCTGTCCCATCCACAGTCTTCCCGACGAGCTCCTCATCAAGATCCTCTGGCATTCCTCCTCCAATCAGCAGCAGTCGACCTCTACATGCAATTCTGACAGCGACGCATTATGGGCCCTGTTGACTCCCGAGCCCAGGTATATCTATGCAGATCCGTCCGTAGATAAACCCATCCAGCCCATATTCGACTACGATTACCGTGACGACGACAAGATTCCGTTACAGACGTTGCCCACTCCTATCCTCGCAGACGCCGCGCGAAATCTCCTAATTGCGTCTGTCTGCCGTCGCTGGCGAAGGATCGCTCGGCGTTACGTCACTACTCTTTTCGTCAGGAAAAGCATCGTGGTTTCTTACCAGGACCTTTCGAACGCCGTCACCTGCTTCGCGAATCTCACCCATCTCCACCTGAGCGACAGCTGCGTAGAAACCCTAGACGATGGCTTCTTCACTCACCTCGCCACGTCATGCGGGTCTAAGCTGACAGCCCTCCACATAGGACGTCGAATCACGCATACGCTGGGCAAATACCCTCCTCACAGCGATTCGCGGGTAGATCTACACCCCGTATCTGAATCTGGCTTAGACCATTTCTTCCGGCGTTGCTCTCAGCTGCAGCAGCTTTCCCTTTATTGCCTCCACCCAGACGCGAAGCTACCGGCTTCCTTCTTCCATCTAACGGCTCTGCACACCCTTGTTCTAACAGACGCGTCCGCGTTAGAAGCTCCTGATCTGGCGAATCTCACTTCCCTCACCACGCTCCTGATTGCATCTCTGAAACTCACGTGCGAGCAGCTCTCCAGCCTCGTTTACCTGCGCAGCCTCACCAGCATCTCCATCTCGCAAGTAACGCAAGTTGACCACTCTGCTGCTCTCCCCATCGCACAGCTTTCGAAATTAAAGTCGCTGGAATTCGCGGGATGCTGTCCCGACTTGTTCCCGTCAGGAGAGCCGAGCAGCAGCGTCGAGCGGCTGCTGATCTCCCAGTTTAAAGACGTGGATCTTCCTGACGACATTGCACAGCTGCTGCCGCGCCTTCGGGAACTCTCCATCCGCGAGTGCGATAGGTTTTCTGAGCTGCCTGAGGACTTCACTTCCCTCAGCAATCTGGAGACTTTGATTATCTCCACCTGCGAGTATTTCCGCAGCCTGCCCGAGAATTTCGGGCAGCTGCCTGTTCTGAAGACTTTGGTGCTGGACGGGCTGCATATCCGTAACTGCCCAATCAGGAAGCTTCCGGCGTCCTTCACAGCTCTCAGCAGCCTTCAGATTCTCACAATCGAGCATTGTTATGAGCTCGCTTCAATAGCAGGCAGCCTGAACAGCCTGAAGAGGCTCAAGCAGTTGGATTTGATAGGTTGCCCCATGCTCACTGAACCTCCTGACTTTTTGCCTCGCTCTCTTGAGGTTCTCAGCCTAGAGCTCCCCCACCGAGTCCCCTCCCTGCCAGATCTCTCCGTGCTGCTGAATTTAAGGAGATTGACTCTGAAGCTGGAGGGCACAGGACAAGGAGCAGCCGGAACCACCACCATCAGCAGCAGCAGCAGCAGCAGCAGCATCAGCAGCTCACCGCATCTGAAACATCTGGAAAATGTGGAGTATCTGGATCTATCCATTGGAGAGGCCGTTGAGCGGTTTCCATTCCCTCGGTTTCCGTTCCCGCAGCTTCGATTCTTGAAGATCTCGTTCGCGAAACTGATTCAGAAGCTTCCAAGCGACCTCGGGTGCGACCTGCGGCAGCTACGGCAGCTGCGGCTGCACATCACCAAGGGGTTGATTGAGCTGCCAGAGACCATCACGCTGCTCCGGCACCTCACATCGCTGGACGTGGAGTGGGCTTCCCAGCTAGCCTCACTCCCGGATGGCATGGGTGCCTTATCCAGGCTGAGGAGGCTGCGCCTGTGCCACTGCTCAGTGCTGCAGCACCTCCCCGCCTCCCTCACCCGCCTCTCGTGTTTTCACGAGCTGAACGCGGAGGAAACATGCATCCGCGCCCTTCCTCCCGGCATTGCGCAGCTGACCAGGCTGAGGTGTCTTAACTTGGGCGAGTGCAAGCAGCTGCAGGTGCTGCCAGAGGGGTTGACCGACCTCAAGATGCTGCGGTTCTTAGGGGTGAAGGGGAGTGAGACCGCGATTGACAGTGTGAGCAAGGAGCAGGAACGTGGCTTTAATAGAATGTATGACTTGAGGACAGACGTTGCTGGCGAGTAGCCTAGCCTCTCTTGAAAATGCTCAGCCAGAGGGGACTAACTAAACTCACTCTGACTGGAATCAAGGTATTGCTGTTCTTCTTGGTTTTGAGTAACTCCTGTCAAGATCATGTATCAGTTGAGTTGCCAGTGGCTAATACGGTACCACCGGCAGTGTCTATTGGTGCCCCCCTTGCATGCTGCCCCGCCAAATGTGGTGGACTTGTTCCTGCTTTTGAGAAGCATTTGTGTGAATTCGATGCCTCTGGAGGTAACCCATCAGGGTGTTGCGATGATCAAGGTGAGACTGAACTGAGCCTGAACTGAACTGAGCCTGAACTACAGTACTGAGAATAGAAGGTGGGCACAAGACATCACTTTGTGCTGTTTTGATATACTGCATGAACTCATCACACGCAGAACAAACAGAGTTCCCTGGGCTGATGATATTACCGGTACACTCCTGGAATTCAGCAGTTGTGAGCTTGCGCTGCATCAACAGCAACAGCAAGAGCACCATAGCTGCAGCACCATGACTATGGCAAGGTAAGCCCATCATTAAAAGCACCCCCTGCTGCACCGAATATGTGCAATGCAATGTGAGTGGAAATTCGACACATGGGTAAACAAGTCAGTGTGTGGAGACTACCAATCTCTGCCAAGATGGGATGAGGGGGCATGCGGTGGGGATGGCACGATGGACAAGCATGAGGGAAAGGCAGGATGGGAAGGCATGCGACGGGGACGGCATGAGGGGAAGGCAGGAGGGGAAGGCATAAGGGGATGGCAGGAGGGAAATTTGCATCATGCTTCCCCCTGCCCATGGTGTTTCAGCCAGGCGTCAATGCACACCTCCTTTGAACCTCGGGTCCTTTGAGGTGTTGCCCTCAGAAGGTGTTATCATTCTTCACCCTCCGCTTGCTGTTGCCCTCTGGCACATGAGACACACCTCGTTTGACACATTATTGGAGTTACTTTTGGGAATTCTCAAAAGTAACACCTATATATCTCAGGCACATGAGACATACCTCGTTTAACCCTCTCGCCTCACTGCAGTCATCTCACAGCATTCTTGACCTCATTCACACCCATGAACCTCATGACTCCCGTAATGAACCCCATGACCCCCATGACCCCCATGAACCCCATGACCCCCATGACCCCCATGAACCCCATGACCCCCATGACCCCCATGACCCCCATGACCCTCATGACCCCCATGACCCTCATGACCCTTAGGACCCCTCACGATCCCTCATGACCCCTCACGAATCCTCATGACCCCCATTACCCCCATGACCCCCTCACGATCCCTCACGCCCCTCATGACCCCTCACGATCCCTCATGACCCCTCACGATCCCTCATGACCCCTGATGCCATGCAGCCTGTGCCTTGTGCGCTCTAGCAGGGGGGAAGTGGATCAGGGCATGAATGAGTGGGGTGGGGACACGAGCACACAAGGGAGTGGCATACCTCCGCACAACGTGAGGGTAGCGGACAATGGAGTGGGGAGAGGGGTGGAGTACATACACAAATAAACCTGGGAACCTGGGAACGAATAAACAGGCCACGTGAGGGTTGCGGACAGAGGGATAAGAAACGTGGGAAAAAACGGGGTGGGGTGGTTCGAGGAGAGAATCTTCCAAAGGGGATTGAGGGATGCTGGAAAGGGAGGAGGCGGAGGATGAAGAGGGGGAGAAATTGCAGATGGTTTGGAGTGGGGTGGGATGGAGGGTTGGGGAGAAACATGGGGATTCGATGGGATCACAGGATGGCAATCGGTTGACCAATCTATGGGCCTGACATGCATGAGGGACATACGATGGAATTAATGAAATGTTATTTCCTGGAAAAAGGAGGCGGGCGAGAGATGAGAGGGCCAATGGAGGGAAGGGGGGAGTGAGAAATGAGTTTGTATCCGGCAGAGAAGCTGGTTGTTTGACACAGGGAGCTACATTGACAGTTTGGCAATGATATGTTGTATCCAATCCGGTCGGTGAACGTAGAAACCATGCCATTTGACGCCCATTCATTCGTTTCACATCAAATGCGATCTTTCGTCATGTCACTATATGTCATCCCATCATGCACCATCCATAATGTGTCATGCCGCCACAAGCAATGCCATCCTACGTCTCATGCCTTCACGTGTCACGACGACACTTACCATGTGGTCTCGTCCCATCATGCATCATCCCACCATGCATCATCCCATCATGCATCATCCCATCATGCATCATCCCATCACGCATCATCCCATCATGCATCATCCCATCATGCATCATCCCATCATGCATCATCCCATCGTGCATCATCCCATCATGCATCATCCCATCATGCATCATCCAATCATGCATCATCCAATCATGCATCATCCCATCATGCATCATCCCTGTAGCATGTCATGCCAATAAGTCGAGAAGCACTCTCCTACAACCCATTCGCAACATCCCTCTCACGCACAACACACCATGCAGCGAAACATGCCTAAAAAACCCAGCTCCTTTCGAAAACTTCCCTCTGAACCCTTTCCTCGCAATCCCTCACACTCACCGTGCGCCCTCATGTTCTCTAATACACCAGCTTCGTCAACTCGGCTCACACCACCTGTCCGCGGAATCCCACCCTACACGTTGACGCACGCCGTGCATCCGCTGTTTAGCATCGCCAGTGCGTGCTTCCGCCTTGTAAACCCGCCGGTCTCCTTTCGAGTCAGTCCGTTCGCATCATTCCGTTCAAGCCAGTCCGTTGGCGTCCGTCCATTCGCGTCAGACCATCCGCGTCCGTCCATTCGCGTCCGTCCGTTCGCGTCGGTCCGTTCGCGTGCTTACTGGGCGGGCATACAGCAGAGAACGATGCGGCAGAGCCGCATGATGCAGCTCGAGTCATCTGCTCGACGGATATGATCTCGCAACAGTGCTAAGGCACTGATATGTCGAGCCCGAACAGCATTCAGGGAATCATCGTGGGAGAGCATGCAAGGTGAGCCCGATCAGCTTTCAGAGCATGCGGGTGGACTAATATGCTTCACGGTGCGACCGTGCGATAGCAAATTGTACAGATGAGCCTCGGAAGACGCAGTTCGGCAGTAGGAGCGGTGCGGGTGGACTAATATGCTCGACGGTGCGACGGTGCGACGGGACGGTGCGACGGGACGGTGCGACGGGACGGTGCGACGGAGAATTGCATTGCGACAGTGGACGGGATGCGGGTGGATTCATTCGCTTGACGGACACGATTCGTACGACGTTGTAGAAGCAATGAATCGTCAAGCCCGACCAGCGTTCAAGGGATTTTAGCCTGAAGGTCGTTAGTCAAACAGATGCGATGCGACGGTGCGATGGGAAATTGCGACATCTACAAATACCAGGTCGACCGTAGCAATACCACAAATTATTGAGCGCTGTAAGTTGCGTTACGGTACTCCGAATCGGCTTTTAGCAGCAATGGCCGCTCGTCACTTCACTCTCGTGAGCATTTTCCGAACAGGCCGGTCTAGAAAACTGTTGTTGCGGCTTGGTGAAGCCATTTCTCCCAAGCGCAGGAAAATCTCGTAGGCTTTCTCTGTGTGAGAGAAAGGGCAGGTCCTATCAAACAGGGCCTGGCTCGTTGTGTCTCGGTTATTTCGTCGTCAACCCCTACGCGTAACAAAGTGCGAAAATCTGTCTCGCTGAATTTCACAAGTAGTTCACGGGGCAAGTGATCCTGTTTTTTTCTGCTAGGGGTCCAACTCGTACCACTCATGTGCGAACACGCCCTTACAATGTCTTTCGCTTCTCCCAATAGGGCTCTCGATTCGGTGTGAACAAGGGGAGGGAGGGAAGCACGGAAATGGACGACCTTGGGATTGTCGAAACGGGATCAGCTGGTTGCACACGGAATAGGAAGGTTCTTGTTCTGGTCGATAATAGAGCTAACTCCGGCCATTGACCACAATCCTATTTAGCTTTGCGTGTAGTCACCATCGCAACGTCAGTTCAGTCTTGCCAATATCATTTCTGAACGGTCTCTTACCCCTCGATCATTCAGTCACTTTCTTTGGAGATGGAGTCCTGCGTAAGCATCAACGACCTTCCTGACGATGTCCTTGTTAGGATCTTATGGCAATCCAAGACGCCTTGCGAATCAGACAGTGACTCTCAATGGCCCTCCGTGAACCTTGATCGCACCACCCTCTACTCGGATCATAAAGTTGTGGATAGATGGTTGGTACAGCTAAAACCGTTGCCGCCGATTCCTGTCGATGTCGAGCTGAGCCGTCCCACCGCATGCGTTTGCCGTCGCTGGCGCCGTCTCTACGAACGATCTGTTACCAAGCTTGTCGTCAACAAAGACAGCGTCGTCTCCCTCCGAGTCCTCTTTAACGCCGTTTCCCGTTTCCCGAGCCTCACCCAGCTCCGTCTGTGCGACGGCAGCGTTGAAACCCTAAACGACGCCTTCCTCGCTCACCTCGCCTCGTCATGCCCACAGCTGACTTCTCTACACGTTGGTCGGAGGATTACACAGGTAGTTTCTGATTCATTAAGGTTTGAGCATCCGTTAACTGACGACGGTTTGGACCACTTTTTCCGCCAGTGCACTCGACTTGAGAAGCTTTCTCTCCTTTGTCTGCATCACGATGCTAACCTACCAGCGTCCTTCTACCAGCTACTGCATTTGCACACGCTTGCACTGACAGACGCATCAGCACTAGCAGCTCCTGAGCTCAGAAACCTTTCTTCTCTCGCTACCATCCATATTGCATCCAGAGAGCTGGACTACGAGCAGCTTTCCAGCCTCGTTCACCTCCCGAACCTGACAAGCCTTGCGCTGGAAGACCAAACCTGGCTATACGAAAGTAATCGACATCCTGGCGCCTTTTTCATGGCACAACTTTCTCGACTGAAGTCGTTGGCATTCAAGCGATGGTGCCCTCGATACGAACGCATGTTCCCTCCAGAATACCCGTGCCGTTATCTGGAGCAGCTGCTGATCACTGAGTGCGACCAGCTTCAGCAGCTTCCTGACAACTTTGGAGAGATCCTTCCATGTCTCCGGGACCTGGCCATCTGCTCGTGCGATTCTCTCATCCAGCTTCCCAAAAATCTCGATTCCCTCAGCTGTTTAACGAGCTTGACTGTTTCCAGATGCGACAGGCTTTTCCGTTTGCCGGAGAGTTTTGGGCTGCTCCCTGCGCTGAAGGCTCTGGTGTTGAACGGCTTATATCTCCAGAGCCTCCCTGACTCCCTTTTCTGGATAGACTCATTGGAAAAAATCCAGCTCCTCATCTTTCGGCAGGACACCGGTTGGCGGCTCCCGCCAGTTCGCGTCATGCTTCCAGAAGGAATTGGAGCACTCACCAACCTGCGAACGCTTGTTTTGAAGAGCTATGGCGAGCAACTTTTCCCATCCTCGTTCACTCAGCTGTCCTCCTTGAATTGGCTGGAGCTCGACTGTTGTGGGATTGAAAGACTTCCGGATGGGATGCAGGAGTTCAGTAACTTGCAACAACTGCGCATACATGGTTGTCCAATCAGAACGCTGCCAGAATCCTTCACATGCCTGACAAGGCTTGAGATTTTAACAATTGAAGGTTGTGGCCGTCTGGATCAGCTACCCAATGGGCTACAGCATCTTGCGAATCTGCAGCAGCTGGAGGTTACCGGATGTGCACGCCTTGATGGACCCTTTCCATCATTGCCTCCCAATCTCGAGGTTTTGAGCCTGGAAAACCACGGCCGTACCATCTCACTGCCAGATCTGTCGGCGTTGCAAAGGCTTAGAAGCTTCAAATTCAAGGTGACTGATACAAGTACCGGTAACTGGTTGGGAGGATGTCAGACCCACATAGATCTGGTTTCGACCGAAGGGGCCATCGAGGTGCCGTTGGCGTTCCTCTCCCAGTTATGGTCCCTCAACTCTACAAGCACTCAGTCAAGTGCTGGCTCGAAGCTGCACCAGGTGAGGCAGCTGACAGTCCATTATACCGATGAGCTGATGCAGCTGCCTGATACTCTTTCACAGATGCAGCATCTGACCTCCCTAAAGGTTCGCGGCGCATCTAATCTGACTTGCCTTCCTCATACCATGGGTTCCTTATACAGACTGCGCAAGCTGAACGTCTCGCGTTGCAAAACGCTGGCACACCTGCCTGCCTCTCTGACCCAGCTTGCGTCCCTCCATTACTTGAATGCTTCTCACACCTCCATTCGTTCTCTTCCTTCCAACTTTGCGCAATTGACAAGTCTAAGGCAACTTCATCTGAATACATGTACGTTTCTGGAGGCTCTGCCTGAAGACCTGACCAGCCTAGAATCGTTACTGTATTTGGATATCCGAGGGTGCGAACGGTTGCTTGATAGCGAATGTCGGGTACAGCCACTTTGCATTTGGAAGATGTACAGATTAGCGATAGATAAGTAGCAACCCGGGGCACAATGCAGAAGCTTATGCTACACTTGGATAAATATTTTACGCAGGTGAACAAGGGGAGAAATACATGCTGTTGCAGAAGGGGATGAAAAAAAGAAGCATGAATGAGCAAGCCTGTTGGAGAATGATGGATCTGATAACTGCAAGCCCCTATCTGAGAACAATTAAAAAAAAAAAAAAAAAAAAAATGCAGCACACTTTTTGAAGTTCTGTGAAGCCGTATAGTGTACATTCCCACAGGACTATTTTCCAAGTTCTTACCAGCCAAATCCAGATCAGTCCACAGCTGATGGTGGTGCAAAACCAGCCAGCATCCGGAACCATCTGCATGAACAACACATGTTTTTCATCAGGTCAAGGCAACAGTTAAAGTCATCAAAGGTTTAAGTATAACTTGAAACTGATAATAATGCTGCATTCTATTTGGATGCTTTGCGTAAATCATGCTTCACTCTCCCTATCATGCTTCACTCTCCCTATCATGCTTCATGGTGACCATGAACCTCACATGATCACCATGAATCACCATGAACCTCATATGATCACCATGAATCACCATGAACCTCACATGATCACCATGAATCACCATGAACCTCACATGATCACCACGAATCACCATGAACCTCACATGATCACCATGAATCACCATGAACCTCACATGATCACCACATGATCACCATGAACCCCACATGACCCTTCATGCCATGCAATATGTGCCACGTGTGCTCTAGCAAGGGGGAAATGTATGAGGGCACACGAGATCCTGGTTGAGGTCAAGAGCACACATGGGTGCCAGGCCAGGCGAAGGTCTGCACAACGTGGGGGGGGCTGACAGCGGGGCTGACTTACCGTATGAGCTGGCTCAGAAGTCACCGCATATAGGGCATTCTGCAGGAAAAAAGGAGACAATGCTTTGAAGGCAAGAAGGTAAGAGTAAGGCGATGTCAACAAAACGACAGTGCTTGAGAATTGGAGAAAGGAGGGAGTGTTGGGGGAAGAAGGGTTGGGGTGGAATGAGGAGAGGAGCTTCACATGCTTCACCCTGCGCACACCCTTACCATGCTGCTGCTCCCAAGCATTACAGGAGATACCTCGTTTGACACTAACGCCTCCCTGCATTCATCCCACACCATTCCGGGCCCTCAATGGAAATCGACGAGGGCACAAGTGAATGGCGATGGGGACAAGAGCACAAGGGAGTGACAAGCACCTTCTAACGTAAGGGTAGCGGGCAGAGGCGAGGGGAGAGGGGAGATATAAACCTGCAGATGAGGGGAAACAGGCAACGAGGGTAGTGGACATTCGAGAGGGGAGAGAGGGGGGGGAATACACATGCAAACAAGGGGAAACAGGGAAAGTGAGGGTAGTGGACAGAGGAGAGTGGAGAGAGGGCAGGTGGGGGACAGGGAGGGGTGAGAATGGAGAGCAGTTTGGAGGGAATTGGGATCGATGGTGGGGAGAATTACTGGGGTGTGAAGGGAAAACAGGATAGCAATAGGTTGACCAAGCACTGGCCTGACATGCGTGGGTGACATGCGTGTGTGACATGCGCGAGCGAGTGACTTGGGTGAGTGACATGCCATGACATGATACAATGGAATTCAGAAAATTCATGGAAAGAAGAAAGCAGGGAAGGGTTGAGGGGGCGAACCATGGGAAGGAGCAACAAGGCATGAGTTTGTAACCCATTGCGAAGCTCTTCATATGACATCGGGAGTTACACTGGCAGTATGAGGACCATATGTGTATCCGGCTGGATCGGTGAACGTAAAATAATGCCAATTTATCCTCATTCATTCGTTACATGTCATTCCATCATGCATCATCCATAATGGGCCATGCCGCCAGGTGTCATGCCATCACAAGCAATGCCATCATGTGTCATGCCGTCACATCTCATGCCGTCACACGTCATGCGGTCATCTCATCACGCATTAAGCCATGCATCATCACGAATCATCCCATCATGCATCATCCCAACATGCACCATCCCCGTGGCATGTCATGCTATAAAGTCGAGCTGCATTCTCCTGAGACCCATTCGCAACATCCCTCTCACGCACAACACGCCATGCAGAGAATCAAGCCTCGAAAACCATGCTCCTCTCAACCATTTCCTATCAACCCTCACCCTCGCCGACTCTACAAGTTGACGCACGCCATGCATCCGCTGTTCATGTCTAAAGTGCGTGCTGCCACCTTAAACTCGCATGTTTCCTTTCGCGACAGTCCGTTCGCGCGCTCACTGGGCGTGGATACAGCGGAGCATGATGCTTCACCAGCATGAGCAACGTGCACACTCACTGAGCATGATGCCGCAGAGAAGGGTATGAATCGAGTCATCCCTCGGACGGAGGTGATCTTAGAGCAGCGCTAAAGAAGCGATGTCGATCCCGACCAGCTTTCAGAGCATGCGGGTGGACTCATATTCTCATATGCTCAATGGTGCGACGGTGCGACCGAAAAATCATATGCTCCATCGACACGCTCTCACAACGCTGTCGAAGCAATGAAGTCGAGCCCAAAAGGCCGCCACTGAAGCAGACGCGAAACGATTGCGCGACGAATTGCGAAGCGCAAAGCCGCAGTGCACATGTCGCCGTGCCCCACCCACAAAGCCATTTCGTAAGAGTCTCGATGCTGCTGGAGAGGGCATTTTGCTTCCTTATCGTCTGCGTTGCTTTCTAATCTCACGAGCGCAACTCGTTATGCGGTGGGAGTCCGTGCTGCTAAAGCGTTCGCCTTGAAGCCGCCGTAGTTGGGCCTGTCACGGAGCCATGAAGCTATGAACTCAAGTGCGGTATATGACAAGAGCTAGTGTTGTTTGTGATAGTAGAAGCTAGCTTAGTCAAAGGCGTGAGGAAATGACGAATCGCCCTGTTTGTTTGTTTCCGATTCCTTTCGGCAGTGGTTTTGACAGCGCATCGCTTTGCGATCGCGTCGAATTCCTTGGGGCATATTATTTGCCCGTTTCCCCTTTTTGAGTCCAAAATACAAACTGTTTCTGATTTACAGGATATATAAAAGCATTTCATCGCGTCCAACGCAGAAGCGCAGCTCGGGACAAAAAAAATATATACCCTCTTGGAAGGCATGCCGCGTAACGGGCATCAACCCTAAACACCATGAGGCAAGGTGTTTAGGGTTGATGCCTCCCAAATGGCTTGTCATCCGAGTGGGTTTTAGTTTTTCCACTGGCGCTTTACTGAAACCAGGTAGACCTCGTGATTGCTCATTTATACATCTGGTCACGAAAAATGGGAAATAACGCGATCGACTGCCCGTGGGAATCGGGCGCGATCGCGTAGCAGGAGGGCTGTAAAAACCACTGCCCGTTGGAATTGAAGACGAGAAAGCACCGCGGTTCGTCATTTCCTCCAAAGGCGTCCACTTCGGTACAATATGCTGCAAAACGCGTCGTCATCACGGCAGGGTTGAGTTGAGAAATCATGAACGATTCCCTGACGACGTAGATGTTTTTCGCCAATCGTCAACCGCTTTCGCTTGTAAACTACTGTGAGGGCGGTTACATTCGATCGACCGCTGACGACGCTTGCGAACAAACCTGCTGCACATCCGAAGCCCAGAAGCAGCGTGAAGCGGGGAATTCCCAAACGGTCCGTTCCCATAATGCAGTGTTATACCGAATCCTGAAAACCCTTTTTAGCCGAGCATCAATCAGCAGCAATGAACCGTACACAACCTTTCCGATTGAGCTCCATACGCCCAACCGTGTCACCTCAGCCCAGTCCAGCACGAAATCCAGTCAGCTGGGCCCACATGTCGCTTCAATTTGTCAGATCCGTGTTAGCTCATGACCTGGGAGGAAGCTCCGTGCAGGAGCGGAGTCTGGGTGCTCGAAAAGCACGGCTCGGGGAATTCGTGAAGCCTAGCGTTTGAGGAACCATTGAGAGACTTCAGGCTCCCATTGTTGTTGAAGCAGCACGGCCAGGTTAGTGAGATCTGTGTTTTGTAGATCTGTGTTTTATGAGATCCATTATTCCCGCTCCGTTTTTCATCTCAGCACGTCTTTACTAGTCTCATCCATTCCCGCAGCAGCATCGTCATTCTTGAGTTAAGAAAGTTGATATGGAGAGTTCCTCGCACATTAATAACCTTCCTGACGACCTCCTCGTCCGGATTTTATTGCTTCTTCCTACCAAGAAATTGCATGTAAAGCCTAAAGCAGTTTGGTCTGACCCTGCTCGAGAATTTGCTGCGAACGATTTTCGAAAACCAGAAAACCTGGTGCCGACCCCTCCTGCCTTCACGGATGCAGCTATCTCTCTTCAAATTGCAGCTGTCTGCAAGCGATGGCGTCGCCTAGCTCAGCATCAAGTTTCAACGCTTTTAGTCAGAGAGCCACTTTCTGTGTCTCTTCAAGATCTCTCCAACGCAATTTCTTGCTTCCCGAACCTGACCCATCTCCATATGTGCGACGGCAGCGTAGAGAGTCTAGATGACGCGTTTCTCACCCACCTTGCTTCGTCATGCCCCAAGTTAAAGACTCTTCACGTCGGAACTTGGATCACCGAGCATGCTGAGTATGATGAAAGGAAGGAGCTGCACCCAGTCAGTGAAGCTGGTTTGGATCGCTTCTTCCAGCAGTCCACTCAGCTCGAGCATCTTTCGCTCTATTGCCTTCATACGAACGTCAAGCTCCCTGCCTCGTTTTTCCGGCTAACAAATCTTCGGAGTCTAGTGCTACCGGATTTTTCAGCTTTAGAAGTTCCCGCTTTCACGAACCTGACTCTACTCACCGCTCTGTCCCTTACCTCTTCAAAATTTCAACATCAGCAGCTATCAAGCCTAGTTCAGCTTGTGAGCCTTACCAGCCTTTCCTTCTTTGCAAACCAATGCGTATTTCCAGGCAATCAGACTTATCCAGTTCTGAACATGGCATGGCTGTCCGGACTCAAGTCGCTGGAACTCATGGATCGAAATCCGCGATTGGAGTTGATTTTCCCCTCTGGATTGACGTGCAGCCGGCTCCGACGACTGCTCATTGCCAAATGCGAGCGGTTCAGAAATCTTCCTGACAACATTGGGGGGATTCTCCCGTCACTTCAGGAGCTTAGCATTCGACACACAAATCTCGCGCAGCTGCCTGATGACTTCACTTCGTTAAGCTGTTTGGAGAGCCTGACGATCTCACGTTGCAACCAATTTTCCAGCCTCTCTGACGACTTTGGGCAACTGCCTGCCCTGAGAACATTGGTGCTGGATGAACTGCCAAAATTGCACCTTCCTGATTCGTTCTGTAACTTGATGTCCTTGGAAGTACTGTGTCTCATCAGCTGCGAAACCATCCGCCAGCTACCAACCAGATTCTGCAGCCTTACAACTATCAGGAAGCTGGTTTTCAGGTCATTGCCGATAGAAACGCTTCCAATGGACATCGGAAGGCTCACTAATCTTGAGTCTCTTCTTCTTTACAGTACCGGCCTTAGCAGCGGCCAGCAACAGCTTCCAGCGTCGTTCACCCAGCTCTCTTCATTGAAGCGGCTAAAACTTTTTGACTGCATGGTAGGCGAGCTTCCAGAAGACATATGGAAGCTGAGAAGGCTGCAAGAGCTTATCATTTCCTCTAACGCTATGAGCAAGCTCCCAAAGAGTGTTTCATGCCTCGTTGATTTGCAAGTGCTGGCAGTTCGCAGCTCTGGAGGGATTTTCGTACCTAAGGGGCTGCAAAATTGTAGAAACCTGAAACTGCTGGAGCTTCCAAAATTCGCACTGCCTCATGAACCTCTTGAGGTGCTGCCGTCCTCCCTTGCGACTTTGAGATTGGGGGACTACTGTCGATTCAAGCCGAGATTGACACTGGGTCATGTGGAGTTTGGAGAGGCGATCGGCAGAAACTATGTGCATCTGAAGCATTTGGAGATGGTTTTAAAAGAAGATGCCAAGAAGCTTCCATTTCCGTTGAGTCACTTTCCAGACCTGCGCACCTTGGAGATTTCAAGAGCCAAGAGTTTGAAGAACCTTCCAGGTGACATAGGGTCGGCGCTCAAGCACCTAAGGAAGCTGGAACTACACGATGCAAGTTGTCTGACTGAGCTACCAGCATCAGTCACCGAGCTTCAGCATCTGACATCCTTGAAGATTCATGCAGCCAAGCTGACTTCCATTCCTGATGCCATTGGTGCCGTATCCAGGCTGCGGAAACTCTGTTTGCGCAACTGTACTGCCTTGGAGCACCTCCCTTCATCTCTCACCCAACTATCTTACCTCCGCAAGCTGGATTTGTCAAACACGTCCATTCGCTCGCTTCCTCCCCACTTCGTGCGCTTGACCAGGCTTGCAGAATTATATTTGTCTAACTGCAGGCAGCTGCAGGCACTGCCGAAGGACATGACCCAGCTGAAGATGCTGCACCATCTAGACGTTTATGGGTGTAGGCACCTCTTCGACAGTGCAAAACGCATACAGCCTCCTGAAGTCGCATTGATGTATGGCTTGTGCCTGGATGGCGTTTAGTGCTCATATTTTAGGCACCTGTTGTACTTGCATTGAGATTGATATTCTATAATGGTAAAGGTTTGAAGTCTTTTTTGAGTGTCCTTCTACTGAAGGGTGGATGAAGCTAGGGCACTGCCCTCACCTTGTGAGGTGGTTCTCACATACGGTATTAGGCTGTTGCTGATCTAGCTGATAAGGTGCCCTGATTTAGTTGATTAGCTGATCTAGCTAATTGGATGATCCTGTTATTTCAGCCTATGAGCTGATCTGACTGGATTAGCTAATTGGATGATCCCCTACATGACTGGGTGATCTGGCAGATCAAGCTAAGTTGCTTGTCAGGCTGGTCAGCTTATCTGGTTGATGTATGTGAGTAGCCCATCTAGTTAATCCAGCTCTTTGTCTGATCTGCCTGATCTAGCTAAGAAATTGACCTGGCTGGTTTGGCTGATAAGCTGAGTTGGCTAATGAGGCTGATCAAACTGACTACGGTAGCTAATTGGATGAGCTTGCTGGTTTACTGGAGAAACTGGTCAGGTCAGCTAACCTGGTAGTTCTAGTCGATCAATTGATCTGACCAGTACAGCTGATAAGCTGATGTAGCTCATTAACCAATCAAGTCGATACGGCTGACTAGCTGACCTGGCTGATCATGTGGATGAGCTGAGAGGATTTAATGATTTTCTGATCAGGCCATTCTTGCTGACTAGCTGATCTTCCTGATTAGATTGTCTGACTGATATAGATGATTAGTTAATCTGGCTGTGCTAGCTGATCTAGTGAATAAGCTGGTCTGATCTGCCTGATTAGCTGATCAGGCCATTCTAGCTGATCAAGCTGATTATTTGATTTGGCTGATGTAGCGAAGTAGCTTATCTCCCTGTTTGAGCTAATCTGGCTGATCTAGCTGGACAGCTGATCCAGGTGATCTAGCAGAGGAGCTGGTCTGATCTATCCGATTACCATAGCTGATCAGCTAACCTAGTTGATTAAATGACCTGGTTGCCGATCTGGCTGATCTTGGTGATCTGATGATCTTGCTGACTATCTGAGCTAGCTGATTTTGCTCATCTTGTTAACTTACTCTTCTGGTATATCTGGCTGATGTTGCTGATTAGCCGATCTGGCTGAGAAACTGACCTAGCTGGTCTAGATTATAAGCGGCTGCGTTCGATGCGGCCGAATAGCCCCGATCTGGCTGACCTATCTGGGCAATTAGCTGATCCGGCCGGTCCAGCTGAGTAGCTGTTGTTGTCAATGTAGCTGATTTGCTTGTCCTGCTGATCTACCTGCCGAATTGCTTGACAGGTTTATCATTTGATCCATCTGTTTGCTCAATCTGGTTACTCTAGCTCGTTAACTGATTTAGCTGGTTAGCTGATTAGGTCTCATCTTGCTAATCCTGCTGATTAGCTGGCCTGGCTGGTCTAGCTTATTAAATGGCCTGGCCAACTAGCATATCTCGCTCATTTATCCGATTAGCTGATCTTACCTGGCTGATTGGCTGGGCCAGCTTTGCTGATGTGGCTGATCTTTCCAATCCAGTTTATATCATCTGGCTGATGATATGATTCGCTTGATCTCACTGGTTGGCTGTTCTGACCGAGATGGCTGAGTAGCTGATCCGGCTGGTGTAGCTCTAGCTGATCTTGATGATCTAGCTGATTGGCTGATCTGGCCGTCTAGCTGATTCAGATATCTGCCTGATTTAGCTGATCAGCTGATTCGTCTAATCAGCTATACATGACTGATCTTCCTATTAGACTAATTGAGCTAATCAGCCAAACGGCTACCTGAGCCAGCTGGTTAGCTGATCCAGCTATCATGCATTCAGCTATCATGCATTCAGCTGGCATGCATTCAGCTGGCATGCCCAGAAAGTGCCCAGGAGGACAATGATAAAAGGACACACTTTCTTTCCATTTTCCACCCATTCTGCTTGCAGGTTTTGGTGGAAGCACGTTTGTTGCTGCTGCTGCTGTTGCTACCGCCAGACATAAGACAACATGAATGCTCACACAACATGGATGTAGCGGTGGGGTGGGCCCTGTGCCGTTCTGAGACCTCCCATCACTCTGCTCCTCGTCATACGGTATGCCCTTCATCCAGAAAATCTTAATAGCAACTTTCGTTGCTTTTCCACTTCTTCCATGCTTTCCTCATTGCGTTGCGCTGTTCCTTTCTTCCTGTCTGACTTCTGACTTTCTTGCTTTAGTTGTTTCGTTCTTTTCCTTTTGTACCACAGATAGTGCCTGTGTGTGCTGTTTTCCCGTCTCCATGCCATCTTGCACTTTTGGTCTCGTTCTGCAGTAACTGTTTCCATTTGCCAGCGCCGGAACCTCGTGCAATCAGAACTGTTGCCCTTGAATCAGGCGTCTGATTTAATGTTCTCCTTCCCTGCCAAGCAGAGTCTACATATGTGCTTCTAGCCAAGCATACCCTTTCCTAACACTACAGCAATTGCACTGGTGGTCACAAGGACAACAGGAACGAGCTCCTTTTTGGATTAATACACTCTGTATTGCTTGTGATATGTTAAAGTGATGGGTTGATTGCTCAAAGCACGTCTAGAAGGTGTGATTAGCATGTTCCGTCCCTGACCAAAACTTATTCAACGCAGGCTATTGTCAGCGCATGTTTTGGTATAAAAACATAGGATTGCAAACCTGTTTATTCATAATAATATCTTTTACGGGCATCAGATTGCATGTACCTTGGCAGGCGTACAAACTCGAAACCACAAGCATTGTATAGATACCTGAGGCTTCCAAGCCAAGTCTCCCTGGCTGTCAAGAAAGGTATGTCAATCTAATCAAACCGCTTAACAGCACAATGGCGAAGTATTATGGGATGGTTTACCTAAACAGGTAAACCATTACCGCTGCTAGGAAAGTGCATGACCTGGAAAAACTAATAGTTCAACCTGAAAGGACAGAGATGAGAGGTGAGGGGGATACAGCGGGGGTGGGGAACAGGCAGAGGCGAGCGGAGAAAGCTGAGCCGAAAGGGATTGAGCTGTTTTGAGGAATTGCACGCTATGAATGAAGGGTGTGTGTGACAAAATGTGGCAGGAATGTAGGGCAGCTTGTGACAAGCTGAATTGAACAATCCACACACGAAACAGGGGAGGAAGCTGAGGCAAAGGGTTGAGATGTTTTGAGGAGATGCATTGCATTGCATGAAGGGTGCGATAGAATGGTGCAGGGATGTAGGGCAGTTTGTGACAAAATAAAAATAATAAAGCAAGAGAGAAAGAAAGAAATAAAAAGGTGATGAAGGAAGTATGGAAGAAGTGGCGAAGGCAAGGCATAGGAAGAGAAGCAGTGTCTTGGAGAGGTCTCGGAACGGCACAAAGGTAAACGCAAACTTATAAAAGTGGTGCAGTTTATCAGTAAATGTCCTGCTGCGGAGCCCACCCCACCACTTCTCTGCTGTTGCAGGGCCCACCCCACCACCGCATTCATGTTGTGTGGTCCTGGATGGATGCCTTGGTTCTGACGGCAACAGCAGCAGCAGCAACAGCAGAAAAAGATGCATCTTCCAAAAACCTGCAAGAAAACGATTGGGGAAACAACAGACTCAACTTGGTTTTATAGAAAAACTGTGCATCCTTTTTTCATGATAGCTACCTCGTGAGCATTTCCTCGGCATGGGAGCCCTCTGCATGACAGCTGGACACGTCAGATTCTTTAGATCAGTCATATCAGCTATTCAGCAGACTAACACGGTCATCCACAATAGCCTTTTGTACGATCAGCCAATCAGCCAGCTCAGCCAGATCAGCAAGTTAGATAGACTAGCTTACCTGGTAAAACAGTCATATATAGCTAATCACTTCAATCAGCTGAATCAGCCAGATCAGCCAACCAGCTAGATCATCAAGATCAGCTACAGCTACAGCAGCCGGATCAGCTACTCAGCCATCTCAGTCAGAGCAACCAGCGAGATCAGCCAAATCATATCATCAGCCAGATCAGCATATCAAATGAATCAGTACGATCAGCCATATCAGCAAAGATGGTCCAGCCAATCAGCTAGGTAAAATCACCTAATCAGGTAGATGAGCGAGACCCGCTAATCAGCCAGGATCACCAGGATTACACCCGACCATCCAACCAGCTAGTTCTGTTAAGAGCTTGATTAAAACGGGTTGGCTAATCAGATAGACCAACTACATCAGCTGATCAGCCTGACTTGCAATTTAGCTAGATCAGCCAGATTAGCCAGATGAGACAATCAAATAGATTGGCAGGACAAGCAATTCAACCAGATCGACACAATCAGCTAAGCAGCTGGATCAACTAGATCAACTACTCAGCTTATCATACAAAGCCAGTTTGCTGGCAGACCACCCAACAGCTAGCACATCAGCTAGATTGGCCAATCAGCCAACCTGCTAATAAACTAGATCGGCTAGCTCAGCAAGTTAGCAGCATCAGATATATCAGATAGCCTGCCTGACCAGTTGATCAGCTTATCAGATAGACCAGCCAGGTCAGTTTGTCAGCCAGATATGCCAGATCACTCAATAAACAATATCAGCTATATCAGCCACTTCAGAGAATAAGCACAATTACCGAAGCATTTACATCAGCCATCTCAGGCATATCAGTTAATCAACCAGATCAGATAATTAGATAGATGATCGGCTAGTGAGCCTGATCAGCCTGATTGGTCCGTCAATCAGAAGAATCAGCCTATTAGCTGGAACAACCCGATCAACCGATCAGCTAGATCAGCTATCAGATCAACCTGGCCTGATCAGCTAATCAGGTAGATCAGACCGGCTTATTAGCTAGACAAGCCAGATCAGTCTATCATGGAGATCAGCTTACAAGCTAGATTAGCTAATCAGCCAGAATGGCCTTGTCAGCTAATCAGGAAGATCGGACAAGCTTATCTGCTAGATTAGTCAATCTTGATCACCCAGGTTAGCTGATCACCTACATCAGCCAAATCAGTTTCTCAGCAAATCAGGTAGATCAGACCCACTTACCCAGTAGACCGGCCAAATATGCTAATCAGCCAGATGAAATCATCATTCAGATCATCCAGACCAAACTGATGAGATGGATCAGCTAGAATATCAAAATCAGGTGGCCTCATCAGCTCATCAGGTAGATAAGACCAGAGATTATTTGCAAGGTCAGAAACATCAGCTTATCATCTACACCAGCCAGATTAGCTGATCAGCTATTATGGACTAGAATAGCCAGATCAGCTATTCAACTAGAACCGATAGATAAGGCCAGCCACTTATTGGCTACATCAGCCAGTTCTCAGCCAACTCAGCTAATCAGCGAGACTAGCCAGATTGACTAATCTGGTAGACCAGACGCTTATTGGGTAGTCAACATAATCAGTCTGATAGGAAATTTGGCCACATATACTTATCAGCCAGACCAGTCAGGTCAGTATACTAGCAGAATAAGCTTATCAGCTAGATAGGCCAGAGAAAAAAAACAGCTCAGCTAGTTCAGCTCATCGGCTAGTCAGCTATGCCAGCCCAACCCGTTGTTTGGCTAGACCTGCAAGCTCAGCCACTCAACTAGACTAGCCATGTCAGCCATAAGTAATCAATTAGAATGGCCTGATAAGCTAATCAGGTAGCTAAGCCAGGACTAATTAGACCTATCAGCCATACCAGATTGTCGGCCATTCCAGGTTCAAACACGCAAACCACAGTTCAATTATGTGAACAAGGGCATTGGGACACAGCGTTCCTTTAGATCCACACATATTTAGCTACACATTCCCTTCCTCACACCGTATGCAGGGGTAAGCAAATTTGTCTGGAAATGTGTGAAGGAAATGCGTGCAGGCAATGAAAATTCAGCTTTGCTGAGTCCCACAGGTATGTAAGACTACCACAACACATGGCACGGGTAACTTTTCCTAGCCTCAACCCACCCCCCTGACTGGTGGGACAAGCTCAGCAAAATCGTCACTGGAAATTATTAGGGAATAGGTTCCTAACTGGAATATAAGCACTAATATCACAACCTAGTCGTCCCAGCAAGCATAATCTAGTTGCATGCCATACATCAATTCGACTTCAGGGGGCTGTAGGCGCATTTCACTGTCAAACAGATGCCTGCTCTGTCCAACTCCCAAAATATACAGCATCTTCAGCTTGATCAAGTCCTTTGGCAGTGCTTGCAGGTGCGTGCAACCAAACAGATCTAGATTTGCAAGCCTGGACAAGCGAGCAAAGTTGTTAGGAAGCGAACGAATTGACGTGTTTGACAAATCCAGCTTCCGGAGGCAAGATAGTTGAGTAAGAGACGAAGGAAGGTGCTCCAAGGCAGAACATTCAGGAAAGCCGAGTTTCTGCAGCCTGGATAAAGAATTGATTTCATCAGGAATGGAAGTTAATTTGGCTGCATGGATCTTCAAGGACGTCAGGTGCTGAAGCATGGTGATCGATGCTGGCAGCTCAGTCAGCGACTTCGCATCATCTAACTTCAGCTTCCGTAGCTGCTGCACTGCCAATCCAATGTCCGGAAGTTCCTTCAGGCTCTTGGCGTTTGAAATCTTCAAGGCGCGCAGGTCCGGAAAAAATCCCAAGCAAAACGGAAACTCCTCGGCATCTCTACCCAATACCATCTTCAAGTGCTTCAGATGCACTAAGTTTCTGCTAATCGCCTCTCCAAACTCCACACGACCTTGCATCAATCCCGGATTTGAGCTTTCGTGGTCCCCCAAGCTGCTTTCGTGATCCCCCAGGCTACTTTCATGATCCCCCGAGCTGCTTTCATGATCCCCCGAGCTGCTTTCATGATCCCCCGTGCTGCTTTTATGATCCCCCGAGATGCTTTCATGATCCCCCGAGCTGCTTTCATGATCCCCGCCCGAGCTGCTTTCATGATCCCCCGAGCTGCTTTCATCATCCCCCGAGCTGCTTTCATGATCCCCCGAGCTGCTTTCATGATCCCCAGAGCTGCTTTCATTCCCCGAGCTGCTTTCATGATCCCCCGAGCTGCTTGCGTGGTCCCCCAGGCTGCTTTCGTGGTCCCCCAGGCTGCTTTCGTGGTCCCCCAAGCTCAAAGTCTCAAGGGAGGATGGCAGCACCTCTGGAGGTTCAAGCGGCATCACGAATCTTGGAAGCTCCAGTACTTTCAGCTTCTTACAGTTGTCCAGCCTCTTGGGTACCGAAATCCCTCCAGAACAGCCAATCGCCAGCACTTGTAGATCAACAAGGCATGTAACAGCCTCTGGGAGCTTTTTGATAGCGCAGGAGGTAATGGTCAGTTCTTGCAGCCTGCTTAGCTTCCCAATGTCCTCCGGAAGCTCGCCTATCATGCAATTTTCGAGTTTCAGCCGCTTCAATGAAGAGAGCTGCGTGAACGAGGCTGGAAACTGCTGCTGGCCGTAGCTGCTACTGTCGGTCCTGTACAGTAGGAGAGTCTCGAGATTAGTGAGCTCTCCAATGTCCATTGGAAGTGTTGCTAGTGGCAACCCCTTGAGGACCAGCTTCGTGATAGCTGTTAAGCTGCAAAAATCGGCTGGAAGCTGGCGAACTGTTATGCAGTTGATCAGAAGCAGTGTTTCCAAAGACATCAGTTTAAAGAAGGAATCAGGGAGGTGCAAGATAGGCAGTTCATCCAGCACCAATTCTCTCAGAGCAGGCAGTTGGCCAAAGTCTTCAGAGAGGCTGGAAAAAGATTTGCAACGAGAGATCGTCAGGCTCTTCAAACAACTTAAAGAAGTGAAGTCATCAGGCAGTTGAACGAGATCCGTGCAGCGAATGCTCAGCTCCTGAAGAGACGGTAGAAGCTCCCCAATGTTGTCGGGTAGGCGCTCGAACCGCTCGCAATTAACAATCACCAGCCGCTCGAGCCGACTACACAGGTGTCCAGAGGAAAACGTTAGGTCAAATCGCAGACACCCTTCGTTAAATTCCAGCGACTTCAGACCAGGCAGCCATGCCATGCTAAAAGCAATAGGGGTCGGAGTAGCTGAACTTATGAAATCGTCTGTGGAGAAGGAAAGGCTAGTAAGATTCACATGCTGAGATAGGCCCGATAGTTGCTGATGTTGAAGATATGGAGAACAAATGGACAGCGCAGTGAGCAGAGTCAGGTTCGTGAAAGCGGGAGTATCTAAAGCTGAAGAATCTGGTAGTACTAGACTCTGGAGATTTGTTAGGTGGAAAAACGAGGCAGGGAGCTTGACGCTCCTATGAAGGCAATGGAGTGAAAGATGCTCAAGCTGAGTAAACTGCTGGAAGAAACGATCCAAACCAGCTTCAGTGACTGGATGCAGCTCCTTCCTCTCATCAAAATGCACTGTGATCCAGAATCCGACGTGGAACGTCTTCAGCTTGGGACAAGACGAAGCTAGGTGGGTGAGAAACTCGTCATCTAGACTCTCTACGCTGCCGTTGCACAGATGGAGATGGGTCAGGTTTGGGAAGCAAGAGATTGCGTTCGAGAGATCAAGAAGAGACACATACAGTGCCTCTCTGACCAAAAGCGTTGAAACTTGATGCTGAGCTAGGCGGCGCCATCTCTGGCAGACAGCTGCGATCTGGAGAGAGAATGCTGCATCCGTGGAGGCAGGCGGAGTCGGCACCAGCTTTTCTGGCTTTCGAAAATCGTTCGCAGCAAATTGTCGAGCAGGGTCAGACCAAACTGCTTTCGGTTTTACATGCGATTTTTTGGTAGGAGGAAGCCATAGAATCCGGACGAGAAGGTCTTCAGTTATTAATGTGCGTGCAACTCGCCATTTTACTTTCTTAACTCAAGAATGACGATGCTGCGGGAACGAACGAGACTAGTGAAAGGTGCTGAAATGGAAACCGAGCAGCAAGAAATGAAGAATGTCAACTTGATCTACACAGACGGATTTCACTAACCCGGTTGTGCTGCTTCGATGACGATGAGGGAGCCTCTAGCTTCCAAACGTAGTAGCCTCTATAATTCTTCAAACGCTGGGCTTCACGAATTCCCAGTGATCACCATCCGAGCCGTGCGTTTCGAGCTCCCAGGCTCCTCGCTTTTGCATGGAGCCATGAGCTTTCTCCCAGGTCACGAGGTATGACAGATCTGACGGATCTGGAGTAAAATGTGGGCCCAGCTGACTGGATCTCGTGCTGGACTGGGCTGAGGTGACATGGCTGGGCGAATGGAGCTCAATCAGAAAGGTTGTGTATGGTTCATTTTTGCTGATAGATGCTCGGCTAAAAACGTTTTCCAAGATTCGGTATAACGCTGCATTTGGGAGCAGACCGTTTGGGAATTCGCCCGCTTCACGCTGCCTCTGTATGTGCAACAGGTTTGTTCGCAAGCGTCGTTAGCGGTCCAACATATGTAACCGCCCTCAAAGTGGCGAACTACCGAAAGCGGCTGACGACTGGCGAAATAAGTCTACATTGTCAGCGGATCGTTCACAATTTCTCAACCCCGCCATAAGGGGGAGACGACGCGTTTTGCAGCATACCGCACCGCACCGAAGCGGACGCCTTTGTCAAAGCGAGCTTGTAGTATCAAATACTTTACTAGCTCGCGTCGCGTCACACACCGCACTTGAGTTCCTAGCTTCATGGCTTCATGACAGAACCAACTACGACGGCTTCAAGGCGAACGCTTTAGCAGCACGGACTCCCACTGCGTAACGGAAGCGCTCGTGAGATTAGCGAGCAACGCAGACGATGGAAGCAAAATGCCCTCTCCAACAGCATCTAGACTCTTACAAAACGGCTTTGTAGTTGCGGCACGGCGACATGTGCACTGCGGCTTTACAATGCTCTCTTATAGTATTCCTCGCGTCGCGGGTGTTCTTGGTGCATCCAACATCTTCGCAATTCGCCGTCGCGGAACTGAACCGCTCCGTGTTTCGCCGTCATCGCAGTTCGGCGCAGTCTCTGCGTTCCCGCCGCGCTTCGCATCAGGTCCACTGTCGCACCGAGTCTTTCGAGGCTCCGCACTTTGCAATTCGTGTCGCCGCACCGTCCTTTCGCGTCTGCGTGATTGGCGGCCTTAGGGCTCGACATCGTTGCTTCGACAACGTTGTGAGAGCGAGTCCGCCGAGCATATGATTTTTTGGTCGCACTGTCGCACCATTGAGCATATGAGCATATGAATAGTGGTCGCACTGTCGCACCATTGAGCATATGAGCATATGAATAGTGGTCGCACTGTCGCACCATTGAGCATATGAGCATATGAATAGTGGTCGCACTGTCGCACCATTGAGCATATGAGCATATGAATAGTGGTCGCACTGTCGCACCATTGAGCATATGAGCAAATGAATAGTGGTCGCACTGTCGCACCATTGAGCATATGAGCATATGAATAGTGGTCGCACTGTCGCACCATTGAGCATATGAGCATATGAATAGTGGTCGCACTGTCGCACCATTGAGCATATGAGCATATGAATAGTGGTCGCACTGTCGCACCATTGAGCATATGAGCATATGAATAGTGGTCGCACTGTCGCACCATTGAGCATATGAGCATATGAATAGTGGTCGCACTGTCGCACCATTGAGCATATGAGCATATGAATAGTGGTCGCACTGTCGCACCATTGAGCATATGAGCATATGAATAGTGGTCGCACTGTCGCACCATTGAGCATATGAGCATATGAATAGTGGTCGCACTGTCGCACCATTGAGCATATGAGCATATGAATAGTGGTCGCACTGTCGCACCATTGAGCATATGAATAGTGGTCGCACTGTCGCACCATTGAGCATATGAGCATATGAATGATTGGTTCCACCGTCGCCCTGTCGAGCATAGGAGCACATGAGTCCACGCGCATGCTCTGAAAGCTGGTCGGGCTCGACATCAGTGCCTTAGCACTGTTGCGAGATCACATCCGTCGAGCAGATGACTCGAGCTGCATCATGCGGCTCTGCCGCATCGTGCTCTGCTGTATGCCCCCCCAGTAAGCACGCGAACGTACTGACGCGAACGGACGGACGTGAATGGTCTGACGCGGATGGTCTGACGCGGATGGTCTGACGCGGATGGTCTGACGCGGATGGACGGACGCCAAAGGACTGACTTGAACGGAATTATGCTAATGGACTGACGCGAGGCGACCGGCGGGTTTACTAGGCAGCCACACGCCCCGGCGATGCTAAACAGCGGATGCACGGCGTGCGTGAACGTGTAGGGTCCGCGAGTGTGAGGGTTGTGAGGATAGCCGGGAGTTGGGGAAGCTGATTTGGGGAAAGACCAGGTGGACGCACGGACCGGCGATGCTAAGCAGCGGATATGCACGGCGTGCGTCAATGTTTAGGTTCGGCGAGTGTGGGGTTGCGCGGACAGGTGGTGTGAGCAGAGTTGACGAAGCTGGTGCGAGAGAGAACAGGAGGGCGCACGGCGAGTGTGAGGAATTGCGAGGAAAGGGTTCAGAGGAAAGTTTTTGAAAGGAGCAGACTTTTTGAGGTATGATTCGCTGCATGGTGTGTTGTGCGTGAGAGGGATGTTGCGAATGGGTTGTAAGAGAGTATTGTTCGATTTAACGCCATGACATGCTACGGGGATGATGCATGATGAGATGATGCATGATGGGATGATGCTTGATGGGATGATGCTTGATGGGATGATGCATGATGGGATGATGCTTGATGGGATGATGCTTGATGGGATGATGCTTTTTGGGATGATGCTTGATGGGATGATTCTTGATGGGATGATGCTTGATGGGATGATGCTTGATGGGATGATGCTTGATGGGATGATGCTTGATGGGATGATGCTTGATGGGATGATGCTTGATGGGATGATGCATGATGGGATGATGCTTGATGGGATGATGCATGATGGGATGATGCTTGATGGGATGATGCATGATGGGATGATGCATGACCACATGGTAAGTGTCGTCGTGACACGTGAAGGCAACATGACATTTAGTGACATGACGAAATATCACATTTGACGTGAATCGAATGAATGGGCGTCAAATGGCATGGTTTCTACGTTCACCGATCGGGTTCGATACAACATGTTTTTGCCATGCTGCTGTCAATGTAGCTCCCTGTGGTATACGACGAGTTGGCTTTCGAGTCGACTCAAAAGTCAACCCGATCGGGTTCGATACAACATATCATTGCCATACTGGCAGTGTAGTGTAGCTCCCTGTGTCATACGACGAGCTTTTATGCCGGATACAAACTCATTTCTCACTACCCCCTTCCCTCCATTGGCCCTCTCATCTCTCGCCCGCCTCCTTTCTCCATCCGCAAAAACCTTATCCAGGAAATAACATTTCATCATTTTCATCGTATCATGTCACGACATGTCCCTCACGCATGTCAGGCCCATAGATTGGTCAACCGATTGCTATCCTGTGATCCTTCAAACCCCCATGTTTCTCCCAACCCTCCATCCCACCCCGCTCCAAACCATATGCAATTTCTCCCCCTCCCCATCCTCCGCCTCCTCCCTTTCCAGAATACCTCAACTCCCTTTCAAAGCTTCTCTCCTCAAACCACCTCACCCCGCTTTTGCCCACGTTTCTTAACCCTCTGTCCGCAACCCTCACGTGTCCTGTTCATTCCTTCCCACGTTCCCAGGTCTATTTGTGTATGTACTTCCCCCCTCTCCCCACTCCACTGCCCGCTACCCTCATGTTGTGCGGAGGTATGTCACTCCCTTGTGTGCTCTTGTCCCGATCCCCACGCCTTCATGGTCTTGCCCACTTCCCCCCTGCTAGAGCGCATGAGGCACAGGCTGCATGGCATCAGGGGTCACGAGGGTCGTCAGGGATTGTGAGGGGGTCATGAGGGATCGTGAGGGGGTCATGAGGGATCGTGAGGGGTTCATGATGGATCGTGAGGGGTTCATGATGGGTCGTGAGGGGTTCATGAGGGTCATGGGGGTTATGAAAGATCGTGAGGGGGTCATGGGGGTCATGGAATCCATTACGAGACTCATGAGGTTGATGTGTGGCAAGGGGGTCAAGAATGCTGTGAGATGAGTGCAGAGAGGCGTGAGGGTCAAACGAGGTATGTCTCATGTGAGGATCAAACGAGGGGAACAGCATGCGGAGGGTGAAACATGGTCGAATGATAACACCTTCTGAGGCGCCTCAAAGGGCCCGAGGTTCAAAGGAGGTGTGTGCATTGATGACTGGCCGAAACAGCATGGGCAGGAGGAAGCATGATGACCTCCCAATCTGTGCCTATTTCCCTCGTGCCTTCCCCTCATGCCTTTCCCTCATGCCTTTCCCTCCTGCCTTCCCCTCATGCCTTTCCCTCATGCCTTTCCCTCCTGCCTTCCGCTCCTGCCTTCCCCTCCTGACTTCCCCTCCTGCATTTCCCTCCTGACTTCGCCTCCTGCCTTTCCCTCCTGCCTTTCCCTCTGGTCTTCCCCTCCTCCATACCCCTCCTGCCATCTCCTCATGCCTTTCCATTATGCCATCCCTGCCTCATGCTCCCTCACTTGAACACACTGACTTGTTAACCCACATGTCAAATTTGCGCTCACATTGCACTTATTGGGTGCAGCAGGGGGTGCTTCTAACGATGTGCTTATTTGCCATTGCTATGGTGCTGCAGCTATGGTGCTCTTGTTGTTGCTGTTGCTGTAGCAGGGAGGCTATCAACAATGTGCTGACCTTGCCATTGCTATGGTGCTGCAGCTATGGTGCTAATGAGTTCATGCAATTCGGTATATCAAAATAACACAAAGTGTTGTCTTGTTCCCACTTTCTACGTATTCTCAGTGGTAGTTCAGGTTCTGGATCACTTTAACCATTGGAACACCTGGTGGGGTGCCTCTGGTCCGGAGGGATCTTTTTCACACACGCGCTTCTCAAAAGCAGCAAAAAGTCCACATTTGGCGGAGCAGTATGCAAGGGGGGAACCAAGAACAAAAAGCACTATTAACCTCTGGCTAATCAAATCAAATCATACATGTGAATAGCTTCTTAATCAGAACCAAGAAGAGCAGCAATACCTTGATCTCAGTCAGAGTGTCAGTCCCTCTGGCTGAGCATGCACAAGAGAGGCTAGGCTACTCGCCAGCAACGTCTGTCCTCAAGTCATACATTCTATTAAAGCCACGTTCCTGCTCCTCGCTCACACTGTCAATCGCGGTCTCACACCCTTTCACCGCTAAGTACCGCAGCATCTTGAGGTCGGTCAACCCCTCTGGCAGCACCTGCAGCTGCTTGCACTCGCCCAAGTCAAGCCACCTCAGCCTGGTCAGCTGCGCAATGCCGGGGGGAAGGGCGCGGATGCATGTTTCCTCGGCGTTCAGCTCGTGAAGACACGAGAGGCGGGTGAGGGAGGCGGGGAGGTGCTGCAGCGCTGAGCAGTGGCACAGGCGCAGCCTCCTCAGCCTGGATAAGGCACCCATGCCATCCGGGAGTGAGGCTAGCTGGGAAGCCCATTCCACGTCCAGCGATGTGAGGTGCCGGAGCAGCGTGATGGTCTCTGGCAGCTCAATCAACCCCTTGGTGATGTGCAGCCGCAGCTGCCGTAGCTGCGGCAGGTCGCACCCGAGGTCGCTTGGAAGCCTCTGAATCAGTTTCGCGAACGAGATCTTCAAGAATCGAAGCTGCGGGAACGGAAACCGAGGGAATGGAAACTGCTCAACAGCCTCTCCAATGGATAGATCCAGATACTCCACATTTTCCAGATGTTTCAGATGCGGTGAGCTGCTGCTGCTGCTGCTGCTGCTGCTGCTGCTGCTGCTGAAGGTGGTGGTTCCGGCTGCTCCTTGTCCTGTGCCCTCCAGCTTCAGAGTCAATCTCCTTAAATTCAGCAGCACGGAGAGATCTGGCAGGGAGGGGACTCGGTGGGGGAGCTCTAGGCTGAGAACCTCAAGAGAGCGAGGCAAAAAGTCAGGAGGTTCAGTGAGCATGGGGCAACCTATCAAATCCAACTGCTTGAGCCTCTTCAGGCTGTTCAGGCTGCCTGCTATTGAAGCGAGCTCATAACAATGCTCGATTGTGAGAATCTGAAGGCTGCTGAGAGCTGTGAAGGACGCCGGAAGCTTCCTGATTGGGCAGTTACGGATATGCAGCTGCTGCAGGTTACTCAGCTTGCCTAGATCTTCAGGGAGGTCTTCCTCCATCAGGCAACTGCGTAGTTCAAGCCGAGTCAAGGAAGTCAACCGGGGGAGTGAAGGCAGGAGCTGATCCACAGAAACAGTCCTTAAATAGAGTGTATGCAGTTCAGGGAACCCTACAATGCAGTCTGGAATCGAGAACTCGTACTCTTCCAAATCCAAGTGGATGATGCAAAGGGTCTGGAGCGATGTGAGGTTGCAGAATCCGTCAGGCAGTTGCTCGATTTCACCGCATTCGGTCAGTATGAACGTTTCCAGGGATGTGAGTTGGCAGAAGGAGTCTGGAAGCTCGGGGATATGCAGTCCGTCCAGCACCAAAGTCTTCAAAATAGGCAGCTGCCCGAAATTCTGGGGCAGGCTGCGGAAATACTCGCAGGTGGAGATGATCAAAGTCTCCAGATTGCTGAGGGAAGTGAAGCTCTCGGGCAGCTCGGAAAACCTATCGCACTCGCGGATGGAGAGTTCCCGAAGGCGCGGCAGCAGCTGTGCAATGTCGTCAGGAAGATCCACGTCTTTAAACTCGGAAATCAGCAGCCGCTCGACGCTGCTGCTCGGCTCTCCTGACGGGAACAAGTCGGGACAGCATCCCGCGAATTCCAGCGACTTTAATTTCGAAAGCTGTGCGATGGGGAGAGCAGCAGAGTGGTCAACTTGCGTTACTTGCGAGATGGAGATGCTGGTGAGGCTGCGCAGGTAAACGAGGCTGGAGAGCTGCTCGCACGTGAGTTTCAGAGACGCAATCAGGAGCGTGGTGAGGGAAGTGAGATTCGCCAGATCAGGAGCTTCTAACGCGGACGCGTCTGTTAGAACAAGGGTGTGCAGAGCCGTTAGATGGAAGAAGGAAGCCGGTAGCTTCGCGTCTGGGTGGAGGCAATAAAGGGAAAGCTGCTGCAGCTGAGAGCAACGCCGGAAGAAATGGTCTAAGCCAGATTCAGATACGGGGTGTAGATCTACCCGCGAATCGCTGTGAGGAGGGTATTTGCCCAGCGTATGCGTGATTCGACGTCCTATGTGGAGGGCTGTCAGCTTAGACCCGCATGACGTGGCGAGGTGAGTGAAGAAGCCATCGTCTAGGGTTTCTACGCAGCTGTCGCTCAGGTGGAGATGGGTGAGATTCGCGAAGCAGGTGACGGCGTTCGAAAGGTCCTGGTAAGAAACCACGATGCTTTTCCTGACGAAAAGAGTAGTGACGTAACGCCGAGCGATCCTTCGCCAGCGACGGCAGACAGACGCAATTAGGAGATTTCGCGCGGCGTCTGCGAGGATAGGAGTGGGCAACGTCTGTAACGGAATCTTGTCGTCGTCACGGTAATCGTAGTCGAATATGGGCTGGATGGGTTTATCTACGGACGGATCTGCATAGATATACCTGGGCTCGGGAGTCAACAGGGCCCATAATGCGTCGCTGTCAGAATTGCATGTAGAGGTCGACTGCTGCTGATTGGAGGAGGAATGCCAGAGGATCTTGATGAGGAGCTCGTCGGGAAGACTGTGGATGGGACAGAGGTGCTCCATTTCCTCACGGGGAAAGGGCTGACGGTGCGAGCCGATGCTAGGAGATTAAGAGGATGATACGAGAGTGAGCTGATGCGAAGAGAGCGAGCCGATGCGACGCGAGGGAATTCATATAACAGGTAAGCGGCATTCGCGGCACTTTATGGGTGTATTCTGAGACTTTGCAAACAATCTGGCAGCTGTGACGACAAAGAAAAAACTAGACGCGAAACTGGAGGCGAGTTCCGTTCCCACAACAGCCTCCATGCAGGTTTTAGGATACGCGCGACGTGAAGCAGCAGGAGAAGCAGCAGCAGCAGCAGGGGTCTAGTAGTTCTGTACCTTGCTTATGCAGTGCCAAGAAGAGTTGTCCTGAAGAGGTCAGGAGGGATGAAATCCACAAACCGTAAACTACCGTCTGGGAACTTACTGAACCGCACAGAACGATCACCCTGATTGGCTAGGGAAGCAGCCTTGTTGACGCAACAGTTCGAGCTGTGACGGAGCAGTTTCCTCTGCTGGACCGAAGGTGTGTGATTGAATACACTTCAGTGCGGTACGTCGCAGAACGTTTGTTGTTTACAACAGAATGGTTGGGAAAGGTTGAGACTTGTCTGAACAAAATCAACAGCTGAGCCAAGCCAAACCTGCCACAAACCGAAGCCGAGGTGTTATCGAGCTTCTGCCGAGGCTCGCGTTCTTGAAGCCTCCCATCACAGCACCCAGACTTCGCTGCCCTCGCCTTCCTTTTCGTTTCGTGTGTGTTGTGTTCGCGAGATTTGCGAAACTCGAGAATCATCGTTTGTATTTTGCCAGAGAGGGGCATGAATGACCGCACGAATTCGTAGTCAGATTTGACGAAAAGGTGAGGGGTGTGCGAAAAGCAGTTGCTATCCATCATGGAGGTATTACTTGCCCTCCTACCACACAGCACCTGATATCGTAGGGACTGGTCATAGGACGAATCGCCGCTGCAATTGAGATCGCACTTCACGCCGCTTTCGCGGGAATCAAAACGCCGACTACTTCGTTTCTTACCTTAGAAAATAGCGGCCATGTCCATGCTCGCGTGTCCTTTTCACATCAACTCCCATCCCGACGATCTCATTATTCGCATTCTGTTCTTTATCCGACTCATAAGCTAACCGCGCGCTCGGCGACGCACTTAAATTCTTAACCACGGCCCATCATGACGTACTTATCTCGAATCAACTCCTATCCCGACGATCTCCTCATTAGCATTCTGTTACGGCTCCTCGTGACGACCCGCGAGCTCACAACAGGCCCTGCCTGCTACGCACTCGTCCGGGGCTACGATCGTCCCACCGCAGCCCCACCGTCACGATCTCCTCTCGGAAAATCATTGCGTCTTCGGTCCTGCCTGCTCCGCACTCGTCTGGAGTGCGCCGTCTGGTGCGCCTGTCTCCGCTCTGCGCCGGATCATCCCGCCTCAGCCCCGCCTGCATGATCTTCTCTCGGAAAAAACATTGCGTATTCGGTCCTGCCTGCTCCGCGCGCTGCGAGCCCCCGGAGTCGAGCTACTATCCATTCAGCCCGCCCCGATAATCCGCGCCTCGCACCGAGTTCTCCCACGCGCTCGTCTGCCGCCGATGGCTCTCCATCGCGCTGCCGTCGCTCGCCGTAACGGGATGCTCCTTTTTGTCCCCGCAAGCTCGCCAACTCTTTCTCGCTATCTCTCTCTCGCGTTTCCCCAATCTGATTCGAATTCAACTTGGTGTCCTAGCCGTGACGCACCTCGACGCGACGCTCCTTCGCCCACTCGCGGATTCCTGCCCTCGATTAGTATATCTCGACATAGCGCAAGGCCGCGACTGGGATCCGCAGGTGCCGGTGCACGCGTGCGGGGGCAGAGAGCAAGGCCTCGGGTACCTGTTTTCCAAGTGCACGCGATTGGAAGATGTACGGCTACGATGCATCGACGAGATCGAGCTCCTTCCCGAGTCGCTCCTAGCTCTTCCGCGCCTCCGCGTGCTGCATCTGATGGCGCTTCAACTGAAACTCCTCCGCGTTCAGCTAGTGAAGACACGTGAGGCGCGTGAGGCTCTTCCGCGCCTCCGCGTGCTGCATCTGCTGGCGCTGGACTTGAAACAGCTGGATTTCTTAAAGCGCGAGGAGGATCGCAGTCCAATCACGGGGCACCAGCTGCATCTGCTGGCGCTGGACCTGAAACAGCTGGATTTGGAGGGATGAGGAGGCGAGCATGGGATGAGGATGGCTACACGACCTGCCAGCCAGGGCTGTTTATTTCGTTTTTTTGGTTCCCCAATTCTAAGGTAAGCCGTAAATGTATCTCTGATCAAAAGCTCTTGTTGGTCAAATCTGTAGCCTAACAGAAGGCTCTCGTCATTTCTTATCTAACCATCAGACACGCCCCTGTGCTAGTTTATCCTCAGAAACTCATTACCAAGCTCTTGAAGTCTTAGTGCGTCTGCCTTCGACCTCGCTTTTGCGTACTACGTTCCCCTCCACTCTTCCCTCCCCATTTCCTCCCTCCCTTCCCCTACCACCCCTCCTTCCCTACCTCCCCCCTCCCTCCCTCCCTCTCACTCCCTCCCTCCCTCCATCCTTCTCACTCCCTCCCTCCCTCCATCCCTCTCTCACGGTCCCCACCTCCCTCCCTGGCTCTCTCCGTTCCTCCTTCCCTTCCCTCCCTCCAACCATCCCTAACCCCCACCCCCCTCTCTCTCCCTCCCTCCCTCCCTCCATCCGGCCCTCCCTCCTCCCCCCCTCTCCCTCCGCCCCTCCTTCCCTCACCCCAGCCTCCCTCGCAAACATGAACCAACATTAGAGCCTCTGGATTAAATGATATGTGTTTTGTTCTCGTTTTCCCTGCTTTATTATGTTGATTCTCATGTGTCCTGCTGGCAGGGTCTGGTCGAACCACGTTCTACTGCTGCTCCTAGACCTAAGGCAATCATTGATCCCTCCATCCCTCCCTCTCCCCAACCTCCCAGCTTAAAGATTTTGATTCTCATGTGTCCTGCTGGCAGGGTGTGGTGGAACCACGTTCCACTGCTGCCAAACCTAAGGCAATCATCGCCTATACGAAAGATTACTGGGAAATGGTGTGGTGGGCGGTGCTGCAGGCCAAATGCAAGGAGGCTGGATCAAGTGTGTAAGCCCGCTTTGTTTAAGTCACGTGATACATTTGTGGTTTGCCTGATTATGAGGAAAGGTGCAGCGAGTGTTTTTTTAGAATTCTCAAAAAACACTCATGAGGCTTCCTCCTGTCCGTGCCATTTCCTTTGGATAGCATCACAGGTTCCCATTAGTTAATTCCCGTGATTTCTGTGTATCTTGCCTTTTTTCTCGTTGACTGAACTCGGTTTTCCATACACCCTCCAGCATCCCTGCTCCATTTTCTCACACCATTCCTACTCTGAAAAAACCTTTAAAATAACCCCTTCATCACATCTTTCCCCTCTCGCTTCTGCACCCTTCCCATCCTCGCTTGTGCCTCTCTCTCCCAGTCTCTCTGCCCTTTCAGGCTGACCCAACCCAGCTTGTACCTACCAGATATTGCACTTCGAGACGTTCCTTTAAACCATAGCCTAAAGCACTTGTTTCGTCCATCCATCCCCATTTCGTACTCACTATGACCACACCTCACCTCTCCCCAACCCCAACCATCGCCAAGAGCCACTTGCTTAGTCCATCCATCTCTACTGTTTGCTCAGCATCTGTCAGTAGCGGACAGGTGGGCTGCGGTGGGCTGCGGTGGGCATCCATCTCTACCGTACGCTCAGCATGTGCACACCTCACATTCGCTCACCATGTGCACACCTCACATCCCCTCAGCATGAGCACACCTCACATCCCCTCAGCATGAGCACACCTCACATCCCCTCAGCATGTGCACACCTCACATCCCCTCAGCATGAGCACACCTCACATCCCCTCAGCATGTGCACACCTCACATCCCCTCAGCATGAGCACACCTCACATCCCCTCAGCATGTGCACACCTCACATCCCCTCAGCATGTGCACACCTCACATCCCCTCAGCATGTGAACACCTCACATCCCCTCAGCATGAGCACACCTCACATCCCCTCACCATGTGCACACCTCACATCCCCTCACCATGTGCACACCTCACATCCCCTCAGCATGAGCACACCTCACATCCCCTCACCATGTGCACACCTCACATCCCCTCACCATGTGCACACCTCACATCCCCTCAGCATGTGCACACCTCACATCCCCTCACCATGTGCACACCTCACATCCCCTCACCATGTGCACACCTCACATCCCCTCACCATGTGCACACCTCACATCCCCTCACCATGTGCACACCTCACATCCCCTCACCATGTGCACACCTCACATCCCCTCACCATGTGCACACCTCACATCCCCTCACCATGTGCACACCTCACATCCCCTCACCATGTGCACACCTCGTTTTTCCTCTCATCTTTTGTGTGGAGACGAAGGGCTGGGGAATTTGCCCAGTCATGTTCATTCATTCATGTGCCCATCCATTCTTCATTTTTCCATCTGTAACCCTTGCTGATGCAGCATGGCAGGTACAAGACCGAGCCAAAACTGCTGCTTTCTCTAGGAGCACGTTCTCCTGATCCTGTCCGTTCACTCCCAGCCAAGCCGAGTTTCTTGATGTGCTTCTAGCGAAGGGCTTTCCTTCTCGAGTAATCAGCAATTGCACTGGCTGTCTGTCACAGGGACATCATATCAAGCTATTGTGTAGTATGCTTAATGACTTTGTGACATGAGTTGAGAGTACCGTACAGTGATAGATTGACTGCTCAAAGGAACGTGCAGAAGATGTGACTGAGGCATGTGTTGAGGTTTCGACCAAAAACCAATAAAAAGCCCCCACAGGATATTTTCAGCACATGTTTCTGGTAAAGCTTCGATTGCAATCTGCACTTTTAATGTATATCAGCATCAGACTGCACATTAGCTTGGTTATATATAAACCAAAAGCAGCGAGTGTTGTATGTACCAGTTCCGAGCTCCAAGCCAAGTCTTCCCTACTACGTCACTCAAGAGATCTCCTCTTTTAAATCTCCTATGACTGCGATCAGTGTTGGGATTCTCAATGGGTATCAAATCATTGCAGCTGCTAGGAAGTGAAAATCAAGGGAAACCTGAAATGGGTCAATCTGAAAGGGCAGAGAGGATGGGAGAGAGCGACACAGTTAGGATAGGGATGGAGCAGAAGCGGGAGGAGAAAGCATAGTGAAAGGGGTTAGAGCTGGTGTGAGAGATGCATTGCATTGCATGAGTGAACGGTGTGACAGAATGTGGCAGGGATGTAGGGTAGATTGTGACAAACTGAACTGAAAAATCCACACACAAACAGTGACAGGAAAATATATTCAAACTAAGAGGGCGGCACTTTGAGGAATCAAGGTTGAGGCGCTGTCAGTCAAATCTCTGCGAAAGAAGGATTAAGGGGTGCAAGTCAGGACATGGATATGGCAAAAAGGGGAGACACGGAGATTGATTAAGACGTAATGAGGAAAGTTAGGAAGCAGTGACAAAGCCATGCATAGGAAGAGGAGCAAGGTGCTGAATGTCTCAGAACGGCACAAAGGTCAATGGTAACTTATTTAGGTCAATGGCAACTCATTCAAGTGTCCTGCGGCAAAGCCCACGCCACCACCGCATTCATGGCATGTGGGCATTCATGGATGGATGCCTTAGGTCTGGCCGTAGCAGCAGAAAAACCTGCAAGCAAAATGGGTGGGGAAAGGAAAACCGAAATGTATCCTTTTTCATGGGTATGGTGGCTGTCTGCATGACAGCCAGGTCAGCCAGATCAGTTAACCAGCTAGATCAGTCATTTCATCTAGTCACTTGAATAGCAAGATCAGCCACCTCAGCGTATTTGATAGATGAGCTAAGCAGCTAGATCAACCAGATAGGCAGATCACTCATATGTAGCATATCGGCTGAATCAACTGATCAGAATAATCAGTTGCTTCTCTCAACCAGCTAGATCATCAAGATCAGCCAGATCAGCCAATCAGCTACCTTGGCCAGATCAGCTAATCAGCTGTCAGCCAGATCAGCGTATCAGCTGAGTCAGCGCAACAGCAACGGGATTAGATAAAAACCAGACCAACTCATCAGCTAAACCAGCCAGGTCAGCTAATTAACGATATCAAGAAACTTACTTCAAAACAGCTAACCAGCTAGATCAGTAAAATTACTGGATTACGGTAACCGGATTGCTTAATCGGATAGATGAACTAGATCATCTAATCAGCCTGACGAGCAACTCAGCTAGATCTGCCACATCAGCCAATCAGCTTCATCCGCAGGACAAGCAAGGCAGCTTGATCAACAGGATCAGCTAATCAGTTGGATCGGCCAGATCAGCTGATCAGCTAGATCAGCCATATCAGCCAACCAGCTAGATCATCTAGTCAGTTAATCAGTTGGATCGGCCAGATATGCAGATAATGTAGATCAGCCAGCTCAGCTAATCAGCGAGATTAACTTAATAGCCAAATCTCGACTCAGGTAGATACAGGCAGATCAGGTAGTCAGAAGAATCAGTCTGATCAGATAATTAGCGAGATAAGGTAATCAGCTAGACAAGCCAGAGAAGAATACCAGCTCACCTAGTTCAGCTGACCGGCTAATCAGCTATTTCAGCCAGCTCAGTAAATCGGCTGGACCAGCCAAATCAGCTTATCAGCTAATCAGCTGCATCAGCCAGACTAGCTAATCCGCTCTGTCATCCAAATCAGTCAATCAGCTAGATTAGCTCATGAGCCAGATGAACCAGATTGGTTGATTAGATATATAAACTAAATCAGCAAAGAACTCAGCTAGATCAGCTAATCAGCTAGACCGGCCAGATCTGCTTATAAGTAAGATCAGCCAGCTCAGCTTTTTGAACAAATCAGCCGTTGTACCAGCCAAATCTGCCAGATCACCTAACAGTTACCTAGATCAGCCAGATAAAGTACTCAATGTGATTAACAATATCGGGCAGATCCCCAAATCAGCAAGATCAGCATCTAAATCAGCCAGATCTAGTTATCAGCTAGACCAGACAGGACAGTCAGCCAGAGCAGCTAATCAGCAGCATCAGCCAGATCTGCCAGATCAGTTGATTCAACAGAATTAGCAGATAATCTAAATCAGCCAAATCAGATAGTCAGCTAGGTCGACCAGATCGGCTAGTCAACCTGATCAGCCTGATCGGCCAATCAGCCACATCATCTTGTCAGCTAGACCAGCCAGATGGGCTAATCGGCTACATAAGTCAGAAAAAAACATCAGCTTGATCAGCCAAATCAACAAATTCAGTTAAAACATAAGATAAATGAGCCCGATCAGTTAATTGGCTAGACAAGCCAGATCGGCTAATAAGCCAAACC
Source organism: Closterium sp. Naga37s-1 (assembly GCA_947471745.1). NCBI lineage: Eukaryota > Viridiplantae > Streptophyta > Zygnematophyceae > Desmidiales > Closteriaceae > Closterium > Closterium sp. Naga37s-1. The sequence continues at coordinate 905,142 of CANJKZ010000897.1, forward strand.
GGCCAGATAAGCTATTCCGCTTTGTCAGTCGATTCTGCTAATCAGCTAGATACGCGAATGAGCCAGATTAGATTACCCAGATTAGTGAATCAGATCGATCAACAAGGTCATTCAATCAAGTGGATCAGTCAAAACAGCCATATCAGCTAGTCAAGCTTGATCAGCCTGATCGGTAGTCAAATCAGCGTATCAGCTAGACCAGCCAGGTAAGTATATCAGCTAGATCAAGCAGATCACGATAATCCGCTGGATTAGCTCATTGAGTAAAATGGCCCTATCAGCAGGTACAACGACTGGATCAGTCATCAAGCTACCAGGTAAATTGCCTGAGCTTGCGAATTAGCTCATTGAGTAAAATGGCCTTGGCAGCTACCACTACGTTTTACAAGTCAAGGCATGAGAGAATAAGAACTTACAGTTACGGGGAAAGGTAAGGTACGTCGCGAGAGAGAAAACCTACAGTTCTGGTGGAAAACATGTGGTGAAGTTGCCAAGTGAGCAACTTTGGCTGATCCACGTCAGCATGTGCTTGACTGCTGTCCGCTGACGGCCTATCAGTTTCCCTGCTTTCGGCAACACGCCATGAAGCAGGGGAAGTGGAGGAGAAAAGGAGAAGCAGCTGGGGGAAAGAGAGTAATTTGGGGAAGATGCTCTTTCAAACCATGCAGTATTGAAATATGCTTGAATGCCTGGGGATACATCGTAATCCGTACTGGGGAATGCGAATGCATCGAAGGATATATGGAGAGACACACTAGGGGGTATTCGTTGTGTCCTGAGATGTACCGTATGGAGAGGCTAGTGCAAAGGAATGCAACGGCGTGTGAGTGCATTTAGGTTCAAACACGCATACCACAATCCAATTATGTGAGCAAGGCCATTGGGACTTACCTAACGCAGCGTTCCTTTAGATCCACACAGGTAACGTACACCATTTGGATGGAGATATAACCACCATGTGAGACAACCACCACACACAGTAAGGAAAACCTTTCCTAGCCTCAATCCACCCCCCTGATTTGTGAGACAAGCTCAGCAAGATATTATGCATACAGAAGTAAAACAGGTTCCTAAAACATGCACTAAAATCACAACCTAGTTCCAGAGATCATAATCTATGTGCAAGCCATACATCAATGCAACTTCAGGGGGCTGTAACCGCATTTCACTGTCAAAGAGATGCCTGCTATGCCCAACGTCCAAGTGGGTCAGCATCTTCAGCTTGATCAAGTCCTTCGGCAGTGCTTCCAGCTGCGTGCAACCAAACAAATCTAGTTTTGCAAGCCTGCTCAAGCGCACGAAGTTGGGAGGAAGTGAACGAATCGCCGTGTTGTGCAAATCCAGCTTACGGAGGCAAGAGAGTTGGGTGAGAGATGAAGGAACGTGCTCCAAGGCAGCACATTCGGGAAAGCTGAGTCTCCGCAGCCTGGATAAAGAACTGATGGCATCAGGAATGGAAGTCAACTTGGCTGCATGAATCTTCAAGGATGTCAGGTGCTGAAGCATGGTGATCGATGCTGGCAGCTCAGTCAGCGACTTCGCATCACTTAAATTCAGCTTCCGGAGCTGCTGCACTGCCAACCCAATGCCTGGAAGTCCCTTCAGGCTCTTGGCATTTAATATATCCAGGGTACGCAGGTCCGGAGAAAATCCCAAGGGGAATAGAAACTCCTCAGCATCCCCTTTCAATACCATCTTCAAGTGCTTCAGATGCACCAATTTTCTGCTGATCGCCTCTCCAAACTCCACATAACCCCCTCTCAATCTTGCCTCTCCAAACTCCACATGACCCTGCGTCAATCTCACAAATGGTCTACTGTTGTCCCCCAAGCTCAACGTCTCAAGGGAGGATGGCAGCACCTCTGGAGGTTCATGCGGCATTGTGAATCTTGGAAGCTCCAGGAATTTCAGCTTCTTACAGTTGTCCAGCCTCTTGGGTACCGAAATCCCTTCAGAACAGCCAATCACTAGCACTTGTAGATCAACAAGGCACGTAACAGCCTCTGGGAGCTTTCTGATAGCGCAGGAGGTAATGGACAGTTCTTGCAACCTGCTCAGCTTCCCAATGACTTCTGGAAGCTCGCCTATCATGCAGTCATGGAGTTGTAGCAGCTTCAAAGAAGAGAGCTGGGTAAACGAGGCTGGAAACTGCTGCTGGCCGTAGCTGCTTCTGTCGGTGCCGTACAGAAGAAAAGTATCAAGATTAGTGAGCCCTCCAATGTCCATTGGGAGTGTTGATAATGGCAAATCCTTGAGGACCAGCTTCGTGAGAGGCTGGTAGCTGGCGAACTGTTCTGCAGTTGATCAGAAGCAGTGTTTCCAATGACATCAGTTTACAGAACGAATCAGGGAGGTGCAATATTCGCAGGTCTTCCAGCACCAAAAATTTCAGGGCCGGCAGTTGCCCGAAGTCTTCAGAGAGGCTGGAAAAGAAATTGCAACGAGAGATTGTCAGGCTCTCCAAACAACTCAAAGAAGTGAAGTCATCAGGCAGATCAACAAGATCCGTGCAGCAAATGCTCAGTTCCTGAAGAGACGGTAGAAGCTCCCCAATATTGTCAGGAAGGTGATTGAACTGCTTGCAATTTGCTAACAGAAGCCGTTGAAGCTGGATGCATGTAGAATCAGAGGGGAAAATCATTCTCAACCGTGGGCACGAATCCTCGAGTTCCAGCGTCTTTAGACCAGGCAGCCATGCCATGTTAACAGCAGCATGAGTCTGAGTATCTGGATAGTAGATGCTGTCTCTGGAGAATGAAAGGCTGGTAAGGCTCACAAGCTGAACAAGGTTTGATAGCTGCTGATATCGAAGATTTGGAGAGGTAATGGAGAGAGAGTCGAGCAAAGTCAGGTTCGTAAAAGCGGGAACTTCTAAAGCTGAAGAATCTGGTAGCACTAGACTCCGGAGATTTGTTAGCCGGAAAAACGAGGCAGGGAGCTTGACGTTCCAATGAAGGCAATGGAGCGAAAGATGCTCGAGCAGAGTAGACTGCTGGAAAAATCTATCAAAACCAGCTTCACTAATTGGATGCAACTCCTTCCTCTTATCGTGCTCAGAATGGATGGGTCAGGTTCGGGAAGCAAGAGATCGCGTTTGAGAGATCATGGAGAGAGACATACAGTCTCTTTCTGACTGAAAGCGTCGAAACGTGATGCTGAGTTAGGCGGCGCCATCGCTGGCAAACAGATGCGGTGCGGAGACAGAACGCTGCATCCGTGAAGGCAGGAAGGGTTGGCTCCTCTTTCTGCTTATGAAAATCAATAGCATCAACTTCCCAAGGATCATCCGACCAAGGTGCTTTCGGGTTTACATGCACTTCCTTGGTAGGAAGCCATAGAATCCGGACGAGGAGGTCGTCCGGAAGGTTATCGATGTGCGAGCAACTCTCCATTTCAATTCTCTTAACTCAGGAACAGCGTTGCTGCAGGAAGGAACGACAATCGACGTGCTTGTAAACTAAAACGGAAACCAGCGAAGCAGGCAAGGAATGAGGAATGTGAATGTCACATTTGATCGACAGAACAGGGATTTCACTAACCCGGCCGTGTTTCCAGAGGACGATGCGATAAGGAGAGCCCATGAGCTCCAGAAGGTCGCCTCGATGGTTCTTCAGAGACTTGGGCTCAACAGTAACCTGGTTCCAATCAGAGCCGGACTTTTCGACCTCCCTAGCTCCTCGCTCCGACATGAATCCATAAGCTTTGCAGATCCCAAGGTGTCACGGATCTGAATTGCAAGGTGGGCTACGCTGACTGGATTTCGTGCTGGACTAGGGTTGAGGTGACACAGCTGGGCTATGCAGCCGAATCCAGAAGGGCGTGTACGGTTCGTGGCCCCTGATTGATGCTCCCCTGCAAATTTGATCAGAATCCGGTAACACAATCGGTTGTGTCGGTTTCGTTGTGCCCCTTTCTGTTCTATGGACCCGGGCTTTGATTCACGATTCCTCAGAATTCAGCTTGACAGCCGTCGGATGCAGCAAACATGTTCGCAAGCGCCGTCAGCTGTCGATCTATCGTAACAAGGTTCCAGCATTGCTAGTTTGTGCGAAAGAGGTTGGCGTGTGGCGCAAGGGCTTCAAGCAGGCTTTCTCGAATTTCATGTTTCAGCCGTCAGATGTGCTGCTAGATTCTTCGCAAGCGGCGTCAGCAGTCGATCTGTTGCTGCAACACCCTCCTTTGCTACCCGAAGGAGGCTGACGTTCGAACCACATAAAATCAGTTGAGTTGTTCTGTCGTCTGAAACCCTGCCGAACCATTCTGTCGTAGAGACACAACGTTCTGCACCGTACTGCACCAAACGTTTCGACAATGAGAATGTTGCAACTGTTTTGTCAAGGTTGTGAGCTGCTGTAGTACCCGCTGAGTGCAGCAGAGCTACTGCTACGTGACAGACCTACTATAACTAGAACCGTGACGCTTTAGCAGCACGGACGGATTCCCACATCATAACGAGTTTGATGCTTGCGAGATCGGGGCGAAATGCAGACGGGAACGCAGCGAAAGCCGGATGCAGCAGCGTTAGTCGATCCAGCGCGAAGGAATGGCGCTGTGGATGGGGTACGGCGATATGCGCACCGACGGTGTTTTCGGTGCATTCCAATGCTACTATCTCTAACTTCCCTCGCGGCATCGCTCCGTGCTTCGCCATTTTCGCTTCGCCGCCACTATATGAGGTTCATTAGGGGTCATGGAGGTCCGGCCGCGCTTCCCCATCCCGTCCACCGTCGCACCGTGTCCGCTTGAGTGGCGGATCATCGCAATTCACCGTCGCTGCATCCCTCCGTGCTTCGCCGTCATCGCAATTCGCAGTTGTTGCGTTCCCGCCGCGCTTCGCCTTCTTTTCCACCGCCGCACCGAGTCTTCCAAAGCTCCGCGCTTCGCCATCAACGAAATTCGCCGTCTCACCGTCGCTCCGCAATCTGCTTGACTCGATAGTCGTAGGATCACGTCCCTCACGACGGGGCCTACGGCAAACGGACTGACGCGAACGCAGTAACTCGAGAGGAATCCGGCGGGTGTACGGCGGCCACACGCACCGGGGACGCTAACAGCGGATGCACGGGCATGCATCAACGTATAGGGCCAGCGCGTGTGAGGGCTGCGAGTTTTGAAGCGACTCAAAACGCGACGATAAACAGCGGATGCATGGCGTGCGCCAACGCGTAGGGTGGGACGATGACAGCCGGGAGTTGAGGAAGCTGGTGCGAGAGAGAACAGGAGGGCGCACGGCGAGTGTGAGGGTTTCGAGGAAAGAGTTGAGAGGAGGAGCAGGGATTTGAGGCATGATTCTCTGCATGGCGTGTTGTGCGTGAGAGGGATGTTGCGAATGCATCGTAGGAGAGTGTAGCTCGACGTAACGGCATGACATGCGACGTGGATGATGTATGATGGGATGTTGCAAGCTGGGATAAGCCATGATGGGATGTTGCAAGCTGGGATAAGCCATGATGGGATGGTGCATGACCGTATGGTGAGTGTCATCTTGACACACGTGTGAAGGCATTAGACGTGATAGGGATGCGTGAGGGGATGATGCATGATCGGATGATGCATGATGGAATGATGCATGATGGAATGATGCATGATGGGATGATGCATGAGCGGATGATGCATATTTGGATGATGCATAATAGGATGATGCATGATGGAATGATGCATAATAGGATGATGCATGATGGAATGATGCATGATGGGTTGATGCATGATGGGATGACGCATGATGGGATGATGCATATTGGGATGATGCATGATGGGTTGATGCATGATGGGTTGATGCATGATGGGTTGATGCATGATGGGTTGATGCATGATGGGTTGATGCATGATGGGTTGATGCATGACTGCACGGTAAGTGTCATTGTGACAGGCATCACTAATCAGGAGGTACTGCAGCAGCAGGCATGGCATCACTAGATTTATCCATTTGCCTGTTTGGCTACTCACGCTTTCATGTTTGTTGCCCTCACGTTTCCTGTTTAATCTTCCACAGGTTCAGTCCCCCCTCTCCATGATATCCTCTCCCCTCCCCTTTCTCCCCTCTCCGCTCTCCTCTCTCCCCTCACGTGTCTAAGAGGTTTACTTGTTCCCAGGGTTCTCCCACCCTCCTCCCCTCTCCTCGGTCAGTGGATTTTTTTGAAAATGCTTGCCATCTGTGCCTTGTTCCAATCCCAACTCACGTGTCCCCTCATCCTGTACGCACCCTCCGCTATGGGTTTCCCCCCTAGGGCACACAAGGCACGAGCTGCATGATATAAGGGGCCATGGGGTTCATGAGGAGTCATGAGGGGTTCATGAGGGGTCGTGAGGGGTTCATGAGGGGTCGTGAGGGGTTCATGAGGGGTAACGATGCATGATGGGGGATGATGCATGATGGGATGATGCATGATGGGATGATGCATGATGGGATGGTGCATGACAGATGTCACATGGCTGCATGGAAAGTGTCATTCTGACATGTGAAGGCATGAAACATGACAGCATGGTGGCATCACTTGTGATGGCATGACACCTGACCACATGACAGAGTGAATGTGATGTGAATCCAATGAGTGCGCATACTTGTAACGTTCACTGATTCGGCTGGATTGGGCTGGATACACCATATCCATACTTTCAGTGTATCTCTGAGCCAAGCTGTTTCTCCCCTCCATTGGGCTCCTCAACCCCCCTGCCATCTTCTTTCCATCAGCAAAGCCCATCTTAACTAACATCCTTACGCATATCTCTCGCGCATCCCAGGCCCTTAGCTTGGTCAACCTATTGCTATCCTCGTTTCCCTTCACAACCCCATGTTTCTCCCCTCCCAGCCCCCCCCCCTCCCCCCCCCCCTCCCCTCCAAACAGAACCCCGCTCCCCCGTCTCCCTATCTGCACCCTGCCTCCTCCCTTTCCAACATCTCCTTGCCCCTGTTGAAATTTTAATAGAGAGTTTCCAGTTTTTGTTTCCCACTGAGGCTTCACTCTCCTCCAACCACCCGATCCCGTTTTCTCTAACGTTTCCGACCCCCTCTGTCCTCTAACCACACTTTGCCTATTGATTCGTTCCGAAGTCTTCGTCCCCCCTCTCCCTTCTCCCCTCTCCTTTGTCCGCCACCCTCGTGTTTCCTGTTTCCCCTCGTTTGCAGGTGTTTTTCTCCCCGCTCCTCTCTCCCCTCTCCTTGCCTGCTACCCTCGCTCACTTGCGCTCTTGTCCCCATCCCCATTCATTCGTGCTTTCTGGCATGGCATTAGGGGCATGAGGGGTTTATGAGGGGTCGTGAGGGGTTCCTGAGAGTCATGAGAGGTTTCATGAGGGTCATTGAGGGGTTCATAAGGGTCATGAGGGGGGTTGATTGATGGGTTTCATGATGGCCATGGGGGTCATTAATGGTCATGAGAGTCATGAGGGTTGTGAGTGTCACGGGAGTCAGGAATGGTGTGAGACGAGTGCAGTGAGTCTGAGGGTCAAACGAGAGTTGTATCGTAAAACGTTTGCAGTCCGCTGCATCATGGTGAGGTTGTGAAGCATGATGGTGAGGGTGAAGCGTGATGCCAAAGTTGAAGCACGAGGGCATCCCAATTGATACATCTCCTCGTTCTGCCTTTCCTCCATGTGGTTTGTATCTGGTCGGGTTCCTCCATCTGAGATACCAACGGCTCCTCTGTTTCCAACAGGTCCACCTGAGGTAGCTCCGGCTTCAATATGCAGAGCTTTCCCGTTTGCGGAGTTTCCATTCTGAAAAAGGTTTACCATTTGCAAGCTTTTTCTTTCTGGGTTTGCTGACTTGGTTTTCTGCTTTGCCAAATGCACGCACTCACATCACACTCATGCATGCAATGCACCCTCTTCCCACCACCAGCCTCTGCGACCCTTGTGCCTGGACCAGCGCATGGGCCATGGACCAGTCCGCAGCTGCGGCCTGGTACCTGGTTCGGACCAGCCCACGGATTTGTCTGCCCCCAGGCCAGACCTGCGGACCTGCGGACCAGCCAGACCCCATGCTCCATGTACCACACACTCAACACCGACAATTGAATGTACGCATATTGCAGGTAAAATGAAAGAGAATAACAAAAACGAAATGCATCCCTTCAATTGAGCTTCAAGAATGATAACTGCTCGCGCTTGTCATAGTTTGTATGGTTTATAGTCATGTTGAATCGGATGGTATTTGTTTAGGTGACGACCATGAGATCTGTTGGAAATATATTGTGAGATAAACATTCCCCGTAAGTTTGTATTACTTTATCGAGTTCCATAGTACAAGACAAGTTTCACAATCTACGGTACATTTCCCGCTCGGCATCTTCATGGGCAACTGGTTGGGAAGGGAACTGAACACACGCAGGCATCAATGGTGGGCTGCCCGCCTGTCAGAAAAAGCGTGAACAAGGCGTGACGGATCTAGCGACAATCTCGACGGTGCGTACTGAGAGAACCAACACCTGCTCTAGCATGGCCGACAGGTGTAAGGCCTTGCTAGGTAGTATCGATCGATGGAGACTTTTTTGCTAGGTGTGAGGAAGCTGATGGATCTAGCTGTAACGAAGTCGCACATGCAGGTCGCGTCTCTCTATGTCAATTCGTTCGGCTGCATCAATTTCGCTAAGAGTTGCAAGTTCCGTGAATCCAGCTGAACGAAAGTAACCTACCTCGAGCTGCAGACGGTGGTCGAGGTCACGATTAGGGACAGTGCAGACGCTGCATCGTGTCGAGAGAACAGACACTGCATTTCGTTCTGAAGCAAACGTCAATCAGAGGACGGTAACTACTCGTTCTTCTAAGCGCTTGCTGGCATACTAGCTGCATCACTCATTTCTCTGAGCGTTCAGCTTGTTTGCGTAGTAGCTGCCATGGATTCTTCCACGCACATCAATGGCCTACCTGATGACGTTCTCGTAAGGATCCTGTGGAAAATAGATCCTTGTCCCTGCAAAATCGACAGCGACTTTCTAGCACTGGCCAAAGTGAAGCCGAAGCCGAAGTTCATCCCAAGCAGCCCTCAGCTGGACGAGTTTCTCCGTGACGAGCGTGACAGTCACTTCCCGTTCCCTCCTGTCTCTGCAGACGCTGCTTACACTCTTCTTATCGCTTCGATCTGCCATCGATGGCGTCAGCTTGCCAAGAATCACGTCGCGACTCTCCTCGTCAGGGACAACCGCGCTGTTTCTCTCGAAGATCTCACCCGCGTTATCAACCTGTTACCGAATCTCACCCATCTTCACCTCAGCGACGCCAGCGTGGAAAATCTCGACGACGCGTTTCTCGCGCACCTTGCTTCTGCATGCCCGAAGCTGACAGCTATCCACGTGGGATTCAAGATCATACCATACAAGCGGCTCGATTTGAAAGATGAGAAACCGTTGACGGAAGCTGGTTTGGATAATTTCTTTCGCAACTGCGGTCAGCTGCAGCAGCTGTCGCTCTATTGCACGCATAGAAACGTCGACCTACCAACTTCATTCTTCCAGCTGTCCCGTCTGCGTTCACTGGTGCTGAAAGAGTGTTGTCTCCTAGAAGCTCCAGAGCTGAGGGGTTTATCTTCTCTCGCATCACTTCGAATGCATGCCTCCAATGTGGACTTCAAGCAACTGTCCAGCCTTGTTCACCTCGCCAACCTCACCAGCCTCACCCTGCCTTTTGTCTCCTCCACCTTAGAAGCGAGTTCGCCCACTGATTCCTTCTCCTTCGCGCAGCTGCAATCTCTTGAGACGCTCAGGGTTAGTAACTGCGATGTACCTTTCGAGCGGATGTTTCCAGAAGAATTGAGCTGCATCCGCCTGAAACGGCTCTTTTTGGCCCTTTGCAGCTCCTTGAGCTTTCCAGATGAAATCGGAGAATTACTGCCATCCCTACAGGAGCTGAGTGTCACATGGAGCAGTTTTCAGTCTCCCCTTCCGGAGCAGCTTACCACCCTCAGCTGCTTGCACAGCTTGACAATAAGTACATGCAACGTGCTCCTGCCTGAAAACCTCGGCAAGCTTCCCGCTCTGGAAACGCTGGTGCTGGAATCTCTGCCGTTCTCGACTCTCCCTGCAACATTCCATCAGCTCAACTCCCTTAAAACGTTGATTTTGAGCCGCTGTCAACAGTTACTTGAGTTACCAAGCCGGTTCACTTTGCTCACAGGCCTCAAGACCCTGTGTTTCATGAGCATGCCCAATCTGAGTCTTCCAGATGACATTGGACGGCTGACCAACCTCCAAACATTCCCTCTCCACAGCAATCGCATGACGCCGAATGTTTTACGTCCTTCATTCTCCCAGCTATCATCCCTAACAAGGCTGGAACTGGATTGGTGCTCAGGATCGGAACTTCCGGAGGAAATTGGCAACTTAACTAAGCTGCAAGAACTCTACATCCACTCCTGCAGTAATCTCAAGGAGGTTCCAGAGTCAATCACGTCGTGCGTGAGCCTTGAGATTTTAATCATTTGTCACTGTCGCAACCTTGTTTCGGTTCCCAAGAGCTTGGAGAGGCTTACCAGGTTGAAGAAGTTGGAGCTGAGGGGGTGCAACCAGCTGACAGAAGCTCCAGCAAGTTTTCCAGGCTCTCTCGAGGCCTTGACTATACAGAATGAGAAGCAGCCCATCCAGCTGCCAGACGTCTCCACGCTGCTGAAGCTGAAAAAGCTGACCTTGGGAATCGTCAGTACTGACGATGGGTCAGCTGCAAGCATAAGCCTTCCTAGTCTGAAGCATCTGGAGCTTGAAATGGCACAAGGTTCAACAGTGTTGCCCTTTTCTCTGGATTCGGTTTCTAACCTTGTCAGATTGACAATGCAGGATGCTGGAGGCATGAAGAAGCTTCCTGCGGATATTGGCTCCACCTTGCAGCACCTACGAGCGCTCATCATACTTCGTGCTGACGAGTTGACAGAGCTTCCAGAGTCCATTACTGAGTTACAGACGCTGACATCCTTATGTGTTCGTGCTCAGAAACTGGCCAACCTTCCTGAACAGATCGGGGCGTTATCTAGGTTGAGGAAGCTGGATGTGTCAGAATGTTCATCTCTAACATCGCTCCCTTCATCTCTGACGCAGCTCTCTTGCCTCTTTTCTCTGAAGGCAAGTGAGAGTGGCATCCGCTTGCTGCCACCCAACTTCTCAAGGCTATCCAGGCTCAAGAATATTGACCTGCAGGATTGCAAGGAGCTGGAGGCTCTTCTGGAGGACCTTACAAACCTGAAGTCGATATTGGATTTCAACGCTGATGGGTGTGACAAGGTGTGGATGAGGAAGGCAACATTGAGCTGCCTGGAGTGGGGAAGGTTTACGCATGGATATATTAGTGGTAGTAGAGTGTGTATGGACCTGAAAATATTACTACAATTCTGTTTCTGTTTTTCGGAGTTAGGTACCCATTTGTTTTGGTTGTACTGTATATAGACCAAGCTTGCATACGATCATGCTCGACCTATCGTTCCAAGTCCTGCAAGGGTTGAATGCATCAGTCTTCAGGATAGTGGACATACATAGTACCGTATCTGTGATGAATCATTCTGTAGAGTTGTGCATATGGCTCAGGTGGTGCATTCTTGGAAAGAGCAATTCGCTGAATATATAGACTTCTCAACAACGCTAGGGTGTGTGGGAGTGGACTCTAGGGCGTGGTGCTTGGGGTAGTGGATACTGGGGGTTTCTCCAAGCATGGAAAGGACGAGCAAAATGGGAACACCCGACGAGCTGTACAGGCAGTTGTTAGCGCAGGTCAGGGGGTCGACAGGAGCACCTGTGGTTGGCTGTGAGTGGTGCCATGATGGTGCATGATGGTGCATGATGGTGCATGATGGTACATGATGGTGCATGATGGTGCATGATGGTGCACGATGGTGCATGATGGTGGATGATGGTGGATGATGGTGCATGATGGTGCATCCTGGTGCATGATGGTGCATGATGGTGCATGATGATGCATGATGGTGCATCCTGGTGCATGATGGTGTATGATGGTGCAGGATGGTGCATGATGGTGCATGATGGTGCATGATGGTGCATGATGGTGCATGATGGTGCATGATGGTGTGATGCCAATGAGCAGGGATAACGGGAACAAGAAGGCAGCGAGTTGGAATTACCTGCAAATCAGATTGTTCAAGAGATGATGATACCCCAATGGTAGCAGGTATGAGAGGAGTGGGGGGTGTGAGAGAAGTGGGGGGTGTGAGGAGTATGGGAAATGAGAGGAGTGGGGGGTGTGAGGAGAGTGTGTGAAAGCAATGGGGGGCATTAGTGGAATGGGGTTTATGCGAGGAGTGGGGGGTATGGGAGGAGTATGGGGTATTAGAAGACTGGGGGGTTTGAGAGAATTGGGGAGTATAAGAGGAATGGGGAATCTGATAGGATTGGGGGGGGCACGGGAGGGGTGGGGAGTATAAGTGCAGTGGGCAATATCGGAGGAGTGGGGGCTGTGAGGAGTTTGGGGAATGAGAGGAGTGGGTGCTATGAGGGGTTTGGGAGGAATTAGAGGGATGGGTTGTATGGGAGTAATGGAGGGTACTGGAGGGGTAGGGGTTATGAGAGGAGTGAGGGATGTGCGAGGGTTGGGGGTTATAGAAGGAGTGGGAGCTAGGAGAGGAGAGGGGGGTATGAGAGGAGTGGGGGTTACGAGGGGATTGGGGCGTGTGAGAGGAATGTGGGGTTATGAGAGGAGTAGGGGGTATGAGAGGATTCCAGGTTATGAGGGGAGTGGGGTGTATGAGAGGAATGTGGGGTGTGAGAGGCGTGAGGTGTATATGAGGAATGGGGTGTATGAGAGGAATGGGGTGTATGATAGGAATGGGGTGTATGAGAGGAATGGGGTGTATGATAGGAATGGGGTGTATGAGAGGAATGGGGTGTATGATAGGAATGGGGTGTATGAGAGGAATGGGGTGTATGAGAGAAATGGGGTGTATGATAGGATTGGGGTGTATGATAGGAATGGGGTGTATGATAGGAATGGGGTGTATGATAGGAATGGGGTGCATGATAGGAATGGGGTGTATGATAGGAATGGGGTGTATGATAGGAATGGGGTGTATGATAGGAATGGGGTGTATGATAGGAATGGGGGGATTGGGTGGTATGAGAGGAATGGGGGGCATGATAAGAGTGGGGGCGTGAGAGGATTTGAGGGTATGAGAGGAGTGCGGGGGATGAGAGGAGTGGAAGGAATGAGAGAAATGGGGTGTGTAGGAGGAGTGAGGGATATTGGAGTAGGAAGAATGCGAGATGTGGGGGATGTGAGAGGAGTGGGGGGTGTGAAGGGAATGGGGGAATGAGAAGAGTGGGGGGAACGAGAGGAGTGGGGGATATAAGAGGAGAGGGAGTTTTGGGAGGAGAAAGGAAGATGAGAGGAGTGGGGAAGATGAGAGGAATGTTGGTGTTGGAAGGGTTTCAAGCGTCTTCTTAACAGTGGCGAATTCATGTTCTCGAGACCCATGCAAACCATGAGACCCATGCAAACCATGAGACCCATCATGTTGAGATGGGTGCTCCTGGAATGGCAGTGGGTATAAAGGGGTGAAGGATGGACAAGGGAGGGCTGTGTCAAGTGCGACTGCGATGAGATAAATCTCACTACATTCCAACTTCCCTGTCACGGGTAGCCTCTTATCACATCTAAGAGTATCACATCGTCACCTATCCTCATACCCTCACTCTCATGTTTCGTCATCTTCTTTCCATCCGTCATATTCTAACATGGTCCTTTAGTCCACTTCGTCAATCCCCTTGGCCACATCAACAGCAGCATCCCGTACTAAACCCTGAAAGTCGTATATCCCTTTTCCTGCGCGCTAGCATGTGTGTGATACATGATGCATGGTATGTACTAGTGGTATGGTGCTGCAGGAATAGAGCCTTGAGTCAGGAGAACCTTGGAGCAATGCTTACCATTGTTCTGGCTCAGAATACCGAGGTTGGAAAGGGAGTTCACTGAATCAACATTATATTTCAGCCCAGATTACAGTATGCAACTCCTATAATAGTAATTCGATCTATTTTATACCACTTGGAAGGATATGCTTGGTCGCGATGAAGCCTGCGTGCGTGTGCTGGCGTGCAGGTAAACCAACTAGAGACGTAGCTTATGAGGGTGAAATGCACCTTCAGAGCTGGATCCTGTCGCACCCCTCAATAGACTAAGTGATATCGCATTCTCAGATTGGATATGCCGTCAGGCAAAGCCCCGAGGTGCCCGTAGTTGCGACAATCAAGCATCTTCAGTCTGTTAAGTTGAGAAAAGCTAGGAGGAAGCAAGCGGATGCTGGTATCGCTGACGTTCAGCTCGGCTCATGCAGGCAGGAGAGTTGCGTGAGGGATGCAGTCGGATGCGTGAGGGATGAGCAGTAGGATAAGCCCAGCCTGCGCAGTCTCGAGAATGCCCCAACGGCGTCCAAGAGAAATTTATACGGAGCGTGGATCTGAATGGATGTGAGGCGGTGGAGAGTGGTGATGGCTGCGGGCAGCTCTGTAAGTTCATCACACCAGGAGCTGATGTTCAGCTGCCGTAGCTCGTGCAATGCGGAGCCGTCAGATTCTACCGGCTTCTTTATGCTGCGAGATTCCATGAGTGTTAAGGTGCAAAGGCGAGGAAGCATTGTCAATACGAACAGAGATTCCTCTGCATCTTCTCCCAGCACCAGCTGCGGGTGCATCACACCAGAGAGATGCTCACTGATAGCCTCAACACAGGTTGCACCCACGACAGCGCGCAAGCACGGTTTCCTCAGCTCTGTGAGTGCTGAAATGCCTGGCAAAAAACGCCCCCTGCTGATTGTTTCTCTAGGACAGAGCCTGGAGGCTGAATGGCAGAGCCTCAGTGGCTTCGTTCAGCAGGCAACACTACCTCAGCTACAACTGCATCAGCCTGGGAATCGAGGAGATGAGTCCTCCAGTCCCGTGGGAGTCAAAGAGAGCTTGTGACACTCTTCGATCATGAGCAATCAAGGCTGAAACGCGCCGACACGGATTCTGGAAGCTCCTTGAGGAAAGGGCAGTTTCGAATGTAAAGCTCTCGCAGGTTTGTCATCTCTGCCATGCCCTCTGGCAGGTCAACAATCCCGCACCGGTCCAGTTCCAGCCTGGTCAGCGAAGCCAGCTGTGTGAATGAGGACGGAAGCTGCTCTTGTCTGATCTGCGCGAGATGAAAAGTTTGGAGATTGGTCAGGCCACCCAAGTCTTCTGGAAGGTTCAGGGATGGCAACCATGCAAGGCTGAGAGTCTTGAGTGCTGTGAGGCATCCGAACCCTGGGGGTAGCTCGGCCACCCTCTCGCACCCAACCAGAAAAAACGTTTTCAGAGATGCGAGCCTGGTGAGGGAAGCAAGGAGACGGAGAAGCGGCAGCTCGTGCAGGGCTAGCGTATTCAAGGCTGGTAAATCCCCAAAGTTTTCGGGCAGAGTGAATATACTGCATGTGGAAATGGTCAAGCTCTCCAGGCAGGTGAGGGAGGTGAATTGGTCGGTCAGATCGTTGAACCTTTTGCACTCACTGATGCTGAGCTCTTGGAGTCGCGGCAGCATATCTCCAATATTGTTTGGCAGCTGCTGTTGAGTGTAGCAGTGGGTAAGCTCCAGCCGTTTCAAGAACCTGTGTGGAGATCCAAGAAGGGAAAAAGCGCTGAAGCGTGCGTCGTGCAGTCCGAACTTGAGCGACTCGAGAGAAGGTAGTAGCTGCGCGAGAGAGAAGGCAGGAGGATCGGCTGAAGCCAGGCGAATCTGATCAGGCAAGGAGAGGTGGGTGAGGGTGGTGAGTTGAAGGAGGCTGGAAAGCTGGTCGAATCGAAGGGAGAATGTATCAATGGAGAGTGCAGTGAGAGACGAAAGTGAGCTGACATCTGGAGCCTTTAAGATAGAAGCATTGCTCAAGACGAGGATGCTCAGATGTTGAAGCTGAAAGAAAGAAGCTGGTAGGTTCAGATTTTCGTGAAGACAGTACAGCGACAGGTGCTCCAATTGAGGGCAGTGACAGAAGAGATAATCCAAGCCAGACTCGGTTATCTTTCGGTCATTCCTTTCGTGCCGTCCCTCGGCCTCTTCTATCATCCACTTCCCCACGTGCAGCGCTCTCAACCTAGGGCACGAAGAGGCGAGGCCGGCTAGAAACGCGTCGTCCAACGTTTCAACACTACAATCGGACAGATGCAGATGGGTCAGATTCGGAAAGCAGGCTACAGCGTAGAGCACATCGTGGTGCGAAACGATGCGGTCTTCTTTGACGAGGAGCGATGCGACATGGCTCTGAGCGAGACGTCGCCAGCGACGGCAGATCGACGCGATGAGCAGGTTACGAGCGGCATCTGCGGAGGCTGGAGGGATTGGCATGGGAGAGTCCCTTAGCTCGCACCAGCGCTCGTCTGGAGTAGCGTGGCTGTAGCGGTACTTGGGCCTGGGCCCCACAAAGCTCCATAGATCATCGTCGCTCGCGGATTTGCAAGTGGTTGACTCGTTATACGGCCACAGGATCTTAAGGAGGACGTCGTCGGGGAGACCGTGGATGTGGGTTATACTAGAGTCCATAGTAAAAGCCGTAACGTGCACTAACTGGTAGCTCAAGAGTGAAGCTCAAACAAAATTCCGCCGGAGTGGCTTGGATCGCTCGTGGCACGTAGAATCGACCAAAGCTTCCACGAGTAAAGAACACTAATGTCGAAGGTAAAATTAGGATCAGTTTTTGGTGTTCTTTATGACTAAGACAACCCCAGCCAGAGCGACCGTTGCTGCGAATGTAAATTCGCCCACTCACCTGGAGCAGCACAACGCTGGGTCGCTCAGAATGCGTGCACCGCAGCTAGCAAGATGCTCTCTCCCTGTGCTTTCAGCAGCAGCTATTTCGAGTTTACACACGTGGCTAAAACTACATCGCAGCTCGCAGTTCAGTTCCGCATTGCAGCTCTGCGACACTCAACAGGCAAGGTGAGCTCTCAATTGAGTAACTTCGAGGTTGTTTAGGAGAGTAGTTTTTCCCAACCTAGTCCTAATCGAACATCCCATCAGTCTCAGGACGACGGCCCCCTCTCAGGACGACGGCTCAGCCCATACGAAGCTTTCTGAGGACGAAGCTCCCTGGAGTTCGCGCGGGTTGCCTGCGCCGATCATTCTTTCCGCACGAAGCTTTCCGCCAACCTTGGCAACCTTCAAGCGCCAGCGGTTATGCCCCAACCAAGGCAAGGCTCGTTTGGCTGCACCGAACCTGCTTGCTTTGGGAAAGAACGGGGATCTTGATTTCGGTAAGAATTGGCTGCAGTATTTGGGGCGTGTACACTGATCCGAATGTGGCATTTCAGAAAGCGCAGTGATTTCTGGTGTCGATTTTCCGTGGGGGGCAAACTCTGTTTTGCAGAACCTCATCGGAAAATGCTTCTGAAAATTCCCCAACACACTCGAACGCCTTTGTCGTCCGAAAAACTTCAGCACACCAGTAGTGGGATGTATGGTGACCCAGTTTCATTTTGGGATTTTAAAAGAAACTTGTTCTTACAGAAGCGGATCTTATAAAAGATCAGCTGCAATGAACGCTTGAATGCTGATCGGCGAAGAAAGTAGCGAGTAGCCGTTGCAGCCAACAAAACAAGCTCCTTCGGGCTCCCAGCAACTCATAATAGAGTTCGAATCGCGTTATCTCTGTGGCCTTTTTCGCAGTCACATTTTCTGACGGAAGGCGCGAGAACGATCCGCGTCACTGTACCATTACCTTACTTGTAGCACTCCCGTGTCAACATCGGCTTTAGTTTCGACCATTTTCTAGCCTATTGGCCAACATCAGTCCAAAGATCTCCGCAATACAGCACAAGGCCCGAGGTGACCTCTCAGTCGCATCGGTTCAAAAGATAGCAACGATGCAGTATAAGTCTCGAGGCAACATCCTGACGACAGTCACGTCGTGGAATCCCCTATTGGCTCCGCCGTGGAAAGCCACGGACGGTCACGATGAAGCTGCCTTACCAGCGCCAATCAGGCTCTGCGATGTGACTGTAGCGAGCGCAGAGGTCCCGCGCGACGCTCGTTATATGTGCGACCGCACTGAAGACAGAGTGCGTTCCGATCTGATTCTTTACGTTTTCAGCCAAGGACCACGCGTCTTTCAGTTATGTGTTGATTTCTTTTGAACTGTAGATTTTAAGGTGAAGTATGGAAGCTCCATGGTTCATATCCGCCGTGGATTTGGCAGGCCAATGAGCTGGAGCGGCGAAATCAACGGTTCATCGCGGCCCTTGCTAGGGCGGATCCGACGTTCGACCCCGCGAAGCAGACCCTCATGGCCTCTCAGGTGAGATCATATCAAATGAAATCGTATCATATAAAATCCTTTCAGGTGACACCCTCTCATGGCCTCTCAGGTGAGATCGCTTCAGGAGAGACACCTGACCCCACTTCATCCCCCTCCACTCCTCCTCTCCCATCTCTTCGCCCGAAAACCCCCTCCTTCCCACCCCCTTCTCTCTACTCCCCACCTGATCCGCCCACCTCATCCCCCTCCTCACCTCATCCCAGCATCGGCGACGACACAAAGGCCGCGTTTCTCATGATCGAGTAGCGACAACGTGCAAAGCAACCAACCAACCACTCATACCCCCTTCTCCGACCCCCTTTTCCCCCCTCACAGACCAGCGTGATGGTGGTGGGCCGTGTTGTGTGCGATGCAGAGGCAGCATCGGCACGCCTCAACGATTCCTCAGTGCTCCTGGAAGGATGGTAAGTGCTGACACGTCTCAACAAATCCTCAGTGCCTCTGGAAGTCTGGTAGTCGCTGACAAGTGCTTGTAGCGGGGGGAAGCTGTGTTGGTTGAAGCGCCTAGTGCAGAGGCGGCATCGGCACGCCTCAACGAGTCTTCAGTGCTCCCGGAAGGATGGTAGGTGCTTGTAAGGAGGGGGGGGAAGGGGTGTGCTAGCAGGGGGGGTGGAGGGAAGCTGTGTTGGTTGAAGCGCCTCTTGCAGAGGCAGCATCGGCACGCCTCAACGAGTTATCAGTGCTCCTGAAAGGATGGTAAGTGCGTGTATGGAAGGATGATAAGCGCTCGTAGCGGAGGGAAGCTGTGCTGATCAACTCGCCTTGTGGTGAATCTGAATCTGCATCTGCAACTCGCCTGAATCTGCCTTGTCCGCATTCAGTCTGCATTTCGAGATGCAGACTCAGCATCCGTGCATGCATGCGCATAGAGGGGCCCTCAGTTCTCCTGGAAGGATGTTAGTTGCGTGATATAAGAGTGTTTTTGAGATGTCTGCATGCGCGCGCATAGAGAGGCCTTCAGTTCTCCTGGAAGGATGTTAGTTGCGGGTACTAATGCAAAGCGGCACTTACGTTTTAATTCCCTCTCTTCTGCCAGGGCGCGAGAGTGCTTCGCCAACTTGCCTATCATACTTTTGAGTCAACTCAAAAGCAGACTTACGTTTTAAATCCCTTTGTTCTCCAAGGTGCGGCGAGAGTGCTTCGCCAACTTGCTTGTCATACCCAACCAATTTCCCTCTCCTCTCCCTTCCACCCCATCCCACACAGCATCAACCCCTGCCAAGGCATGAGATTGCGACTCAACTTCCCGATCGTACCGTCACATTCCCCCTTTTTTCCTATCCTCCTTCCCATGTCCCCCTTTCCATTCCTCCGTTCCCTCATTCCCCCCCCCACCCCACCCCACAGCATCAACCCTTGTCAGGGCGTGAGAGTGCGCCTCGATCTGCCCCATCTGCCGTCCCTCTCGCTCTTCCCAGGGCAGATCCTGGCCGTTGAACTCACCAATCCTTCTTTTTCCCATTTCCCCCTCCTTCAGCCCCTTTTCGCTTTCCCCTTTCCTGTCCCCACCACCCCACCCCACAGCATCGACCCTTGTCAGGCCGTGAGAGCGCGGCTCAATTTGCGCCATCTGCCATCCTTCTCTCTCTTCCCAGGGTAGATCCTGGCCGTTGAAGGCAGAAAATCTCACACCTTCCCACTGCCTCTCTCCCACCACCCCCTTCACAGCATCGACCCTTGTCAGGCCGTGAGAGCGCGGCTCAATTTGCGCCATCTACCATCCCTCTCGCTCTTCCCAGGGCCCGTTGAATGCAGCAAGCAAGTCACCAAATCCTGCCTTTTCCCCGTTCCCGTCCCCCACAACTCCACCTATTCCACAGCATCGATCCCTGTCAGGGGGGTTCCAGTGCGATTAGATTTGCGCCATCTCCCCTCCTTCTCGCTCTTCCCAGGGCAGATCCTGGCCGCTGAAGGCAGCAACTCACACACTCCCAATCCTGCTTTCCCCTTTCCCCCTTTCCCATTCTTCCCTCCCCCCCACCTTCTTTTCCCTCTTTCCCTTTCCTTGGTTCCACTGTTTTCTCCCCACCACCACCCCACCTCACAGCATCGACCCCTGTCAGGGAGTGAGGGTGCGTCTGGACTTGCGCCATCTGCCATCCCTCCCAGGGCAGATCCTGGCCGTTGAAGGCTGGGAGCAACTCACACACTCTGAACCCTGCTCTCCCACACCCCACCCCACCCCCTTCACAGCATTGACCCCTGTCAGGGTGTCAGGGTGCGTCTGGACTTGCGCCATCTGCCGTCCTTCTCGCTCCTCCCAGGTCAGTTCCTGGCCGTTGAAGGCAGCAACTCACACCTTCTCACCCCTGCTCTCCCTCCACCCCACCCACCCCCCCTTCACAGCATCGACCCCTGCCAGGGTGTGAGGGTTCGGCTGGACTTGCGCCATCTGCCCTCCTTCTCACTCTTCCCAGGGCAGATCCTGGCCGTTGAAGGCAGCAATCCCAGCGGCTACTGCCTCGTTGCCAAACGTATTGTTGCTGCCCTGCCGTACCAGCCCGTGCCGAGCCTGGCAGGCTCGGGACCGCAGGCTCGGCGGCGGCCGAAGCGTGCGAAAACGGAAGGAGCGGGGAGGAGGAAAGGAGGAAGGGAGGCGGAAAGGAGAGGGGAAGAGAAAGGGAGTGGAGAGAAGGGAGAGGAGAGAGGGAAGGCAGGGGAGGAAGGTGGGGAAGCGACAGGAAAGAAGGAAGAGGAAGGGAAGGTTAAGGAGGAGGGGGGTGGACGGAGTAAGGTGAATTTGCTTCCGTTTGGGCTTGAGGATGTGATAGCACTTGATGAGATAGAAGAGATGAGGAAGCACGATGGGGAGGGTGAGGGTGAGACGAGTTTCGAAAATGGGGAGGGATCTGCGAAGGCTGATAGAGAGGAGGAGGTGGAGGGGGGGAAGGTGAAGAAAGAGGTGGGGGAGGAGGAGGAGAAGGAGGTTAAGGTTGAGGGTGATGCTGATAACAAAGCTGCTGGTGATGGTGGGGATGCGGGTGGTGATGGAAATGGGGAGAGCGGAGTGGAGAAAGGGACAGAGGAGAAGGTGGATGGGGATGCTGCTGGTGCTGCTGATGCTGATGGTGGTGCTGCTGGGGCGCAAGAGAAGGTGGAAGACCGAGCGGACAAAGCTGGGACTGAGGGTATGGAGACGGAAGGGGTCAGAGCAGTGGAGAGCGGTGCTGTGGGTGTAAAGGCCGAGGGTAATGAAGAGGAGGAAGAGGAAGACGACGAGATCAGGATTGTGAGTTCTGGCTCTGCTTCCTCATGTCTCCTACACTCCTCATTCATTACCTCCCACATCCTTGTCTTGCTTGTCGGCCTTTGCATCTAGAAATGAAGTTGGTGCGGGTGTGTGTGTGTGTGTGTGCCACAACGCCTCTGACTGACGTTCTCGAGTCAAGTTTTGAGGCGCCTCAAAACTCGTCTCGTTCTGAGGCGCCCCAAAACCACGTATCACTGCGTCGTGGCAAAATCGTATCACTGCGTTGCTATAGTGTGTGCCACAACATCTCTGACTGACCTTCTCAAGTCAATCAACGACTCCTCTGACCTCCCTCTGCTGCAGCAGCAGCAGCAGCAGCCGCGTTGGCTTCTGATTTCTTCCCGAGTTTTCTCGATTGCGTTTTCTTGTTTTCTCGATTTCGATTGAGTATTTGTTAGTCTCCTCTTCATGCTGTTCGCCTTTCACCACCATGGTCCGTTCGCCACAACAACTTTCTTTTCCCCGCTTTTTTTTTATATATATTTTTTTATTTTTTTAAACACCACCACATTTCCCGTGTTTAATTTCATGTTTCCTGGTCCGTTGGCCACCACAAGTTTCTTTTCCCCTGCTTTTTTTTTAAATTATTATCATTTTTTTTTTTAACCTTTTCTTTCATGATCAGATCGCTGCAGCAGGCCCTTTCACCACGATTGACTCGTGGTCATTCGAGCCGTTGAAAGACCTCATCAGATTTGCACTGCAGCGACCACCAGATGTGCTGCTGCTGGTAAGCCGAGGAGGGGTCATTTCACCTGGTACTGTCTTGCAGCTAGTGTGCTTTGCTGGCATGCTGCCATGCCGCTATGCTGATATCTGGACTCATGGACCTTTGAGCGACTCAAAGATCTCATTAGATTCGCTCTGCAGCGACCACCAGATGTGCTGCTGCTGGTATGTTGATGCCTTATTTCACGGTTCACCTGCAGCTGTCTTGCTGCCAGTGTGCTTGCATTCTGGTACGACGTTATGCTGATTGACTTGTTGTGGTCATTAGAGCCGCTTCAAAACCACCTCAAGATTGCACTGCAGCGACCATGCTCCCCTCTTCATCCCCTCACCCTCCTCCCCGCTAGCCTGTGTTCCGCTCTTTTCCTCATTGACTCTGAGCATCCTGACGCAAGGGGCGGCTGTGTGGACCGCTCCTAGACCTAGGAGGCGCTAGGCCATTCTACCTCCTAGTCTACGGGTCTCCTAGACTTACGGGTCTAGTCTAGGTCTGCCTGTAAGTCACTGCCACGATTTTTTTGGCGCCTCAAAAATCCTCTGAGCATCCTGACGCAAGGGGCGGCTGTGTGGACCAGACGTAGACCTAGGAGGTACCCCATATACACCCTTCCCTTCCCCCAACCACCCCCCCCCCCCCCCCCCCCCCCCTTCTGTACTCCTTTGCTTGATCAGATGGGTCCCTTAATCGATCGAGAGCATCCTGATTCAAGGGACGGCTGTGTGAACCAGACCTACAAGGCACCCCCATATACACCCTTCCCTTCCCCCCCCCCCCCCCTCTCCTCTTCTGTACTCCTTTGCTTGATCAGTTCGGTCCTTTCATTGATCGAGAGCATCCTGATGCGCGGGACGGCTGCGTCGACCAGACCTATGAGACACCCCCATTTACACCCCCCCCTTTCTGTGCTCCTTTGCTTTACCAGATCGGCCCGTTCGTCGATCGAGAGCATCCTGATGCGCGGGACGGCTGTGTTGAGCAGACCTACGAGACGCTCTTTCAGCAACACATCCGCACGCAGGTGATTGGAGGACAAGGGTGGGGGAAGAGATGGGAGGGGCCCAGCTTAGGGGCTATAGATGGGGGCATGCATGCTATGAGTCTGTGTTGACTCTCGGGGCTGTGTTTACCAGACTTATAGAGTGCTCATTCAGCAGCACATCCGCACACAGGTGAGGAGTGGAATTGGAGTGGGGAGGGAGGTGGGGAGCTTGTATGGCCGAGGACGCGGTAAAAGTAGACGATCGGTCGTCTGATGCGATCGATGTGCTGATTGGTTACCCTATTTACCCGTAAGTAACCATGCTACAGTGTCAAATCTGACAAAAAAAATATGTACATCCCCAGAAAGCAACTGATCGTCAAATCGTGACGAGCAATCGGGGCAGTGTAGCTGCGCAAATGAGCACGAGCTGGGCGAACCAGGGATGATTGATCCACCTGCTTGCGAAAGGCACGAAATGTTTTCACCATGAACTTTTGCTGTTTTAGTACGGGGACTCACATTCGTCGCGCTGGTTGCCGTGTGATTCACGACTATCGCAACAGTGCTTGTACGGAATATTGAAATCCTGGGCGCTAACATGCGCCAATGCGATCCCGCAACTGTAACATGTGGTTTGTTGATCGTTAAATCAACTGTCGCGCATCGTTTTGCCGATCAATTCCCCAGAGCGATTGTGCGAGTCGATATTCAAACGCGATCCTCCAAAACGGTATGAGGATGCAGTTTGGTGGAGTGCCCATTAGTACCACCACCAGGATGAAGATGGTACCGCGTCCTGAGGGAATGCATGCTGTGAGGCTGCATTGATTTAAGGGGCTGTGTGGAACACTCTTCAGCATGGGAAGAGGTTGAGTGGGAGAGGGCTGTGTGGAACACTCCACCACCAGACCGTTACCACCAGGGTCACCCCACGATTACCATCGCCCCACCTTCCCCCAAATGTTTTCTTACCCTTTCCCCCTCAGGTGGAGGAATATTGTGAGCGGGCAGGAGGCAGCTGCAAGGTGCTGTTGCTGCCGTCACTCAGAGACGCCCACCACACCATGATATTTCCTCAGGTGATTTTTCTTTTGACAATGCTTGCAGGGTGAATTCCTCACTAAGAGACGCCCACCACACCATGATCTTTCCTCATGTTTAGTCTCAGGTGCCTTTTCAGGTGACTCTTCAGGTGCCTCTTTGAGTGCATCCCCATGTGCACAACACCACTCACCCAGGCCCATGCTCTAGAAACCCTCTCAAGTACCTATTGCTTCATGGCTTTTACCACTATCCTTTCGTTCCCCTGTTCTATAGCATGACGCATGGGGCATATGCGGCACCTCAAGAATCGGCCATGCCTCTGCACTGCTTTGCTGTTTTAGAGTCTCTGCTTAACGGAACGGGTACTCCTGTTTGACGATTTTTGAGGTGCCTCAAAAATGGCAGTTCGGGTATTCTTGTGTGTGTTCCCTAGCCTGCGTCTGGCTCATCTGACACTGTGCGAATCTATTTGTGAGGCGCCTCAAATACCTTGTGTGTTCCCTAGCCTACGTCTGCCTCAAAAATGGCAGTTCGGGTATTCCCGTGCCTTGTGTTTTCCCTAGTCTGGCCAGGGCCTAGCCTACGTCTGGCTCATCTGACACTGTGTGAATCCGTTTTCATCCCTTTTCATCCCTCCTTCTCTTTCGCCCACTCTGCATGTGAGCAGCCTCCGTTTGACTCTTCTGACTTTGAAGACCCCCGCAAGCAAGTCCTCACACTTGGGAACCCCTCCGCCTTTACAATTGATAACCAGGTATGTGTTGCTGTGTTGTGAGATATTTTTGTGTTTAAGAATAAGTGTGTCTTCAAAGCAAGTCCTGATGCTTGGGAGGAGCCCGTCCGCTTTTGCACTGGATAACCTGGTGGACGTTGCTGTCTAAGAATACGTGTGTCTTCAGAGAAAGTCCTGATGTTTGGGTTGGGAGGAACGGAACCCCTCTTGCCTTTGCACTGGATAACCTGGTGGACGTTGATGTATTGCTCTCCCATTGGTCTGCACTGTTGTAGCACCATCTAGACTTTCCAATGTAGTAGCAACGTATCTAGGCAAGTCTAGAAAAACACCGCTGGCCAAGGAACTTCATGGCTGGGTATCTAGGCAACCCATTTTGTTGATCCAACACTCATTTCATGGAAATTTTTCTTTTGAGAGTTTCAGTTTTGTAAAACTTTGGTTTGCCTATCTCCGTCCACTTTGCCTACCTTGCTTTGCCTACCTTGGCCCAGTTATTCCTGAAAGCTTTCAAACACTCACATTTGCACTAGCCAGGTTGGCATTGTCTGCTCTTTTCCCGCTTGTAGTGAGTCGAGTTTTGAGTCGACTCAAAACTCAACTTTCAAGCACACCCTTTTGCACTAGCCAGGTTGGCATTGTCTGCTCTTTTCCCGACATCCTCCCCACTCCAGTTGTCTTCTCCCTCCACTCACTCTCCTCTCCACTTCCTCACTTCTCTCCCCCTTCTCCCTTCCCCCCTCCCTCCCCCCTCTCTCCTCCCCTGTCCTTCCCCCACACCCTTCCCCCTCCCGCGAACTGCCCTTCCCTGCCAGGTTGGCATCGCCTGCTCTTCAACGGACATCCTCCGCCACCTTAGCAAGGAGGAGATTGCCCGCGTGGCGCCAGGAGACAGCGCCACGTCAGACCGCATGTCCAGGCTGGCGGCGCACGTGATTGGCCAGAGGAGCTTCTATCCACTCTTCCCTCCACCCCCTGCAACCTGCCTCGACCTCTCCTGCTGCCCCCAAGCCCTGGACCTTCCGTTCGCTCCTCACCTCCTATTCTTGCCATCTGACCTAGTCCCTTTTGTCAAGGTAAACCCCGTTCACCCTAAACCTCTTCTCTTTTTCACAGTCTCTTCCTCTCCCTTCCCACCTCCCCCCCAGTAAGACTTGTGTCGATCTCTCCTGCTGCCCCCAAGCCCTGAAATCTCCCCGTTATCCCTCACTTCCCCTTCAACCCCCCCTCCCCTTCACCCCCCACCTCCCCTTCACCCCCCACCTCCCCTTCACCCCTCACTTCCCCTTCACCCCTCACTTCCCCTTCTCTCCTCACCTCCGCTTCACCCCCCATCTTCTCTGACTACCATCCAACCTCGCTGCTTTCATGCCACTCTTTGTTTTGTCTGCAGGTTCTGCCCATGCAACAACCACCACAACAACAGCAGCAACAGCAGCAGCAGCAGCAGCAGCAGCAGCAAGCAGTTACTGTGGACTCGGGTCTCCCAACTGCTGCAACAACACACGCTGGAGCTCAGGCGACCAATCCAGAAGCAGCGTCACCAGCAACAGCAACAGCAGCCTCACCACTTGCACCGCCACCGGTACCAGCAGCAGCACAAGCAGTGGCGGCTGAAGCTGCCAATGAAAACGGTTCGGTGTTTCAGCCTGTGTGCATTAATCCGGGGCACCTTGCTAAGGGGTCCGGTGGAGGGACATTCGCGGAGGTGATTATCAAGGGGGGTTTAGGAGGCGAAGAGGATGTGGCC
Organism: Closterium sp. Naga37s-1; assembly: GCA_947471745.1. Lineage (NCBI taxonomy): Eukaryota > Viridiplantae > Streptophyta > Zygnematophyceae > Desmidiales > Closteriaceae > Closterium > Closterium sp. Naga37s-1. The sequence goes on from CANJKZ010000897.1 coordinate 931,884, forward strand.
CACTTCCATGAACGAGCTGCTGTACATATCTATCGCATCTAGTCATAGGTGGGTGCTCAAATAGTTGCATGTTTTACGTGTGGAAGAAAAAACAACAATTATCCATCCAGGGGGCAGATATTTTTGTTTCCATGAGCAAGGTGTTTTTTATACCAATCGTATATTTTTGTTTTGTAGTTCCATAAGTTGCAGTACGTTTTCACTGCAATCTCTAGGAATTTATATAGCGTAACTCAAACTTGGATTCTCCCTCCCTCCATCCGTTTTGCGGATGTGGAGGCGCTCAGGCGCCATGTTTTGGCGGGAGAAGTCCATCACCTTCAATTATTGAATCAACAACTTGTGAAGCGACGCGAAATGTGGCTCGGTCTGGTTGTAGGAAACCCGACTCGATCGGAAATCAAGATTCCAGGTGGATTTGGCACGAAGAATCGGGGCCGTCGATTCTAGCCTAGTTCCGTGCTACAGTAGCACTGGCCTTCATCAACTGCTTCTTTCTCGCCACTGCCTGCTTTTGCCTGCATCGAATCACCCACACACACTGCCTGTATTTGTTGGCGCCATCCGCCATTGCTGCATTATGCATTCGGCCGTTTACCTTCCATTCCGTCTCGTCCTCCCTCCCCACCCAGCGATCCGTTCTGTTCCCCACTTTCACGTTCAGCCTGGTTTGCTGCTGCACGTTGCTGCTGCTGCTGCTGTGGCTGCCTCTCATCGCAACCCTTGTCAGCCTGGTACAGTATGTGCATCCACGCGTGCTTGCTTTCCTGTCGAAAGAGGAGGTTGGCGAGGGACATGCCTCGACTCTAACCAAACGCCAGTTTCCTTACCCTGATCCATGAATCGTGAATCGCGATTGCACGTGATTTTCTGTTAATCACACCAGCCTGCTCAGTTCGCACCGTCGCTTCACTCACCTCGTCCGTGTTTCACACTCATCAGCAGAATTACTCCGCATAGTGAGCAATTTAGAGTGAGAAACTGTATATTACGTGTGCCACCACGGGGCGATCTAAGCCAGCTACACCGCTGGCGAAGCATCCTTCAAATCAGCTAGTTTACTGCTTGTGCAGTATCCCCCACGTGCTGCCCTCTGTTTACAGCACAGTCAGGAGGCGGCTCCTGTTATTCAACCCGAGCCAAGTCAACTGCTGGCCACGTGGCTGCCAGCAGTTGGATCCGTCACTGCTGCCAGCCACTGAGTGGCTTGTAACAGCACCGTGCAGCCAACAAAAACAGCCTAGAAATGCGGCTGTACAGGGATAGGCGATAGTATCCGCTTGTGGTGGCGTAAGCGACTGCTCGATCCGTTGAAAATGCGTCGCTTCGCTAACAGCCTGCCTCGGCTCGACCGCTTCCCCTCTACCCTCCCCCGGCACTCCTCCCCCCAACCCAACCCCTCCTTTTCCCCAAAGCCTGCCTAGGGGCCCGCTCGCCTCAGGGAGCACCTGGCGCGAGCCACGTCGACCCTGTAATGATGTCTGATATGCAGGAAAAGAAGGGCGATCACGAAATCACGGATCGGTTGCACAGTACCGCGCGGCGATGATCACGAAGGAAATGATGACTAATTTCCTGGGAAGGGAAGGAAGGGCGACCACGAAGGAAATTATGCCTAAATCGCTGGGAAGAGAAGGAAGGGCGATCACGAAGGCGCCGATCGGTTGCACAGTACCGCGCAGCGACGATCTCGACTAGCGCTGATCGCCCTGAGTTTGAGATATCGCTGATCATCTTCCGCACAAGCGAGCGAGTAGACCAGGTTACTGTTGGAAATCTCCTTTTCAAGCAGCAACGTCTTGTTATCGCAGACACTGTATCGTCCAGCGACGGAACCTGGCCAGGAAATTTGTGAATCTCGATTTGCTTTCGCCGGGAATGGACGGCTCGACAGGCGCCGCCGGTTCTTACGCCTCGCTTGGCGGCAGCAGCAGGTCGTTGAGTGCATTACCCCTCTCGACCATCCATGAGGGTGCGAGCCGCTGGCAACGGCGACCATCCATCCATGAGGCAACGGCGGCGACGGAATCGTCAGCGGCGTCGCCGTCGTCGTCTGCGACGTCGTCGCCGCGAAGGCAGCAGCAGCGCGAAAGCTTGCGACAGCTGCGGGAGCGGATGGCGCAGATCGACCGGCGGTTCGCAATGCGATTGGCGGAAGCCGATGCGGCAACGCGCCGCGGCGCAATGATGACAGTGACCCCCCCGTTTGACTCGCCACTGCATGATGCGGAGCGATCAGCGCATCACCACGATTCGGTATGCCGGATTTTCCCGCTCGGTACAGTCACAAAGCAGCGCAAGAGCTGCTGCGAATTCGACAGCGGCTCTTCTACTAGTAGTAACGCCGAAGCAGCAGCAGCTCTAGTGTTTCCAAAAGCCGCGTCCGACCCTGGGCCAGACCCGCTTCTGCGAGCCGCTTCGTTAGGATCTGTTAGAAGGCGCCATCCTTTTCGTGTGCCAGGTGCGGAAACCCTAAATGAGGCTGGATGGTTGCGGCTGCTTGCGGGGACGCGGAGTGGCCCAGCGACAGTGGCAACTTCGACCGACGGTCACCGTGACTTCTCCGCGTCACGCCCCGCTAACGCAGCAGGCGGCCGTGCGATTGCTCACGACGCGGTTTCTGATCAGACGCTGATTGCTATCGCGGCAAATAGGATATCTAGAATCGGCAAAGGCGGTGGACACTTGGAGGCTAAATTGGCTGGGCATAGGCGATCATCGCCTCACCCTGGCAACGAGGCGCCCCTTTTTATTGAAAGCAGCGGGGATGTCTTAAAGCTCGAAAACTCTAGCAACTCCCTCGTACCGCCGGAGTTAGAAGGGGCCGAGCGCTATTTGCGGAGGGTAGCAGGTGCTATGGATACAGGTGGAGGTGTGCGGCTGTTCGGTAGAGAGGAGTGCCCAAGTGTTGACGGCCTGAAGTTTTCCAGCTGGGAGGCTGCTGTTACAGCATTAGTAATATCAACGCTAGTGGGAATTTTGATTATAACTCTTATTACCCTTTTCCTGCCATGGTAGGCAGTGTTCTTATAAATTGTGCCTTTTCTACATGGCAGTGTCAGTTTCACTGGAGTATTTTACCATGCTTCCAAATGCTGTGTTGGGTATCTTCATTGTAATTTCTAGCCGCACTTTTACTTCCCACTCATATAAAAACACATTGCCATTATTTCCACATGGTAAGATTCACCTCATTTTGCTTTTTCATTAGAATGCATGGATGTCATTGCCTATATTCCAGCTAGTGAATGGTGTAGAATTTTGACTCCATGAGTGCGTCGAGTTAAAGCTGAAGTATACATTTGTCATCCAGGTTTTGGGTTTAGAAAGTCACCTCACGGTCTCACAGGCAAACTTTCAAATTTCAAAAGTTTTTGAACCCCTTCTGTCAAATGTATACGAAAGCTTTAACTTTGACAGAAGCTTTCGTATACACCCCCCTGCTGCCTCTTCTTCCTCCCCCACCCTGATTACACTGCTGCTTTCAAGGCGCTAGCATTCTTTCTTTGTCCTTCCCTCCCTCCAGACCAGTTCACAGGTGCAAATATCAGGCTTCCACCCCTCCATTGACAGCCAACCCCTCTGCTGCCTCTTCCTTACCTCAGTAGTCGCCTGCGTGTGTGTGTCCTCCCTTCCCTCCCTCCCTCCCTCCCTCCAGACCAGCTGTCAGGTGAAAATATCAGGCCTCCACCCCTCCATCGACAGCCACCCCCCTGCTGCCAAAGCGGTGCGTCAGGAGAGAGAGAAGCTGGAGTTGTGGTTGTCGAGTTGACTCAATAGTTGGTCATTCAGCAGTTTCACGACCACCGGGTGGGTGCTGGTGCACCAGGTGAGATCAGGTGCAGTGCGGTGGAAAGCGGTGCAAGGAAAGAGAGGAGATGGGGTTGTTTTGTAAGTGCTGGGTCGACTCAGCAGCTGCATGACGACTGGGTGGGTGCTGGTGCACCAGGTGAGATACGGTGGAGTGTGGCACAAAGTGGTACACCGGGAAAGAGGAGATGAAGCTGGTGATCCAGATGGGGTTGTGTGATCGTTGAGTTGGTTCACTATTTGAGCATTCAGCAGTTGCACGACCACAGGCTGGTGCTGGTGCTCCAGATGAGATGCGGTGGAGTGCGGTGCAACATGGTGCATTAGCAGGAATTGTGATTGTGAAGTCAACTTAGCAGTTGATCATTCCGCAGCTGCACGACCACAGGTTGGTGCCGGTGCTCCAGGTGAAATACGGTGCTCAAACTTGCCAGTGACGAGATTTATGACGCCTGGAAAGCCAGTGACGTACAGATGCACATGCCTGGAAAGCCAGTGACGTACAGATGCACATGCCTGGAAAGCCAGTGACGTACAGATGCACATGCCTGGAAGGCCAGTGACGTACAGATGCACATGCCTGGAAAGCCAGTGACGTACAGATGCACATGCCTGGAAAGCCAGTGACGTACAGATGCACATGCCTGGAAAGCCTGAAACTTCCCCAAACTCTGTACTTGCACGCTTGTTGTCCTGCGTGCTGACAAGATTCCTTCTACTGCGGATTGACAGAGGAGGAGGTGAAGCACGCCAGTGACGACATCTGAGGCGCCTTATAAGCCAGTGACATACACATGCGACATGCGTGTTCCCCAAAATCTCTGCTTGCTGGCTGAGAGGACTCCTTTTCCCAAGGGTTGACAGAGGAGGAGCTATTTCAGGCAAGGGCATGTGCACTAAAGGGGAAAACCCGTTTGCTTTCGCTTGCCTTTTTCCTCGCTTGCTTGCATGGTGACAGGATTCCTTCTACCGAGGGTTGACAGAGGAGAAGTGTTTTTGGTGCGCTAAGCTGGTAACCCCGCGTGTTCTCACTTGCTTCCTTCCGTGCTTGCTTGCTTGCATGCTGACAGGACTCCTTCTACCGAGGGTTGACAGAGGAGAAGTGTTTTTGGTGCGCTAAGCTGGTAACCCCGCGTGTTCTCACTTGCTTCCTTCCGTGCTTGCTTGCTTGCTTGCTTGCATGCTGACAGGACTCCTTCTACCGAGGGTTGACAGAGGAGAAGTGTTTTTGGTGCGCTAAGCTGGTAACCCCGCGTGTTCTCACTTGCTTCCTTCCGTGCTTGCTTGCTTGCATGCTGACAGGACTCCTTCTACCGAGGGTTGACAGAGGAGAAGTGTTTTTGGTGCGCTAAGCTGGTAACCCCGCGTGTTCTCACTTGCTTCGTTCCGTGCTTGCTTGCTTGCTTGCTTGCTTGCATGCTGGCAGGACTCCTTCTACCGAGGGTTGACAGAGGAGAAGTGTTTTTGGTGCGCTAAGCTGGTAACCCCGCGTGTTCTCACTTGCTTCCTTCCGTGCTTGCTTGCTTGCTTGCTTGCTTGCTTGCATGCTGACAGGACTCCTTCTACCGAGGGTTGACAGAGGAGAAGTGTTTTTGGTGCGCTAAGCTGGTAACCCCGCGTGTTCTCACTTGCTTCCTTCCGTGCTTGCTTGCTTACTTGCATGCTGACAGGATTCCTTCTACCGAGGGTTGACAGAGGAGAAGTGTTTTTGGTGCGCTAAGCTGGTAACCCCGCGTGTTCTCACTTGCTTCCTTCCGTGCTTGCTTGCTTGCTTGCTTGCATGCTGACAGGACTCCTTCTACCGAGGGTTGACAGAGGAGAAGTGTTTTTGGTGCGCTAAGCTGGTAACCCCGCGTGTTCTCACTTGCTTCCTTCCGTGCTTGCTTGCTTGCTTGCTTGCTTGCATGCTGACAGGATTCCTTCTACCGAGGGTTGACAGAGGAGAAGTGTTTTTGGTGCGCTAAGCTGGTAACCCCGCGTGTTCTCACTTGCTTCCTTCCGTGCTTGCTTGCTTGCTTGCTTGCATGCTGACAGGACTCCTTCTACCGAGGGTTGACAGAGGAGAAGTGTTTCTGGTGCGCTAAGCTGGTAACCCCGCGTGTTCTCACTTGCTTCCTTCCGTGCTTGCTTGCTTGCTTGCTTGCTTGCATGCTGACAGGACTCCTTCTACCGAGGGTTGACAGAGGAGAAGTGTTTTTGGTGCGCTAAGCTGGTAACCCCGCGTGTTCTCACTTGCTTCCTTCCGTGCTTGCTTGCTTGCTTGCTTGCATGCTGACAGGACTCCTTCTACCGAGGGTTGACAGAGGAGAAGTGTTTTTGGTGCGCTAAGCTGGTAACACCGCGTGTTCTCACTTGCTTCCTTCCGTGCTTGCTTGCTTGCTTGCTTGCTTGCTTGCTTGCATGCTGGCAGGACTCCTTCTACCGAGGGTTGACAGAGGAGAAGTGTTTTTGGTGCGCTAAGCTGGTAACCCCGCGTGTTCTCACTTCCTTCCTTCCGTGCTTGCTTGCTTGCTTGCATGCTGACAGGATTCCTTCTACCGAGGGTTGACAGAGGAGAAGTGTTTTTGGTGCGCTAAGCTGGTAACCCCGCGTGTTCTCACTTGCTTCCTTCCGTGCTTGCTTGCTTGCTTGCTTGCTTGCATGCTGACAGGACTCCTTCTACCGAGGGTTGACAGAGGAGAAGTGTTTTTGGTGCGCTAAGCTGGTAACCCCGCGTGTTCTCACTTGCTTCCTTCCGTGCTTGCTTGCTTGCTTGCTTGCATGCTGACAGGATTCCTTCTACCGAGGGTTGACAGAGGAGAAGTGTTTTTGGTGCGCTAAGCTGGTAACCCCGCGTGTTCTCACTTACTTCCTTCCGTGCTTGCTTGCTTGCTTGCTTGCTTGCTTGCATGCTGGCAGGACTCCTTCTACCGAGGGTTGACAGAGGAGAAGTGTTTTTGGTGCGCTAAGCTGATAACCCCGCGTGTTCTCACTTGCTTCCTTCCGTGCTTGCTTGCTTGCTTGCTTGCATGCTGGCAGGACTCCTTCTACCTAGGGTTGACAGAGGAGAAGTGTTTTTGGTGCGCTAAGCTGGTAACCCCGCGTGTTCTCACTTGCTTCCTTCCGTGCTTGCTTGCTTGCTTGCTTGCTTGCTTGCATGCTGACAGGACTCCTTCTACCGAGGGTTGACAGAGGAGAAGTGTTCTTGGTGCGCTAAGCTGGTAACCCCGCGTGTTCTCACTTGCTTCCTTCCGTGCTTGCTTGCTTGCTTGCTTGCTTGCTTGCTTGCTTGTTTGCATGCTGGCAGGACTCCTTCTACCGAGGGTTGACAGAGGAGAAGTGTTTTTGGTGCGCTAAGCTGGTAACCCCGCGTGTTCTCACTTGCTTCCTTCCGTGCTTGCTTGCTTGCTTGCTTGCTTGCTTGCTTGTTTGCTTGCTTGTTTGCATGCTGGCAGGACTCCTTCTACCGAGGGTTGACAGAGGAGAAGTGTTTTTGGTGCGCTAAGCTGGTAACCCCGCGTGTTCTCACTTGCTTCCTTCCGTGCTTGCTTGCTTGCTTGCTTGCTTGCTTGCTTGCTTGCTTGCTTGTTTGCTTGCTTGTTTGCATGCTGGCAGGACTCCTTCTACCGAGGGTTGACAGAGGAGAAGTGTTTTTGGTGCGCTAAGCTGGTAACCCCGCGTGTTCTCACTTGCTTCCTTCCGTGCTTGCTTGCTTGCTTGCTTGCTTGCTTGCATGCTGACAGGACTCCTTCTACCGAGGGTTGACAGAGGAGAAGTGTTTTTGGTGCGCTAAGCTGGTAACCCCGCGTGTTCTCACTTGCTTCCTTCCGTGCTTGCTTGCTTACTTGCATGCTGACAGGATTCCTTCTACCGAGGGTTGACAGAGGAGAAGTGTTTTTGGTGCGCTAAGCTGGTAACCCCGCGTGTTCTCACTTGCTTCCTTCCGTGCTTGCTTGCTTGCTTGCTTGCATGCTGACAGGACTCCTTCTACCGAGGGTTGACAGAGGAGAAGTGTTTTTGGTGCGCTAAGCTGGTAACCCCGCGTGTTCTCACTTGCTTCCTTCCGTGCTTGCTTGCTTGCTTGCTTGCTTGCATGCTGACAGGATTCCTTCTACCGAGGGTTGACAGAGGAGAAGTGTTTTTGGTGCGCTAAGCTGGTAACCCCGCGTGTTCTCACTTGCTTCCTTCCGTGCTTGCTTGCTTGCTTGCTTGCATGCTGACAGGACTCCTTCTACCGAGGGTTGACAGAGGAGAAGTGTTTCTGGTGCGCTAAGCTGGTAACCCCGCGTGTTCTCACTTGCTTCCTTCCGTGCTTGCTTGCTTGCTTGCTTGCTTGCATGCTGACAGGACTCCTTCTACCGAGGGTTGACAGAGGAGAAGTGTTTTTGGTGCGCTAAGCTGGTAACCCCGCGTGTTCTCACTTGCTTCCTTCCGTGCTTGCTTGCTTGCTTGCTTGCATGCTGACAGGACTCCTTCTACCGAGGGTTGACAGAGGAGAAGTGTTTTTGGTGCGCTAAGCTGGTAACACCGCGTGTTCTCACTTGCTTCCTTCCGTGCTTGCTTGCTTGCTTGCTTGCTTGCTTGCTTGCATGCTGGCAGGACTCCTTCTACCGAGGGTTGACAGAGGAGAAGTGTTTTTGGTGCGCTAAGCTGGTAACCCCGCGTGTTCTCACTTGCTTCCTTCCGTGCTTGCTTGCTTGCTTGCATGCTGACAGGATTCCTTCTACCGAGGGTTGACAGAGGAGAAGTGTTTTTGGTGCGCTAAGCTGGTAACCCCGCGTGTTCTCACTTGCTTCCTTCCGTGCTTGCTTGCTTGCTTGCTTGCTTGCATGCTGACAGGACTCCTTCTACCGAGGGTTGACAGAGGAGAAGTGTTTTTGGTGCGCTAAGCTGGTAACCCCGCGTGTTCTCACTTGCTTCCTTCCGTGCTTGCTTGCTTGCTTGCTTGTTTGCTTGCTTGTTTGCATGCTGGCAGGACTCCTTCTACCGAGGGTTGACAGAGGAGAAGTGTTTTTGGTGCGCTAAGCTGGTAACCCCGCGTGTTCTCACTTGCTTCCTTCCGTGCTTGCTTGCTTGCTTGCTTGCTTGCTTGCTTGTTTGCTTGCTTGTTTGCATGCTGGCAGGACTCCTTCTACCGAGGGTTGACAGAGGAGAAGTGTTTTTGGTGCGCTAAGCTGGTAACCCCGCGTGTTCTCACTTGCTTCCTTCCGTGCTTGCTTGCTTGCTTGCTTGCTTGCTTGCTTGCTTGCTTGTTTGCATGCTGGCAGGACTCCTTCTACCGAGGGTTGACAGAGGAGAAGTGTTTTTGGTGCGCTAAGCTGGTAACCCCGCGTGTTCTCACTTGCTTCCTTCCGTGCTTGCTTGCTTGCTTGCTTGCTTGCTTGCATGCTGACAGGACTCCTTCTACCGAGGGTTGACAGAGGAGAAGTGTTTTTGGTGCGCTAAGCTGGTAACCCCGCGTGTTCTCACTTGCTTCCTTCCGTGCTTGCTTGCTTACTTGCATGCTGACAGGATTCCTTCTACCGAGGGTTGACAGAGGAGAAGTGTTTTTGGTGCGCTAAGCTGGTAACCCCGCGTGTTCTCACTTGCTTCCTTCCGTGCTTGCTTGCTTGCTTGCTTGCATGCTGACAGGACTCCTTCTACCGAGGGTTGACAGAGGAGAAGTGTTTTTGGTGCGCTAAGCTGGTAACCCCGCGTGTTCTCACTTGCTTCCTTCCGTGCTTGCTTGCTTGCTTGCTTGCTTGCATGCTGACAGGATTCCTTCTACCGAGGGTTGACAGAGGAGAAGTGTTTTTGGTGCGCTAAGCTGGTAACCCCGCGTGTTCTCACTTGCTTCCTTCCGTGCTTGCTTGCTTGCTTGCTTGCATGCTGACAGGACTCCTTCTACCGAGGGTTGACAGAGGAGAAGTGTTTCTGGTGCGCTAAGCTGGTAACCCCGCGTGTTCTCACTTGCTTCCTTCCGTGCTTGCTTGCTTGCTTGCTTGCTTGCATGCTGACAGGACTCCTTCTACCGAGGGTTGACAGAGGAGAAGTGTTTTTGGTGCGCTAAGCTGGTAACCCCGCGTGTTCTCACTTGCTTCCTTCCGTGCTTGCTTGCTTGCTTGCTTGCATGCTGACAGGACTCCTTCTACCGAGGGTTGACAGAGGAGAAGTGTTTTTGGTGCGCTAAGCTGGTAACACCGCGTGTTCTCACTTGCTTCCTTCCGTGCTTGCTTGCTTGCTTGCTTGCTTGCTTGCTTGCATGCTGGCAGGACTCCTTCTACCGAGGGTTGACAGAGGAGAAGTGTTTTTGGTGCGCTAAGCTGGTAACCCCGCGTGTTCTCACTTGCTTCCTTCCGTGCTTGCTTGCTTGCTTGCATGCTGACAGGATTCCTTCTACCGAGGGTTGACAGAGGAGAAGTGTTTTTGGTGCGCTCAGCTGGTAACCCCGCGTGTTCTCACTTGCTTCCTTCCGTGCTTGCTTGCTTGCTTGCTTGCTTGCATGCTGACAGGACTCCTTCTACCGAGGGTTGACAGAGGAGAAGTGTTTTTGGTGCGCTAAGCTGGTAACCCCGCGTGTTCTCACTTGCTTCCTTCCGTGCTTGCTTGCTTGCTTGCTTGCATGCTGACAGGATTCCTTCTACCGAGGGTTGACAGAGGAGAAGTGTTTTTGGTGCGCTAAGCTGGTAACCCCGCGTGTTCTCACTTACTTCCTTCCGTGCTTGCTTGCTTGCTTGCTTGCTTGCTTGCATGCTGGCAGGACTCCTTCTACCGAGGGTTGACAGAGGAGAAGTGTTTTTGGTGCGCTAAGCTGATAACCCCGCGTGTTCTCACTTGCTTCCTTCCGTGCTTGCTTGCTTGCTTGCTTGCTTGCTTGCATGCTGGCAGGACTCCTTCTACCTAGGGTTGACAGAGGAGAAGTGTTTTTGGTGCGCTAAGCTGGTAACCCCGCGTGTTCTCACTTGCTTCCTTCCGTGCTTGCTTGCTTGCTTGCTTGCTTGCTTGCATGCTGACAGGACTCCTTCTACCGAGGGTTGACAGAGGAGAAGTGTTCTTGGTGCGCTAAGCTGGTAACCCCGCGTGTTCTCACTTGCTTCCTTCCGTGCTTGCTTGCTTGCTTGCTTGCTTGCTTGCTTGCTTGCTTGCTTGTTTGCATGCTGGCAGGACTCCTTCTACCGAGGGTTGACAGAGGAGAAGTGTTTTTGGTGCGCTAAGCTGGTAACCCCGCGTGTTCTCACTTGCTTCCTTCCGTGCTTGCTTGCTTGCTTGCTTGCTTGCTTGCTTGTTTGCTTGCTTGTTTGCATGCTGGCAGGACTCCTTCTACCGAGGGTTGACAGAGGAGAAGTGTTTTTGGTGCGCTAAGCTGGTAACCCCGCGTGTTCTCACTTGCTTCCTTCCGTGCTTGCTTGCTTGCTTGCTTGCTTGCTTGCTTGCTTGCTTGCTTGTTTGCTTGCTTGTTTGCATGCTGGCAGGACTCCTTCTACCGAGGGTTGACAGAGGAGAAGTGTTTTTGGTGACTAAGCTGGTAACCCCGCGTGTTCTCACTTGCTTCCTTCCGTGCTTGCTTGCTTGCTTGCTTGTTTGCTTGCTTGTTTGCATGCTGGCAGGACTCCTTCTACCGAGGGTTGACAGAGGAGAAGTGTTTTTGGTGCGCTAAGCTGGTAACCCCGCGTGTTCTCACTTGCTTCCTTCCGTGCTTGCTTGCTTGCTTGCTTGCTTGCTTGCTTGCTTGTTTGCTTGCTTGTTTGCTTGCTTGCTTGCTTGCTTGCTTGCTTGTTTGCTTGCTTGTTTGCATGCTGGCAGGACTCCTTCTACCGAGGGTTGACAGAGGAGAAGTGTTTTTGGTGCGCTAAGCTGGTAACCCCGCGTGTTCTCACTTGCTTCCTTCCGTGCTTGCTTGCTTGCTTGCTTGCTTGCTTGCTTGTTTGCTTGCTTGTTTGCATGCTGGCAGGACTCCTTCTACCGAGGGTTGACAGAGGAGAAGTGTTTTTGGTGCGCTAAGCTGGTAACCCCGCGTGTTCTCACTTGCTTCCTTCCGTGCTTGCTTGCTTGCTTGCTTGCTTGCTTGCTTGCTTGCTTGTTTGCATGCTGGCAGGACTCCTTCTACCGAGGGTTGACAGAGGAGAAGTGTTTTTGGTGCGCTAAGCTGGTAACCCCGCGTGTTCTCACTTGCTTCCTTCCGTGCTTGCTTGCTTGCTTGCTTGCTTGCTTGCTTGCTTGTTTGCTTGCTTGTTTGCATGCTGGCAGGACTCCTTCTACCGAGGGTTGACAGAGGAGAAGTGTTTTTGGTGCGCTAAGCTGGTAACCCCGCGTGTTCTCACTTGCTTCCTTCCGTGCTTGCTTGCTTGCTTGTTTGCTTGCTTGTTTGCATGCTGGCAGGACTCCTTCTACCGAGGGTTGACAGAGGAGAAGTGTTTTTGGTGCGCTAAGCTGGTAACCCCGCGTGTTCTCACTTGCTTCCTTCCGTGCTTGCTTGCTTGCTTGCTTGCTTGCTTGTTTGCTTGCTTGTTTGCTTGCTTGCTTGCTTGCTTGCTTGCTTGTTTGCTTGCTTGTTTGCATGCTGGCAGGACTCCTTCTACCGAGGGTTGACAGAGGAGAAGTGTTTTTGGTGCGCTAAGCTGGTAACCCCGCGTGTTCTCACTTGCTTCCTTCCGTGCTTGCTTGCTTGCTTGCTTGCTTGCTTGCTTGTTTGCTTGCTTGTTTGCATGCTGGCAGGACTCCTTCTACCGAGGGTTGACAGAGGAGAAGTGTTTTTGGTGCGCTAAGCTGGTAACCCCGCGTGTTCTCACTTGCTTCCTTCCGTGCTTGCTTGCTTGCTTGCTTGCTTGTTTGCTTGCTTGTTTGCATGCTGGCAGGACTCCTTCTACCGAGGGTTGACAGAGGAGAAGTGTTTTTGGTGCGCTAAGCTGGTAACCCCGCGTGTTCTCACTTGCTTCCTTCCGTGCTTGCTTGCTTGCTTGCTTGCTTGCTTGCTTGTTTGCATGCTGGCAGGACTCCTTCTACCGAGGGTTGACAGAGGAGAAGTGTTTTTGGTGCGCTAAGCTGGTAACCCCGCGTGTTCTCACTTGCTTCCTTCCGTGCTTGCTTGCTTGCTTGCTTGCTTGCTTGCTTGCTTGCTTGCTTGCTTGTTTGCTTGCTTGTTTGCATGCTGGCAGGACTCCTTCTACCGAGGGTTGACAGAGGAGAAGTGTTTTTGGTGCGCTAAGCTGGTAACCCCGCGTGTTCTCACTTGCTTCCTTCCGTGCTTGCTTGCTTGCTTGTTTGCTTGCTTGTTTGCATGCTGGCAGGACTCCTTCTACCGAGGGTTGACAGAGGAGAAGTGTTTTTGGTGCGCTAAGCTGGTAACCCCGCGTGTTCTCACTTGCTTCCTTCCGTGCTTGCTTGCTTGCTTGCTTGCTTGCTTGTTTGCTTGCTTGTTTGCTTGCTTGCTTGCTTGCTTGCTTGCTTGTTTGCTTGCTTGTTTGCATGCTGGCAGGACTCCTTCTACCGAGGGTTGACAGAGGAGAAGTGTTTTTGGTGCGCTAAGCTGGTAACCCCGCGTGTTCTCACTTGCTTCCTTCCGTGCTTGCTTGCTTGCTTGCTTGCTTGCTTGCTTGCTTGTTTGCTTGCTTGTTTGCATGCTGGCAGGACTCCTTCTACCGAGGGTTGACAGAGGAGAAGTGTTTTTGGTGCGCTAAGCTGGTAACCCCGCGTGTTCTCACTTGCTTCCTTCCGTGCTTGCTTGCTTGCTTGCTTGCTTGCTTGTTTGCATGCTGGCAGGACTCCTTCTACCGAGGGTTGACAGAGGAGAAGTGTTTTTGGTGCGCTAAGCTGGTAACCCCGCGTGTTCTCACTTGCTTCCTTCCGTGCTTGCTTGCTTGCTTGCTTGCTTGCTTGCTTGTTTGCTTGCTTGTTTGCATGCTGGCAGGACTCCTTCTACCGAGGGTTGACAGAGGAGAAGTGTTTTTGGTGCGCTAAGCTGGTAACCCCGCGTGTTCTCACTTGCTTCCTTCCGTGCTTGCTTGCTTGCTTGCTTGCTTGTTTGCTTGCTTGTTTGCATGCTGGCAGGACTCCTTCTACAGAGGGTTGACAGAGGAGAAGTGTTTTTGGTGCGCTAAGCTGGTAACCCCGCGTGTTCTCACTTGCTTCCTTCCGTGCTTGCTTGCTTGCTTGCTTGCTTGCTTGCTTGTTTGCTTGCTTGTTTGCATGCTGGCAGGACTCCTTCTACCGAGGGTTGACAGAGGAGAAGTGTTTTTGGTGCGCTAAGCTGGTAACCCCGCGTGTTCTCACTTGCTTCCTTCCGTGCTTGCTTGCTTGCTTGCTTGCTTGCTTGTTTGCTTGCTTGTTTGCTTGCTTGCTTGCTTGCTTGCTTGCATGCTGACAGGACTCCTTCTACCGAGGGTTGACAGAGGAGAAGCTGAAGCATGCCAGCGATTTCAAATTCGACCATCCTGGTAAGCTAGTAACCAAGGAGGTGAAGCGTGCCAGTAACTTCAGCTTCGACCGTCCTGGTAACCACAGCTCAGTTTGTATGCATATGGTTACTTACCACTGTAAGCGGTGCTGGTGGTAACCACTACCCCGTTTTGGGGTATTCTCAAGATTTCCTTAAGAATTGTTTAAGAACTCCTTGAGAATTGTCAAAAAACACCCTTCGTCTGTGTGCATATGGTTACCACTGTATGCGGCGCTGCTGATAACCGCCACCACGTTTCTTGCAAGATGGCCAAGGAAGAGCAGAAGCGTGCTAGTAACTTCAACTTCAAAAGTCCTGGGTAAGTTGGAAACTAGTCACTCAGTCAAGTTTCTACCCTTGTTGCTCTCAAGGAGGGTTGGTCGATAGAGTGATTGACCATCGTGGCACTACCTTACGACTTTCGAGGCGGCTCAAAAGGTTCCACCCTTGTTGCTCTGAATTAGGGTTGATCAATAGACTGAGTGACCATTGTGCCACTACCTCACTTGTGTTCCCGTGCCTCCTTCCCTCGTCTCCTCCCTCTGCTTCCTCCCTCTGCCTTGCCCACTCGTCTCCTCCCTCTGCCTTCTCCCTCTCACCCTCCCCACCAGTCCCCTACCTTTGACTTCCCTTCATCCTTCCTCTACCTCCTCCCTCTGCCTCCTCCCTGACTGCTCCCCTCCCTCCCTCACTCCCCTCAGTCACATTTGGCACGGACGCTCTGCTCTCAACCCTCTGCACTAAACTCTCATTGCTCTCAAGGAGCGTTGATCTGTGGCGATCCTAGCGGATGATTTCAATGTCTTTTCAACCTTGCTTTTGCACTCTTATCAGCACTCATAAATCTTAATGTTTTTTCCTGACATCTTATATTCCTGCAGCTGTGCCTCTGCCTCCTGCTGTGGCGATTGAGTCGGTCTTACATTTCGATGCGGAGGGTCGTGCGATCGACTTTGATGAGTGGCTGCTCGAAGTCAAGCTCTACCTGACGAGCCAGGTTCAGCAGGGCGTCTCCTTGTACGACCACGCTTCGGGTGAGCTCCCAACCCCGCCGTGTCCTTCTGATCTTGCCGCCGCTGATGCCACGCCGCCTTCCAGCGCGTGCCTTCCAGCGCCTTCTGCCGCTGACGCCACGCCGGCGCAGAAGGAGGAATACAGGAGTACAGGAGCGGCTAGCCTGGAGTACACGCGCTGGAAGGCACGCGACGCCGCTGACGCCACGGCGGCGCAGAAGGAGGAATATCGCGCGGCTCGCCTGGAGTACAGCCAGTGGAAGGCACGCGACGCTGCTGCACGCCTCGCCATCCGTCGCCACCTCCCGCTGGCCGAGCGGGGGCATTTCAACCAGGTGAAGACCGCGAAGGAGTGTTTGGATGCTATTATCGCTCGCTACTCCACTCCTTCGCCTGGTACTTTAGGCCGCCTCTTTCTGCCCTTCCTATTTCCTGATCTCCCTTCCTTCCACACCGTCGGTGACCTGGTCAGGCACCTGCGCTCGCTTGACGCTAGGTTCCGCGCTGCTTGCACTACTGAGTTTCTTGCTAAGAATCAGCCCCCCATGTATATCACACTGTATCTCCTCGCGACCCGCCTTCCTGATCGCTTCGTGGTTGCCCGCGATCACCTCCTCACTGTGCACCCCACGACTCTCACTATCGACCTCTTTGAGATGCGTCTCACTGAGATTGAGACTCCCCTATGCACCCTAGCCTTCGTTCATGGTACGGTGCTTCCCCCTATCTTTGAGGGGTGCGCCCCGTCTCTGCTCCGTGCCTCCGTTGCCTCTGCTGCTGGAGTTGAGCCTGTTGCCCCGACGAAGATTGCAGCAGTTGCTGCCTCTGGTGGGCAGCGACGTCGCAAGAGTGGTCGTAGGAGTGGAGGGGGTGGAGGTGGTGGTGGAGGCGGTGGAGGTGCTGGTACGGCTGGGAGGTCTGGCGCTGAAGAAGGTTCCGGGTTTGGTGGTACGGCCAGATGAGGTGCTGGTCCTGGGGGTGTGGCAGTGACGCAGCAGCAGCAGCAGTCGTCGCAGCAGCATCAGCAGATCCATCAGTGGGCCTCCCAGCAGCAGTGGGGACCTGGTGGCCTGGGGAGCATCGGCCACGGTGGCGGCCCGGACAGCTGGGTATCGCATCGCTGGGACGCCGGACCCTGCCAGTACTGACTTCTGACTGGTCCAGACGCTGGCACAGTCTGCAGGCGTCACGATCACTCCGCTGCGCGCTGCTTCCGCCGCCTCGACGACCTCTATCGTGACCGCTTTGGCCCTCATGTGGTCACCCCTGACTGGTTTGCGCTGTTGCAGCGTGGTTTGCCTGTGTTTACTATGGACATTTCTTATGTTTAATCTGCTTGCCTGCATCATCTATTTATAACCTTGCATGCCTTCATCTGCACCCGCACCACTCCGGCATGACTATGGGTACAGTACACATGCGCTTGGCCATTGTTATCTCGTGCGTTATGCTATTGACGTGCAAAAGTGGAATCTCCAATCGTTACGGCTGACAATCAGGAGCACCTTCCTTTGAGCCACCAACCAACCTCAAGCCCACGGTTTTTGCTACAGTTGCAAGCCAGCTTGCCTGGACACAACCACTGTCATTCATGCACTTACATTTCTACAATAGCTACAGGCTAGGCAGCCCTCATGTGTCTTGTCAATAGGACAGTGCGCGCTTTCATCAGTTACTAACATGCTTAAAATGTTGTTCGTTTCTTTGTTCAGTACTAGTTACACATTCAACATACTAGCTGGACATATGGGGTAACTACCAAAGAGATTTTGTTCAACTGATGTTTAACCCTTTGTTCTCTGAGATGGGCGCAGTGTGATGGTGATGAAAATTTGTGTTTCATCAGGTACCTACATGTGTGATGGGCTCAGTCTCAGCTTTGGTGTTTTGGGGTATACGGAGTGGTTGAGAGGAGGAGGCACAGAGGTGTAAAATGTATATCAATCGGCTGCTCCGACACTTGCATTCAGATTCTTGCTGGCACCTTTTCACAAATCCATTCCATGTTTGTGTTTTTCAATATATTAGGCAATTATGTTGCACCATCTGAAACAGAAAGTCGGGAATCATTGCTACATGAACCTTCACATACTGCAGCACCTTCAGCTGCGTCAAATCATATGCCAATAACTTCAATCGCACACAACCAAACAGGCTGAGCATCCTCAGCCATGTGGCAGTGCTGGTGGCAGTGCTGGTGGCAGTGCTGGTGGCAGTGCTGGTGGCAGTGGCAGAGAGGGGAATGATGGAGGGAGTGAGGTGGGATGCTGCAAGAGGAGGGATCCAATCTGGTAGGGAGAGAGTTTGGGAAAGGGTAACAATTACTAACTTAAGTTACAACATAAATAGTGCAGTTTACCATGGTGCATGATACTACAAGTGGAAATGATCAAGGACAAAGATGCAAAGAGTTTTGTTTGAGGCACCTCAATACCTCTCGTAAGGTACCAGTATTTACCGAGGACATCTGTCCACTCCACTGCTTTCTCTCCACTCATCCCCCCTCCCCTCTCACGATTCCCCCTCTCCACTCACCGTCTCCCCCTATTGACTCACCATCTCCTCCACACTTAGCATGGGAGTGTGAATGCGAGTGTGAGTATGATTTTGATTGTTATTGGGGGTGGGAGTTGGAGTGCAGGCATGGTTTGTATGTGACTGTGAGTGTGAGTGAGCCTGCGTATAAGTGGGAGTCTGTGTGTGTGTGTGTGTGTGTGTGTGAAGGCAGAGAGGTGCTGTTCTAGGGAGGGTGGGAATGCGAGTCTGAGACTGCTCTATGCAGCAGCAAGGCAGCAAGGAAAGAGTTGACCCCCTCTGACAACACTAACAGGTTGGCTTTAGAGGGAGCGGAAAGTAAACACGTTTCTAGGGAGGGTGGGATGAGGGGCACTGTGGGGGAGCGTGGGTAGGAGATTGGGTGGAAGTGTGGTTGGGAGTGTGGGCAGGAGTGTGGATGGGAGTGTGGGCAGGAGTGTGGATGGGAGTGTGGGCAGGAGTGTGGATGGGAGTGTGGGCAGGAGTGTGGATGGGAGTGTGGGCAGGAGTGTGGATGGGAGTGTGGGCAGGAGTGTGGATGGGAGTGTGGGCAGGAGTGTGGATGGGAGTGTGGGCAGGAGTGTGGATGGGAGTGTGGGCAGGAGTGTGGATGGGAGTGTGGGCAGGAGTGTGGATGGGAGTGTGGGCAGGAGTGTGGATGGGAGTGTGGGCAGGAGTGTGGATGGGAGTGTGGGCAGGAGTGTGGATGGGAGTGTGGGCAGGAGTGTGGATGGGAGTGTGGGCAGGAGTGTGGATGGGAGTGTGGGCAGGAGTGTGGATGGGAGTGTGGGCAGGAGTGTGGATGGGAGTGTGGGCAGGAGTGTGGATGGGAGTGTGGGCAGGAGTGTGGATGGGAGTGTGGGCAGGAGTGTGGATGGGAGTGTGGGCAGGAGTGTGGATGGGAGTGTGGGCAGGAGTGTGGATGGGAGTGTGGGCAGGAGTGTGGATGGGAGTGTGGGCAGGAGTGTGGATGGGAGTGTGGGCAGGAGTGTGGATGGGAGTGTGGGCAGGAGTGTGGATGGGAGTGTGGGCAGGAGTGTGGATGGGAGTGTGGGCAGGAGTGTGGATGGGAGTGTGGGCAGGAGTGTGGATGGGAGTGTGGGCAGGAGTGTGGATGGGAGTGTGGGCAGGAGTGTGGATGGGAGTGTGGGCAGGAGTGTGGATGGGAGTGTGGGCAGGAGTGTGGATGGGAGTGTGGGCAGGAGTGTGGATGGGAGTGTGGGCAGGAGTGTGGATGGGAGTGTGGGCAGGAGTGTGGATGGGAGTGTGGGCAGGAGTGTGGATGGGAGTGTGGGCAGGAGTGTGGATGGGAGTGTGGGCAGGAGTGTGGATGGGAGTGTGGGCAGGAGTGTGGATGGGAGTGTGGGCAGGAGTGTGGATGGGAGTGTGGGCAGGAGTGTGGATGGGAGTGTGGGCAGGAGTGTGGATGGGAGTGTGGGCAGGAGTGTGGATGGGAGTGTGGGCAGGAGTGTGGATGGGAGTGTGGGCAGGAGTGTGGATGGGAGTGTGGGCAGGAGTGTGGATGGGAGTGTGGGCAGGAGTGTGGATGGGAGTGTGGGCAGGAGTGTGGATGGGAGTGTGGGCAGGAGTGTGGATGGGAGTGTGGGCAGGAGTGTGGATGGGAGTGTGGGCAGGAGTGTGGATGGGAGTGTGGGCAGGAGTGTGGATGGGAGTGTGGGCAGGAGTGTGGATGGGAGTGTGGGCAGGAGTGTGGATGGGAGTGTGGGCAGGAGTGTGGATGGGAGTGTGGGCAGGAGTGTGGATGGGAGTGTGGGCAGGAGTGTGGATGGGAGTGTGGGCAGGAGTGTGGATGGGAGTGTGGGCAGGAGTGTGGATGGGAGTGTGGGCAGGAGTGTGGATGGGAGTGTGGGCAGGAGTGTGGATGGGAGTGTGGGCAGGAGTGTGGATGGGAGTGTGGGCAGGAGTGTGGATGGGAGTGTGGGCAGGAGTGTGGATGGGAGTGTGGGCAGGAGTGTGGATGGGAGTGTGGGCAGGAGTGTGGATGGGAGTGTGGGCAGGAGTGTGGATGGGAGTGTGGGCAGGAGTGTGGATGGGAGTGTGGGCAGGAGTGTGGATGGGAGTGTGGGCAGGAGTGTGGATGGGAGTGTGGGCAGGAGTGTGGATGGGAGTGTGGGCAGGAGTGTGGATGGGAGTGTGGGCAGGAGTGTGGATGGGAGTGTGGGCAGGAGTGTGGATGGGAGTGTGGGCAGGAGTGTGGATGGGAGTGTGGGCAGGAGTGTGGATGGGAGTGTGGGCAGGAGTGTGGATGGGAGTGTGGGCAGGAGTGTGGATGGGAGTGTGGGCAGGAGTGTGGATGGGAGTGTGGGCAGGAGTGTGGATGGGAGTGTGGGCAGGAGTGTGGATGGGAGTGTGGGCAGGAGTGTGGATGGGAGTGTGGGCAGGAGTGTGGATGGGAGTGTGGGCAGGAGTGTGGATGGGAGTGTGGGCAGGAGTGTGGATGGGAGTGTGGGCAGGAGTGTGGATGGGAGTGTGGGCAGGAGTGTGGATGGGAGTGTGGGCAGGAGTGTGGATGGGAGTGTGGGCAGGAGTGTGGATGGGAGTGTGGGCAGGAGTGTGGATGGGAGTGTGGGCAGGAGTGTGGATGGGAGTGTGGGCAGGAGTGTGGATGGGAGTGTGGGCAGGAGTGTGGATGGGAGTGTGGGCAGGAGTGTGGATGGGAGTGTGGGCAGGAGTGTGGATGGGAGTGTGGGCAGGAGTGTGGATGGGAGTGTGGGCAGGAGTGTGGATGGGAGTGTGGGCAGGAGTGTGGATGGGAGTGTGGGCAGGAGTGTGGATGGGAGTGTGGGCAGGAGTGTGGATGGGAGTGTGGGCAGGAGTGTGGATGGGAGTGTGGGCAGGAGTGTGGATGGGAGTGTGGGCAGGAGTGTGGATGGGAGTGTGGGCAGGAGTGTGGATGGGAGTGTGGGCAGGAGTGTGGATGGGAGTGTGGGCAGGAGTGTGGATGGGAGTGTGGGCAGGAGTGTGGATGGGAGTGTGGGCAGGAGTGTGGATGGGAGTGTGGGCAGGAGTGTGGATGGGAGTGTGGGCAGGAGTGTGGATGGGAGTGTGGGCAGGAGTGTGGATGGGAGTGTGGGCAGGAGTGTGGATGGGAGTGTGGGCAGGAGTGTGGATGGGAGTGTGGGCAGGAGTGTGGATGGGAGTGTGGGCAGGAGTGTGGATGGGAGTGTGGGCAGGAGTGTGGATGGGAGTGTGGGCAGGAGTGTGGATGGGAGTGTGGGCAGGAGTGTGGATGGGAGTGTGGGCAGGAGTGTGGATGGGAGTGTGGGCAGGAGTGTGGATGGGAGTGTGGGCAGGAGTGTGGATGGGAGTGTGGGCAGGAGTGTGGATGGGAGTGTGGGCAGGAGTGTGGATGGGAGTGTGGGCAGGAGTGTGGATGGGAGTGTGGGCAGGAGTGTGGATGGGAGTGTGGGCAGGAGTGTGGATGGGAGTGTGGGCAGGAGTGTGGATGGGAGTGTGGGCAGGAGTGTGGATGGGAGTGTGGGCAGGAGTGTGGATGGGAGTGTGGGCAGGAGTGTGGATGGGAGTGTGGGCAGGAGTGTGGATGGGAGTGTGGGCAGGAGTGTGGATGGGAGTGTGGGCAGGAGTGTGGATGGGAGTGTGGGCAGGAGTGTGGATGGGAGTGTGGGCAGGAGTGTGGATGGGAGTGTGGGCAGGAGTGTGGATGGGAGTGTGGGCAGGAGTGTGGATGGGAGTGTGGGCAGGAGTGTGGATGGGAGTGTGGGCAGGAGTGTGGATGGGAGTGTGGGCAGGAGTGTGGATGGGAGTGTGGGCAGGAGTGTGGATGGGAGTGTGGGCAGGAGTGTGGATGGGAGTGTGGGCAGGAGTGTGGATGGGAGTGTGGGCAGGAGTGTGGATGGGAGTGTGGGCAGGAGTGTGGATGGGAGTGTGGGCAGGAGTGTGGATGGGAGTGTGGGCAGGAGTGTGGATGGGAGTGTGGGCAGGAGTGTGGATGGGAGTGTGGGCAGGAGTGTGGATGGGAGTGTGGGCAGGAGTGTGGATGGGAGTGTGGGCAGGAGTGTGGATGGGAGTGTGGGCAGGAGTGTGGATGGGAGTGTGGGCAGGAGTGTGGATGGGAGTGTGGGCAGGAGTGTGGATGGGAGTGTGGGCAGGAGTGTGGATGGGAGTGTGGGCAGGAGTGTGGATGGGAGTGTGGGCAGGAGTGTGGATGGGAGTGTGGGCAGGAGTGTGGATGGGAGTGTGGGCAGGAGTGTGGATGGGAGTGTGGGCAGGAGTGTGGATGGGAGTGTGGGCAGGAGTGTGGATGGGAGTGTGGGCAGGAGTGTGGATGGGAGTGTGGGCAGGAGTGTGGATGGGAGTGTGGGCAGGAGTGTGGATGGGAGTGTGGGCAGGAGTGTGGATGGGAGTGTGGGCAGGAGTGTGGATGGGAGTGTGGGCAGGAGTGTGGATGGGAGTGTGGGCAGGAGTGTGGATGGGAGTGTGGGCAGGAGTGTGGATGGGAGTGTGGGCAGGAGTGTGGATGGGAGTGTGGGCAGGAGTGTGGATGGGAGTGTGGGCAGGAGTGTGGATGGGAGTGTGGGCAGGAGTGTGGATGGGAGTGTGGGCAGGAGTGTGGATGGGAGTGTGGGCAGGAGTGTGGATGGGAGTGTGGGCAGGAGTGTGGATGGGAGTGTGGGCAGGAGTGTGGATGGGAGTGTGGGCAGGAGTGTGGATGGGAGTGTGGGCAGGAGTGTGGATGGGAGTGTGGGCAGGAGTGTGGATGGGAGTGTGGGCAGGAGTGTGGATGGGAGTGTGGGCAGGAGTGTGGATGGGAGTGTGGGCAGGAGTGTGGATGGGAGTGTGGGCAGGAGTGTGGATGGGAGTGTGGGCAGGAGTGTGGATGGGAGTGTGGGCAGGAGTGTGGATGGGAGTGTGGGCAGGAGTGTGGATGGGAGTGTGGGCAGGAGTGTGGATGGGAGTGTGGGCAGGAGTGTGGATGGGAGTGTGGGCAGGAGTGTGGATGGGAGTGTGGGCAGGAGTGTGGATGGGAGTGTGGGCAGGAGTGTGGATGGGAGTGTGGGCAGGAGTGTGGATGGGAGTGTGGGCAGGAGTGTGGATGGGAGTGTGGGCAGGAGTGTGGATGGGAGTGTGGCAGGAGTGTGGATGGGAGTGTGGGCAGGAGTGTGGATGGGAGTGTGGGCAGGAGTGTGGATGGGAGTGTGGGCAGGAGTGTGGATGGGAGTGTGGGCAGGAGTGTGGATGGGAGTGTGGGCAGGAGTGTGGATGGGAGTGTGGGCAGGAGTGTGGATGGGAGTGTGGGCAGGAGTGTGGATGGGAGTGTGGGCAGGAGTGTGGATGGGAGTGTGGGCAGGAGTGTGGATGGGAGTGTGGGCAGGAGTGTGGATGGGAGTGTGGGCAGGAGTGTGGATGGGAGTGTGGGCAGGAGTGTGGATGGGAGTGTGGGCAGGAGTGTGGATGGGAGTGTGGCAGGGAGTGTGGATGGGAGTGTGGCAGGAGTGTGGATGGGAGTGTGGGCATGGAGTGTGGATGGGAGTGTGGGCATGGAGTGTGGATGGGAGTGTGGATGGGAGTGTGGATGGGAGTGTGGATGGGAGTGTGGATGGGAGTGTGGGCAGGAGTGTGGATGGGAGTGTGGGCAGGAGTGTGGATGGGAGTGTGGGCAGGAGTGTGGATGGGAGTGTGGGCAGGAGTGTGGATGGGAGTGTGGGCAGGAGTGTGGATGGGAGTGTGGGCAGGAGTGTGGATGGGAGTGTGGAGGGGAGTGTGGATGGGAGTGTGGATGGGAGTGTGGATGGGAGTGTGGGCAGGAGTGTGGATGGGAGTGTGGATGGGAGTGTGGATGGGAGTGTGGATGGGAGTGTGGATGGGAGTGTGGATGGGAGTGTGGATGGGAGTGTGGATGGGAGTGTGGATGGGAGTGTGGATGGGAGTGTGGATGGGAGTGTGGATGGGAGTGTGGATGGGAGTGTGGATGGGAGTGTGGATGGGAGTGTGGATGGGAGTGTGGATGGGAGTGTGGATGGGAGTGTGGATGGGAGTGTGGATGGGAGTGTGGATGGGAGTGTGGATGGGAGTGTGGATGGGAGTGTGGATGGGAGTGTGGATGGGAGTGTGGATGGGAGTGTGGATGGGAGTGTGGATGGGAGTGTGGATGGGAGTGTGGATGGGAGTGTGGATGGGAGTGTGGATGGGAGTGTCGGATGGGAGTGTGGATGGGAGTGTGGATGGGAGTGTGGATGGGAGTGTGGATGGGAGTGTGGATGGGAGTGTGGATGGGAGTGTGGATGGGAGTGTGGATGGAGTGTGGATGGGAGTGTGGATGGGAGTGTGGATGGGAGTTGTGGATGGGAGTGTGGATGGGAGTGTGGATGGCGGTGTGGATGGGAGTGTGGATGGGAGTGTGGATGGGAGTGTGGATGGGAGGTGGATGGGAGTGTGGATGGAGTGTGGATGGGAGTGTTGATGGGAGTGTGGATGGGAGTGTGGATGGAGTAGTGGATGGGAGGTGGATGGGAGTGTGATCGTGGAGTGTGGATGGGAGTCGTGGATGGAGTGTGGATGGAGTGTGGATGGAGATGGATGGAGTGTGGATGGGATTGTGGATGGCGAGTGTGGATGGGAGTGTGGATGGGAGTGTGGATGGGAGTGTGGATGGAGTGGATGGCATGTGGAGGGAGGTTTGATGGAGTGTGGATGGAGTGTGGATGGGAGTGTGGATGGGAGTGTGGATGGGAGTGTGGATGGGAGTGTGGATGGGAGTGTGGATGGGAGTGTGGATGGGAGTGTGGATGGGAGTGTGGATGGGAGTGTGGATGGGAGTGTGGATGGGAGTGTGGATGGGAGTGTGGATGGGAGTGTGGATGGGAGTGTGGATGGGAGTGTGGATGGGAGTGTGGATGGGAGTGTGGATGGGAGTGTGGATGGGAGTGTGGATGGGAGTGTGGATGGGAGTGTGGATGGGAGTGTGGATGGGAGTGTGGATGGGAGTGTGGATGGGAGTGTGGATGGGAGTGTGGATGGGAGTGTGGATGGGAGTGTGGATGGGAGTGTGGATGGGAGTGTGGATGGGAGTGTGGATGGGAGTGTGGATGGGAGTGTGGATGGGAGTGTGGATGGGAGTGTGGATGGGAGTGTGGATGGGAGTGTGGATGGGAGTGTGGATGGGAGTGTGGATGGGAGTGTGGATGGGAGTGTGGATGGGAGTGTGGATGGGAGTGTGGATGGGAGTGTGGATGGGAGTGTGGATGGGAGTGTGGATGGGAGTGTGGATGGGAGTGTGGATGGGAGTGTGGATGGGAGTGTGGATGGGAGTGTGGATGGGAGTGTGGATGGGAGTGTGGATGGGAGTGTGGATGGGAGTGTGGATGGGAGTGTGGATGGGAGTGTGGATGGGAGTGTGGATGGGAGTGTGGATGGGAGTGTGGATGGGAGTGTGGATGGGAGTGTGGATGGGAGTGTGGATGGGAGTGTGGATGGGAGTGTGGATGGGAGTGTGGATGGGAGTGTGGATGGGAGTGTGGATGGGAGTGTGGATGGGAGTGTGGATGGGAGTGTGGATGGGAGTGTGGATGGGAGTGTGGATGGGAGTGTGGATGGGAGTGTGGATGGGAGTGTGGATGGGAGTGTGGATGGGAGTGTGGATGGGAGTGTGGATGGGAGTGTGGATGGGAGTGTGGATGGGAGTGTGGATGGGAGTGTGGATGGGAGTGTGGATGGGAGTGTGGATGGGAGTGTGGATGGGAGTGTGGATGGGAGTGTGGATGGGAGTGTGGATGGGAGTGTGGATGGGAGTGTGGATGGGAGTGTGGATGGGAGTGTGGATGGGAGTGTGGATGGGAGTGTGGATGGGAGTGTGGATGGGAGTGTGGATGGGAGTGTGGATGGGAGTGTGGATGGGAGTGTGGATGGGAGTGTGGATGGGAGTGTGGATGGGAGTGTGGATGGGAGTGTGGATGGGAGTGTGGATGGGAGTGTGGATGGGAGTGTGGATGGGAGTGTGGATGGGAGTGTGGATGGGAGTGTGGATGGGAGTGTGGATGGGAGTGTGGATGGGAGTGTGGATGGGAGTGTGGATGGGAGTGTGGATGGGAGTGTGGATGGGAGTGTGGATGGGAGTGTGGATGGGAGTGTGGATGGGAGTGTGGATGGGAGTGTGGATGGGAGTGTGGATGGGAGTGTGGATGGGAGTGTGGATGGGAGTGTGGATGGGAGTGTGGATGGGAGTGTGGATGGGAGTGTGGATGGGAGTGTGGATGGGAGTGTGGATGGGAGTGTGGATGGGAGTGTGGATGGGAGTGTGGATGGGAGTGTGGATGGGAGTGTGGATGGGAGTGTGGATGGGAGTGTGGATGGGAGTGTGGATGGGAGTGTGGATGGGAGTGTGGATGGGAGTGTGGATGGGAGTGTGGATGGGAGTGTGGATGGGAGTGTGGATGGGAGTGTGGATGGGAGTGTGGATGGGAGTGTGGATGGGAGTGTGGATGGGAGTGTGGATGGGAGTGTGGATGGGAGTGTGGATGGGAGTGTGGATGGGAGTGTGGATGGGAGTGTGGATGGGAGTGTGGATGGGAGTGTGGATGGGAGTGTGGATGGGAGTGTGGATGGGAGTGTGGATGGGAGTGTGGATGGGAGTGTGGATGGGAGTGTGGATGGGAGTGTGGATGGGAGTGTGGATGGGGAGTGTGGATGGAGTGTGGATGGGAGTGTGGATGGGAGTGTGGATGGGAGTGTGGATGGGAGTGTGGATGGGAGTGTGGATGGAGTGTGGATGGGAGTGTGGATGGGAGTGTGGATGGGAGTGTGGATGGGAGTGTGGATGGGAGTGTGGATGGGAGTGTGGATGGGAGTGTGGATGGGAGTGTGGATGGGAGTGTGGATGGGAGTGTGGATGGGAGTGTGGATGGGAGTGTGGATGGGAGTGTGGATGGGAGTGTGGATGGGAGTGTGGATGGGAGTGTGGATGGGAGTGTGGATGGGAGTGTGGATGGGAGTGTGGATGGGAGTGGTGGATGGGAGTGTGGATGGGAGTGTGGATGGGAGTGTGGATGGGAGTGTGGATGGGGTGTGGCTGGGAGTGTGGATGGGAGTGTGGATGGGAGTGTGGATGGGAGTGTGGATGGGAGTGTGGATGGGAGTGTGGATGGGAGTGTGGATGGGAGTGTGGATGGATTGGTGAGTGTGGATGGGAGTGTGGATGGGAGTGTGGATGGGAGTGTGGATGGGAGTGTGGATGGGAGTGTGGATGGGAGTGTGGATGGGAGTGTGGATGGGAGTGTGGATGGGAGTGTGGATGGGAGTGTGGATGGGAGTGTGGATGGGAGTGTGGATGGGAGTGTGGATGGGAGTGTGGATGGGAGTGTGGATGGGAGTGTGGATGGGAGTGTGGATGGGAGTGTGGATGGGAGTGTGGATGGGAGTGTGGATGGGAGTGTGGATGGGAGTGTGGATGGGAGTGTGGATGGGAGTGTGGATGGGAGTGTGGATGGGAGTGTGGATGGGAGTGTGGATGGGAGTGTGGATGGGAGTGTGGATGGGAGTGTGGATGGGAGTGTGGATGGGAGTGTGGATGGGAGTGTGGATGGGAGTGTGGATGGGAGTGTGGATGGGAGTGTGGATGGGAGTGTGGATGGGAGTGTGGATGGGAGTGTGGATGGGAGTGTGGATGGGAGTGTGGATGGGAGTGTGGATGGGAGTGTGGATGGGAGTGTGGATGGGAGTGTGGATGGGAGTGTGGATGGGAGTGTGGATGGGAGTGTGGATGGGAGTGTGGATGGGAGTGTGGATGGGAGTGTGGATGGGAGTGTGGATGGGAGTGTGGATGGGAGTGTGGATGGGAGTGTGGATGGGAGTGTGGATGGGAGTGTGGATGGGAGTGTGGATGGGAGTGTGGATGGGAGTGTGGATGGGAGTGTGGATGGGAGTGTGGATGGGAGTGTGGATGGGAGTGTGGATGGGAGTGTGGATGGGAGTGTGGATGGGAGTGTGGATGGGAGTGTGGATGGGAGTGTGGATGGGAGTGTGGATGGGAGTGTGGATGGGAGTGTGGATGGGAGTGTGGATGGGAGTGTGGATGGGAGTGTGGATGGGAGTGTGGATGGGAGTGTGGATGGGAGTGTGGATGGGAGTGTGGATGGGAGTGTGGATGGGAGTGTGGATGGGAGTGTGGATGGAGTGTGGATGGGAGTGTGGATGGGAGTGTGGATGGGAGTGTGGATGGGAGTGTGGATGGGAGTGTGGATGGGAGTGTGGATGGAGTGTGGATGGGAGTGTGGATGGGAGTGGAGTGTGGATGGGAGTGTGGATGGGAGTGTGGATGGGAGTGTGGATGGGAGTGTGGATGGGAGTGTGGATGGGAGTGTGGATGGGAGTGTGGATGGGAGTGTGGATGGGAGTGTGGATGGGAGTGTGGATGGGAGTGTGGATGGGAGTGTGGATGGGAGTGTGGATGGGAGTGTGGATGGGAGTGTGGATGGGAGTGTGGATGGGAGTGTGGATGGGAGTGTGGATGGGAGTGTGGATGGGAGTGTGGATGGGAGTGTGGATGGGAGTGTGGATGGGAGTGTGGATGGGAGTGTGGATGGGAGTGTGGATGGGAGTGTGGATGGAGTGTGGATGGGAGTGTGGATGGGAGTGTGGATGGGAGTGTGGATGGAGTGTGGATGGATGGGAGTGTGGATGGGAGTGTGGATGGGAGTGTGGATGGGAGTGTGGATGGGAGTGTGGATGGGAGTGTGGATGGGAGTGTGGATGGGAGTGTGGATGGGAGTGTGGATGGGAGTGTGGATGGGAGTGTGGATGGGAGTGTGGATGGGAGTGTGGATGGGAGTGTGGATGGGAGTGTGGATGGGAGTGTGGATGGGAGTGTGGATGGGAGTGTGGATGGGAGTGTGGATGGGAGTGTGGATGGGAGTGTGGATGGGAGTGTGGATGGGAGTGTGGATGGGAGTGTGGATGGGAGTGTGGATGGGAGTGTGGATGGGAGTGTGGATGGGAGTGTGGATGGGAGTGTGGATGGGAGTGTGGATGGGAGTGTGGATGGGAGTGTGGATGGGAGTGTGGATGGGAGTGTGGATGGGAGTGTGGATGGGAGTGTGGATGGGAGTGTGGATGGGAGTGTGGATGGGAGTGTGGATGGGAGTGTGGATGGGAGTGTGGATGGGAGTGTGGATGGGAGTGTGGATGGGAGTGTGGATGGGAGTGTGGATGGGAGTGTGGATGGGAGTGTGGATGGGAGTGTGGATGGGAGTGTGGATGGGAGTGTGGATGGGAGTGTGGATGGGAGTGTGGATGGGAGTGTGGATGGGAGTGTGGATGGGAGTGTGGATGGGAGTGTGGATGGGAGTGTGGATGGGAGTGTGGATGGGAGTGTGGATGGGAGTGTGGATGGGAGTGTGGATGGGAGTGTGGATGGGAGTGTGGATGGGAGTGTGGATGGGAGTGTGGATGGGAGTGTGGATGGGAGTGTGGATGGGAGTGTGGATGGGAGTGTGGATGGGAGTGTGGATGGGAGTGTGGATGGGAGTGTGGATGGGAGTGTGGATGGGAGTGTGGATGGGAGTGTGGATGGGAGTGTGGATGGGAGTGTGGATGGGAGTGTGGATGGGAGTGTGGATGGGAGTGTGGATGGGAGTGTGGATGGGAGTGTGGATGGGAGTGTGGATGGGAGTGTGGATGGGAGTGTGGATGGGAGTGTGGATGGGAGTGTGGATGGGAGTGTGGATGGGAGTGTGGATGGGAGTGTGGATGGGAGTGTGGATGGGAGTGGATGGGAGTGGGGGAGTGTGGATGGGAGTGTGGATGGAGTGGGATGGAGTGTGGATGGGAGTGTGGATGGGAGTGTGGATGGGAGTGTGGATGGGAGTGTGGATGGGAGTGTGGATGGGAGTGTGGATGGGAGTGTGGATGGGAGTGTGGATGGGAGTGTGGATGGGAGTGTGGATGGGAGTGTGGATGGGAGTGTGGATGGGAGTGTGGATGGGAGTGTGGATGGGAGTGTGGGGAGAAATGTGGGCATGGCAAAAGGAAAGTAAACATGTTTCTAGGGAGGGTGGAATGAAGGGTATGGAAAAGAAAGAACGGAAGAAAGAAAAACCACGGGTGGGGGAACGTGTTTATGAGTGTGGAGGAGTGTAGGTGGGAGTGTGGGGGGGGGGGGGACTGTGGACAGGACACAAGGAAAGAGGAACTGCCATACCTGCCTTTGAAGCTCGGCGTGCACATATTAGCTGGCTTTGAAGGAATTTTATGTGGTGATGTAAGTGGTGAGGTAGCAGCTAGTATCTTTGTGGTGCCAGTGGTGCCAGTGGTGGCACCGGTGACAACTCACCGTAGAAAGACTAAGCCAAGTAGATTTGCTTTTTCGAGAACAACTGAAATCCATCAAACAACAAATAATTCATACCTATGGGACTGCACATGAGATCAGCCTTACATCTATAGC
Organism: Closterium sp. Naga37s-1; assembly: GCA_947471745.1. Lineage (NCBI taxonomy): Eukaryota > Viridiplantae > Streptophyta > Zygnematophyceae > Desmidiales > Closteriaceae > Closterium > Closterium sp. Naga37s-1. The sequence goes on from CANJKZ010000897.1 coordinate 962,053, forward strand.
AACCCAACCTTGGGCACCAGTGGTGCTTTGGGAAGTGGAGAGGAAAGGGCAGCACAGGAGAGTAGGGAGGGGATTAAGCGAGCCAGAAGGAGGCGGAGGGGTGAGTTGAAGGCAGAGAGGTGCTGTTCAGGAAAGACTGGGGCGGACTAGGTAAGTCTTTGCCTTTCAGGAAATACTGGGGGCAAAATAGGCAAAAACCCCCTTAAACCACCCCCCTCAACACAACCCCCTCAACCCCCACTCACCCGCACAGCCCTCTCTCCCCAATCACCCAAACAGCCCACTCACCCCACTCATCCACACACCACATTCACCCCACTCACCTCACTCACCCCACTCACCCCGCACACCCCACTCACCTCACTCACCCCACTCACCCGCACACCCCCTCACCCGCAAGGAGGCCTTGGGCAGGCGCGCAGGTGGGGCGACACTCAACCCACTCACCTGCACAGCCTTCCTACTCACCCTTCTCACCTGCACGAAGGCCTTGGGCAGGCGGGCAAGGGGAGACACAAGACGGCATCCAAGCAGGAGGTGCAGCAAGAGAGGGGAATGACCCACCTGATGTGAGACGTGCGCCCTTTGAGGAGATGTGCGTCCACCCGCACACCCTATTTAACAACTCACCCTACTCACCCACACACACACACCACTCACTCAACTCACCTGCACACCCCTCTCATCCCACTCACCCCTCTCATCCCACTCACCCCACTCACCACTCACCCCACTCACAAGCACACCAGGAGAGGTCATTTGTATGGGTGCCATTGAAGAGAGTGACTGAAACGGAAGGAACAAGAACCGGGGGGGGGGGGGAGGAGGAATGGGCAGGAGTTGGGTTTTAAGGTTTTGGTCTGTTTGATGGGGTATGAACAGAAGCCAGCAGGCCCAAATGGAGGGGTTTAATAGGTCGTTGTCAACATTGGTGTTGTTGAAAGAGTGACTGGAAAACTAGGGGTTGAGAGCGGCACAGAGTTATTGAGAGGGGTTAGGAGGAGAGGAACAGCGGGGTGAAGTACAGAGAGGTACATATAGGTTCAGCTGAGTTCAGAAAGGCAAACCCAGTGGAAGGGTTCAGTGAAGAGAGGAATTTGGCATGGAAAAGGCAGACGCCAACTGAGAGCTGGACGTTTATTTGTGATGATTACAGTGCAAATTCAAACAGAAGCGATGATGACAATTGGTCTAGTCAGATGTGGTGCACAATTTATCATCGTTTTTTGCTGTTTTTTGTCTACAGGGATTCTAAAACACGCCCGAGGGACTAGCAATACCGTAGCTCCTCCAAATTAGCCAACTTGGGATTAGCTTGTAATGACGATATCTGGAATATACCACTTACTCGAATCTGCCAGGACTTTCAACATCCATTACACAAAGTATGCACAACTACACACTCCACATATGCTCAGCAAAAAAGAAACATGACCCTTGACCAAATGCACTCAGATCACCATACACACTATGTTCCTGTCAGGCTAGTACTTCATGAATTTCAGCCCATGCATGTCCCGGAGTCCATAGCGCAGTGCACGAGACATTCCATCGAGCGCTTGCTTGCATCCTTTAACATCCAACTGCTGCAGCATCTTCAGCTCGGTCAAATCATCTGGCAAGGCCTTCAATTGCTTACAGCAAGAGAGTTTGAGTGTCCTGAGCCTGGTCAGCTGTGCAATCCTGGGAGGAAGGGAGCTGATGGAAGTAAAGTCAAGTGTAAGAATAGAGAGGCAGCTAAGCTGGGTGAGTGTTGATGGTAGCTGCTGCAGGGCCTTACATCCTGACAGATCCAGCTCAATCAACCTGGATAATGCTCCGATGCCATCGGGGATCGATGTCAGCTTGGGTGCTTCGACGACCTCTAACAATATCAGGTGTTGGAGCTGTGACAATGTGTCCGGCAGCTCCCTTAGCTCTTCAAGTTGGTACAATTGCAGCTCCCGTATATGCTGCAAAGCCAAACCCATGCTTCGTGGAAGGGTCTGAATCATTTTAGCACTGCAGAGACCCAGGATGTGGAGCTGAGAAAGTGATTCCAAGGGGAGTGGAAACTCATTGTTTGCCAACCCCAGCTCCAACTGCTGCAGGGAAATCTGAGACAGCGAATCAGCCCGGTTGTTTCTGTACCAGACCAGAATCTCAAGGGAGAGCGGCAGCGACAAAGGAAACCCACACAGTTGTCCGCACCATGTTATCCTTAGACACTTGAGCTCCATGAGGCTGCTTAGGCTTCTTGGCAGCAAAGAGAGCTGTTGACAACCCTCAATGATCAAGGTCACAAGACTAGTGAGCTCTGTAACGGAATCTCGTATCTCCCTGACATCACAGTCATGAATGTTGAGATGCTGCAGGTTGCTCAAATGGTCCAGACCGTCGGGAAGCACTGTAACTGCACACTTCCCAAGCTCAAGACTCGTTAGAGAAATCAGCTGAGCAAAGGAAGGAAAGAGCCGCTGCTTTGTGCAATGATGCATGTGAAGAGTCTCGAGGTTGCTGAGCCATCCAATCCTCTCTGGAAGCACCTTCAGCCAAATGTTTTTTAGACAACGCAGTAAGGGGCAGCCCCCCCTTTTTTCCCCGGTAGGTGACTCTCCTTGAAGGACCCAATCGCCAGCCCCAGCTGGAACCCATGTGTGGGTTGCGTGCCTATGCAGGACCCAATCACCTAGCTTCGATTGGGGACAACATAAGCTAGGCACCCGCTGGAACCCACAGCTGGCGATTGAACCAGTGTCACTAGTGGTTGAATATGTGGGTTGGCAGCTTATTTTCTCAAGATGCAGCTGAAGAAATTATGCTTTTTAGACAGTGGCGAGAACAGCTGCACTCACGCAGAGATAACGAACAAAATGACGGATCATTGGAATGCGGTGGTGGTCGCGCTGGAGTCCTCGGCGGCAGTCGAAAGGGGCCCTGACATCTGGCGGTTACGGGCTGCGCAAGCAAAGAAAAAGGGGGTCAGGACGCGGGTTGAGATCGCGCTCAAGGATGCGAATGGTGACCTCGGAGCGCTGCTGCCCAGGCTGTCGTCGTGTCTTCGGGCGTATTCGCGGGAGGAGAGGAAGAGGGTTGGTGCGACTAAAAGGCATCTGGAGAAGGAAGTGAGGCTCTTCCGGCAGCGGTTGTCGCAGAACCCGGACTGCCAACGGACGGGTGCTATCCTGCTAAAAAAAGAGGAACTTCTCGATGCATATGAAAAGAGCCATCAAGAAAAGCTGCAGGAGTGGCTCGGTGTTGAGGCGGAATTGGATGGGGGTTTTCTATCCGGGCAAATAAAGGTGCGGAAAGCCAATTTGGAAATGAAATCAGTTCAATTCAAGGGGGCCACTTACTCGGGAGCAAGAGAGGTGCTCACGGCGGCGACTGAGTTCTTCAAAGACTCTTTCGGATGTAGCGGGGAGGCGGTCCTGCAGGGGGAGCAGCCGGGGGCCATGTGCCGGACCTTGGGAGACGCCAGCCATATCGCCCTTGGTGCGCCCTGGTTAGAGGAAGAGGTTCGAACCGCAGTGCGCGAGCTAGCTACGGGGAAGTCGCCGGGGCAGGATGTTCTTCTGAAGGAGCTGTTCGAGCACAACTGGGACCTGCTCGGTCTGGCTCTGATGCGGTTCGTTGGAGATTTCATGCGAACGGCGACGCTACCCCGCAGTGTCACCACCACGGTCACGATCCTGCTGCACAAGAAAGGGAGCAAGGAGGAGTTAGGGACTTCAGGCCGATCACGTTGCTGAGCACGGTCTACAAGGTGTTGGCGAAAGTCATGGCGATGAGACCTAAAAAAATTCTGCATGAGGTGATCTCGGAGGATCAAGTGGGTTTTTTGCCCCGTCGGAAACTGGCGGATGCAGTCGTGGTGGTCGCTGACGCCATTAAGGCAGGGGCCAGCGGCAGGGAGGACTGGCTTCTCTTGATGGTCGACTTTCAAAAGGCCTTTGACTCCATCTCGAGGCCTTTTCTCTTTAGCACGCTACGAGGGATGGGCATCCCGGAGCAGATCATGTCTTGGGCGGAGGGCCTGCACAAGGACTCAGGGACACGACTGCACATCAATGTCTGGACAGGCGATAGAGTTGCAGTGGAGAAAGGGGTGCGGCAAGGTTGTCCGCTCGCACCGTACCTCTTTCTTTGCGCGGTGGAGCCGCTCTGCAAGGAGTTTGCGCGGCGGGGACTGGGCATCGGCGATACAGGCACGGGGAAGCTGGCATATCTGGGGTATGCCAATGACACGTCGCTCCTGCTGCAAGGGGAAGAGCAGCTGGCTGTCGCGGCCGCAGTGCTGGATAACTTCGGGAAGGCGTCAGAGCTGAGGGTGAACCAGGACAAAACGGTGGTGTTCTCGCTCGGGAGGAACAGAGGGAAGCCGCCGCCGGCCAGCCTGCGGTACAAATTGTTAACTGTTATAACGTTATGCGGAAGCGATTAAACTGGAACTACAAACAAAGCTTAGCAACACTTAACATCACTTGCAACCCTTCGAGTGTGACAGCTTGTCACCTCCTAGCCAAGGGCGTAATAAAAACGCAAGTGAGTAGTTATGCCTTGCATATGCTTATAGAACAAGTAAACTGGTCGAGCAGAGTTTCGGCAGCACCGTGATCGTTTCTACTCTCGTCAATACAAAGTAGTAGAATTCAAGTTTGGAAAAACGCGAATGCATTGGATTAATTTCGACAGGTACAAGCATACACATTTATATAAATTCTACGCACTGGCAAGAGCAAGCATAAAACAGTTGCTTAACTGGGTCGCAGGATTTCGCCAAGCTGTATTTGAAAACGGTTGTTCAACTCCTTGAACATTTGGCTATATCCCCCTCTTGTTAGAAACTGTCTTCAAATTGCACTTGTAACAGTTGCCCCTGACTCAAATGTGTACACTCATGAGACTCGCATGTGACTCCAATGTAGCTCTCATGAGTTCATGCGAGCTCACAGTTGTAAAACGGCTTTTACCGTTTGAAAAGCGAAATAACCGTTTTGTACCTGTGGCGAAATGATCATGCAAAGCGGCGTGACATTCGCGAGAAGTTTCCCGTCCCGTGAGTCAACTCGGAAAACAGTTTTCCAACTGTAAATTCCGAGCACCCCCTCGTGCCACACGCACGACCGATATTTTTTCTCGGTCGTGCTGTACAGCGCGCCATGATCACAATCATGCGCGTGCACAGTACGGGACAGGGCCGAAACGTGCCCTGTCTTGTTGCGATCGTGCTGTACAGCACTCTCGCAACAGTGCGCGGCACACGCCCGAGCCCTGAGGGGCCACACGCGCGTGCCAGGACCCACGCGTGGGTCTTGACTTTCGCGCCTTTGACCTGCGCGAAAAAAGTCAAGGCACCCCCCTTGACCAGTCAAACATTCGAGCCCCCCAGCACACCACTCACTCACATAAGCCTCGTATGAAATATTCGAGGCATATGGAACTTCAATGAGCCTCGCATAAATCATTCGAAGCTCGCCAATATGAGCCTCGCATGAAATATTTCTCATGTGACTTTCATGGGAACTCATTTGAGTTTCATGGGGCCTCATTTGAGACTTCGTGGGAGTCTCATTTGAGCGCATCATGTGAGCCTCATTTGAGCGCATCATGTGATCAGTGAAAACGAAACTGAAAATGCACAAACACAAAATGCAATTACGAATGAAAACGAAACACACAAAATGCAAGAACAAATGCACACAGAACATCACAAAATGAAAATGAAAATGCGCACACACACACAATGCAAAATGCGACGCAGGCGGCTGGTTGACGTGCAAAAATAAATATTTGCACCCAACAAACTCCCCCTCAAGCAGTCGCCTGCTTGCACTCACATTCATGAGCCTAGTTAAGGCTCATGCCACTCAGCTTAGCACAACGCCAATGAGGTTCCTCAGCCAGCCGCTTTGTGAGGAAATCAGCCGGCTGCTGCTGCGTCTTCACGTAGAGAGGCTCAAGGGCTCCCCTCTGCACTTCTTTGCGCAGCCAATGCCACTTGATGCGCATGTGCTTGGTAAGCCCATGCAGCACCGCGTTCTTGTCCATGGAGATAGCACTGGTATTGTCACAGAAGAGTGGGGTTGGTGTCTTCTGCTCGTGCCCAATCTCCTCCAGCAGCTTCCGCAGCCAAACCAGCTCCTTGGCCGCATGGTACATTGACATGTACTCAGCTTCAGCAGATGAACCTGCAGTTTCAACCTGCTTCTTCGATCTCCAGCTCACAGGTCCTCCTCCAATCACACACAGGTATCCACCCACTGAAGACATGTCCTCTTTCTTTGAAGCCCATGATGCATCAGCAAAACCTGTAAGGAACAACTCTCTTTCTCCCAGGTCCTCCCCCTTCTCCTTTAGAACCTCTATTCCCTTCTGCTTCTTTTGTGCCACAGCAGAGTACTGAACTCCAACAGTGGGATATGAGTTCAAGTATTGAATGATTCGATCAGCTGCGTCCACCTGCTCCTCGGTTGGATTCTGCACCACCCTAGCCAGCTGCCCTACAGCAAATGAGACGTCAGGCCGAGTGTGCACTGCTGCATAGAGCAAGCTTCCCACCACGGACTGAAACCGTGCTTGCTCTCGCTGATCCACCCCCTCGTTCTCTCCGGCCTTTACGAGCTTGAATTCGGATGGAAGTGGTGTGGCAACCTTCCTCCCGATTTTAATCTCATACTTCTGCCCCATGTCCTTGATGTATTTCTCCTGGTGCAGCTTCACCCACCCATTGCTGATGTCCCTCTCGATGTGCATGCCCAAGTAGTAATTTGCCTCCCCCAGGGTCTTACACTTGAAGTTTTGCATCAGCTTCTGCTGCACCTTCATCACCTCCTGCTTGCTGCTCCCAAACAACAGGATGTCATCCACATACACAAGGAACATGACGAGGGCCTCCTTCTCCCCCAAGAGGAAAAGGCTCTCATCACATGCACTCGCCTTGAAGCCCATCTCCTCTAACACCGAGGACAGCTTCTTGTACCAGCAGCGTGGTGCTTGTTTGAGGCCATAAATGGCCTTCTTCAACTTGCACACACGCTCGGTCCCATCCTCATAACCTAGCGGCTGCGACATGAACACCTCCACATCTATCAGCCCATAGAGAAAGGCTGTGGTGATATCCATCTGAACTATCACCCACCCTCACACAGCTGCACCGGCAAGTAGAACACGCAGTGTTGGCGACTTCGCAGTTGCAGCAAAGGTTTCCTTGAAGTCCTCCCTTTCTTTCTGTTGGTAACCCCTTGCAACCAGCCTACTCTTGTAAACTGACACCGCTCCTTTGTTGTCGGTTTTGATCCTGGGAATCCAGCCACAGCTTATGGCTTTCTTCCCCCTTGGTAGTGGCACCAGCTCCCATGTCCCATTTTTCCATTTGGCTGCCATGAAGCAATACACCTCCTCCTCTGCTTCCTCATCAGAATCACTGCTGCTCTCCAGCACCAGCAATGCATCATATTGCTGCTGCTCTCCCCTTGCTCCTCCGTAACCTTTCAACTTCAGTGCGGCTGCTTGCATCTGACTTTCGATCATGGGTGAAGGACCACGACCTATAAGTGGGGATTTGATTTGAGTTCTCCTTTGGGGGAGAGTGGGGGGAATCACACGTGTTATGGGATGGGGTTCTTCAGGTTCAGGCGTTGTCTCCACACTCTTAACCACGGGAAGTTCTGCTGCACCTTGCTCCTCATGTGCCGTTGCAATCTCCTCCCCATCCCTCTCCTCCTCCACCTCAAACCCCAGAGTTGCCTGCTGCAGTTGCTGCACGATCTGCTCCTTTGGCTGCTTGGAACAGTTCCCATAGGTGATGTCTTCCATGAACTTGACATCCCTACTGTCGAACACGAATCCCTTGCTCGGCTCCCATAGCAGCCACCCCTTCCTTTCCGCTGCCACACCTAAGTGCACACACCAAAAAGCCGTTGCACCCAGCTTATTGCGATGTACCTTGGGGATGTGGGCCACAGCCATGCAGCCAAACACACGCAGCATGTCAATGGGCGGCTTCCACCCTGTTCTTCACCACCGTGGCGTGGCGCACATCATGTGGCCACTTTGCGTTCCCCAAACCCGATTCAATGAGAATAGCCCGTGTTGTCTCCAGGACCGTGCGGTTTGCCCGTTCTGCTATGCCGTTGGATTGCGGTGTGTAGGAGGTGGTGAGCTCCCGAATGATGCCCTGCTTCTTTAACCATATAGTGAGTTCCTCCCCAAGGAATTCTCCACCCCTATCAGTCCTAATCCGCATCACCTTGTGCTCAGACTGCTTCTCTACCAACGGCAGCCACTCATCACGGATTATCACTGGCATGTGGTCCTTCTTCTTGATTGGGTATGCCCATGTCACTCGGCTCCAGTCGTCCACAATGGTGAGAAAGAACTTTTCACCACGCTCCCCGAGCACCGGCAGCGGCCCCACCACATCCATATGCACTAGCTCTAGCAGTTTCTTGCTGCCACCCTCGGTTGCATGGAACGGGAACCGAGTAAACTTGCTCAAAAGGCAAGTTTCACACTTGTGAGTTGCTGCTGCACCTATCAGCTTCAGCCCCTTAACCCCTTCCTCCTTGTGCAGTTGCTGCAGTGCGGGCATGGCAATGTGCCCGAGGCGACGGTGGGCTGTAATCCAGTCCGTTTCACCTCCCCTTGCTGAAACCTTCAGCTCCTCTGCAGCTACAGCGTTGCACTCCCCCTGAGAACCATTCCCCTTGTCCCAAGGCACCACCGGCAGCTGCCACATGGACTTGCAGATGTCCCTATTCTCGTGCAAATCCCAAAGCATCCGCTTTCCCAGCTGCCCCTTGAATGTTTTGGCACCCTCGGTAGATGTGCTCACCCCACACTTGGCCAGTTTCCTCAGGGAGATGAGGTTTGCCTTCAAATCAGGTACTAGCAGCACATCACTTAGCACCACCGGTTTGCCGTCGGCTCCCTTGAATGCAGCGCGCCCTGCCCCCGTCACCTTGAGCTCATGCCCGGAAGCCGACTTCACTTCAGCTATCGGTGCTGCCCCCACGTTGTCCAGGAGTTCAGCCCTTGGCGTCATAGTCCATGCTGCTCCCGAGTCCAAAATCCACGTGTTGAGCGGGTGCAGCTCAGCTCCAGCATGGGCAATCACTGCAACCTCGTCCGGCTCACCAACGTGGAAGAATTGACCGGCTTCCCTCTCCTCGTGTTCAGCCGGTTCATCATCGGCTACCGCACCGGCGCCGCTCGCATCTTGGGTCCTGTTGGAGGGGGTCCACCAAGTGGGTTTGGTCCTGCACTTAAACCACGGGTGACCCACCTTTTCGCAATACCAGCACTTGCCCTCCATTCTCCCAGGTCCCCTTCCACCTCCTCTACCACCTCGACCTCCACCACGTCCTGCTCCTCTACCGCCTTGCTGGTTAGAAGGCTCCTCATCCTTTGAAGCTCCTCTCCCAGCCCCTTGCCATTTCTTGCCTCTACCCCTCTTACCCCCTTGCATTGCATAGCTGCTGCTCCCCTCCTCTCCTCCCCTCAACTGACGCCTCCGGAAGTCTTCCTCGAGTATTTTGGTGCGAATCCACTCCAGAGTCCAGAAGCTTTGGTTTTGGGGAAGGCTAAGGCCGCTGGTGAAGACCATCCAAGACTCCGGCAGCAGCGACAGCATCTTCACACATTTTGTTTGCTCGGGGTAGGTTATGCCGGCAATAGCTAGCTTGGCGTAGAGATCCTTGAGCTTATCAAGGACGGGTTGGACATGTTCTCCTTCACTGAGGCGCAGAGTGGAGAGCTCTCTCTCTAAAATGAGAGTGGCTACAACTGAGGTAGGTGCATGAAGATCCTTGAGCACGGTCCACGCCTTTGGTCCGCACTCATCCTCTGGAAGTAAGTGCATGATATGCTGGCGTTGAGCAAGATCTAAGCTCTGAGAAAGGATGTAATATACAGCTGAGGAACGTTCGTCCCAATCGCCCTGAAGCTCCGGGTTGCTAGGGCGTTTCTCACTACCGATCATGACTTTAAGAAGTCCTATTTGCCGAAAATATAACTGCATCTTCCACGACCAGTCGTCATACCCTTCACCACTGAACTTGTCGACGGAGAAAGTTTTCAGCACTTCCCTTAGTAGTGGGCCATGGCTCGTCCGTGCTACCCTAGGCGCGGATACTCCAGATTCCTGGCTACCACTACTCGCGGGAGCTGAATTCCCTTCTTCTCCAGGCGACCCCATCGTTGGATACGTTCAAAACGACTAAGTACCCGCTCTGATACCACTTGTTAACTGTTATAACGTTATGCGGAAGCGATTAAACTGGAACTACAAACGAAGCTTAGCAACACTTAACATCACTTGCAACCCTTCGAGTGTGACAGCTTGTCACCTCCTAGCCAAGGGCGTAATAAAAACGCAAGAGAGTAGTTATGCCTTGCTTATGCTTATAGAACAAGTAAACTGGTCGAGCAGAGTTTCGGCAGCACCGTGATCGTTTCTACTCTCATCAATACAAAGTAGTAGAATTCAAGTTTGGAAAAACGCGAATGCATTGGATAAATTTCGACAGGTACAAGCATACACATTTATATAAATTCTACGCACTGGCAAGAGCAAGCATAAAGCAGTTGTTTAACTGGGTCGCAGGATTTCGCCAAGCTGTATTTGAAAACGGTTGTTCAACTCCTTGAACATTTGGCTATATCCCCCTCTTGTTAGAAACTGTCTTCAAATTGCACTTGTAACAGTTGCCCCTGCTGACTCAAATGTGTACACTCATGAGACTCGCATGTGACTCCAATGTAGCTCTCATGAGTTCATGCGAGCTCACAGTTGTAAAACGGCTTTTACCGTTTGAAAAGCGAAATAACCGTTTTGTACCTGTGGCGAAATGATCACGCAAAGCGGCGTGACATTCGCGAGAAGTTTACCGTCCCGTGTGTCAACTCGGAAAACAGTTTTTCAGCTGTAAATTCCGAGCACCCCCTCGTGCCACACGCACGACCGAGATTTTTTCTCGGTCGTGCTGTACAGCGCGCCATGATCGCAATCATGCGCGTGTACTGTCAGAATGAGAACGACGGAATGATTGAACTAGCAAGCAGTTGGGTACAAGTAGGAAACCTAGAAGTGTTGTACCCTTTATGAACTACCCCACTACAGCCTACACAGACTATAGCATATAAGTTTGACACACCCCCATAGGCAAAGTGGGGGAGAACAAGAGGTCACAAGACCGGTCAAGAGAGGCAAAGCAAGCTCAGGGTGGATCACGACGTCACCACGCATTCCGAGCACAAGCAAATGGCCACAAGGCCAGTTCACATGCAGAGTTATAGAAACGAGAACAAGCAATACAGTGATCACAACCTAGCAAGTGTAAGCATGCAGGTATATGTATAGAGATCAAAGTACAAGCAGAGTCAAGAAGTAAGCAAGTGAGGCACAGTAGGCACAAGGCCTAGAACAGTACAGAAACGCTGATGATCTCAAGGCTGGAGTGCCTTGGTGAAGACATCAGCAGTGTTGGCCTGAGTGGCCACGTAAGCAAGACGAAGCTGACCACGCTGCTGCAACTCTCAAGCAAGGAAGTAGCGCAGAGCGATGTGCTTCGTTCTGTGCTCCAGTCTGTGCTCCTGACACAAGGCAATCATGGCCTTGTTGTCGACGTACAGCACTGGAGAAGAACGAGGCAGCTCTCCCAGGTCGGTCAGCAGGTAGGTGAGCCAGCGTAACTCCTGTGCAGCCATGGCCCCTGCGTAGATCTCGGCCTCACAGCTGGAGCTGAGAACAGAAGAAGAGCGGGTAGACCGCCAAGAAACAGAGTCGGAGCCAAGGCTGAAGGTGTAACCCTGTGACGACCACTGCTTTGACAAGTCATCAGCCCAAGAAGCGTCTGCGTGACCAGTGAGGACAACTCGAGCCCGTCCTCCAAGCACGAGCCCCATGCCCGACGTACTGCACAAGTAGCGCAACACCCTCTTAGCGGCATCCATGTGCTCCTTCCTGTGTCGGCCAGGAGCGACATAGCATGCTAGGATGCTAAGAGGGTAGGCAAGGTCAGGTCGAGTGCAGGTCATCAGGTACATGAGGCAGCCCACAAGCTCTGGATACGGGCCATTCGGCTCTACGGACTCGTCCGAAGGTGGAGCTGAGAGCGAGTGACCGGTAGGCAGAGGAGTGGACTGTGGCGAGGAGTACGTGAAGCGGAAGCGCTGAAGGACCTGCTGCACCATGTGTGACTGAGTCAGGGTAATGGTGCGCTGTGCTCTGTCCCAGGTGATCCGCAAGCCAAGATAGCTTGTCAGCTCACCCAGGTCTGTGCACGTGTGTCTCTTCTGCAGCTTCGACTTCAAGTGGGCGAGTGCCTCAGTGTCAGAAGTAGCAAAGACCAAGTCGTCTACGTACACGAGAACGTAGAACGGCGGCAGAGTGGTGTCGGTGCGTAGAAACAGCGACGGGTCAGCAGTAAAAGGAGCAAACCCAAGAGCAGCAAGAGTAGTCCTCAGTGTGTCGTACCACTCACGAGGTGCCTGGCGGAGACCGTAGACTGGCCGCCGGAGGCTCCACTGGGTACCAGCAGGAAACGACCCAGTGAAGCCAGGTGGGCGGCGCAGCCAGATCTCCTCGTGCAGGCTGCCCTGTAAGAAAGCAGTGCTGAAGTCAAGAGAGTGAAGCTCGTAGTCACGCTGAGCGGCGACGTGTAGCAGAACCCGAAGAGTGGTCATCTTTGGGGTAGGGGAGAAGGTCTGGAAGAAGTCAACTCCCTCTCGCTGACTGAAGCCTCGTGCAACGTAACGCGCCTTGAAGACAGGCGGAGAACCCGGCGGCCGCTTCACCCTGAAAATCCACATGCCACTGACGATGTTCGCCCCAGGTGGGGGAACCTCGTCGACGTAGGTGCCTGTGGACTTCCAGGAAGCCATCTCTGCGTCCATGGCTGTCTGCCACTGAGAGGAGTAGGGACCCTCTATCGCCTCTGCGTAAGAGCGCGGGGTCGGGATGTCTGGTGCATCCGGGTCTCCCTCAGGGGCAATCAGCATAGACACGAGATGAGGTAAAGCAGCGGCAAAGCACTCAAACTCCTCCTGTCTGTCCTCAAGGACGTCCGTGCCAAGAGCACACTCACCCCCGACGGACGGAGGACAGACAGACTCAGACTCAGACTCAGCAACAAGACTAGCGGCGTAGTCTAGACGACAGGCGGCAGCAAAGTCAACAAGCTCAGCAACTAGAGCAGACGCAGCAGTGGACTCAAACGAAGGGTCAGTGATAACAGTGGCAAGGAAACGCGTGACAGTAGGACTAGCAGCACGAAGGGAGTCAGACTTCGGGTCCGGACCGTCAGGAAGAGAGGACGCAGGAGGAGACGGCAGAGGGACACGCTGTGGAGCAGTGGAAGGACGCAGAGTCATATAGTGAGTGCCAGGGACAGGAGGAGGACGCTGACGCGGAACACGACCAGTGCGGATAGCGCGAGCAGGCGACTCAGGAAGAGACTCAGGCGACGCAGGACGAGACTCAGGCGCACGACGCTCCGTAAGACCTCTAGTCGGTCCAGAGTAAGGAGAAGGACGAGGCAGTGGAGAGGCTGGCAGTAACTGCGACTGCGACTGGACAGGCGGTGGACTCAGTAAGGGAGGAGGAGGAGGACCAGCAGAAAGCGGTAGGCCAAGAACCTGCTGAAGGAGCGGAACGTAGTACGGCCGCGGCCGCGCAGCGCCTCCAGAAACAGCAGAGACAGCACCAGTACCCTCAGCTCCAGGGTCTCCAGCTCCAACTCCCGCAGCACCACCAGCCGCAGCACCTCCAGCAGCACCAGCTGCAGGAACAGCTCCAGCACCTCCAGCTCCAACTCCTGCAGCACCAGCAGCCCCAGCAGCTCCAGTACCTCCAGTACGAGCACCTCCGGGACCAGCGGCTCCAGTACATCCAGCAGCTCCAACACCAGCAGGGCCTCCAGCAGCGGCAGTACCTCCAGCACGAGCACCTCCAGGACCAGCGGCTCCAGCAGCTCCAGCACCAGCAGTACCTCCAGCTGCTCCAGCAGCTCCAGCACCAGCAGCACCTTTAGTGGCTCCAGTAGCACCTCCAGCGGCTCCAGCACCTCCAGCGGCTCCAACACCAGCAGGACCTCCAGCAGCACCAGTACCTCCAGCACGAGCACCTCGAGAACCAGCGGCTCCAGCAGCTCCAGCACCAGCAGGACCTCCAGCTTCTCCAGTAGCTCCAGCACCAGCAGCACGGCTACAGCGTCGAGCGTACCACTCACGCAGCTGCTGTGGAGAGAGGGGCTCCCGTCGAGATGAGACACCCGAAGGACCTCCAGACACAGCACGCTCAGGCTCAGCACCCCCAGACTCAGCACCCCCAGGCTCAGCACCCCCAGGCTCCGCACCCCCAGGCTCCGCACCCCCAGACTCAGCAACCCCAGGCTCAGCACCCCCAGGCCCCGCACCCGCAGGCTCAGCACCCCTAGCAGCACCAGAGTCAACAGCTACCTCGACCGGCTCGACAGGGTCTACCTGGGACACACCTGAAGGGGCAGGACCTTGAGGGGGGAGGGGGTCTACCGGAGGAGTACCTGGTGCTAGGAAGAGCGGCGAGGGGGAGAGAGGGGCAGTGCGGAAGGGAAAGAGACGGTAGTAAGAGACCGACTCGTCAAACGTGACGTCCTGAGAGGACAGAACACGGCGCGAGGTGGGGTGGTAAAACTGCCACCCAGGTGCGTCAGGGGGGAAGCCAAGGAAAACGCAGGGAACAGCACGAGAGGACAGCTTGTCCGCGGAAGTATCGCGGACAAAAGCTCGAGATCCCCAGACACGGTACACTGACGCATCACCAACCTTCCCCGTCCACCGCAGAGTAGGTGTGGTCTCCGGCAAGGAGACCCGAGGCTGAAGGTTGATCTGATGCGCAACGTACTGAACAGCGAACGGCCACGGAAAATGGGGAGCAGCCGCATGGATCATGGACGTGCGAGCAACGTCCATGACCATGCCAATGCGGCGCTCAGCAATCCCATTTTGCTGTGGGGAGGCCGGAAGCGTGAACGTCTGGCGGATGCCCTCCGCACGACAGAAAGTCCTCAGAAGGTCGGAGGAAAACTCACCACCTCTGTCTGAGTGCAGACGCAGAACAGGAAAGTCCGAGCCGAATCTCTCTCTGAGCTGGAGACGAGCAGCGCGGATCCAGTCGATCAACACCTCAGTGACCTCACCCTTGCGGCGCAAGGGGAAGACTGTGGTGTAGCGCGAGTAGTCGTCAACGACCAGCAGGAAGTAACGCTCGTGACCCTGTCCACGGACGCGGGCTGGGCCCCACACGTCCATGTGGAGAGTCTGCAGAGGAGCCTCTGTTGTAGGAAACTCAGAGGAGTGAGGGGCGGCGCGCTGCCGGCCCTCAACACAAGGAACACAGGTAGGGGCAGGCCCCGGAGGAAGGGGAGGGAGGGACGGGGGGAGACCTGAGACAAGGACACGGGAGGCCATACCTGGGAGACGAGGCAGGGAGGGGTGACCAAGGCGGTGGTGCCAAAGAAGAGTCTCGTGTGACAGAGGACGACACGAGCAGGGGGCAGACGCCGGACTAGACCTGGACGCAGCAGCAAACACCTGACCAGACGCGGCTACCTGACCAGACGCAGTGACAGGAGGAGACACAGTAGTCAGTGTGTAGAGGCTCGACCCAGGCCGACGGGTGAACGTGGCCAGGTGGCGGCCCGTCCGAGAGCAAGTACAGTGGGTCACACGCTGACCTCCTGGGGTGAACTGGTCAACCCACACGTCCTGGAGGTCAGCTCCACTCACCAAGTTTGTAGAGAACGAGGGGAGGTGGAGTCCCGACAGTAAGCCCGACGGGACCGCAGGACACGGTAGAACCGTGGAGGAGTGTGCAAGGACTGGGCCCCCAGAGGGGTCAGCCAGGGAGACTGCAACCGGCCGACTGAGCGGCGTGAGTGTGGTGCTGTCGCGAAAGAAGGAGCGCGAAGCACCTGAGTCAAGTGTGAAGGTGTGCAAGGCCTCAGTAGGTGCAGTACCAGAGAGAGCAGACTCACCTGCACCTGGAGCAGCAGACTCACTAGCACCTGTAGCAGCAGACTCACTAGCACCTGGAGCAGCAGACTCACTAGCACCTAGAGCAGCAGCCTCAATGCCCGGGTCGGGCGGAACACACAGGTAACTGTCACCCTCAGCACTATCAGTCACAGCATATATGGCAGCAAGGATAGCATCAAAATTAAGATCAAAGATAGCAACATTCTGCTTCAGCAGATCACCCCAGCGGGGGAGCTCAGCGCCGTCAGGAAACTGGGCACGCCAGGCGTCAGTTAGGCGACCGAAGCAGCGCTGCGAAGTGTGCGGCAGTCCGCACGTCTCTCCACGACGCCCGCCTGTGCGAAGAACGTAAGTGCAGGGACCAACACCCCCAGCCCTCCCACGCCCAGCGTACCACTCACGAAGCTGCTGGGGCGAAAGGGTCTCACGGGAACGCGGCTGCTGCTGGCGCTGGCTACCGCCAAAGCCTCCACGCGGTGCGGTACCACCTCGGCCAGCACCACCACCGCCTCCACCTCCACCGCCGCTGCCGCTGCCTCCACCATCTCCACTGCCGCCCCCACTCCCGCCACCACCCCCACCGCCACCGCCACCCCCTCCGCCCCCTCCACCGCCTCCACCGCCGCCCCCTACGTCCCCTCCACCACCCTTGCCCCCCTTGCCCTTGCTGTTGCGGCGCCTCCCACTAGGAGCAGACGTAGCCCCGACCTCCTCAGTGCCAACGAGGTCGACAGCAGCAGCAGAAGCAACAGAGGGGAGAAGGGGGACGGGGGAGCACCCCTCAAAGAAAGGGGCGCGAGGGTCGCCGCGAGAAGCACCTACAGCAACAATACTCTTCTCTGCTGCAGTAAGGCGCTCCTCAAGCCAGTCGACGGTGAGCTCAGTGGTCCCTGACTGAAGAGAGAGAGTCAGGGAGACGGGTGACTAGGTAGTAGAGAGTGATGTACATGGGGGGGGGGGTTCTTGGCACAGAACTCAGTGGGGAGCGCAGCGCGGTAGCGGGTGTCACTAGTGCGGAGGTGAGTAATGAGGTCAGCGACTGTGGCAAAGGCAGCAAGGTCAGGGAACAGGTACGGCAGCATGAGGCGGACTGGAGTCTCCGTCCTTGGAGTCGCACTGGAGAAACAGCTGTAGGTCGTCTACCCAAACCTCGAAGTCAACAGCACGACCCTCAGCATCAAAGGTAAGAACAGTAGGACTAGCCATAGCGGCAGAAGCAGCAGTAGCAGCAGAAGCAGCAGTAGCAGCAGAAGCAGCAGGGGCAGGGCAGTGCGGCTTAGTAGGGCAGCGCAGCTCGGTAGGGCGGCGCGGCTAGACTGGGCGGCTCGGCCCGGCTGGGCGGCGCGGCTCGGCTGGGCGGCGCGGCTCGGCTGGGCGGCGCGGCTCGGCAGGGCGGCGCGGCTCGGTTGAGCGACGCGGCTCGGCTGGGTGGCGCGGGTGCTTACCAGGAACGGGTGCAGGGCAGGGCCGCAGCTGGCAATTAGGTCAGGGCCGCAACTGGGGCGGCAGCAGGGCAGGGCCGCGACTGGGCGGCGGTAGAGCAGGGCCGCGACTGGGGCGGCTGCAGGGCAGGGCCGCGACGGTGAGGCCGCGACGAAGAGGCCGCGGCGGCGGCTGCAGGTGCGTCAGCGGCAGGGCAGGGCCGCGACAGGTGCTGCAGGCGCGACGGCGGCTGCAGGGCAGGGCGCGACAGCGGGGCCGCGACGGTGGCTGCAGGTCAGGGGCCGCGACTTGGGGCGGCAGGGCAGGGCCGCGACGTAGGGCGGCAGGAGAGGGCCGCGACGGGCGGCAAAGCAGGGCCGCGACGGGCGGCAAAGGAGGGCCGCGACGGGCGGCTGATTAGGTCGCAACGAGCGGCGACAAGGCAGGGCCGTGACGGGCGGCTCAGGCAGGGTCGCGACTTGCGCGACAGCAGGGCAGGGCGCGTGACGGCGCAGGAGAGGCAGGCGCGATAGCGCGCTTCGGGCAGGTAAGACAGTTTCAGTGGTGGGCCCTAAAAAAAACGTTCCCACGGAGGGAACCTGCTCAGAATACCATGTCAGAATGAGAACGACGGAATGATTGAACTAGCAAGCAGTTGGGTACAAGTAGGAAACCTAGAAGTGTTGTACCCTATATGAACTACCCCACTACAGCCTACACAGACTATAGCATATAAGTTTGACATGTACAGTACGGGACAGGGCCGAAACGTGCCCTGTCCTGTTGCGATCGTGCTGTACAGCACTCTCGCAACAGTGCGCGGCACATGCCCGAGCCCTGAGGGGCCACACGCGCGTGCCAGGACCCACGCGTGGGTCTTGACTTTCGCGCCTTTGACCTGCGCCAAAAAAGTCAAGGCACCCCCCTTGACCAGTCAAACATTCGAGCCCCCCAGCACACCACTCACTCACATAAGCCTCGTATGAAATATTCGAGGCATATGGAACTTCAATGAGCCTCGCATAAATCATTCGAAGCTCGCCAATATGAGCCGCGCATGAAATATTTCTCATGTGACTTTCATGGGAACTCATTTGAGTTTCATGAGGGCCTCATTTGGGACTTCGTGGGAGTCTCATTTGAGCGCATCATGTGAGCCTCATTTGAGCGCATCATGTGATCAATGAAAACGAAACTGAAAATGCACAAACACAAAATGCAATTACGAATGAAAACGAAACACACAAAATGCAAGAACAAATGCACACAGAACATCACAAAATGAAAATGAAAATGCGCACACACACACAATGCAAAATGCGACGCAGGCGGCTGGTTGACGTGCAAAAATAAATATTTGTACCCAACACAAATGGGCTGATAAAGATGCACCGGAGATATTGTTGGGCATTTGGATCTCTCTGAACGGTGACCCGCTTCCGTCCTGGGAGAAGGCATTACACAGAGCACGCAAGGAGTTAGCCAAGTGGGAGTTGCAACACTTAACAACGTCAGCGAGGGTCACAATAATCAACGGCTATATCACGCCCATCTTCATGTTCCAAGTATACATATACCCGCCGCCGGAGGAGATATGGACGAAAATTAAGAAGATTTGTCACAAATTCGTGTCCGGAGGAGAGGCGCCGGACGAGAAAACCTTCATCCTCTGGAATTATGAGCTGGTCTGCACACCCAGGGAGGAAGGGGGTTTGGGTAAGATATGCCCCAAGAAGCGGTTTGACAGCATAGCGTTTCAGAACGTGGGCCGCTTGTTGCTACGGGCGAGTTCGGTTAAGAGGTGGCTGATGGAGCGTGCGGCTGCAATGCCCCTGGGCCCGGATACGATCTACGCCCATAAGTCTCTGCTGAAGCACTGGAAGGAGGGTAGCAATAGATGGAAGGACATGGTACAGGCGTTCTGGAACTCCCCTTTCAGCACCGCTCCGGAGCCAGGGAACCGCTGGGAGGTGGAATGGGAGCAATTAGCCTTCAATCGGCGCATACCTTTCAGGGGAGCTAGCCCTTTTGGGAATCAGAAGGGCTCCGCTTGTCTGCTGGGTTTGACAATGGGCGACCTGATCTGGCGACGGGCTGACGGCTCGAGGGGGCTAAAGGACGAGGAGACCTTGAAGAGCGAACTCGGCAGTGCGGACATGGCGAAGTTGGCGCTGAAGGCCTTCGCGGCGGCACCGGCTGGGTGGAAAGATATGCTGCTGGAAACCTTGACAAGTGAGGAGATGGCGGCCAAGGTCCCTCTGCTGCGATATCATAGAAACGTCTCTGCAAGTCCTACCCTCTGGAAAGTCAGCGGCACTGAAGGCGGCAGAGTGGCGGGGGTGATGTGTCGGGAAGGCGCCGACTGAACTTTCACAGTCTGCGAAGGGAGGTACTCGGTCAACTTCGGGCTGCACAGCAGGGAGCCGGTAGCTGCTCAAGGCGATAAGGCGTTGGGGCTAATGGGCGAGGTGCGGTCAAAGTTCCTGCAGTCCAAGCTAAGCAAAGACGGGGAGGTGTTGCCGCAGAAAGAGATTAGGAAGGCGCTAGTTAGCTCGGCAGGCACTGTGAAGGAGCAGCGGAGGTGGATTGGGGACGGAAGGGTTATGGAATGGGAAGGGGTCATCAAGCAAAGAGACTCCCTTGCCACTCCTACGCGGGCATGAGAAATCCTGTTGAGGCTGCACTGCAGAAAGCTGCAAGTAGGGGAGCGGCTCTTTTTCCTGAAGAACAAGGTGGTATGTCCACACTGCAAAGCAGAGGAGACACCGGAGCACTGCCTGCTCGGCTGCCCGGCAATTCAAAAGGTGGTGCGGTTTTTTGCGGAAAGGGCAGGCTGCAATGAATCCGCAGCTGAACTGGCAGGGTTTGGAGGACCTCCTCTTCATGTAGAGGAGCACAAAGTCCGGGTTTCCGGAAAGCTCCTTCATTGCCACCACACTGCACCAGGTGTGGCTGGCAAGGTATGATGCAAGTCGTCGGGACATCAAGTTCCAGCCGAAGAAGGTGATACGCCTGGCGGTGGTTAAGTTTGTCGCGCACGTCAGAGTTTACTGCCTGGCAAGGCAAGTGGCGGCACGAAAACACGGCGTGGCAGTCGGTGATGATGGCTGGAAGCACCTGGCAGCAGATGAGGCGGTAGTGATGGGGCGGATCTGCAACAAGGGGGCATCGCTGTTGTGGAAGAGCAACTTTAGCTCCATTTGGAACAACCCGAGGATGACTCACCGACCACTGTAGGCTCGCTATAGGGAATCTGCGGTACACGGTACTGTGACGCTTCCCTCCAGATACAGTTACGACTGCCTGATGCTTTCGTACATTTCTTTAAGTGTACTTTTCCGCATTAAAAAAAAAAAGAAGAAAAAAAAAACAAACAAACATGGTATAGAGCAAGGTTTACCCTAGCTAGGGTTTCTTCTAGCGTTTTTCACTCGATAGGTTAAGGGCCCACCAAAATCGCTAGTGCACGCCCCGTCCTAAAGCGCGCCTCGTAGCTCATCGCCCGTCGCCCGTAGCGCGCCCGTCGTCATTAGCCACCCCGTCGCTCGTAGTTTTTCCCCTCCCATCGCCCTTCGCCCGTCGTTTTTCCTCGCCCGTCGCCCATCCGTTTCCCGCGCGCACCCCACCCGCCGCCCGTCGAACGACCGTAGGACGCGGGCCCCGCGGCCCCTTTTTCGATAGCCGGCCCCGCGGCCTGACGGTACCAAACCCTCATAGCCGCCACAACCGTATTCAACAACACCAGATCTGCCTCTCACCTGCACTAGACCACTTCCAGTCACGAGAAACCGCCCTTCACCGCACTAGATCACTCCCAACCGCGAGAAACCACCTTTCACCGCACTGGACCACTCTCAACCTATCCCAACCGCCCTTCACGGCACTCAACCACACCAGATCGTTCCCCACCGCTCTAGACCTCTCTCAATCGCACCAGCAGCAGCTCTCACTGCCACCAGCGCACTAGTAGCAGCCTAGACTACCACCAGTAACACCAGCAGCAACTTCCACTGCCGCCAGCGCACTAGCAGCAGCCTAGACTGCCACAGGTAGCACCAGAAGCAGCTTAGGCTGCCACCAGTAGCACCAGCAGCATAGACTGCCCCCAGCGCACCAGCAGCAGCTTAGGCTGCCCCCAATAGCACCAGCAGCAGCTTCCATTGCCGCCGGCGCACTAGTAGCAGCCTAGACTGCCACCACTAGCACCTGCAGCAACCTCCACTTCCGCCAACGCACTAGCAGCAGCCTAGACTGCCACCAGTATCACCTGCAGCAGCCTCCACTGCCGCTGACGCACTAGCAGCAGCCTAGACTGCCACCAGTAGCACCTGCAGCAACTTCCACTGCCGCCGGCGCACTAGCAGCAGCCTAGACTGCCCAGTATCACCAGAAGCAGCATAGGCTGCCCCCAGCGCACCAGCAGCAACATGGGCTGCCCCCAGTGTACCAGCATCAGCATAGGCTGGCCCCAGCAGACCCAGCAACACCTTAGGCCACTTTCAGCTGTGCCAGCACTAGCCTAGGCCGTCCTACCACTAGTACTGCCGCTTCAACTGGCCCCCACCCCCATACTAGCGTGCCATGTCGATGTGGCGATAGCGGCAGCAGCAGTAGTGGCCGCAGCAACAGCAATGGCAGCAGCACCGGTGGCCACAGCAGCAGCAGTGGCTGCGACACCTGTGGCCGTAGCAACAGCAGTGGCCGCAGCAGCAGTAGTGGCATCAGCACCAGTGGCCGCAGCAGCAGCAGTGGCGGGTTCAGCAGCAGCGCCTTCGGCAACCTCCACCGCGGGGCCCTGATGGACTCGGTCAGTACACACACTGGTACGTGAGAGATGCAGCTGCTATTGAGACTTGTGTTTCCAGTCTTGGTGCATGTGTAGTTTCCGGTCCAGGCGCCTCAGAGGTTCTTAGTGTGGGAGCTGCAGCTACCACTAGTCTAGTACCAGCCTTTGTCGTTGGCTAGGGTGCGACCTTACCGACTGCACATCTTTTCTTCACCCTATACTCTGGAGCGTCCAGCTGTTTCTTTCGTGACTGCACCGATCTCATGCCACTGCACACTCCAGACACTGTCGCCTTGGCTGACCCCTCCATGAGATCTGTGGTTGCCCATAGCACCACCACTCTCCCGTGTACGGCGGCTCCCTCTGGGTTTCTCACAGGTTACTATACCCCTTCTTTCTCTAGGAACTTGGTGGGTGTGAGTCACCTCCACGACCTCGGAGTTGTCACCACTTTCCCTCTGGACGAGCCTGTTGCCTCCTGCACAGTCAGTGCCACTAGGGCACCACTGGCCACTTTTCACAGGGAGCCAGGATCTTGCCTGTACTCGTTTCACACTGGGTCAAGTCAGGTCAGGTAGCTGCTGTGTCGTGCGACTGTATGTCACTCACCTACCCGTTGGTCCTCTAGCACCACCGTCTAAGGCACCCGTCCTTCCCGCGTCTTAGTAGGATGTTACGCCACAGTCTGGTCTCAGGTCTCCCAGAGTCGCTCGCTCCGCTCCCACACTCGCCTGCGCCGCCGTGCACACCTTGCGTCGAGGGTCGGCGGCGTGCTGCCCCTCACTCTTCCTCGTTCCCCCCCACCACGGCTCCGTTACAGACCCTGCACTTGGACGTCAGAGGCCCTCGGACCTTGGCCCACGTCAGGAGCACTATGTCCTGATTGTGGTGGACGACTACTCCCGCTACACCACGGTTTTCCTCATGCGACGGAAGGCCGATGTCCCTGTGTGGTCTCCGCCTACACTCGGACTGTGGTGGAGAGTTTTCTTCCACTCGCCTGGAGACATTCTGTCAGGGTCGGGGGATCATCCAGTCTTAGACGCTACCCAACCCGCAGAAGCAGAATGGGGTAGCCGAGCGACGCATCGGCCTGGTCATAGAGGTTGCCCGGACCTCCATGTGCCATGCTGGTGCCCCCCAGTTCCTGTGGCTTCAGGCAGTCCGCTACGCCGCGAACCAGCTGAACCTGTGGCCCAGTGACGCACAGCCGTGGATGACGCCGATCTCCCTTTGGATAGCTTCTCCAGGCGTAGCAGCTGAAGACCGCGTCTGTGGTTCCCTGGCCCACGTTCGTGCCCCTGGCACGAACAAGTTGTCTGCGCGCATCCGTGCCTGCGCCTTTCTTGGCTTCCCTTTGGACGCCTCCGGCTGGTTCTTCTACGACCCTGTCACCTACCAGTTCATTACCTCTCAAAACGTCACGTTCGACGAGTCTGCCTGTTACTACAGGAGTCGCCCCCAGCGAGGTTCTGAGGTCTTTTCCCCCCCGCTCTTCCTCACCCTTGAGCCCCCCGCGGTCGCCCCGGTAGCCCCCCCCCACTCCCTTCGCGTCCTGCCCCGTCAGGTGCGTCGTATGTCACTCCGCAGTCGTCTCCCCTGCAGCATCCAGTCTCTGTCGTGTCTAGGGGTGAGGTAGGTGCATGTGCGGAGGGTGAGCCGAGCCGAGCCGTGACGTTGGGTTGCGACGGGTGTAGTGGCGGGAATGTGGTCAAGGCGAGTGTCGCGAGTGGTAATAGTGCACAGTGTGGCGAGAATAGTAATGTGATCATCAAAGGAAATTTCCTTACACACTTCAAAGGTGATCATTACGAAAAAAAACATTATAGTGGTTGGATTTTGCTCGGAGTGTTGGCAGAATCCGTCAACACTGGTTTTTGGGTGTGACGTAACACGTTGGCTTGGCTCGGGCTATCTGGTTAGGTGCAGGCGCAGTTTCATACCTGCGTGCTAGGGGTGCTCTCTACTATTGTTTGGCCCGAATTTGATTGCCCTTGCAAAATCGAACAATCCACCCAAGCGAGTTTTGGCTACATCGAGTCCTCGCCAAATTCACTAGGGCCAATTTCACCCCCTGTATAAATATTTCATGTTCACCCGGTACCGAAAGGTTGTTTCGAATACATTTGTTTTAAAGAGGGTAAGTTTTTTTTAGTTCTCAAACGAGTTAGAGGGGACGAAAATTGGGTCGCAATCACTCTTTGATCGATGCGCTGCGGTTTCAGTGCGGGAGTTTTTTAACATCTCGACTGAGTCGTTTATAGCCTTCAAATTCTGGGAGTTTATTGGTCAAGCCAAAATTGGGTCCAGGGTGCTTCCCAAAACGAGTTGCAGGGCGTGAAATTGGCGAGGACTCGGTGTATCTTGAACGGATATACTGTACACAAGTACTGTACGACTCGGCGGCCGCTCTTGTCGCCGTCGTCGCCACACCACACCACACGCGCCCAGCGAAGCAGGCGGCATTCAGATGGCGCCAGCAAATCACCGGTTAGGTTGGTCCACACCGCACCACACGCGACGTGCTATACAGTACACATTTGTTCTCGGTTCTCACCGGCGGAAGCACTGGCTACAGTGTTTGGACGTAGCGGGCTTGTGCGATAACTCGGTTGCGGGCAAAGTCGCACGAGTGGAACTTAAGAACCCGTTAATGCTGAATAACCTTCTTAACCACATTGAGAACAACATTAACATTCCAGAATGTATGAAACCTTGACTAAACGCCTTGGGTCACATTGTCACTATAACGCATGTAATAGGACCTTCTTGGGTCTGCTGCGGTCACACAAAGTGTCTCTGGCAAACGATCACTGTGACCTCCGCCGGAGGCCTCTAGGTAAGTCGCCTGTGGCCTCCAGATAAGTCACAGAAATAACGTTAACGTTAAAGTAACGTCCATCCTGCTGTGACATGCTCGTTCAAGAGACATCTCAAAAGCAGACTTTCTTTGCTGCTTCTCTTGAGCTTATACTCCAAAGTAATGTCCTAGTTTCCTGTCTAGTTCAATACATCCCAAAAGTTCGAACGCTGACATCGGTTCGAAATCGAGGGATGCCTTGGGGTTGTTGACTGCTATATGGGATCTAGACGCTCTTAACACACCTTTAAAACACACTAGGTAGTCCCCACGGGGTCACTTCCAAGGGTCCTTGGGTGCCTGGTAAAACCAGCCCCTATCCAAGGGTCCGTGTTTGTAGAGGGATTCCCTAAGTATGAAAACTGTCGTGTGCTCCTAGAGCATTCCCAAACTCATATGCGGAAGCGTTGACGATTGATTGGTACGTATGCAGAAATTCCTCTTCACGTCAATACGCTGATAGAGGAAATTATTCAATTGAAAGGGTTGATTACAATGAAACACAAGCACACATTTATAGAACTACTAATGGACGAGCAAAGGAAATCACAATGCAAACATTAAACAGTTATCAAACTGTAATCTAGGACTTCGCAATGTTGTCTTGGTAAAACGGTTGTCAAACTTCAGGTGCATTTGGCTTGATCCGCTTCCTTAGAATAACTGTCTTCAAATTACATTTCATCCAAACGCCCCTGCTGACTCCCCTCGCGAGCACTCATGAATTCTGATGAGTATTCATGAAGACTCGTGTGGGAAAACCGTTTTCCCGTTGCTAAACGGAATTTACCGTTGCAAAACAGCATTTACCGTTTCGTACCTTTGTCGAAATGATCACGCAAAGTCGCGTGACTTTCTGGCGAAAGTTCTGTTTGCCAAGTCACAAAAGTCAAAGCTCGAGATTCAGTTATTCAACTGAAATCTCGAGTCAATCCCGAGCACCCTTCGGGATTCCTGGGCACCCCCCGAAACCCACGCGCACCCCTGAGGCGCGCAATCATGCACGACCGACTTTTCGGTCGTGCTGTACAACGCACAAACGTGCGCTGTCCTGCGCAAGGACATGGCGATAATTTCGCCTGTCCTTTTGCGATCGTGGGCCCTTCCACGCTCGAAACAGTGCGCGGCACACGCGCGAGCCCTGAGGGGCCACACGCGAGATCAGGACCTCACGCGCGGTCCTGATTCTCTCGCGATTCTCGCTTGACCAGCGAGAGAAAAATCTCACAGCGAGAAACACTTGCTTTCCCTCATTAACAATCATGAAAGTTCATGAACTCTCATGAACTCTCATGAACATAGGAACTCAAATGAACACACGCAAAAATACATGAAAACTCATGGGCACACACGCAAACTCATGAACACTCGCAAACTCATGAGAACTCACGAACATTCATGAAACATGAGAAGAAACAAGGAATAAATGAACTATGAATGAATTGGGTACAAGTACTAACCCTAATTGGGTTGTACCCCTTATGGGCTACCCCACTATAGCCTACACAATATGCATGAGCTATAATGTTCTGACACACCCCCATAGGCAAAGTGGGGGAGGACAAGGGGTCACAAGACCAGTCAAGCAAAGCAAAGCAAAGCAAGCTCAGGGTGGATCACAAAGTCACCACACATTCCGAGCACAAGTTCAAGGCCACAAGGCCAGTTCACATGCAGGAGTACATATATATAAAAAGACTAGACAAGCAAGAGCAGGTATATATATATGTAACAGTACAAGCAAGGTCAAGAGGTGAGCAAGTGAGGCAAGGTAGGCACAAGGCCCAGCTGAGTACAGAAGCGCTGATGGTCACAAGACGCAAGCGCCTTGGTGAAGATATCAGCAGTGTTGGCCTCAGAGGCCACGTACGCAAGACGCAGCTGACCACGCTGCTGCAGCTCATGAGCAAGAAAGTAGCGGAGAGCAATGTGCTTCGTTCTGTGCTCCAGTCGCTGCTCCCGACACAAGGCCAGCATGGCCTTGTTGTCTACGTACAGCACTGGAGGAGAACGAGGCGGCTCTCCGAGGTCAGTCAGCAGGTAGGTGAGCCGGCGAAGCTCCTGTGCAGCCATGGCTCCTGCGTAGATCTCAGCCTCACAACTGGAGCCGAGAACAGAAGACGAGCGAGTAGCCCGCCACGAAACAGAGCCGGAACCAAGGCTGAAGGTGTAACCCTGTGACGACCGCTGCGTAGCCTGGTCGTCAGCCCAAGAAGCGTCTGCGTGCCCAGTAAGGACCACTGGACTCTGCCCTCCAAGCACAAGCCCCATGCCCGACGTACTGCACAAGTAGCGCAACACCCTCTTCGCTGCAGCCATGTGCTCCGGTCTGTGTCTCCCAGGAGCAACATAGCGTGCGAGAATGCTAAGAGGGTATGCAAGGTCAGGTCGAGTGCAGGTCATCAGGTACATGAGGCAGCCAACAAGCTCTGGGTACGGGCCACTCGACTCTACGGACTCATCCGAAGGCAGAGCTGAGAGCGAGTGGCGAGTAGGCAGAAGAGTGGCCTGAGGCGAGGAGTACGTGAAGCCGAAGCGCTGAAGGACCTGCTGCACCATGTGTGACTGAGTCAGGGTAATGGTGCGGCGTGCTCTGTCCCGAGTGATCTGCAGGCCAAGGTAGCTGCGCAGTTCACCCAGGTCAGTGCACGTGTGTCTCTTCTGCAGCTCGGACTTCACGTGGGCAAGTCCAGCAGTGTCAGCTGTGGCAAAGACCAAGTCGTCGACGTACACGAGGATGTAGAACGGCGGCAAAGAAGTGTCGGTGCGCAGAAACAGCGACGGGTCAGCAGTAGAGGGAGCAAACCCAAGAGCCGCAAGTGTAGTCCTCAGTGTGTCGTGCCACTCACGCGGTGCCTGGCGGAGACCGTAGACTGGCCGCCGTAGGCTCCACTGGGTGCCAGGAGGAAAAGACCCAGTGAAACCAGGAGGGCGACGCAGCCAGATCTCCTCGTGCAGGCTGCCCTGCAAGAAAGCAGTGCTGAAGTCAAGAGAGTGTAACTCGTAGTCACGGTGAGCAGCTACGTGCAGCAGTACCCGAAGAGTGGTCATCTTCGGGGTGGGAGAGAAGGTCTGAAAGTAGTCAACTCCCTGCCGCTGACTGAAGCCACGAGCCACGTAACGCTCCTTGAAGACAGGCGGAGAACCCGGCGGTCGCTTCACCCTGAAAATCCACATGCCACTGACGATGTTCGCCCCAGGAGGGGGAACAGCGTCAACGTAGGTGCCTGTGGACTTCCAGGAAGCCATCTCTGCGTCCATAGCTGCCTGCCACTGAGAGGAGTAGGGACCCTCTATCGCCTCCGCGTAAGAGCGCGGAGTCGGGATGTCAAGTGCATCCGGGTCTCCCTCAGGGGTAAGCAGTACGGACACGAGATGAGGTGAAGCAGCGACCAAGCACTGGAACTCCTCCTGCCTGTCCTCAAGGACGTCCGTGCCAAGGGCACACTCACCCCCGACGGACGGAGGACAGACAGACTCAGACTCAGCAACAAGACTGGCGACGTAGTCTAGGCGACAGCGAGCAGCAAAGTCGACGAGCTCAGCAACTAGGGCAGACGCAGCAGTGGACTCAAAGGAAGGGTCAGTGACAACAGTAGCAAGGAGACGCGTGACAGTAGGACTGGCAGCACGAAGAGATTCCGACTCCGGGTCGGCAAGAGCAGGAAGAGAAGACTCAGGAGGAGAAGGCAAAGGGGCACGCAGAGGAGCAGTGGACGGACGCAGAGACATCCGGTGCGTGCCAGGGACAGGAGGAGGACGCTGACGCGAACCGCGACCACTAGTGCGAGCAGCACGGACAGGCGACGCAGGGCGAGACGCAGGCTCACGACGCTCAGCAAGACCTCCAGTAGGACCAGTGTAGGGAGACGGAGCAGGCAGTGGGGAGGCCGGCTGTAACTGTAACTGCGACGGGACAGGCTGTGGACACTCTAAGGGAGGAGGAGGACCAGTAGAAGGCGGGAGACCAAGAACCTGCTGAAGGAGCGGAACGAAGTACGGCCGAGGCCGCGCGGCGACTCCAGACACAGCAGGGACAGCACCAGTACCCCCAGCGGCAGCACCAGCGCCAGCAGCACCTCCAGCTCCAGTACCTCCAGCAGCACCAGTAGCACCCCCAGTAGGACCGTCTCCAGGACCGACAGCAGTAGCCTCAGCGCCAACACCCGCAGCAGCTCCAGCTCCAGAAGTACCCGCAGGTCCAGCAGCTCCAGTACGCCCAGTACGAGCACCTCCGGGACCCGTGGCACCAGCGCCCTCAGCAGCAACAGAAACTCCAGTACCCGCAGCTCCTCCAGCTCCAGCAGCTCGCCTCCAGCGCCGGGCAAACCACTCACGCAGCTCCTGTGGAGAGAGTGGCTCCCGGCGAGAAGAAGCACCCGGAGAACCGCCAGGCACAGCACCAGCAGGCCCAGCTCCCTCAGGCTCCGCACCCCCAGGCTCAGCACCTCCAGGCGTAGCACCCCCAGGCTCAGCACCCCCAGGCGTAGCACCCCCAGACTCAGCACCCCCAGGCTCAGCACCCCCAGTCGTAGTACCCTCAGGCTCAGCACCCCCAGGCGTAGCACCCACACGCTCAGTACCCCCAGAGTCAGCACTCCCAGGCTCAGCACCCTCAGCAGCACCAGAGTCACCAGCGACCTCGACAGGCTCAACAGCGTCTACCTGGGACACACCTGAAGGGGCAGGACCCTGAGGGGGGAGGGGGTCTACCGGGGGGGGACCTGGTACAAGGAAGAGCGGTGGCGGGGGGAGGGACGGAGTGCGGTCGGGGAAGAGGCGGTAGTAGGGGACCGACTCGTCGAACGTGACGTCCTGGGAGGACAGAACACGGCGAGAGGTGGGGTGGTAGAACTGCCACCCGGGGGCGTCAGGGGGGAAACCCAGGAAGACGCAAGGAGCAGCACGAGGGGACAGCTTGTCCGCAGACAAGTCGCGGACAAACGCCCGAGATCCCCAGACACGGAACGCAGACGCATCGCCAACCTTCCCCGTCCACAGTAAAGCTGGGGAGGTCTCCGGCATGGAGACCCGGGGCTGAAGGTTGATCTGATGCGCTGCGTACCGAACCGCAAACGGCCACAGAAAATGGGGGGCAGCCGCATGCATCATGGACGTACGGGCGACGTCCATGACCATGCCAATGCGGCGCTCAGCAATCCCATTTTGCTGTGGAGAGTCCGGAAGCGTGAAGGTCTGGCGGATGCCTCGTGCACGACAGTAGGCTCGCAGAAGGCCAGAGGAGAACTCTCCGCCTCTGTCAGAGTGCAGACGCAGAACAGGAAAGTCCGAGCCGAAGCTCCGCCTGAGCTGGAGACGAGCTGCGCGGATCCAGTCGATCAACACCTCAGTGACATCACCCTTGCTGCGCAAGGGGAAGACTGTGGTGTAACGCGAGTAGTCGTCAACCACCAGCAGGAAGTAGCGCTCGTGACCCTGTCCACGGACGCGGGCCGGGCCCCACACGTCCATGTGAAGCGTCTGCAGCGGGGCCTCTGTCGGAGGAAACTGGGAGGAGTGAGGGGAAGCCCGCTGCCGCCCCTCGACACAGGGGACGCAGGTAGGGCCAGGCCCCGGAGGAAGGGGAGGGAGGGACCGGGGAAGACCAGAGACAAGGACACGGGAGGCCATGCCTCGGAGACGAAGCAGGGAGGGGTGACCAAGGCGGTGGTGCCAGAGGAGAGTCTCGTGAGACAGGAGGCGACACGAACAGGGGGCAGACTCAGGACCAGACCTGGACGCTGCAGCAAACACCTGACCAGACGCAGCTACCTGACCAGACGCAGTGACTGGAGGAGACGCAGTGGTCAGGGTGTACAGGCTCGACCCCGGCCGGCGGGTAAACGTGGCCAGGTGTCGGCCTGTCCGAGCGTCCGTGCAGTGGGTCACCCGCTGACTCGCAGGAGTGAACTGGTGAACCCCCGCATCCTGTAGGTCAGCACCACTCACCAAGTTCGTAGAGAACGAGGGAAGGTAAAGACCAGACAGGGTGCCAGAGGGGGCCGCCGGACACGGGAGGACAGTGGAGAAGTGAGCAAGGACAGGACCCCCAGAGGGGTCTGCCAGAGAGACTGCAACTGGCCGGTCAAGCGGCGTGAATGTGGTGCGGTCTCGAAAGAAGGAGCGAGAAGCCCCCGAGTCAAGGGTGAAGGTGTGGGAGGCCGAAGCCGACGCAGAACCTGAGAGAGCAGACTCACCAGCACCTGAGGGAGCAGACGCACCTAGAGCAGCAGTCTCGCTAGCACCTAGAGCAGCAGCCTCACCAGTACCTAGAGCAGCAGTCTCAATGCCCGGGTCGGGCGGAAAACACCGGTAACAGTCACCCTCATCACTAATAGTCACAGTATACATGGCAGCAAGAATAGCATCAAAGTCAAGGTCAAAGACAGCTACACCCGCCCTAGACAGCTCACCCCAGCGGGGGATCTCAGTGGCCTCAGGGAACTGGTGACGCCAAGCGACCGTCAGGCGGCCAAAGCAGCGCTGGGTGGAGTGCGCACCCCGCACTGCTCACCCGCGCGGTCGCCGGTGCGTAGGACGTAGGTGCACGGGCCAGTACCCCCACCCCTCTGGCGTGCAGTGTACCACTCACGGAGCTGCTGAGGGGAGGGGATGTCACGAGTGCGCTGCTGCTGCTGCTGCTGCTGGTGCTGACCACCACCGGAGCCGCCCCTCTGTGCAGCGCCACCCCGACCAGCTCCACCTCCTCCGCCGCCTCCTCCTCCACCGCCGCCACCTCCGCTCCCACCGCCACCGCCACCGCCGCCTCCGCCTCCACTGCCGCCACCGACACCTCCGCCCCCGCCACCACTCCCACCACCACCCCCACCCCCTCCACCGCCTCCACCGCTACCTCCACCGCCCCCGCTAGCTCCTCCAGTGCCCCTGCCCCCCTTGCCCTTGCCAGGGCGACGTCTCCCGCTAGGGGTAGACGCCGCACCGACCG
Source organism: Closterium sp. Naga37s-1 (assembly GCA_947471745.1). Taxonomy (NCBI): domain Eukaryota; kingdom Viridiplantae; phylum Streptophyta; class Zygnematophyceae; order Desmidiales; family Closteriaceae; genus Closterium; species Closterium sp. Naga37s-1. Next base: position 994,063 of record CANJKZ010000897.1, read on the forward strand.
ACTCAAGCCCAACGAGGTCGGCCGCAGCAGCAGAGGCAACAGAGGGCAAAAGGGGGGAGGGGGAACACCCCTCAAAGATGGGGGTGCGAGGGTCACCACGAGAGGCTCCTACAGCGACTATGCTCTTCTCTGCTGCTAGGAGGGACTTCTCAAGGAGGTCAACGGTGAGAGTGGTGGGGCAAACGGAGAGGAAGTGGTCCCTGACTACGCGAAGGGAGTCAGGGAGCCGGGTGACTATGTAGTAGAGGGTGATGTACATGGGGGGGGGGTTCTTGGCGCAGAACTCAGCAGGAAGCGCAGCGCGGTAGCGAGTGTCACTAGTGCGGAGGTGCGTAATGAGGTCAGCGACTGTGGGAAAGGCAGCAAGGTCAGGGAAGAGGTACGGTAGCATGAGGCGGCTCAGTGCAGCAGTGGCAGGGGAGGAGTAGCGCGCAACTACAGCGTCGTACAAGGTGTGAGCACTCTTGTACTGGCTAAAGTGCGCACGCTCAGAGGTAGGCAGGTGGCGACGCACAGCAAGACGTGCAGCAGCATCGCGAGTGGCCCACTGGGAGCGAACAGTGGCGTCGGCATCAGCAGCAGGGGCAGGAGAGGCACCAGAGGTGAGGTCAAAGAGGGAGAGACCGTCTGCCCTATCGCACTGTAGGAAAAGCTGCAGGTCATCTACCCAGACGTCAAAGTCAATGGCCCGACCCTCAGCGTCAAAGGCGAGGACACTAGGGGTAGCCATGACAGCAGTAGACTAGCAGCGCTAACAGTAGGGTGAGGGCAGTGCAGGGACAGAGGCGCTGCACTTACCGGACAGGGCGACTCGGGTGGCTCAGCTGCTCGGCGGCTCGGCAACTCGGCGGCTCGGGCGGCTCGGGCGGCTCGGCGGTACGGCGGCTCGGCAGCAAGCGCGGCTCGGCGACACGGCGGCTCGGGCGGCTCGGGCGGTACGGCGGCTCGGCAGGCCCGGGCGGCTCAGGTGGCGCGGCGAGGCCGCGTGGGGAGCGGCGGCGGGGCCGAGTGGAGCAGCGTCGGCGGGTGCAGTCAGCTGCGGCAGCAGCCGCGGCCCCGAGGGAGGTGGTGGCGGCTGCTGCTGGCGACGGCTGCGGCTGCTGCTGCAGGGACGGCGGCGGCCGCTGCGGTAGGGGCGGCGACAGTGGGCCGGAGAGGGCGGTGCGAGGGGCCGCGTCGCGAGGAGCCGCGGAGGGCGGCGACGGGCCGTGAAGGGGCGGCGCGAGGGGCCGCGGAGGGCGGCGACGGGCCGTGAAGGGGCGGCGCGAGGGGCCGCGGAGGGCGGCGACGGGCCGTAGGGGGCCGTAAGGGGCCGCTGAGGGCGGTGCGAGGGGCCGACGGGCGGCGCGAGGGGCCGTAAGGGGCCGTAAGGGGCCGCGCGAGGGGCCGTAAGGGGCCGTAAGGGGCCGACGGGCGGCGCGAGGGGCCGTAAGGGGCCGCGCGAGGGGCCGTAAGGGGCCGAAAGGGGCCGTAAGGAGCCGCGCGAGGGGCCGTAAGGGGCCGCGCGAGGGGCCGTAAGGGGCCGAAAGGGGCCGTAAGGAGCCGCGCGAGGGGCCGTAAGGGGCCGTAAGGGGCCGACGGGCGGCACGAGGGGCCGCGCTAGGAGCCGTAAGGGGCCGTAAGGGGCCGACGGGCCGCGCTAGGGGCCGTAAGGGGCCGTAAGGGGCCGCGCTAGGGGCCGTAAGGGACGGCGCGAGGGGCCGTAAGGGGCCGCTAAGGGCGACGCGAGGGGCCGTGAGAGGGCGCGACTGTGGGAGCGAAGCGCGCTCCGGGCAGGAAAAAAAAAATTCGTGGTGGGCCCTAGGAAGCGTTCCCACTAGGGAACCTGCTCGATACCATGAGAAGAAACAAGGAATGAATGAACTATGAATGAATTGGGTACAAGTACTAACCCTAATTGGGTTGTACCCCTTATGGGCTACCCCACTATAGCCTACACAATATGCATGAGCTATAATGTTCTGACAAAACACTCATGAAATGCACTTACACACAAAAATGCACGTAACTTATGAACCGTTAAGGCGATTCACAAACCGTAAACACACAAATGCAAAACACACAAATGCGCTCCTCACACTCCACAAATTACCTTCAAACATAAACACTCATTTCCCTTTTTCGTCGGCGAATAGGCGGTAGGTTGACGTGCAAACTGCGTTTTGTACTCAACAGGGGTATCGCTCCCTACATTACCCCATAGTTGCCTTCAAGATGCCAACAGGAAAAAATTGGGGAACAACGACGCGGGCAAATTTTGTCACCAAATCGTTTACGATCGTGAATATGAATTCGACGAATCAGGATCCAGCGAAAATTGACGTCACCTCAAGGAAACCCCACCTGCTTCGGAACGAGGCTGGTCACTTGGTTTGCTTGCACTGTTTCGGAAATCGAAGCTGAAACCCAAGCAATCTCAAAGTACAGTCTTCTATAACAACGGCAATATTAATTATGCTGAATATTATAACGAGCCTCCCCATATCAAGGTGCAATTCGATGAGTTTCGTTGGGAGGCAGGCAAAATATCGTGTTGGATAATCTTATTATCAGCGCCATTTAAGTTCCTTTATCAGCCTGCTATTTCACCAGCTACGTATTGGAATTTTCCGTGTTGACGAGGTCTTATGACGTGTTTATTTGATTATTGCGTCTTCATGGCAAATTACCCGTGGTTGGATCGACGCGAGAGTCTATTCTGCTTTTAAACGTGCTCATGAGGTAAGATGGGGTCTTTGATTTACCAGGGAATGCTTTCCGGCGGTTGCATTATCAGCGCCATTTATTCGGTGTTGCTTCTTGTCGTCATTCTGTTTGTCACAGGCGCTGTTTCATTTGCCAGCCACCCGACTGGTACTGGCTTTCTCGTCATGGTATTTCTTTCATTGCAAATCTTTGCCATCGCACCGTGCTTGTGCAGACTCAACTCTCTCTACATCCAAATTAACTCTCTCTGGTGGGAAGACAGTCGTCGTTAAGGGACAACTGTAGTGGGGCGACATGGTAATGTTTCCCTGTCCGTGTGGTTCCTTGATTTGGTCTTCTCACTTACTAACATTTCTCTGCTTGTTTATTTCGTTACCTTGTTGTGGCAGGCGATATTTGTTCACCTTATTTTGAAGTTGTGTTATGCGTTGGAGAAATGTGGGTCTGTTGCGGTGCTATTTGTAGTTGCATGCCCTTAATGGCATATGGTACCATATGGTGTTACTCAGTGTATGCATAGTTTTATAATCAGTGTAATTATAAACAGCTTGTACATTGTTGTAATTAAATGCGCATACTCACGCTTGTGAAATTATATGGAAGTGGGTGGTTCATTTATCGTGTAACGAATAAAAGGACGTACGTATCAGTTTCCATGCAATGATTCAATAAAAATGTTCGCGGCGCGCACGAGGGTGGCCTCTGATTCGCTCCTCCAACCTGGGAGCGGAAACCTTGCGGCGACTTGTAGGTTACCGTGTGGGTAACCTTGAGGTCACCACGAACTATTGAGGTTGCCCACAGGTATCCTATACTGAATCCTTTGGGTTACCCACAGTGGGGTAACCTTGGGGAAACCTTGGGGTAGGATTTTGAGAGCCCAATTTTCGGGATGTAGATACTTTCAACACGCCACCGTTAGTCGTCGGTCCGTATTATGCGCACTGTCAGTGTGGTTCACGGACAGTCGGTCGGTCGGGGGTCTTAGACGCGCTCAGTTGCATCTTAAAGCGTCTGAAGAGCCAACTGGGGGATAAAGCCGCTACCCTCCTACTCTTGGCGTTTCCCAAGCCAGGCATAGGTAAGAAGGCGCTGATCATAGAGCGGCTAGGGGCGTTCTGGGAGGGGAGGTGGCGGGAGCTGTTCGACTCTGCCATGGTGGCGGCGCGGCCAGCAGTTCGCCCACTTGCCTACACTTGCTCTGACCAGGACCCGGATGCCATCCGCCTGTCATGGTGCCAATCTCGGTGTAAAGTGGGAGAGTGGAGCCGTGGATTGGCTTGCCTTACGGCAGGGGAGTTGGCCCGACCGTCTGAGGCCATGGTGCAGTCGCTGCGAGAGAAGCACCCTGCTAGCACTAGCGAGGTACCACACTGGGTCCGTGATTTCACTGTCGATGCTCCTCAGCGGCCTCTACTCACGACCGACATCCTGGCCTGAGCTATCCATACAGCCGCTCGCGCTTCAGCAGCAGGGCCAATCGGGGTGGGTCACAGAGCATCTGCGCGACACCTTCCTCACTGAACCTGTCAGAATGTTGTATTTGTCTAGCCTGCAGTGGGGTACTCTATAGCGAGTACAGCCCAATTTAGGGTTTCCTATATGTATCCTGCTGCTACTAGTCCAAACCCCTCTTTCGTTTTCTATCATTCTGCTTAGTATTCTGACATGCTATCAGAGCAGGTCGACCCTCCCTGGTCGATCCTGTGGGTGGGCCCACCCTATGCTTCCGCTGCTGTCCCGGGGCACGCGACGTTTTCTTCCTGCCACGCACCCTGCGCGCGTGGCGTTTTTTTTCTTCCCGCCGCGCGCTCAGGGCGCGCGGCGGTTTTCTGCCCGCCACGCGCTCGGGGTGCGTGGCGGTTTCCTGCCCGCCGCGCGCCCCGGGAGCGCGCGGCGGTTTCGTCGCCCGTCGTGGCGCCCCGGGGGCCCGCGCGCTGTCCCCTCCCGTCGCCCGTCGTGGCGCCCTGGGGGCCTGCGCGTCGCCCCCCCTCCCGTCGCCCGCCGCGGCGCCCTGGGGGCCCGCGCGTCGGCCCCCTCCCGTCGCCCGTCGTGGCGCCCCGGGGGCCCTCGCGTCACCCCCTCCCGTCGCCCGTTGTGGCGCCCCGGGGGCCCGCGCGTCGCCCCCTCCCGTCGCCCGTCGAGGCGCCCCGGGGGCCCGCGCGTCGCCCCCTCCCGTCGCCCGTCGAGGCGCCCCAGGGACCAGCGCGCCGCCCCGCTTCCGCTCGCCCGCTACCCGCGCTCCTGCCCCGTGCTGCCTGTGTTAGGGTTTGGGGGTGGCGAGTCTGGGGGTGTGTGCGCCGTCCCCTGCTCCTCCTCCTCCTCCGTCTCCCACTGCTGCAGCTGCCGCTGAGGAGGGTGGATGTGTGGGATCCGTCGGAGTGGTACTAGGGGGGTGGCGTGTGAGCAGTGCTAGGGGAACAGCAGGGGGTGTGTGAAAGGGGTGTGGGACAGCTGGGGGAGGTTGAGTGGAGGCAGCCGTCTTGTCGTCCGCAGCACTTGTAGTCCGAAGCTCTGCCGCTGGTAGCCCAGAGAGCCTACTGCGCTTGTCGCCCGTGGGTCCGTTGCTCCTGCCGCTCGTCTTAGCCGCGGAGCCTGTTACTCCTGCAGTCCGGGGCTCTGCCGCCGGTAGCCACAGTGCGCGCCGCTCCTGTTGCCCGTGTGTCTGCAGCTTCAGTCGTCGCCTCCCATCTTCTCGCCCCCACAGTCTCTCCTCCTCCTCACTTGCCCTCTGTGATAGCCTCTAGCTTTGCTTATCATTGTGAACTATTGCTCTACCTGCTTGTTGTGCTGATTACACCCCACTTTGGCTATGGGGGTGTGTCAGAATGTTGTATTTATCTAGCCTGAAGTGGGGTACTCTATAGCGAGTACTGCCCAATTTAGGGTTTCCTATATGTATCCTGCTGTTGCTAGTCCAAACCCCTCTTTCGTGTTCTATCTTTCTGCTTAGTATTCTGACAGAACCTCCTTGCCTCTCCCATCTGTTGGAAGTGTTCAACCAATGGGTGGCGGGACAGGTCCCCGAGCGGGCTCGGCCCTGGCTCGCCGCATCCAACCTAGTTGGGCTTTCCAAGCCTAACGGCGACGTCCGGCTGGTGGCGATTGGGGAGGTGCTTCCGCGTATCCTTGCTCGAGCTCTCTGCATCTCGCTCCGCCCTGCGATGGTTTCCTACTTTCTGCTGTGCAACCAGCTGGGAGCGTGCACCAGGGCCGGGGTGGAGATTCTTACTCATTCTTTCCGGTCAGCGCTGGCCACTCACCCCGACTGGTGTGCACTGCAGATAGACGTCGCGAACGTCTTCAATTCGTTTCACCGTCATGCGATGTCTGAGGGGCTGCGGGAGTCGCCTTTCTCAGGGTTGATCCCATTCTTGCGTGTTTTCTACGGGACACCTAGCGACATGTACCTCCCAGCGGGCCCTTTCATACAGAGCCTTGAGTCGGCACGAGGATCGCGGCAGGGGGACCCGCTCGGCCCTTTTCTTTTCGCGTTCACGCAGCAGCAGGTTATGGAGTCGGTGACTAGAGAGTTCAGGGACCTACTTTTCCTGAGTTATGCAGACGATACCTATATTCTGGGACCAGCGGCTAGGATTTTAGAGGCTTTTGGGGTGCTGCGGGGGCGGTTGGAGTGGGTGGGGCTGGAGGTACAGGCACACAAGTGCCGGTTTTGGGAGCGCGAGGGCGGGGATGTGGAGCGGGCACTGCCATTGGGGATGCAGCGGGTGGAGGAGGGTCTCACTGTAGTGGGCGTGCCTATTGGGGAGGAGGATTGGGATGTGGTCCGGTTACGGGAGCGGCTTCGACAGTTGCAGGCACCATTGACATGGCTCCCCCTGCTCGACCACCCCCAGATGGCTTCACATCTCCTTGCCATTACAGTTTCAGCACGACCGATGTACCTGGCCCGGACTATGCCTCCACGTCCGGAGGTGGTGGAGGCCTTTAGAGATTAGGATAGCTGTCTGGAGGATTGCTTTGAGCAGCTTTTCCCACCTGGCACTTGGGAGCAGGACCCCGACCGGTCTAGGCGCGCACGCATGCAGCTGCATCTCCCTGTGCGACTCGGAGGGTTGGGGATCTCTTTGAGTCCGCTATCCTATGTTTGTGGGTGGTTCGCGTGATATTGCAAAGTTGGGGGTGGCGGGCGAGAAGGCGATGTTTGCAGAGTACCTCACCACTTCAGCAGGGGCAGAGTTTCTTGACCCGTAGTTTGCCAAGGCTCTTGAGCAGCTGCCTGCGACTATACGCCAGGAGATGCCGGGCTTACCTCTGTGTGTAGCGGCCCCTCCTCTTCGGCTTTTTCAGGCGCGGCAGTGGCAGTTGGCTGTAGAGGAGCTTTAGGCACTGCGCCGCTCGGCTCGTGACGATGCCACTCTGGCCCGTTTCACATCCCTTCATGGCCCGGGGGCTGGTGCATGGGTTTCGGCAGTCCCGGCTCACTCGGATCTCACATTCACTGTGGCTGAGTAGGGCATTGCTGCTACTATACGGCTCCGGCTCCCAATTCAGCAGCTGCAGGTGGCGGGGAGGTGTGTTTGTGGCACAGCGTATGTTGACCCAGCAGACCCGCATCATGCCCTGAGATGCAAGCACCAGCACGGTCCATCTCGGGTGCATGATGAGGTGAAGTTTGCGGTGGCGAGGATCTCTAAGGTGTCAGGGGGGGTGGTGACGATGGAGGATAGTGTGGTGCTGCCGGGGAAGCGGGTTGACGTAGCGGTGCGACGACCAATGGCCGGGGAGGCTCATGCTCTAGAGATCAGCATCGCGGACCCGCTATCACTGTCTTCATCTCTGCTAGGGCAGTGCGGGCGTTCTATAGGTGTGGCGGCAAGGGAGTGGGAGCGTCGCAAAACGAGTGATTACACGCCTCTGCTTGCACGCAACCGGGGCGTGCAGTTCACCCCTTTGATAAAAGAGACGTCGGGGTGTCTCGGCGGTCGTTTCCGGCGGTGGCTTCGTCAGCAGGGGGACGCGCACGTGGGGCTAGCTGTGTCACGGGGGGCTTGTCGGGAGGATGCCAATTCGTTTTCGGCTTATATTTTGGGGTCTCTGAAGGCGCTCATCGGGGTGGCGTTACAACGGGCGCAAGCTCGTGTCATCCTGCGTCGGGCGACGTCTTCCATGGGAGGGATGAATGTGGATTTGGTGGACCGGGAGAGGGACGACGTCGAGGTGGAGGGCGGGGCTCTTTGGGTGGAGGCCCCGTACATGGTGGATGCACATATGTGATTGAGGGGGGGTGAAATGGGGAGCGGGATGGGGTGTCTTGATGGGGCATCTTGACTGGGTGTTTTGATTGGGTATCTTGATGGGGTTTTTAATGTGTGTTGCATTTGGGTTTGATTTTTTGCCTCTCTATCACCTTTTCCTCTTTCTGTCCAGGATCATGTGATGTACTCTCAGTAACTCCGATACTGTAAAAAGATTTTCCAATGAATGATATGGGCTCTGTTCTGTAGGCCCTGGCGGTGGGGGGGCGAGGGGAAATAAGTAGCTTCCCCCCACTGCGTTTTTGGGTTCGGAAGGCGGTCAGCCCGCAAAACGTTGCCGAGCCAGCCATTTCCCCTCCGAACCTGTTCGAGAGGAAATGGCTACAGAACAGCCATTTACCCTCGTAGGTTTTGGCCCATCGGAAGCTACCTACTTACCCTCTCCACCTTCCTCCTCTGGCAAAAGTCAGTCACTCGCCCCGCCCTTCGAAACCCGCTTTTTCATGGCGTGGTGAGAGACATGGGAGGGATGTACATGGGGTGGGGACACCCAACTTCTACCCTAGAAAAACATGCACAAATGCTGCGCGGAACCCATGCAGTGAAGCACAATCCGCTCGATGAAAAAAAAGCCCAACCATCTTGCTCGAACAGAAAACCCTAGCCTGCCTCTCACTGAGAGATTTGTACACCCTCATTCTCGCCACACTGACAATCGCCACATGCACCGAACGCCTTGGCTGACAGCAGCGTGCCCAGAATGGTGCACGCACATACACTACATGCACAAACACGACTGCCAACTTGGCAGTCCCTGGCATTGACTTTGACCGACTTGGAAGTGAGGGTGAATAAGGACAGGTTTGTGCAATGCGTGAACACGAGCGAAAGCAGAGGCAAATCGGCAGTTCGAGTGTTGAAAATCAAACGCCAGTCACACGACTGGCCCAAAGAATTCGCACAAACCAATTTACCCCTTAGGATGCCTCCGTGTCAATCTCCACAACCCAGCCTCCACGTTTGATTGGAAATGGATTTCCAAGAATTGGAAATTGAAGAATTTCACGCAAATGCAATGGCGACTCGGTATGCAAAATTGACAATGCATATGAACTCACCATACACACCATCCAGAGAAGCTAGCAGTTTCACCATGGGTCCAGTTTATCTCCCATGCTCAAGCGTGCAATATGCAAGCACCACCAAGCTAACAAGACGCTGACGCACGAAGATTTATGCGAATGGACTGCAAAGAGATTTAATTTGCTACCGTCGCGCTCCAACATCACGAGGGTGTTACAGGAGAAGGAAGAATGGCTTGTGGAACGTGGTGACGAAAGTGACAACGAGTGTCGTGTTCGGAAGGAACTCCACACCGGACTGGAGCTGCGTTTATGCTGCTGTATTAATTCTGCTGCGAACGCGGGCCTACCATTGACTCTCGCCGTTATCCAGCTCCGCGCCAAACAGCTCGCCAAACAGATGCCCGACATCCCTCCATCATTTAAGTGCTCTATTGGATGGGTGGTGCGGACGCTTCGGCGGATGGGGCTGAAACGCCTGATGCGCAAAGGAGAAGCTGGAGCAGCAGATATGGAAGCAGTGGAGGCGTTCCGTGAGAAGCTGCCATAATTGCTTTTGCGACTTGGGATCACACCGGAATATTTGTACAACTTAGACGAAACGGCGCTCTATCCTGCCATGATTCCCCGAAGGACTTACGCACGTGAAACGCTCGCCGGCGGCAAGGGCTGCAAGGAGCGTCTGACGGTTGCTTTACTATGCAATGCGGACGGCTCTGACATCTGGAGGCCGCTTGTGATTGCTAAGGTGCAAAGGCCGAGGGATTTCGGGGCCGAAGGCTTCAACGTGGAAGACCATGTGAAATGGAGGTGGAATCGCAAAGGTTGGATGAACACTGAGGTGAGCCGCAACTTTTAGGGTAAAAGATACTATAGTAGAAAATGGTGACGTCAACATTTATGTACGCATAAGACAAACATCCGCCCTTTGTCAAATGTGAAAGATAGTGACAATAAGAGTACTAATCTCCATGCTTTTCCTCTCCTTTTTTTTTTTTCCCTCTCAGCTCTTCAGGACGTTCATGGAGAACGTCAACACGACTTGCTATGCATAGGGACGGCAAATCGTGGTTCTCATGGACAATGCGTCGTCCCATAGCATTGACCCGAGTATGGGGACGGCAGAATCACTCTTCGGGATGCGCACCGTGAAGACGTCAAACGTCCGCATCATTTACCTTCCGGCCAACACAACAACCTTTGTGCAGCCATTGGACCAGGGTCTCATTTCATGCTTCAAGATGCAGTTTCGCCAGCTTCGTGTGGAGGAGCTTATTAAGGGCTCCTGGCGCTGGCGCCGAACTCCGTCGCTCCAAACCCCGGGCTCGACTTACAGTGACATGGATTGGAGAGTCGGTGAAGTCGATCGATGCATGCACCATTCAACGTTGCTTCTGGCACACAGGAATCCTTCCAGACCAGTGGCTGCCGCAGATGGTGCACGTGACGCCAACAGCGATGGCCGCACTGAGCGGGGTTACCCAAGAGGAAATTGCTGGACTCTCTCTGGCTATTCAACATCTGCAGCTAGGACACAGAGCAATGAGCCCCATGGAGTTTGTGGGATTTGACGAGCTGCAGCCCACCTGTGAGTTGATGGAGCCGAACTTGATGGTCGGAGTGGATGATGAGCAAGTCGACAATGAAGTGCTGCTCGCCACGCTAAACATTGCCCATGATGCCGCTGTTCTTGACCGCGGTGAACGCCGTGTGGCACGCCAAGCCACTGAAGTTCTTGTCACATACGCTCGGGCTAAGGGCATTGAACCTCGGGAACTCATCGAGGAGTTGGAAATTGGAAGTGGAGTCGTCATGGACCGTCTCGAGCGCGCGAGTCGGAAAACATTTGATTTAAATGTTGAAGCAGCTGATGAAGAAGACGATTTCCAGCAGATGCAGGCAAAGGCGCCCTTTGCAAATGAGCAGGAGTTGCTGGCGTTTGCCATGGAACTTCTAGGACTAAGTGTGCCGTCATATGTTTCTTGGCTTCCTCAATAATAATTTGGTGATTTTGAACGGTAAGGTTGTGTGTGCAGTCAGCGAACTCTCATGCATGGTCTGTCGTGTCTGTGTGTCCGCACCAGGTGCAAGTTTCTCTGTTGTTGTCCCTTTGATTTGTAAAGGCCGCCATGGCTGTGAGCTTTGGCGAGTGCTTGGTTTGTACGCTGCTGTGTTTGTCTTTCCTCGTTGTCTCTGGGTTGGGATGTTGGGTGTTTGAAGTCTGGTTGACCGCATGGACTTGTCTCTTTACCCAGTAATGTAGGGACGGCTGACGTCAGCACATGCCGCCCCACGCCCCCTGGCACATTCGGAAATTGGGCCAAACCAAAAAACCCGCGGAATCCCTCGGGTCACCCTGAAAATCCCTCCTGACCAGGCGAAAAAAACCCTCCGAAACCCTCCGTTTCAATGTCGGATTCTTATGCGCATATATATGTCAGCCATCACAGTGGAAATTGAGGTACTTTTATCGAAATGCTCTCGACGAGCGACGACCAATCGACGCGCAGCTACGTGCGCTGTCGACAAAAATAACAAACTAAACTTCGTATAATTCTCTAATTCTCACTTAATCTGTCAATTTAACAAAGTAAAATCCACTATACATTGGTTTTTGTTTCTGATTAACTTATGCTTTTCGACGGAAAGGGTATTTCAGCTCCCCTCTTTCCGTCGACGGGGCTTATTTTTTCTTTCGACGGAGCTTCTATGTTTCCGTGGTTATCCCGTCTTCGTCGGGGCTTTAGTGTCAAACTTAAATGCTGCTTATTGTGTAGGCTGTAGCGGGGTAGCCCATGTAGGGTACTGTCAGAGGTCCACTGGTGATCCCCGATTGATCCTAGGGAAGGGTTACAGGCACAGTTGCCTGGGGGGTTATGGGCGCACTGACCCGCTACTGAAACAAGCCCTTTTATCCCAGTGGTTAGTGGCTGGGATTCTGACATGGTATCAGAGCGAAGGTCTCGGGTTCGAATCCCGGTGTATGCACTTCGGGCATCCCAGTGTGGGGGGGTGTCAGAGGTCCACTGGTGATCCCCGATTGATCCTAGGGAAGGGTTACAGGCACGGTTGCCTGGGGGGTTATGGGCGCACTGACCCGCTACTGAAACAAGCCCTTTTATCCCAGTGGTTAGTGGCTGGGATTCTGACAGGTACAACCCAATTAGGGTTTCCTACTTGTACCCATCCTGCTGCTAGTTCATTCATCCCTGTTCGTTATTCTGACATGGTTTCAGAGCAGGTCCTAGCCTATGACTGTTTTTTTTTCGGGCCCACCATTACTTAGTGACCGACTGCGGTTACCGCGTTACCCCACGCCCTGCCCTGCGCTGCGCCGTCAGCGCGCGCCCTGCCCTGCCCTGCCTTGCGTCACACTGCCCGTGTACGCCCAGCCCTGCGTCGCGCTGCCCCGCGCACGCCCTGCCCCGCCCCGCGTCACGCTGCCTCGCGCACGCCCTGGCCTGCCCCGCGTCGCGCTGCCTCGCGCACGCCCTTCCCTGCCCCGCGTCGCGCTGCCCCGCGCACGCCCTGCCCTGCCCCGCGTCGCGCTGCATCGCGCACGCCCTGCCCTGCCCCGCGTCGCGCTGCATCGCGCACGCCCTGCCCTGCCCCGCGTCGCACTGCCTCGCGCACGCCCTGCCCTGCCCCGTGCCCTGCTGCCCTGCGCGTCGCGCCCTGCTGCAGCCCGCACGTCGCGCTCTGCTGCCCCGTGCGTCGCGCTCTACTGCAGCCCGCGCGTAGCGCCCTGCTGCCCTGCGCGTTGCGCCCTACCGCCTGCCCGTTCGGCCCGCCGCGGGCCCTCCCTTCGCGCCGCCGCGCCTGCCCGTTACGCCCGCTGCCGCGCCCGCCCGTTAGGCTCGCCGTGGGCCCTGCCTTCGCGCCGCCACGCCTACCCGTTAGGCCCATCACGGGCCCGCCCGTTCGCCCCTCCCGCACCTGTCCGCTACGCCCGCCGCGGGCCCGCCCCTTGCGCCCGCCGTGCCTGCGTTTTGCGCCCGCCGCGGGCCTGCACTCGCTGCCCAGCCCCGCCCTGCCCGTGCGCGCTGCTGCCCGCGCCAGCGCCCTGCCCTGCCAACGCGCCAGCGCCCTGCCCTGCGCACGCTGGCGCCCTGCTCTGCCCTGCCCGAGCCGCCTCTGCAGCGCCCTGTGCGCCCTGCTAAACCCTAAAATAAATAAATAAATAAATAAATTTCAAAAAAAAAAAAAAAAAAAAAAAAAAAAACCCTTGGTGCTTCTGCCCTAGGAGCTACTGCCTGCTACTGGCCGCGCGCCGCCCTGCTTTGGCCGCACGCCGCCCTGCTCTGGCCGCACGCCGCCCTGCTCTAGCCGCGCGCCGCCCTGCTCTGGCCGCGCGTCGCCCTGCTCTGGCCACGCGCCGCCCTGCTCTAGCCGCGCTCAGCCCTGCTCTGGCCGCACGCCGCCCTGCTTTAACAGCGCGCCGCCCTGCTCTGGCTGCGCGCCGCCCTTCCCTGACCGTGCACCGCCCCGACCTACCCTAGTGCCTCCTCGCCGCCCTTCCTTCCCTACGTGCTGCCCTGTTGGTCGCATGACTTCTCTTCACGGCAGCGGTGGGAGTGGTGGCGACGGTGGCGGCAGCAGTGGGAGTGGTGGCGGCCGTCGTAGCAGTCGCTGTGGAGCTGTTCGGTGGGGAGTTTCTGGCGGTGGCCAGATGCAGCTGCAGCGGCGTCCGCGTGAGACCCTTACACCCCAGCAACTTCGTGAGTGGTTTGCTCAGCGTTGGGCGTCTCAGCGTAGTGGCCGTAGTGGCAGTCGCGGTGCAGCTACTCAGTTGGGAGGTTCTGGCGGTGGCCAGATGCAGCTGCAGCGGCGTCCGTGTGAGACCCTTACACCCCAGCAGCTTCGTGAGTGGTTTGCTCAGCGTTGGGCGTCTCAGCGTAGTGGCCGTAGTGGCAGTCGCGGTGCAGCTACTCAGTTGGGAGTTTCTGGAGGTGGCCCGGTGCAGCTGCAGCGGCGTCTACGTGAGACCCTTACGCCCCAGCAGCTTCGTGAGTGGTTTGCTCAGCGTTGAGCGTCTCAGAGACGTGCTGAGGGTGACTGTTACCTGTGTGTGCCGCCCGACCCAGGTATAGAGGCTGCTGCTCTAGGTGCTCGTGAGTCTGCTCTCTCAGGTACTGGTGAGTCTGCTCTCTCTGGTACTGCGTCTGCTGCGGCCCTGCATACCTTCACACTTGACTCAGGTGCTTCCCGCTGTTTCTTTCGCGACAGTACCACAGTCACACCGCTCTCTGCACCTGTTGCTGTCTCTCTGGCTGACCCCTCTGGGGGCCCAGTCCTTGCACGTTCCTCCACTGTTCTGCCTTGTCCGGCGGTTCCGTCTGGGTCACTGTCAGGTCTCCACCTCCCCTCGTTCTCTACGAACTTGGTGAGCACTACTGTCCTCCAGGATGCGGGGGTTGACACCTTCACCCCTGGACGGCAGCGTGTGGCGCTCTGTACGTGCTCCCGGACCGGCCGCCACCTTGCCACGTTCACCCGCCGGCCTGGGTCGAGTCTGTACACACTGACTACTGCGCCTCCTCAGGTAGCTGCGTCTGCGTCTGCGTCAGGTCAGCTTGCGGCCCCCTGCTCGTGTCGCGCTCTGTCGCACCAGACGCTCCTTTGGCACCACCGCCTTGGTCACCCCTCTGTGGCACGCCTCCGTGGCATGCACTCCCGTCTCCTTGTCTCTGGTCTTCCCAGGTCTCTGCCTCCCCTCCCACCCTCGCCTGCCCCTCCCTGCCTTCCCTGTGTCAAGGGGCGGCAGCGCGCCGCTCCTCACTCCTCCTCGTTCCCCCCGACAGAGGCTCCCGTGCAGACTCTCCACCTGGACGTGTGGGCCCCAGCCCGCGTCCGTGGACAGGGCCACGAGCGGTACTTTCTACTGGTTGTCGACGACTACACGCGTTATACCACGGTCTTCCCCTTGCGCCGCAAGGGGAAGGTCCCTGATGTTCTGATCCCTTGGATCCGCGCTGTTCGTCTCCAGCTCCGCGAGCGGTTCGAGACGGACCTTCCCGTCCTGCGTCTGCACTCTGACAGAGGTGGTGAGTTTTCCTCCGACCTCTTGAGGGCCTTTTGTCGTGCGGAGGGCATTCGCCAGACGTTCACGCTTCCGGCCTCTCCGTGGTAGAATGGGGTTGCTGAGCGCCGCATTGGCTTAGTAATGGAGGTCGCTCGTACCTCCATGATCCATGTGGCTGCCCCCCATTTTCTGTGACCGTTTGCAGTCCAGTACGCTGCGCATCAGCTCAATTTCTGGCCCCGTGTCTCCTTGCCGGAGACCTCGCCCACACTGCGTTGGACGGGGGAGGTTGGCGATGCGTCGGTGTTCCGGGTCTGGGGATGTCGAGCCTTTGTCCGCGATACGTCCGCGGACAAGCTCTCCTCCCGCGCCGTTCCCTGTGTCTTCCTTGGCTTTGTCCCTGACGCGCCTGGCTGGCAGTTTTACCACCCCACCTCGCGCCGTGTCCTGCCCTCTCAGGACGTCACGTTTGACGAGTCGGTTCCCTTTTACCGTCTCTTCCCCTACCGCACTGCCCCTCTCCCTCCCCCGCCGCTCTTCCTCGCACCAGGTCCTCCCCCGGTAGACCCCCTCCCCCCTCAGGGTCCTGCTCCCTCAGGTGTGTCCCAGGTAGACCCTGTCGAGCCTGTCGAGGTAGCTGTCGACTCTGGTGCTGCTAGAGGTCCTGCGTCTGGGGGTGCTGCGCCTGCGGGTTCGGGGCCTGGGGGTGCTGAGCTTGAGCGTGCTGAGCCTGGGGTTGCTGAGTCTGAGGGTGCGGAGCCTGAGGATGCTGAGCCTGAGCGTGCGGAGCCTGGGGGTGCTGAGCCTGGGGGTGCTGAGCCTGGGGGTGCTGAGCCTAGGGGTGCTGGGCCTGCGCGTGCTGCGCCTGGAGGTACTTTGCCTTTTGGAGGTCCTCAGGGTGTCTTGCCACGTCGGGAGACGCTCTCTCCACTGCAGCTGCGCGAGTGGTTTGCTCGGCGCTGGAGCCTCCGGAGTGGTGCTGCTGGAGCTAGAGCTGCGGGAGGTGCTGGAGCCGCTGGTCCCGGAGGTGCTCGTACTGGAGGTACTGGAGCTGCTGGGGCTGGAGGTGCTGCTGGAGCTGGAGCTGCTGGAGGTGCTGCTGGAGCTGGGGCTCCTGGAGGTACTGGTGCTGCTGGAGCTGGAGCTGCTGGAGGTACTGGAGCTGCTGGAGCTGGGGGTGCTGCTGGAGCTGGAGCTGCTGGAGGTGCTGCTGGAGCTGGTGCTACTGGAGGTACTGGAGCTGCTGGAGCTGGAGCTGCTGGAGGTACTGCTAGAGCTGGAGCTGCTGGAGGTGCTGCTGGAGCTGGAGCTGGAGGTGCTGCTGGAGCTGGAGCTGCTGGAGGTGCTGCTGGAGCTGGAGCTGCTGGAGGTACTGGTGCTGTCGGTGCTGGTTCTGGAGGCGCTGTGCGGCCGCGACCGTACTTCGTTCCACTGCTTCAGCAGGTTCTTGGTCTCCCGCCTTCTACTGGTCTTACTCCTCCCTTACTGTGTCCACCGCCTGACCAGTCCCAGCCGCAGTTACAGCCAGCCTCCCCTCTGCCTGCTCCCTCTCCTTACACTGAGCAGCCCGGAGGTCTTACAGAGCGTCGTGAGCCTACGTCTCGTCCTGCGTCGCCTGTTCGCGCTGTTCGCACTGGTCGTCGTGTTCCGCGTGAGCGTCCTCCTCCTATCCCCGGCACGCACCAAATGGCACTTCGTCCTTTCTCTGTTCCACTGCGTGTCCCTCTGCCGTCTCCTCCTGCGTCCTCCCTTGCTGACGGTCCGGACCCGGAGTCTGACTCACTTCGTGCTGCTAGTCCTACTGTCACGCGTCTCCTGGCCACTGTTGTCACTGACCCTTCCTTTGAGTCTACTGCTGCGTCTGCTCTTGTTGCTGAGCTGGTTGACTTTGCTGCCGCCTGTCGGTCTAGACTACGCCGCTAGACTTGTTGCTGAGTCTGAGTCTGTCTGTCCTCCGTCCGTCGAGGGTGAGTGTGCTCTTGGCACGGACGTCCTTGAGGACAGGCAGGAGGACTTTGAGTGTTTTGCAGCTGCTGTACCTCATCTCGTGTCCATGCTGATTGCACCTGAGGGAGACCCGGATGCACCAGACATCCCGACCCCGCGCTCTTACGCAGAGGCGATAGAGGGTCCCTACTCCTCTCAGTGGCAGTCAGCCATGGACGCAGAGATGGCATCCTGGAAGTCCACAGGCACTTACGTCGACGAGGTTCCCCCACCTGGGGCGAACATCGTCAGTGGCATGTGGATTTTCAGGGTGAAGCGGCCGCCGGGTTCTCCGCCTGTCTTCAAGGCGCGTTACGTTGCACGAGGCTTCAGTCAGCGGCAGGGAGTTGACTTCTTCCAGACCTTCTCCCCTACCCCGAAGATGACCACTCTTTGGGTGGTGCTGCACGTCGCCGCTCAGCGTGACTACGAGCTTCACTCTCTTGACTTCAGCACTACTTTCCTACAGGGCAGCCTGCACGAGGAGATCTGGCTGCGCCGCCCACCTGGCTTCACTGGGTCTTTTCCTCCTGGTACCCAGTGGAGCCTCCGGCGGCCAGTCTACGGTCTCCGCCAGGCGCCTCGCGAGTGGCACGACACACTGAGGACGACTCTTGCGGCTCTTGGGTTTGCTCCTTCTACTGCTGACCCGTCGCTGTTTCTACGCACCGACACTTCCCTGCCGCCGTTCTACATCCTCGTGTACGTCGACGACTTGGTCTTTGCCACTGCTGACACTGCTGGACTGGCCCACGTGAAGTCGGAGCTGCAGAAGAGACACACGTGCACAGACCTGGGTGAGCTGCGCAGCTATCTTGGCTTGCAGATCACCCGGGACAGAGCACGGCGCACCATTACCTTGACTCAGTCACACATGGTGCAGCAGGTCCTTCAGCGCTTCCGCTTCGAGTACTCCTCGCCACAGTCCACTCCTCTGCCTACCGGTCACTCGCTCTCAGCTCTGGCTTCGGATGAGTCCGTAGAGCCGAGTGGCCCGTATCGAGAGCTTGTGGGCTGCCTCATGTATCTGATGACCTGCACTCGACCTGACCTTGCTTACCCTCTTAGCATCCTGGCACGCTACGTTGCGCCCGGGAGACACCGACCAGAGCACTGGAAGGCCGCTAAGAGGGTGATGCGCTACTTGTGCAGTACGTCGGGCATGGGGCTCGCGCTTGGAGGACGGGCTCGAGTTGTCCTCACTGGTCACGCAGACGCTTCTTGGGTTGACGACTTGGCTACGCAGCGGTCGTCACAGGGTTACACCTTCAGCCTTGGCTCCGGTTCTGTTTCGTCGCGGTCTACCCGCTCGTCTTCTGTTCTCAGCTCCAGCTGTGAGGCTGAGATCTACGCAGGGGCCATGGCTGCACAGGAGTGACGCTGGCTCACCTACCTGCTGACCGACTTGGGAGAGCCGCCTCGTTCTCCTCCAGTTCTGTACGTCGACAACAATGCCATGATTGCCTTGTGTCAGTAGCACAGACTGGAGCACAGAACGAAGCACATCGCTCTGCGCTACTTCCTTGCTCGAGAGTTGCAGTAGCATGGTCAGCTTCGTCTTGTTTACGTGGCCTCTCAGGCCAACACTGCTGATATCTTCACCAAGGCACTTTAGCCTTGTGATCATCAGCGTTTCTGTACTGTTCTAGGCCTTGTGCCTACTTGGCCTCACTTGCTCACTTCTTGACTTTGCTTGTACTGTGATCTATATACTTATACCTGCATGCTTACACTTGCTAGGTTGTGATCACTGTACTGCTTGTTCTCCTTTATATATAACTCTGCATGTGAACTGGCCTTGTGGCCATTTGCTTGTGCTCAGAATGCGTGGTGACTTCGTGATCCACCCTGAGCTTGCTTTGCCTTTCTTGACTGGTCTTGTGACCTCTTGTTCTCCCCCAATTTGCCTATGGGGGTGTGTCATAGCCCATATAGGGTACAACCCAATTAGGGTTTCCTACTTGTACCCATCCTGCTGCTAGTTCATTCATCCCTGTTTATTGAAAATGTTATTTTACTCGACCAAACAGCTCTACGGTCGCCAGACACTCGGTTTCAGTTTTCTTTGTAACAACGAGACTCACAGTCTCAGAAATGATAAACAATTCTTGAGTTTTACAGTACATCGATGCTCGACGTGAACGGGACAATCGACAAAAGCAGTGTTATTGTCGCAACAGAGTTTTCTAATTGCATTTTCTTTCCATAACTCGAAAAAAACAAAACATTATGCTCAACATGCTCTCGTGTTTTAAACATATAAAATTACTACACTACACTTAACTATAAGTCGTTCGACGGTGCGACAGCGCACGGGATTCCAGGTGTCGTAGAGATATCTTTGACGACAAATCCTTCTATGATGCATATAATTTTACGCAACAGTTGATTGATTTCGACAACGTGGTAATTTTCAGCGTATGATAATCCTGTTCTCGTATAGCGGTCTTCGACTACCCGCATCCATTCCCCCACGTCGTACTGTCGAAAAGAAAACTCCCGCTCTCGCTTGGGCGCAGCCGATCTCGACGTCGACCAGGAGAGCTCGACAGTGTGGTCGTCGAAGCCTGCGCTGGTCGACACAAGTGGTGGTCAAGCAGGCCCTGCTCGACGTTGCTAACGGGAGTGAAGTGTTGGCCCCGCCCTCCCTTGGGCAACGCTGACGACTTGGTCGGAAGTACGGGAGTAACAGCCGACCGTTTACAGTGGGAGAGCTGCTCAACAGGCTTCGTCGAGCTGCAGGGGACCGCTGTGGTGTTGCTGTCGACCAGGAAGCTCAACAGCTGCAACTGACTGGTCTGGACAACGAGTGGGCCGTCGACCAGGAGGGGCAGTTCGACCGGGAGGTCGACGGAGTAGTCCGTCGACGTGACAAGTGAACAGCGGTCGACGAGAGAAGCTCGGCGACAACCGCTGACAGTTCTGGTCGACGGAAGGGGTCCGTCGACCAGGGGGTAGCTCGACAGGAGTTGTGGTCGACCAGAGGCACCTGGTGGTCGACTAGAGCACTTGGTGGCCGACCAGGTCGACCGGGTAACCTGCTCGACGAGTTCGGCGGAGGCACGCGAACGTCGTCGAGGTTGCGATGGCGAAGGCGACTTCGGGCTGGTATCCCGAAGTCGATGTGGCTCGTCAGGCGCAGACAACAGCCGACGGATGCACAGCAATGCAAGTCGGGCCAATCGTCTGCGCGCACCTGCGAGCATGCGCACTGCTGTCTTCTACGAGGCAACGCTGGACAGCCGCTCTGCTGCAGCGTTGGTACCCCGTCGACCTGCAGTGTTGGCAGGTCGCCTTTCTGCAGTGCTGGCGCGGCTCCTCTACACGACGCTGACAGGCGGTCGACCAAGCTGTACTGGCGGTCGACCAGGCTAGCTGCAGAGTTGCTAGGTGCCTGATGTAGTCATTGTTGTCATTGCTTGTTCAATAATTCTGTAATTTCGACTTTGCTAGTGGAAACTCTTGCTGATTTCTCCCGTGAATGTGCAAGCACTAAGGAACTAAGCAAAGCTACGATCATTCCTAGTAGTTCGTGCCCACCCCCATAGTCTAGCTCTCTGCCGTTGTAGAGTGATTCTCCGCAGACGTGACCCGGTCTACGAGCCCGTCGGAAGGTGTTGGTCGACAAGTACGTCGAGAAGTGTTGTTCGACGGAGCAGTGTCAAACTTGTGAGAATAATAACGAGGGATGAATGAACTAGGAAGCAGGTGGGTACAAGTATGAAAACCTAAAAGAGTTGTACCCCATATTGTCTACCCCACTACCCCATATAGTTCTGACACACCCCCATAGGCAAAGTGGGGGACAAACAAGAGAACAAGGCAAGGTCAAGCTCAGGGTGGATCACAACGGCACCACACATTCTGAGCACAAGTTCAAGGCCACAAGGCCAGTTCACATGCAGGATTATAAATCAAGGTGAACAAGCAAGACAGTGATCTCAACCTAGCAGGGGTAAGCATGAAGGTGCAGGTATATATAGATCACAGTACAGGCAAAGTCAAGAGGTAAGCAAGTGAGGCCCGGTAGGCACAAGACCTAGCATAGTACAGAAACGCTGATGATCACAAGGCTGAAGTGCCTTGGTAAAGATATCAGCAGTGTTGGCCCGAGAGGCCACGTAAGCAAGACGACGCTGACCACGCTGCTGCAACTCTCGAGCAAGGAAGTAGCGCAGAGCAATGTGCTTCGTTCTGTGCTCCAGTCTGTGCTCCTGACACAAGGCCAGCATGGCCTTGTTGTCGACGTACAGAACTGGAGGAGAACGAGGCACCTCTCCCAAGTCGGTCAGCAGGTAGGTGAGCCAGCGTAACTCCTGTGCAGCCATGGCCCCAGCGTAGATCTCAGCCTCACAACTGGAGCTGAGAACAGAGGATGAGCGGGTAGACCGCCACGAAACAGAGCCGGAACCAAGGCTGAAGGTGTAACCCTGTGACGACCGCTGCGTAGCCAAGTTGTCAACCCAAGAAGCGTCTGAGTGACCAGTGAGGACAACTCGAGCCCGTCCTCCAAGCCCGAGCCCCATGCCCGACGTACTGCACAGGTAGCGCAACACCCTCTTAGCTGCAGCCATGTGCTCTGGTCGGTGTCTCCGAGGAGCAACATAGCGTGCCAAGATGCTAAGAGGGTATGCCAAGTCAGGTCGAGTGCAGGTCATCAGGTACATGACGCAGCCAACAAGCTCTGGGTACGGGCCACTCGGCTCTACGGACTCATCCGAAGGCAGAGCTGAGAGCGAGTGGCGAGTAGACAGAGGAGTGGCCTGAGGCGAGGAGTACGTGAAGTTGAAGAGCTGAAGGACCTGCTGCAACATGTGTGACTGAGTCAAGGTAATGGTGCGCCGTGCTCTGTCCCGGGTGATCTGCAAGCCAAGATAGTTGCGCAGTTCACCCAGGTCTGTGCATGTGTGTCTCTTCTGCAGCTCCGACTTCACGTGGGCCAGTCCAGCAGTGTCAGCAGTAGCAAAAACCAAGTCGTCGACGTACACGAGGATGTAGAACGGCGGCAGAGTAGTGTCGGTGTGGAGAAACAGCGACGGGTCAGCAGTGGAAGGAGCAAACCCAAGAGCCGCAAGCGTAGTCCTCAGTGTGTCGTGGACCGTAGACTGGCCGCCAGAGGCTCCACTGGGTACCAGGAGGAAACGACCCAGTGAAGCCAGGTGGGCGGCGCAGCCAGATCTCCTCGTGCAGGCTGCCCTGTAGGAAAGCAGTGCTAAAGTCAAGAGAGTGAAGCTCGTAGTCACGCTGAGCAGCGACGTGCAGCAGAACCCGAAGAGTGGTCATCTTCGGGGTCGGGGAGAAGGTCTGGAAGAAGTCAACTTCCTGTCGCTGACTGAAGCCTCGAGCAACGTAACGCGCCTTGAAGACAGGCGGAGAACCCGGCGGCCGCTTCACCCTGAAAATCCACATGCCACTGACGATGTTCGCCCCAGGAGGGGGAACCTCGTCGACGTAGGTGCCTGTGGACTTCCAGGATGCCATCTCTGCATCCATGGCTGACTGCCACTGAGAGGAGTAAGGACCCTCTATCGCCTCTGCGTAAGAGCGCGGGGTCGTGATGTCTGGTGCATCCGGGTCTCCCTCAGGTGCAATCAGCATGGACACGAGATGAGGTACAGCGGCTGCAAAGCACTCAAAGTCCTTCTGCCTGTCCTCAAGGACGTCCGTGCCAAGAGCACACTCACCCCCGACGGACGGAGGACAGACAGACTCAGATTCAGCAACAAGACTCGCGGCGTAGTCTAGACGACAGTGAGCAGCAAAGTCGACAAGCTCAGCAACTAAGGCAGACGCAGCAGTGGACTCAAAGGAAGGGTCAGTGACAACAGTGGCCAGGAGACGCGTGACAGTAGGACTAGCAGCACGAAGGGAGCCAGACTCCGGGTCAGAAAGGGCAGGAAGAGAGGACGCAGGAGGAGACGGCAGAGGAACACGCTGCGGGGCAGTGGAAGGGCGCAGAGCCATCCGGTGCGTGCCAGGGACAGGAGGAGGACGCTGACGCGAACCACGACGACTAGTGCTAGCAGCACGAACAGGCGACGCAGGACGAGACGCAGGCTCACGACGCTCAGCAAGCCCTCCAGTCGGACCAGTGTAAGGAGAAGGAGCAGGCAATGGGGAGGCGGGCTGCAACTGTGACTGCGACTGGACAGGCGGTGGACACTCTAAGGAAGGAGCAGGACCAGTAGAAGGCGGAAGACCAAGAACCTGCTGAAGGAGCGGAACGTAGTACGGCCGCGGCCGCGCAGCGCCTCCAGAACCAGCAGGGACAGCACCAGCACCCCCAGCGGGAGCTCCAACTCCAGCAGCACCACCAGCTCCAGCAGCACCTCCAGCTGCTCCAGTAGCGCCAACTCCAGCACCCACAGGAGCACCGGCTCCAGCAGCATCTCCAGCTCCAGCACCTCCAGCAGCTCCAGCTCTAGCAGGACCACCAGAAGTCCCAGCAGCTCCAGCTCCAGCTGCTCCGGCTCCAGTACCTCCAGCAGCACCTGCTCCAGCAGCAGTGCCAGCTCCAGCACCTCCAGCAGCTCCTGCTCCAGCAGCACCACCAGGCCCAGCAGCTCCAGTACCTCCAGTACGAGCACCTCCGGGACCCGTGGCTCCAGAACCCCCAGCAGCTCCAGCAGCTCCAGGACCTCCAGCAGCAGCAGGACCTCCAGCGCCCGTAGCACCACCAGCTCCAGCAGCACGGCTCCAGCGCCGAGCAAACCACTCGCGCAGCTGCTGTGGAGAGAGTGGCTCCCGACGGGACGAAGCACCCGAAGGACCACCAGGCTCAGCACCTCCAGACTCCACACGCGCAGGCTCAGCACCGTCAGGCTCCGCACCCCCAGACTCAGCAACCCCAGGCTCAGCACCCCCAGTCTCAGCACCCCCAGACTCAGCAACCCCAGGCTCAGCACCCGCAGGCTCCGCACCCCCAGGCTCAGCACCCCCAGACCCGGCACCCGCAGGCTCAGCACCCCTAGCAGCACCAGAGTCAACAGCTACCTCGACAGGCTCGATTGCGTCTACCTGGGACACACCTGAGGGGGCAGGACCCTGAGGGGGGAGGGGGTCTACCGGGGGGGGACCTGGCGCAAGGAAGAACGGCAGGGGGGGGAGGGGGGCAGTGCGGTAGGGGAAGAGACGGTAGTAAGGAACCGACTCGTCAAACGTGACGTCCTGAGAGGACAGAACACGGCGCGAGGTGGGGTGGTAAAACTGCCAACCAGGCGCGTTAGGGGGGAAGCCAAGGAAGACGCAGGGAACAGCACGGGAGGACAGCTTGTCCGCAGACAAGTCGCGGACGAAAGCTCGAGATCCCCAGACACGGAACGCAGACGCATCGCCAACCTTCCCCGTCCACCG
Organism: Closterium sp. Naga37s-1; assembly: GCA_947471745.1. Lineage (NCBI taxonomy): Eukaryota > Viridiplantae > Streptophyta > Zygnematophyceae > Desmidiales > Closteriaceae > Closterium > Closterium sp. Naga37s-1. Next base: position 1,018,431 of record CANJKZ010000897.1, read on the forward strand.
CAGAGTAGGTGTGGTCTCCGGCATGGAGACCCGAGGCTGGAGGTTGATCTGATGCGCCGCGTACTGAACCGCGAACGGCCACAGAAAATGGGGAGCAGCTGCATGGATCATGGACGTATGAGCGACGTCCATGACCATGCCACTGCGGCGCTCAGCAATCCCATTTTGCTGTGGAGAGGCCGGAAGCGTGAACGTCTGGCGGATGCCCTCCGCACGACAGAAGGCTCGCAGAAGGTCGGAGGAAAACTCTCCACCTCTGTCGGAGTGCAGACGCAGAACAGGAAGGTCCGAGCCGAAACTCTCGCTGAGCTGACGACGGGCAGCGCGGATCCAGTCGATCAGCACCTCAGTGACCTCACCCTTGCGGCGCAAGGGGAAGACTGTGGTGTAACGCGAGTAGTCGTCAACGACCAGCAGAAAGTAGCGCTCGTGACCCTGTCCACGGACGCGGGCTGGGCCCCACACGTCCATGTGAAGAGTCTGCAAGGGAGCCTCCGTCGGAGGGAACTCGGAGGAGTGAGGAATGGCGCGCTGCCGCCCCTCGATGCAAGGAACGCAGGTAGGGGCAGGCCCCGGGGGGAGGGGAGGGAGAGATCGGGGAAGACCAGTGACAAGGACACGGGAGGCCATGCCTCGGAGACGAGGCAGGGAGGGGTGACCAAGGCGGTGGTGCCAGAGGAGAGTCTGGTGAGACAGGAGGCGACACGAGCAGGGGGCAGACTCAGGACCAGACTGGGACGCTGCAGCAAACACCTGACCTGACGCGGCTACCTGACCAGACTCAGCAACCGGAGGAGACACGGTAGTCAGGGTGTACAGGCTCGACCCAGGCTGACGGGTGAACGTGGCCAGGTGCCAGCCCGTCCGAGTACACGAACAGTGGGTCACCCGCTGACCTCCAGGAGTGAACTGGTCAACCCACGCGTCCTGAAGGTCAGCTCCACTCACCAAGTTCGTGGAGAACGAGGGGAGGTGGAGGCCAGACAGAGAGCCAGACGGGACCGCCGGACACGGCAGAACCGTGGAGGAGTGTGCAAGGAACGGACCCTCAGAGGGGTCAGCCAGAGAGACTGCCACTGGCCGACTGAGCGGCGAGAGTGTGGTGCAGTCGCGAAAGAAGGAGCGGGAAGCACCCGAGTCAAGGGTGAAAGTGTGCAAGGCCGCAGCAGGCGTAGTACCAGAGAGAGCAGACTCACCAGCACCTGGAGCAGCAGACTCACTAGCGCCTAGAGCAGCAGCCTCACCGACACCTGGAGCAGGAGACGCACCAGCACCTAGAGCAGCAGCCTCACCAGCACCTAGAGCAGCAGACTCTATACCTGGGTCAGGCGGCACACACAGGTAACAGGCACCCTCAGCACTAGTAGGCAATGCATACATGGCAGTGAGGATAGCATCATAGTCAAGAGCAAAGATATCTACCCTCTGCCTAAGCAGCTCCTGCCAGGTGGGGAGCTCAGCCTCGTCGCCAAACTCGGTATGCCAGGCGTCGCTCAGACGGGCGAAGCAGGGGGACTGCGTGTGACCAACCGTCCCGCAAGCCTGACCAGCCCGATCACCTGTGCGAATGACGTACGGGCAGCGAACGGTACTCCGAGACCCTCTACTCTGAGCGTACCACTCACGAAGCTGCTGTGACGTAAGTGGCTCGCGCGGACGCCGCTGCAGCTGCATCTGGCCACTGCCAGACGCTCCCGACTGACCAGCTCCAGGGCGACAGCCACGGCGGCCACCGCCACAGCCCCAACTAGCGTACCACTCACGAAGCTGCTGGGGCGTGAGAGACTTGCGCGGACGCCGCTGCAGCTGCATCTGGCCACTGCCAGACGCTCCCGACTGACCAGCTCCAGGGCGACAGCCACTACGGCCACCGCCACACCCCCAACTAGCGTACCACTCACGAAGCTGCTGGGGCGTGAGAGACTCGCGCGGACGTCGCTGAAGCTGCATCTGGCCACCGCCAGTTGCAGCAGTAGCAGTAGTAGCAGTAGTAGCAGCAGTAACAGCAGGAACATCAGTAGCAGTAGTGAGGCTCAGTGGAGCAGGGCTGCACAGCTCGGCAGCACGACGCGGCTCGGCTGGGCGGCTCGGCGTGGCTGAGCAGCACGGCTCAGCTGGGCGGCGCGGCTCGGCTGGCAGGCAGGCGCGGCAGGCAGGCAGGCAGGCTGGCGCGGCAGCGCGCTAGTAAGGCAGGCGCGCGGGATGTGCGTGTAGGGCAGGTGCTCACCAGTGGCGGGAAGGTCAGGCGCTCGCCGGGCGAGCAGGGCAGGCGCACGACGGTGGCGACGGCAGGGTCGCGACAGCTGCTGAGCGGGGCCGCGACAGCGGCAGGGCGGGGCCGTGACGGCGGCAGGGGGGCTCCGCGGCAGCTACTGCAGGGCGGGGCCGCGACTGCTGCAGGCTGCTCCGCGGCAGCTGCTGTAGGGCGGGGCCGCGACTGCTGCAGGGCGGGGCCGCGACTGCTGCAGGGGGCTCCGCGGCAGCTGCTGCAGGGGGGCTCCGCGACGAGCAGGGACGGCGCCCAGGGGGCGCCGCGACGAGCAGGGGCGACGCCCCGGGGGCGCCGCGACGAGCAGGGACGGCGCCCAGGGGGCGCCGCGACGAGTAGGGGCGACGCGACGAGCAGGGGCGGCGTCCAGGGGGCGCCGCGACGAGCAGGGGGGGGACGCCGCGCGGGTCCCGCAGGGGCGTCGCGACGAGTAGGAGCGACGCGCGGCTCGGCAGGGCGGCGCGCATGTCGTAGGGGCAGCGCTCACGGGCTGCAGGGGCGACGCGCGGCTCGGCAGGGCGGTGCGCGGGCTGCAGAGGCAGCGCCCACGGGCTGCAGGGGCAACACGCGGCTCGGTAGGGCGGCGCGCGGGCTGCAGAGGCAGCGTCCACGGGCTGCAGGGCGACACGCGGCCGCAGGGGCAGGCACGGCTGCAGGGGCAGCACGGTCGCAGAGGCAACACGCGGGCTGCAAGGGCAGCGCGGCTGCAGAGGCAGCTACAAAAAAAAAAAAAAAAAAAAAATCAGTTAGGGCAGGGCGGAACGTTCGGTGGGCCCTAGGAACGATTCTGCTCTAATACCATGTGAGAATAATAACGAGGAATGAATGAAATAGGAAGCAGGTGGGTACAAGTATGAAAACCTAAAAGAGTTGTACCCCATATTGTCTACCCCACTACAGCCTACAATATAGTTCTGGCAAAACTAGTTGAGTAAAGCTGCTCGACTGCGAAACTTGGCAGGTGTGCGACCCTTCGCCCCAGAAGGCTTTGGCGAAGTCGACATGCGGACTGGTATCCCGAAGTTGACGTAGTGCGTCTAGCGCAGCTGTCAGCACTTTGCGTTGAGATTTATCAAAAGGAAATCCACAAACAGTAGTGGCTCACATTCTGTACAATGGTTGTGGCTCACGATACACTCTTATTTGTCGAATTAATTGGGATTTGGTGATTATCGTCAAACATGAAAATATATTCTTGTATAATAGATGAGACTACGTTGATAGGGCTTTTATTTTTTATTTGAGGGTCTGCCTAATTTTACAGGGCCTCCAATTTCTCATTAAGTTTGCCTATTGCTGTTTAAGCTTTCATTTTTACATACACGTATTATTTTTTAGCTGCAGCGGTGCTCCGTAGTGAATTACGCAATGGCGCGTTTCAGGCGTTGCGTTTTCCGTTTCACGCTCCGTCGAGTCGAGACGGAATCCGTCGACGGAGACGGATTTCCTCGACGAGAAAAAAGTGGGGGAGGGGGGAGCACGTGGGGTCAACGCCAGCTCGAGCGGGGACCACCTCGCGTCACTCCGAGCTGGCGGGGGTAGTTTCGGGCGGGCGGGGTGGTCGGCTCCCGCCCCTCGTGTGCCCCGCTAGGCGACGGCGAGAAAACAAAAATCCCTCGAGGGAAATCCCGCAGGGGCGAAAGCGGGTTCCCGGAGGGATGTCACTGATATCTTCCCTTCTCTGGGTTTGATGGATTCGATGTACCCCTGCCTGTTGGGCGCGAAATTGAGCAGGTAAATGCGTCATTTACCGTCGGCACCTTCCCCCCCTGCTCCCGAAATTTCCTGCTTTCGGTTGTAGCGGGGTGGGGGTGATTTCGACAGGGAATTTGCTCCGGAACCCTCGTCATTTACTCTCGCCCCCCCTCCTCCCCCCCAAGGCATGTGCCTGCGGAACAGAGCCATGGTACGAGGAACCACTCCGTCAGGCTGAGTCCCTCCTGATTTATACGTCCCTTCGGAGCCCCATCCAACCCACATGCTCGGATAAGTCTGACGTTGAGTCAACTACACTACTGAACACCAGTCGTGCGAAAACGTCGCACGGAGGTACATTGTGTTGGTCGCGAAACGCCTCACGGGAGGCTTACGCGGCCTTAACGGGGCCTCGACGAGGCCTTCACTCAACCCTAGCGCGATCCTGATGCGATTTCAGCTTCGCGTGGTGTTCACTGATCCTTCACGGGGCTTTCGCGGGCCCTACACTCGAGTGAAACAGATTTTGGCCCTTCGCGGGGCTTTGACGGGAGTCTCGCGGCTGAAATTTCCGTCACTATTGCTTGTCTAAGCCTTCACAAAGGCTTCTCCGTAGGTTTGACGCGAATCTGACGGGAGTCTCACGAAGTGTCACAAATTTCGACCAATCAGGATGAAGCACAATGTTTGAAGCGAGAGAATTGGCGAAATGACGCGCATCGGCGGAAATCGCGTTTCTCTCAATTGCATCGACCTAAATTACTTCGACCTCGCCACGTAGGCGTTTCCCTTAATTGGATGGACCGCGTTTGCGCCCGCCCCCCCAACCCGATTTTTCCGCCCTTCCTAACCGAATTCCGGGCACCCGCTCGAATTTCGTGGAATCACAAGCAGTCACGAATACATGTTTTTCCTAACGCTAAGATTTCAACATGCGAGCGTCGTCTGATTGGACAGAACATTGGTGATTTACTACGCGCGCCAAAGTGACATGGAAGCAGTGATTGTTTGTTCTTCAATGTTGAATGACGTGCACGTTCGGTTGTGCTAGGAGCCGTTGGGGAACGCACAGTTAAATGTCAGAATCAGTAGGCAGAAAGATAGAACACGAAAGAGGGTTTGCACTAGCAGACAGTTGAGTACATATAGGAAACCCTAAATTGGGCTGTACTCGCTATAGAGTACCCCACTGCAGGCTAGACAAATACAACATTCTGACATTAAAATTTAACTTAGTACCTTTACTTAATTCATCATTTTCATATAAAATATAACCAGTCGTTAAAATCTGATTTATTATGTAATTAATAATAGCATAACAATTAAAATAAATTTGACTGATCTTAACATTAATATGGGTTTTATTAATTGTGTGCCACTGCATTAACTTATTCTTCTTTCTTTTACAATCTTTGTAATCGGAGGGTAATATTTCTATTCTAAATAGTATTAATCAGGATAGTCAAATAAAATCTCTACCTATTTAAAATCGTGACTGTTTGTGATTTCACGCGAGTACACACGGCTGCCCGAATTTGGAGGGGAAGGGCGGGAAAATCGGGTTGGGGGAGGGCTGGCGCAAACGCGATCCATCCAATTAAGGGAAACGCCCACGTGACGAGATCGGAGTAATTTAGATCGATGCAATTGAGAGAAACGCGATTTCCGCCGATGCGCGTCATTTCGCCGAGAGAATTTCCAAAGTGTTACTTCAACAACTTGGTACAAGAAATATATAGGTTCAAGCACGGTACACAAATGAGCTAGGTAACCAAACGTGTTCAACATGTTACGTCTCGCCTCGTTTCACCCCGCGTCGCACAAGCAACCTTCTCCACCTTCGTCGAACGCGCCTGAAGTCCGCATTTGGTTCCTTGTGGAACACGCCACGGTTGACCCACTCATTTTTCCTTCGTCAAACACTTTCGCCTCACTTCTTCCTCGTCGATTTCTTCCTTCCATACTTCCCACAGCTCACACTCCCAAGCAATGTCGTAGTTTCCTCTCTAGTTCCCAAGGCACTTTCAACACGCCACCGTCAGTCCGTCTTAGTCGTCGGTCCGAATTATGAGAGCCGTCGTTAGTGTGGTTCCGCGAACCACTCCAACACATTGGAATGCCAGGTTCGTGTTGGTGGGCTGCCACGTTGAAGCCACGTGGCCCCGAGGCTCAAATGTCTAGACGTTTGGCGTTTGGCCATCCCCAGGAATGCCATCTTACAAGTTGCAAAACAGCCCATCAATCCCCACCCTCCCTTATCTACACGTCAGCACACCCAACCAAACCAGCCGTCCACCCAACTAACACTCCGAGTGTACCAACCAACCAACCTCGTCGCACTCCGAGGGTATCAGTCTTCGCCGTCCCTCCAGTTTTACTCATTCCTTTGGAGGGACCCGTGAGGCACCATTATAAGGCGGCCGCTTCTAATACTCCACGTAGCACTTGTGGTACCAACTCTCTCACTACTATCACCTACTTCAGAACCTTCCTCGTGCCTTGGGAATCTCAAGCCTCGTCAGCGACTCCTCGCAGCGCGCGATGCCTTTCCTCCAGTGGACACTCCCTCGCCGCCATGGTGTTCAATCTCCGTCGTCGGCGTGGGTCCTCGCCTTTGCCGTACTCTGCTCTGCGTTATGGGTGGCGACTCTCCCGCCACGCCTCGTGGATGCAGTTCCTCTCTTGTACGTGCTGAGTCAGATCCGCTACACGTCAACCGTGGAAGGTCAGCTCGCCGACATGACTGCGGGAGTGGTGGAGTTCGCTGCTGGATACGACAAGGTCGATGACATTTCCGGAAGCACACATCTTTTTCCGATTAATGACGGCTGGACCAACGCACTCGCGGGTTACAAAACCAACAACCGGTCTGCTACACCCGCGTCGGACCCGGTTTTTGAGGCGCTCGACACGATAGTGAAATCGCCGGGGTCCGTGTCGGCCCTCAACGCCATGTCCGCCAACGCCAAGAACGCCCTGTCGCGCCTCGCTAAGTTCATGGCGATCCGCGGTACCATCTTAACTACTGACATGGCCAGTGGCAACGTAAGTGACCCGCCCTCGTGGAAAGCACAATCATATTTCTTTTGCGTTTGCATCACTCCCGTGCGTGGATGTCGCACTCCATTCGTTCCTTGTCATTGCAACTCACACATGATCGTCCCATTGCCTATCACAAATCTATGTCCCTCCCAACCAGTACAAGACCGGGCGGTTCAGCTTCGACACGGAGGTCAACCAGCCAATTTATCTCTACGCCAACGTCACTGGCGCCCTCGTATATGCCAGCTTGAACGGGTTGGATCACGCCTTCACTGGGACCGACCGTGGCTCCGTTGACCCCACTACGTACCCTACGAATGGACTCATAGCAGGAAACGGTGCTGGAGGGCCGAAAGCAGTGGCGGTTGTGATATACGGTCTTAGTTTAACACAAAACACTACTACAACTCTCGGCAAGACTGTATCATCATCTGACATGACCGCGATTTTTGTATCTGACCTGGTGTTTCCCTCCAACATGGGCTCGCTTACCAGCTACGACCCGGTGACAAAATATGGCAAAGGTGCGTGTGGGGTGTGGATGCTGCAAGCATGCTTTGAGTCACTTCAACTTCCTAGGGCAGCCCTTCCAAGTAATGATGCTGCGACAGCAAGAGGCGGCAATGTGCGAGTGCCGCATGGACACTGGCAAAAATGCAGTGCCATGCCCTTTTGTTGTTGCTGCATGCCAATGCGTCTTGACAGCTGCTGCTATACCATGTTAGCTTCATACCCTGGTCGTGTGTGTGTGTGTTCGTGTGTGTGTGTGTGCGTGTGTGTGTGTGTGTGTGTGTGTGTGTGTGCGTGTGTATGTGTGTGAGTGTGTATGAGTGTGTGTGTGTGTGCGCGCGTGTGTGTGTGTATGCGCGCGTGTGTGTGTGCGTGTGTGCGTGTGTGTGTGTGTGTGTGTGTGTGTGTGTGTGTGTGTGTGTGCGTGCGTGCGTGCGTGCTTTTTCACGGGTTGTACAGATGCTGGCAGGCTTGCCCTGTATGGAAACTCCCTGGCTCTGGTTCTTTCTCTGTTTGTGGTGCTTGTGCTCATTTAAAATCACATGGAAACACAACAGTGTGGCCTTTCTGCAAAATGAAAGCTTTACTAGATTGTTAGATGCATCACTGGTTTGAGTTTCTTCCTTAGAGAATGATGTTCTGTCAAAGAGAGCATATACATTTCCGCATGGAGTTCAAAAGATGGTTAAAAAACTGTAGTCCCAATTTTTCTACTTTAGTCCTGTGATGATGGGAAGGAGGGGGGATTCAAGATAAGAATGCGGGGAATGAGGGGAAGTGGGGGGGGAGAAATAGGGGAAGCAAGGGAGAGAATGAGGGGAAGCAGGGGGAGAAACGTGGGAAAGTACGAAGGGGGAAAACGAGGGGCATAGGGGGAAGGAATGAGGGGAAGCAAGGGGAGAAAATGAGGGGAAGCAAGGGGAGAAAATGAGGGGAATCAAGGGGAGAGAATGAGGAGTAGCAGGTGGAGAAACGTGGGAAAGTAACGGGGGAAATGAGGGAAAGCATGGGGATGTCAAACAACATGCATGTGTTAGGTTGTAGGCTACAGTGAGGCACACTCTAAAGGGTACATTCTAGTTAGGGTTTCCCATATGTACCCAATCTTGTGTTAGTGCATTCACTCCGCTGTTTCCACTTTTGTCATGGTACCAGTCGCTAGGTTAGGTCCGTACCTACCGTTGTTACCCCTGCCCATACACTGCCCCGCGCACAGTGCCTGCCCCGCACGTGGTGCCCTGCACGTACGCTACCTCGTGCGCCGCACCTCCCCGCCCCACCGCCAACCTTGACGTACCCGCGACCGAGTAAAGGACGATGCGCGCCTGCGAGCAGGGCCGCTAGCCTTCGATACTATCTCTGAATAGAAGCTCATGATACGAGCTTGAAGATAATCTCAGTATAGAGCGTGTGAACAGATTAAACGCTTTAGCGGCACTAGGCTAGGCAACCAGCAGCAGCAGCCAACAGCATTAGCGGGTGATTCCTATAGGGTGGCTTATGAGTCGAACCTGTTTGCGGAGAAGCACTGCGGTTCTGTTCGGTGCAGTCCGGTGCAGTATGGCCAACACTCTGGAGGATATCGAGAAAGCCCTCGAGGTGATTGGCTCGGCGCGCTGCTGCTTCAATTTTTGCTGACGCGTACATGGGCTCGGCGCGCTGCTGGTTCTGTTGCGCTGGTTCGTACGCTGTTGCAGTGCAACAAAACCACAATGGCTCTACATGTCAGAATAGGGTCATAACTTAGTAGCCTTAGGAGCCATGGCAAGGATGGAACGAGAGTAACGAGAGATGTTGAAGAGAGAAGAAGGGGTTTGCATTATAGAAAGAGTTACAGATATAGTTCAAGGGAAGGTGGGAAGGGGGGTACACCACCAACAATAGGACCTAGATGATACTACACTAGTTAGGATGCATGCCACACTACAATATGAATATAATTATAAACACTACACTGCCACGGCTCTACACTGCAACGGCTCGTACGCCGTTGCAGTAGAGCCTTCGCATGTGTGTGTCCTCCCCTCTCCCCCTATCCAGACCAGCTCCCAAGCGCACATCTCAGGCCTCCCCTCCACCCTGCTTCCCCATTGACAGCCACCCCCCCGTTGCCTCTACTTCCTTACCTCAACAGTCGCCTGTGCTTGTGTGTCCTCCCCTCTCCCTCTCTAGTCGAGCTCCCAAGTGCACGTGTCAGGCCTCCACCGCAACCCACCTCGCCATTGACAGCCATCCCCCCATTGCCTCTTCTTCCTTACCTCAGCAGTCGCCTGTGCTTGTGTGTCCTCCCCTCTCCCCCTCTCCAGTCCAGCTTCCAAGTGCACGTGTCAGGCGTCCCCTGCGCCCTACGTCTCCATTGAAAGCCATCCCCCTGTTGCCTCTTCTTCCTTTTCTAGCAACTTGCCTATGCTTGTGTGTTCTCCTCTTCCCCCCTCCTCACCAGCTCGTAAGTGCTCATCTCATCTCAGGCCTGGGTGGCCTCTTCTCTGATTCTCCACTTACAGCCATCCCCCAATTGCCTCTTCTTCCTTTCCTCAGCTGTCGCCTGTCCTTGTGTGTCCTCTCCTCTCCCCCTCTCCAGACCAGCTCCCAAGTGCTCGTGTTAGGCCTCCCCTCCCCTCCACCTCACCCCTCCTTTGACAGCCATCCCCCCGTTGCCACTTCTTCCTTACCTCAGCAGTCGCCTGTGCTTGTGTGTCCTCCCCTCTACCCTTCCAGACCAGATTTCAGGTGCACATCTCAGGCCTCCACCCCTCCATCGACAGCCACCCCCCTGCTGCCAAAGCGGTGCGTCAGGAGAGAGAGAAGCTGGAGTTGTGGTTGTTGAGTTGACTCAATAGTTGGTCATTCAGCAGTTGCACGGCTATTGGGTGGTGCTGGGGGTGCACCAGGTGAGATGCGGTGCAGTGCGGTGAAAAATAGTGCATAAGGAGTGCGTCAGGAGAGAGAAAAGCTGGAGTTGTGGTTGTCGAGTTGACTCATTAGTTGGTCATTCAGCAGTTGCTCGACCATCGGGTGGGTGCTGGTGCACCAGGTGAGATGCGGTGCAGTGCGGTGGAAATCCGTGCAAGGAAAGAGAGGAGATGTGGTTGTTTTGTAAGTGCTGGGTCGACTCAGCAGCTGCACGACCACCGGGTGGGTGCTAGTGCACCAGGTGAGATACGGTGTGATGGGGTTGAGTGCGGTGGAATGCAGTGCAATGTGGTGCTCCAGGTGGGATGAGATGTGATTTGGTGATCCCCTCGAGTTTACTCAGCTGTGACCCTTCAGCAGATGCACGACTACAGGTTGGTGCTGGTGGTGCACCAGGTGGGATGAGATGTGATTTGGTGATCCCCTCGAGTGATTTGGTGCAACATGGTGCATTAGCAGGAGTTGTGATTGTGAAGTCAACTTAGCAATTGATATTTCCGCAGCTGCACGACCACAGGTTGGTGCTGGTGCTCCAGGTGAAATACGGTGCTCAAACTTGCCAGTGACGAGATTTATGACGCCTTGAAAGGCAGTGACATACAAATGCACATGCGTGTCCCCCAAACTCTGTATTTGCACGCTTGTTATCCTGCGTGCTGCCAGGACTCTTTTCACCGAGGGTTGACAAAGGTGGAGCTCAACCTAAGCATGCATGCCAGTGAGGAGGTTTGAGATGCCTCAAGACCCATGCGTGACGACGTGCGTGTTCCCCAAGCTCTCGGCTTGCGTGCTGGCAGGACTCCTTTCACCGAGGGTTGACAGGGGAGGAGATGAACTGGCTTTCAAGGCGTCACTGGCAGGTTCAGCTCCTCCTCTTTCAAGCCAGTTACGCCATTTGTGATGCGAGGGTTGACACGGGAGGAGATGAACTGAAGCATGCCAGTGAGGACATTTGTGACGCCTTGAAAGCCAGTGACGTGACGTTCACATGCAAACGTGCTTGTTCCCCTTACTTTCTGCTTGTTTGCTTGTTCTTTGTCCTGCGTGGTGACAGGCTCCTTCTATTGCGGATTGACAGAGGAGGAGGTGAAGTGAAGCATGCAAGTGACAACATCTGAGGCGCCTTATAAGCCAGTGACATACAGATGCGACATGCGTGTTCCCCAATCTCTCTGCTTGCTAACTGACAGGACTACTTTTACCGAGGGTTGACAGAGGAGGAGCTATTTTAGGCATAGGCATGTGCACTAAAGGGAAAAACCCGTTTGTTTTTGCTTGCTTTTTACCTCGCTTGTTTGCATGCTGGCAGGACTCCTTCTACCCAGGGTTGACAGAGGAGGAGCTGAAGCATGCCAGTGATTTCAACTTCGACTGTCCTCGTAACCAACAGCTCAGTCTGTATGCACATGGTTACTTACCACTGTAAGTGTTACTGGTAGTAACTGCGACCCCAATTTGGGGAATTCTCAATAACTCCTTGAGAATTCTCAAAAACACCCTCAGCCTGTGTGCATGTGGTTACCACTGTATGCGGCACTGGTGGTATGGTAACCACCACTCCGTTTCTTGCAAGTTGACAAAGAAAGAGGTGAAGCATGCTAGTTACTTCGGCTCAAGCAGGGTTGGTCGATATTTTGAGTCTGACTCAAAACGTGATCTAATTGTAATACTGCCTCGATTGTGTTCACCTACCTCCTTCCTCCATCTCCTCCCTCTGCTTCCTCCCTCTGCCTTGCCCCCTCACCTCCTCCCTCTGCTACCTCCCCCTTCCCCTCCTCCACGGTATCCTCCCTCTACCTTTCCCCCCTGTCCCCTTTCCTCTCTCTGCCTCCTTCCCTCTATCTACTCCCTGATGAGGTGTATTTGAATGGAAGGAAGGTGACTATGGGTTAAGGTGACGGTACGACCGTGCTTGTGCGTGCATACCTTTGCGGTTTCATTCTCAAGGAGGGTCGGTCTGTGGGGATACCATGTGAATGTCTTCAAGACACACCAACAAAGCGAGGTCGTGATGAAGGTGAGTGTGAAGGAGGGGAGTTGTATGTGGAAGGGAGGAAGATGAGTGTATGGGTGAGAGTTGTGTGTTTGACAGTCTACGTATGGGTGTGTTCGCCCTTATTGCTCTCAGGGAGATCCCAGTATATGACTTCCAATGTCTTCTCTACCTTAAATTCACTCTTATTAGCACTCATAGATTGTTATTTTCTTCTCACATCATGTATTCCAAGACATAGTTACAGCTTTCGTCCTAAAAGAGAAACTAATTTGCTTGTTTCCTAACCGTTCTTCCTTTTCCTTCCCCCCTACCCTTTACCCCTTCCCTACCCCCCGATCTCCCAGCTCACCACTCCCGCTTCCCATCCAACAGACATTCCACATTCCCTCCCATCCTGCTTCCTGCAGCAGCCATCCTGATTCCCCACCTACAGGGCCACACAGCATCATCCAGCATCATCCGCTCACCCCTTCCCACCCCCACGTCTCCTGCACCAGCCATCTCGGGCTGATGGACCGTGCAGCATCATCCATGCATGATGACTAGCGCATAACGGCATTTCTTATATGGGAGATTAGGGTCTGACTCATGATGATAATTTTGTTTTCCAGGAGAAATACGTACCGTATGACCATGCTTATGAAGTTACTGGTGTGATGCGCATTCCAGTTACCACTATCCCTTTCCTTGGCTCTCAGGGTTTAAGGATGCTGAAGAGGGTTACTGTGGTGTGATACAACCGGATTTCAACACCTTGGGATCATGTGCCACACGATGTGGCTCTCTCAAACTATTAAATTTCTCTTAAAACAGCTCCAATCACGTGCTATTTATTATGTGGCTCTAGTTAGTACAAATGACCACAATAGGAAACATTGCTACATGAACCAATGACTGAATTTCCACAACACTAGATTGTTTCCACAACCCTAAACCCTAAAGGTCAGACCAGGCATGTCTCGGATCCCACAGCGCAGTGCACGGGACATGCCCTCAATCGCTTGCTGGCACCATTTGACAATCAAATGTTGCAGCGCCTTCAGCTGAGTCAGATCTTCTGGTAAGGCCTTCAACTGCTCACAGTGAGAGAGGCTGAGTGTCCTCAACCTAGTCAGCTGTGCAAACCTGGGAGGAAGGAAGCTGATGGAAGTACAGTCAACTCTAAGCACTGAGAGGCAGCCAAACAGTGTAAGCGACGATGGTAGCTTCTCCAAGGCCTTACACCCTGACAAATCCAGTTCACGCAATCCCGATAATCGATGATGCCATCGGGAATTGAGGCCAGCTTGCATGCACGGACCTTCAACGATGTCAGGTGCTGGAGCTGAGAGACTGTTGCTGGCAGCTCCCTGAGCTCTTTGAAGTTGTATAGTTGCAAATCGCGCAGCTGCTACAAAGCTGAACCGATGCTCTGTGGGAGTGTCTGAATGAACCCAGCATCAAAGATACTCAGCAGGTGGAGCTGAGAAGCAGATTCGAGGGAGATTGGAAACTCATGAACGCTGTTTGCCAACCCCAGCTCCAACTGCTGCAGACAAGACGGCAGAGAAATCTGCGGCAGTGAATCAGCCCGACTGTTACTGTACCACGACAGAATCTCAAGAGAGGGTGGCAGCGACACGGGGAACCCAGACAGATGCCTGCACGTTCTTATCTTCAAACACTTCAGCTCCATGAGGCTACTCAGCCTTCTTGGCAGCAAAGACAGGTGTTGACAACCCTCAATGATCAAGGTGACAAGGCTAGTGAGCTCTGTAATGGAATCTGGTATCTCACTGACATCATCACAGTCATGGATGTAGAGATGCTGCAGGCTACTCAGATTGTCCAGACCCTCAGGGAGCACTGTAACTGCACACCTGCCAAGCTCGAGACTCGTTAGAGAAATCAGCTGCGCAAACGAAGGGAAGAGCTGCTGCGTGCAATCATGCAGTTGAAGGGTCTCAAGGTTACTCAGCCATCCAATTCTCTCTGGAAGCACCCTCAGCTCCAAATACTTGAGGTTCAGTGACTTGAGAGATGTGAGGCTGTAAAACTCTGCTGGCAGCTGCTGGATCAAATAGCACTGAACCAGGGACAGCTCTTCCAGCGATGTAACTTGGTAGAGCGAGTCCGGTAGCTCTCGAAGAGCCACTCTCTGCAGCATCAGTGACTTGAGCGAAGGCAGCTGCCCAAAGTCTTCAGGCAGGCTGCGAAGCCGCATGCAATTGATAAGCGACAAGCACTCCAATGCAGTGAGGGATGTAAGATTATTCGGGAATCGGTCAAGCCCATAACAATTCCGAATGGTCAGCTCACGTAGGCACGGCAACAGCTCTCCAATGTCATCAGACATGTGCTTGAGTTTGGTGGAGTCGGTGAGCACCAGCTGTTCTCGGCGATTACACGGTGATTCTGTAGGGAACAATGAAGTGAAGCTGAGACTGGGAATCCGGAACTCAAGCGACTTGAGACAAGGTAGCTGAGCTACTGGGAAAACTGCTGTTGGTAGATCACTCTCGAGGAGGCAGGAGAGTCTTGGTTGTTGGAGGTTGCGTGAGGCAACCTTGCCCCCAACCACCGAACGGTGTTGGCTTGGTGCTCACTTTCGAGTGAGTTGCAGGTTGGCGTGGGGTTGAAGGATCGACTTCACTGCAGGTTTCGCGAAGGTGCTGGTTGACTTCGGAAGACCTGCAGTTCGGTGCCACATGGCAGCACCAGGAACATTCGAGATTGAAGTGACATTCGGTTCGGTGAAATTCGAGTGTCGAATTTCACCCCTTCGAAATGTTACTCGAACATTCGCGAGTGTACCGCGGTTCGATGTTACATGTGCGACTCGATGTGTTGAGTAGCTATAAACATGTTTGCTTTGTTTGCATGTGACATACTGAACATTCTGAATCACTTTGTATGAAGTGCATTCGAACACAAATTCCAGAGAGCTTCTATACTTGCATTCAAGAGCACCACCCAACACGTGAACGCCTATATCTCGGCGGATACTTAGGCGATCGACGTGTGTGACGGCTCGTTGGAAAGCTAAGACAGAGTTCTATCGTTTAGTGCAAATCCCAGTTCCTGCAAAGTAGAGGAGAGTCCTTTACAACAGTGGTATCAGAGCTGGTCGGAGGAGTCTACGCGCACGACAAGGAGCAAGCATGATGACGTCAAGCGAGGCCTCCCGCACTTCCTTGGATGGTGTCGTTGTAAATTCCGGCGAACCCTGGGCAACCGCGACGATGTTCGACACGTCGGCGGTACCGATTTTCACGGGACAAAATTACTCCGCGTGGAAGTTTAAGTTCCAAGTGCTCATGATGGAGCGGGGACTTTGGGGTTTCTTCGATGGAACGGAGAAGAAGCCGGACGACGAGAGCGGCATCGCGGCATGGAAGAAGAAGGACCAAAAGGCGTTCGCTACGTTGATTTCGCGCATCGGCATCAATCTCGTGAGCTCGGTGCGCATGTGCATCAAGCTCGAAGCGTCGGCGCATGAAGCGTGGAAGCGGCTCGAGACCATCCACGTGAACAAGACTCTCCACGGCAAGATCCTAGCCCGGAATGCGTTCTACACGGTGAAGATGCGCGAGGGCGAATCGATGCACGAGTATGCGACTCGTGTGGAGGAACTCGGGGAATCGTTCATGGACCTCGGTGGAACGGTCACGGAGGAGGATTGGATTCTCACCTTGCTTTGCGGCCTTCCGGAAGAGTGGTCGACGGTGATTACGACACTCGATAGCGTGCAAGGCACTTGGACGAAGGAAATTGTGGTCGGTCGGCTTCTCCATGAGGAATCACGTCGCCGACAATTCGCGAATGAGAGCGAGGGGACCGCCATGTACTCCGGAGGGAGTTCCGGAAAGAAGTCCAAGTGGAGCAAGGGTGCGACGAATGAATCGTCGGGTGGGAGCGAGCATCGCGGCAAGTGTCACTATTGCCGCAAACCGGGACACTTTTGGCGTGAGTGTCGGAAGCGCCCGAGCGATTGGACTCCATCGAAGGCGCGGGACGAAGAGGGCAACGCGCACACGGCATCCGGCGAGGCCGATGATTCAAAGGAGTCGCTCGTGTTAGTGGCCGACAACGGGAACAAAACTCCAAGCGACGCGTGGTTCCTCGATACCGGCGCAACGCAACACATGACGCACTCGGCGTCGCTCCTGAACAACATTGGCGCTCCGGGAGACGTCACGAGCATCGTGTTCAGAAACAACGAATCTCTACCGGTGGTTGGAGTTGGGAGTACGCGCCTCATCGTCGATAGCGGACCGGTGGACGTCACGAACGTGCTTCACGTCCCGGGGGTGAAGGTGAACCTTCTATCCGTCCCGCAACTGGCGAAGAAGGGCGTGATCGCCACCATCGACAGTGCGAAGATGAACCTCTTTTGGAAGGGGGAGCAATTCGCGCAAGGGGTTCTCAATGGAGATATCTACCAACTCAAGACGTACCCGAGAGTGGCTTCATCGAACGTGGCGCAAGGCTCCAAGGCAACTCTTAAGGCGTGGCATAACCGACTTGCGCACGCCAATTACGACTCGGTCAAAGAGTTGGCCAACAAAGGACTTGCGAAGGGACTTGACGTGATCGCCGGCGACGACGAGAAGGGCGTGTGTGCGGCGTGTGTCGAAGGAAAAATGGCTCGCAAGCCATTTGGTAGCCGAACGTCACCCCTCGCTAAGGACCCACTTGCGCTTGTTCACATGGACGTGTGTGGACCGATGCGACATGCATCAAAGGGAGGAGCGCGGTTCCTCTTGGTGATGCTCGACGACGCGACGCGGATGTGTTGGACCCGGCTCTTGAAGGCAAAAGGCGATGCGGCCAAGGCGATTCAAGATTGGGCGCTCGAAGTTTGCGACGACGACAAGAAGCGGATCAAGTGTATTCGTACCGATGGTGGTGGCGAATTCGTGAACAACGAGCTTGCGAAATGGATGAAGAGCAAGGGCATCAAGCACGATGTCACAACACCTTACACACCCCAACAAAATGGAGCGGCGGAGCGGCTTAATCGCACATTGGTGGAAGCCGTTCGTTCACTTCTTCAACACTCCAAGCTTGGGAGCGAGTGGTGGGGTGAGGCGAGTTCGCTAGCGGCGTGGATTCGCAACCGTTTGCCGACGAAGGTGCTCCCGAGAACGACTCCGTTCGAAGCATGGAGCGGAACGAAGCCGAACCTATCACGCCTACGCACCTTTGGGTGCCTTTGCTACTACCATGTACCGGATCCCCTTCGCCACAAGTTGCAACCGAAGGCTCGTGCGGCGATCTACTTGGGAATTGCGGTGAACGAGCGTGCGTGGCGAGTGTGGGACTTGGGCGACAAGCGCGTCGTCACGTCTCGGGATGTGGTCTTCGACGAAGACAAGTTCCCGACGAAGGAAAAACCAACGCCGCAACTCACCGTCGTCCTTCCCGCACGAGAGGAGGATGAAGCGGTGGAGGTTCCATCACAAGTGGAAAAGGAAGCCGAAAATGGAGGGGGAGGGAACGAGGAGAGCGACGACGACGTGGTGGAGGTGTCACAAACCGAGGCGGCAACTACCTCCACACCTTCCTCCCTACCATTGGCCTTGACCCGCGAGCGTCATGAGGTTCGTCCTCCCTCCAAGTACAATGACTACGCTACGGTAGCCGTTGGGGAGATGGATAAGGAGGGCGCGGCATATTGCTTTGCAACTCTCGGTGATGATGAACGAGTGGATTCTCTCATGAAACCACTCCCTATAGGTACATTCCGTACATGCTATGAGCATGTTGGATTGAACACCTAGTGGCTTGGGTGCAAGGGGGAGTGTTGGAGGTTGCGTGAGGCAACCTTGCCCCCAACCACCGAACGGTGTTGGCTTGGTGCTCACTTTCGAGTGAGTTGCAGGTTGGCGTGGGGTTGAAGGATCGACTTCACTGCAGGTTTCGCGAAGGTGCTGGTTGACTTCGGAAGACCTGCAGTTCGGTGCCACATGGCAGCACCAGGAACATTCGAGATTGAAGTGACATTCGGTTCGGTGAAATTCGAGTGTCGAATTTCACCCCTTCGAAATGTTACTCGAACATTCGCGAGTGTACCGCGGTTCGATGTTACATGTGCGACTCGATGTGTTGAGTAGCTATAAACATGTTTGCTTTGTTTGCATGTGACATACTGAACATTCTGAATCACTTTGTATGAAGTGCATTCGAACACAAATTCCAGAGAGCTTCTATACTTGCATTCAAGAGCACCACCCAACACGTGAACGCCTATATCTCGGCGGATACTTAGGCGATCGACGTGTGTGACGGCTCGTTGGAAAGCTAAGACAGAGTTCTATCGTTTAGTGCAAATCCCAGTTCCTGCAAAGTAGAGGAGAGTCCTTTACAACAGTGGTATCAGAGCTGGTCGGAGGAGTCTACGCGCACGACAAGGAGCAAGCATGATGACGTCAAGCGAGGCCTCCCGCACTTCCTTGGATGGTGTCGTTGTAAATTCCGGCGAACCCTGGGCAACCGCGACGATGTTCGACACGTCGGCGGTACCGATTTTCACGGGACAAAATTACTCCGCGTGGAAGTTTAAGTTCCAAGTGCTCATGATGGAGCGGGGACTTTGGGGTTTCTTCGATGGAACGGAGAAGAAGCCGGACGACGAGAGCGGCATCGCGGCATGGAAGAAGAAGGACCAAAAGGCGTTCGCTACGTTGATTTCGCGCATCGGCATCAATCTCGTGAGCTCGGTGCGCATGTGCATCAAGCTCGAAGCGTCGGCGCATGAAGCGTGGAAGCGGCTCGAGACCATCCACGTGAACAAGACTCTCCACGGCAAGATCCTAGCCCGGAATGCGTTCTACACGGTGAAGATGCGCGAGGGCGAATCGATGCACGAGTATGCGACTCGTGTGGAGGAACTCGGGGAATCGTTCATGGACCTCGGTGGAACGGTCACGGAGGAGGATTGGATTCTCACCTTGCTTTGCGGCCTTCCGGAAGAGTGGTCGACGGTGATTACGACACTCGATAGCGTGCAAGGCACTTGGACGAAGGAAATTGTGGTCGGTCGGCTTCTCCATGAGGAATCACGTCGCCGACAATTCGCGAATGAGAGCGAGGGGACCGCCATGTACTCCGGAGGGAGTTCCGGAAAGAAGTCCAAGTGGAGCAAGGGTGCGACGAATGAATCGTCGGGTGGGAGCGAGCATCGCGGCAAGTGTCACTATTGCCGCAAACCGGGACACTTTTGGCGTGAGTGTCGGAAGCGCCCGAGCGATTGGACTCCATCGAAGGCGCGGGACGAAGAGGGCAACGCGCACACGGCATCCGGCGAGGCCGATGATTCAAAGGAGTCGCTCGTGTTAGTGGCCGACAACGGGAACAAAACTCCAAGCGACGCGTGGTTCCTCGATACCGGCGCAACGCAACACATGACGCACTCGGCGTCGCTCCTGAACAACATTGGCGCTCCGGGAGACGTCACGAGCATCGTGTTCAGAAACAACGAATCTCTACCGGTGGTTGGAGTTGGGAGTACGCGCCTCATCGTCGATAGCGGACCGGTGGACGTCACGAACGTGCTTCACGTCCCGGGGGTGAAGGTGAACCTTCTATCCGTCCCGCAACTGGCGAAGAAGGGCGTGATCGCCACCATCGACAGTGCGAAGATGAACCTCTTTTGGAAGGGGGAGCAATTCGCGCAAGGGGTTCTCAATGGAGATATCTACCAACTCAAGACGTACCCGAGAGTGGCTTCATCGAACGTGGCGCAAGGCTCCAAGGCAACTCTTAAGGCGTGGCATAACCGACTTGCGCACGCCAATTACGACTCGGTCAAAGAGTTGGCCAACAAAGGACTTGCGAAGGGACTTGACGTGATCGCCGGCGACGACGAGAAGGGCGTGTGTGCGGCGTGTGTCGAAGGAAAAATGGCTCGCAAGCCATTTGGTAGCCGAACGTCACCCCTCGCTAAGGACCCACTTGCGCTTGTTCACATGGACGTGTGTGGACCGATGCGACATGCATCAAAGGGAGGAGCGCGGTTCCTCTTGGTGATGCTCGACGACGCGACGCGGATGTGTTGGACCCGGCTCTTGAAGGCAAAAGGCGATGCGGCCAAGGCGATTCAAGATTGGGCGCTCGAAGTTTGCGACGACGACAAGAAGCGGATCAAGTGTATTCGTACCGATGGTGGTGGCGAATTCGTGAACAACGAGCTTGCGAAATGGATGAAGAGCAAGGGCATCAAGCACGATGTCACAACACCTTACACACCCCAACAAAATGGAGCGGCGGAGCGGCTTAATCGCACATTGGTGGAAGCCGTTCGTTCACTTCTTCAACACTCCAAGCTTGGGAGCGAGTGGTGGGGTGAGGCGAGTTCGCTAGCGGCGTGGATTCGCAACCGTTTGCCGACGAAGGTGCTCCCGAGAACGACTCCGTTCGAAGCATGGAGCGGAACGAAGCCGAACCTATCACGCCTACGCACCTTTGGGTGCCTTTGCTACTACCATGTACCGGATCCCCTTCGCCACAAGTTGCAACCGAAGGCTCGTGCGGCGATCTACTTGGGAATTGCGGTGAACGAGCGTGCGTGGCGAGTGTGGGACTTGGGCGACAAGCGCGTCGTCACGTCTCGGGATGTGGTCTTCGACGAAGACAAGTTCCCGACGAAGGAAAAACCAACGCCGCAACTCACCGTCGTCCTTCCCGCACGAGAGGAGGATGAAGCGGTGGAGGTTCCATCACAAGTGGAAAAGGAAGCCGAAAATGGAGGGGGAGGGAACGAGGAGAGCGACGACGACGTGGTGGAGGTGTCACAAACCGAGGCGGCAACTACCTCCACACCTTCCTCCCTACCATTGGCCTTGACCCGCGAGCGTCGTGAGGTTCGTCCTCCCTCCAAGTACAATGACTACGCTACGGTAGCCGTTGGGGAGATGGATAAGGAGGGCGCGGCATATTGCTTTGCAACTCTCGGTGATGATGAACGAGTGGATTCTCTCATGAAACCACTCCCTATAGGTACATTCCGTACATGCTATGAGCATGTTGGATTGAACACCTAGTGGCTTGGGTGCAAGGGGGAGTGTTGGAGGTTGCGTGAGGCAACCTTGCCCCCAACCACCGAACGGTGTTGGCTTGGTGCTCACTTTCGAGTGAGTTGCAGGTTGGCGTGGGGTTGAAGGATCGACTTCACTGCAGGTTTCGCGAAGGTGCTGGTTGACTTCGGAAGACCTGCAGTTCGGTGCCACATGGCAGCACCAGGAACATTCGAGATTGAAGTGACATTCGGTTCGGTGAAATTCGAGTGTCGAATTTCACCCCTTCGAAATGTTACTCGAACATTCGCGAGTGTACCGCGGTTCGAGGTTACATGTGCGACTCGATGTGTTGAGTAGCTATAAACATGTTTGCTTTGTTTGCATGTGACATACTGAACATTCTGAATCACTTTGTATGAAGTGCATTCGAACACAAATTCCAGAGAGCTTCTATACTTGCATTCAAGAGCACCACCCAACACGTGAACGCCTATATCTCGGCGGATACTTAGGCGATCGACGTGTGTGACGGCTCGTTGGAAAGCTAAGACAGAGCTCTATCGTTTAGTGCAAATCCCAGATCCTGCAAAGTAGAGGAGAGTCCTTTACAACATTGGTATGCAAGCGAGGCTTGACAACTGCTGATGTGTCAACTTGGAGACACTAATATGGAGGGATGTGAGTGAAGAAAGTCTTGGAAATCTGGAAAATGCAACAGCTGAAACGTTTGTTAGAGACACTGTGTGAAGATGCTGCAGCTGAAAGAAGGAACCTGGCAACTCAGTATCTTTATGGAGGCAGTGAAGTGTAATCTCCTCCAGCTGAGTGCACTTGAGGAAGAAATTCTTCAGACCGGCTTCAGTAACCGGATGTTTATCCTTGCTTCCGCCACATTCCGTCAGTGCGATCCTGCTACCCACGTGAAGAGCTTTCAGATTTGGCCATGAGGAGGCAAGGTGAGCGAGAAAAGCGTTGTCAATCATTTCGACACTGCCGTTGCTAAGGTGGAAATTCGTGAGGCTGTCAAAACAAGCCACGGCGTTCGCCACTTCTTGAAGCGATACAATAAGGTTCTCTTAAACCAACATGCTGGTGACCTGGCATTTAACTAGATGACGCCAGCGACTGCAAACGGACGCGATGAGCAGATTGTATCCTGCATCTGCTGAGGCTGGAGCAGTAAACTTGTTCGCCCTAAAATGCCACTGAGGAAGCGAGAAGCATGAAGACTCTTTTGAATCAGGACCGCTTAGAAAACGCATCTCTTCTTGAAACCATAAAACCTTCGTAAGAAGGTCATCTGAGAGTCGATCAATGTGTGAGAGACGCTCCATCTAAACTCCCAAGGATTGACCGCAAGAACTATTAGGAAAGGTATGATACGAGATCTACGAGACCAAGGACCGATGATAGTCGCTAACATACGATCAACTCCTTTTTTTTTCACGAGATTCTACAAACACGGATCACGACCCACGCTGACATGCGAGCTGGAGGTAAGGTGAGTTTGACGAGGTTACCCGCCGTTCTTAGCCGCCGACGTGCTTACCCGCCGTGCTCGCGTTGCCGGGGGAGCTGCCAACCCCAACGAGGATTTGAAGCTGGGGATCTTGAGGGGGGCTAGGCTGGGCTAATCTGACTGGATTTCGTGCTGGATTTCCGTGTCAGAACATATATATAGCTTATACTGTTGTGTAGGCTATAGTGGGGTATCCCATAGGGGGTACAACCCAATTAGGGTTTCCCATATGTACTCACTTCATTCATAGTTCATTCATCCTCGTTCTACTATTCTCATGGTATCGAGCAGGTTCCCTCGTGGGAACTGTTCCTAGGGCCCACCGTTTTTTTTTCCTGCCCGGAGCGCACTCTGCCCCTACCCGGGTCGCGCTCCCCTCTCTCTTGGCCCCTAGTGGCCCCTTTAGCCGCCCGTCACGGCCCTTAGCCGCCCGCGCGCCGCCCGTCCCGGCCCCTTAGACGCCCGCGCGCCGCCCGTCCCGGCCCCTAGACGCCAGTGCGCCGCCCGGCCCGGCCCCTAGACGCCCGCGCGCCGCCCGTCCCGGCCCCTAGACGCCCGCGCGCCGCCCGTCCCGGCCCCTAGACGCCCGCGCGCCGCCAGTCCCGGCCCCTCGACGCCCGTGCGCCGCCCGTCCCGGCCCCTCGACGCCCGTGAGCCGCCCGTCCCGGCCCCTAGACGCCCGCGCGCCGCCCGTCCCGGCCCCTAGACGCCCGCGCGCCGCCCGTCCCGGCCCCTCGACGCCCACGCGCCGCCCGTCCCGGCCCCTAGACGCCCGCGCGCCACCCGGACCGACCCCTAGACGCCCGCGCGCCGCCCGTCCCGTCCCCTCGACGCCCGCGCGCCGCCCGTCCCGGCCCCACGCCGCCCTACCTGCGGCCCACTCACCGCCCTACCTGCGGCTCGCCCGCCGCCCTAACTGCGGCCTGCCCGCCGCCCCACTTGCGGCCCTACCGCCCCCCTACCTACGGCCCGACCGCCGCCCTACCTGCGGCCCAACCGCCGCCCTACCTGCGGGAGCCGCCTAGCAGCAGAACCGCCGGGAGCCGAGCCGCCCTCGCCGCCGAGCCGCCCGGGCGCCGAGCTGCACTGCCGCCGAGCCGCTGAGCAGCCGAGCCGCCCTACTGCCGGGCCGCCCGACCTGCCCTGTCCGGTGAGCACAGCCCCACTGTCACTGCGTGCCCTTCCCCTACTGCTTGCACTGCTCGTCTGTCGTCGTCATGGCTACCCCTAGCGTCCTCGCTTTTGACGCTGAGGGTCGAGCCATTGACTTTGAGGTCTGGGTCGACGACCTGCAGCTGTTCTTACAGTGCGATAGGGCGGACGGTCTTTCCCTCTTTGACCTCACCTCTGGCGCCTCTCCTGCCCCTGCTACTGATGCTGACCCCACTGTTCGCTCTCAGTGGGCCACCCGCGATGCTGCTGCACGTCTTGCTGTGCGTCGCCACCTGCCTACCACTGAGCGCGCGCACTTTAGTCAGTACAAGAGTGCTCAGACCTTGTACGACGCTGTAGTTGCGCGCTACTCTTCCCCTGCCACTGCTGCCCTGAGCCGCCTCATGCTACCGTACCTCTTTCCTGACCTTGCTGCCTTTCCCACCGTCGCTGACCTCATTACGCACCTCCGCACTAGTGACACTCGCTACCGCGCCGCCCTTCCTGCTGAGTTCTGCGCCAAGAACCCCCCCCCCATGTACATCACTCTCTATTACATCGTCACACGCCTCCCTGACTCCCTTCGCGTAGTCAGGGACCACTACCTCTCGGTCTGTCCCACCACTCTCACTGTCGACCTCCTCGAGAAGTCCCTCCTGGCGGCGGAGAAGAGCATCGTCGCTGTAGGAGCCTCTCGTGGTGACCCTCGCACCCCCATCTTTGAGGGGTGTTCTCCTTCCCCCCTGCTGCCCTCTGTTGCCTCTGCTGCTGCTGCCGACCTGCTTGGTCTTGAGTCGGTCTGCGCGGCGTCTGCCCCTAGCGGGAGACGCCGCCCTGGCAGGGGCAAGGGGGGCAAGGGCGCGGGTGGAGCTGGCGGGGGCGGTGGAGGAGGCGGTGGAGGCGGAGGAGGGAGTGGGGGTGGCGGTGGGAGTGGTGGCGGGGGCGGTGGTGGAGGTGGCAGCAGCGGAGGAGGAGGCGTCGGTGGCGGCAGCGGTGGGAGCGGAGGCAGCGGTGGTGGTGGAGGTGGAGGCAGCGGTGGCGGAGGGGGTGGAGCTGGTCGGGGTGGTGCCCCGCAGCGTAGCGGCCCTGGTGGTGGCCAGCGTCAGCAGCAGCAGCAGCAGCAGCAGCGTTCGCGGGACATCCCCCCGCCCCACCAGCTCCGTGAGTGGTACACGCAGCGTCAGCGGGGTGGGGGTTTTGGTCCATGCACCTACGTCCTTCGTTCCGGTGACCGAGCGGGTGAGCAGTGTGGGGGTGCGCACCCCACTCAGCGCTGCTTTGCCCGCCTGACGGACGCTTGGCGTCAGCAGTTCCCCGAGGCCAGTGAGATTCCCCGTTGGGGAGAGCTGTCTAGGGCTGGCGTAGCTGTCTTTGATCTTGACTTTGATGCTATCCTTGCTGCCATGTATGCTGTGACTATTAGTGAGGAGGGTGACTGTTACCAGTGTTTCCCGCCCGACCCGGGCATTAGTACTGCTGCGCCAGGTACTTCTGCGGCTGCTGCTCTAGGTGCCAGTGCGTCTGCACTCTCAGGTACTGGTGAGGCTGCGCTCTCAGGTACTGCGTCGGCTTCGGCCTCCCTCACCTTCACACTTGACTCAGGGGCTTCTCGCTCCTTCTTTCGAGACCGCACCACACTCACGCCGCTTGGCCGGCCGGTTGCAGTCTCCCTGGCTGACCCCTCTGGGGGTCCTGTCCTCTCTCACTTCTCCACTGTCCTCCCGTGTCCGGCTGCCCCCTCGGGCACCTTGTCTGGTCTGTACCTCCCCTCGTTCTCGACGAACTTGGTGAGTGGTGCTGACTTGCAGGATGCGGGGGTTCACCAGTTTACTCCTGCGAGTCAGCGGGTGACCCACTGCTCGGATGCCCGCACAGGCCGACACCTGGCCACGTTCTCGCGTCGGCCAGGGTCGAGTCTCTACACACTGACCACTGCGTCTCCTCCTGTCCCTGCGTCTGGCCAGGTAGCTGCGTCGGGTCAGGTGTTTGCTGCTGCGTCCAGGTCTGGTCCTGAGTCTGCCCCCTGCTCGTGTCGCCGCCTGTCTCACGAGACTCTCCTGTGGCACCACCGCCTTGGCCACCCCTCCTTGCTTCGTCTTCGGGGCATGGCTTCCCGTGTCCTTGTCTCTGGTCTTCCCCGGTCTCTCCCTCCCCTCCCTTCGGGACCCGGACCTTCTTGTGTCCCCTGTGTCGAGGGGCGGCTTCGGGCTGCCCCTCACTCCTCTCAGTTTCCCCCGACAGAGGCTCCTCTGCAGACGCTTCACATGGACGTGTGGGGCCCCGCCCGCGTCCGTGGGCAGGGTCACGAGCGCTACTTCCTGCTGGTGGTTGACGATTACTCGCGTTACACCACAGTCTTCCCCTTGCGCAGCAAGGGTGATGTCACTGCGGTGTTGATCGACTGGATCCGCGCAGCTCGTCTCCAGCTCAGGGGGAGCTTCGGCTCGGACTTTCCTGTTCTGCGTCTGCACTCTGACCGAGGTGGAGAGTTCTCCTCTGGCCTTCTGCGAGCCTACTGTCGTGCACGAGGCATCCGCCAGACCTTTACGCTTCCGGACTCTCCACAGCAAAATGGGATTGCTGAGCGCCGCATTGGCATGGTCATGGACGTCGCTCGTACGTCCATGATGCATGCGGCTGCCCCCCATTTTCTGTGGCCGTTTGCGGTTCGGTACGCGGCGCATCAGATCAACCTTCACCCCAGGGTCTCCCGGCCGGAGACCTCCCCAGCTCTGCTGTGGACGGGGAAGGTCGGCGATGCGTCTGCGTTCCGTGTCTGGGGATCTCGGGCGTTTGTCCGCGACTTGTCTGCGGACAAGCTGTCCCCTCGTGCTGCTCCCTGTGTCTTCCTCGGCTTCCCCCCTGACGCTCCAGGGTGGCAGTTCTACCACCCCTCCTCTCGTCGTGTTCTGTCCTCCCAGGACGTCACGTTCGACGAGTCAGTCCCCTTCTACCGCCTCTTCCCCTACCGCACTCCTTCCCTCCCCCCGCCACCGCACTTCCTTGTGCCAGGTCCCCCCCCGGTAGACCCCCTTCCCCCTCAGGGTCCTGCCCCTTCAGGTGTGTCCCAGGTAGACGCAGTCGAGCCGGTCGAGGTTGCTGGTGACTCTGGTCCTGCTGCGGGTGCTGAGCCTGGGGGTGCTGGGTCTGGGGGTGCTGAGCCTGGGGGTACTGCGACTGGGGGTGCTGAGCCTGGGGGTGCGGAGTCTGGGAGTGCTGAGCCTGGGGGTGCTGCGACTGGGGGTGCTGAGCCTGGGGGTGCGGAGTCTGGGGGTGCTGAGCCGTGGGGTGCTGCTACTGGGGGTGCTGAGCCAGGGGGTGCTGCGTCTGGAGGTGCTGAGCCTGGAGCTGCGGAGCCTGCGGCCACTGGACCTCCCCTTGTGGCGTCTGGCGGTGCGGGACCTGGCGGTTCTCCGGGTGCTTCGCCTCGGCGGGAGCCCCTCTCTCCACAGGAGCTGCGCGAGTGGTTTGCCCGGCGCTGGAGGCGTGCTGCTGGAGCTGGAGGTTCTTCGGCTACTGAGGGTGCTGGTGCCGCGGGTCCCGGAGGTGCTGGAGCTGGAGCTGCTGAGGGCGTTGGTGCTGAGGCTACTGCTGTCGGTCCTGGAGGCGGTCCTGCTGGGGGTGCTACTGGTGCTGCTGGAGGTCCTGGAGCTGGAGGTGCTACTGGCGCTGGTGCTGCCGCTGGGGGTACTGGTGCTGTCCCTGCTGTGTCTGGAGTCGTCGCGCGGCCTAGACCGTACTTCGTTCCGCTCCTTCAGCAGGTTCTTGGTCTCCCGCCTTCTACTGGTCCTCCTCCTCCCTTAGAGTGTCCACAGCCTGTTCTGTCACGGTTACAGTTACAGCCGGCCTCCCCACTGCCCGCTCCTTCTCCCTACACTGGTCCTACTGGAGGTCTTGCTGAGCGTCGTGAGCCTGCGTCTCGCCCTGCGTCGCCTGTCCGTGCTGCTCGCACTAGTGGTCGTGGTTCGCGTCAGCGTCCTCCTCCTGTCCCTGGCACGCACCGGATGTCTCTGCGTCCGTCCACTGCTCCTCTGCGTGCCCCTTTGCCTTCTCCTCCTGAGTCCTCTCTTCCTGCTCTTCCTGACCCGGAGTCGGACTCTCTTCGTGCTGCCAGTCCTGCTGTCACACGTCTCCTTGCTACTGTCGTCACTGACCCCTCTTTTGAGTCCACTGCTGCGTCTGCGCTTGTTGCTGAGCTCGTCGACTTTGCTGCTCGCTGTCGTCTAGACTACGCTGCCGGTCTTGTTGCTGAGTCTGCGTCTGTCTGTCCTCCGTCCGTCGGGGGTGAGTGTGCTCTTGGCACGGACGTCCTTGAGGACAGGCAGGAGGAGTTCAGGTGTCTGGCTGCTGCTTCACCTCATCTCGCGTCCGTACTACTTGCCCCTGAGGGAGACCCGGATGCACTAGACATCCCGACTCCGCGCTCTTACGCGGAGGCCGTAGAGGGTCCCTACTCCTCTCAGTGGCAGGCAGCTATGGATGCAGAGATGGCGTCCTGGAAGTCCACAGGCACCTACGTTGACGCGGTTCCCCCTCCTGGGGCGAACATCGTCAGTGGCATGTGGATCTTCAGGGTGAAGCGGCCGCCGGGCTCTCCACCTGTCTTCAAGGCGCGGTACGTCGCTCGTGGCTTCAGTCAGCGGCAGGGAGTTGACTACTTTCAGACCTTCTCTCCCACCCCGAAGATGACCACTCTTCGGGTGCTGCTGCACATAGCCGCTCAGCGCGACTACGAGCTCCACTCTCTTGACTTCAGTACTGCTTTCTTGCAGGGTAGCCTGCACGAGGAGATCTGGCTGCGCCGTCCACCTGGCTTCACTGGGACTTTTCCTCCTGGCACCCAGTGGAGCCTCCGACGGCCAGTCTACGGTCTCCGCCAGGCACCGCGTGAGTGGCACGACACACTGAGGACTACGCTTGCGGCTCTTGGGTTTGCTCCCTCTACTGCTGACCCGTCGTTGTTTCTGCGCACCGACACTTCTTTGCCGCCGTTCTACGTCCTCGTGTACGTCGACGACTTGGTCTTTGCCACAGCTGACACTGCTGGACTAGCCTACGTGAAGTCCGAGCTGCAGAAGAGACACACGTGCACAGACCTCGGTGAACTGCGCAGCTACCTTGGCTTGCAGATCACTCGGGACAGAGCACGCCGCACCATTACCTTGACTCAGTCACACATGGTGCAGCAGGTCCTTCAGCGCTTCGGCTTCACGTACTCCTCGCCTCAGGCCACTCCTCTGTCTACTCGCCACTCGCTCTCAGCTCTGCCTTCGGATGAGTCCGTAGAGTCGAGTGGCCCGTACCCAGAGCTTGTTGGCTGCCTCATGTACCTGATGACCTGCACACGACCTGACCTTGCATACCCTCTTAGCATTCTTTCACGCTATGTTGCTCCTGGGAGACACCGACCAGAGCACATGGCTGCAGCGAAGAGGGTGTTGCGCTACTTGTGCAGTACGTCGGGCATGGGGCTAGTGCTTGGAGGGCGGAGTCCAGTGGTCCTCACTGGGCACGCGGACGCTTCTTGGGCAGACGACCAGGCTACACAGCGGTCGTCGCAGGGTTACACCTTCAGTCTCGGTTCCGGCTCTGTCTCGTGGCGGGCTACTCGCTCGTCCTCTGTTCTCAGCTCCAGTTGTGAGGCTGAGATCTACGCCGGGGCCATGGCTGCACAGGAGCTTCGCTGGCTCACCTACCTGCTGACTGACCTTGGAGAGCCGCCTCGTTCTCCTCCAGTGTTGTACGTAGACAACAAGGCCATGCTGGCCTTGTGTCGAGAGCAGCGCTTGGAGCACAGAACGAAGCACATTGCTCTCCGTTACTTTCTTGCTCGTGAGCTGCAGCAGCGTGGTCAGTTGCGACTTGCGTACGTGGCCTCTGAGGCCAACACTGCTGATGTGTTCACCAAGGCACTTGCGCCTTGTGACCATCAGCGCTTCTGCACCCAGCTGGGTCTTGTACCTGTCTTGCCTCACTTGCTCTCTTCTTGACCTTGCTTGTACTGTCACATATATATACCTGCTCTTGCTTGTCTAGCTCTATATATATATGTGTACTCCTGCATGTGAACTGGCCCTGTTGCCCTGTCGTTGTGCTCGGACTGTGTGGTGACTTTGTGATCCACCCTGAGCTTGCTCTGCTTTGCTTGACTGGTCTTGTGACCCCTTGTTCTCCCCCACTTTGCCTATGGGGGTGTGTCAGAACATATATATAGCTTATACTGTTGTGTAGGCTATAGTGGGGTATCCCATAGGGGGTACAACCCAATTAGGGTTTCCCATATGTACTCACTTCATTCATAGTTCATTCATCCTCGTTCTACTATTCTCATTCCGAACCTCAATTTCTCAATGTGCGGGTCAGGCCGAGCCTCAGACGCATCAGAGCTGATGCGCCTGCAGAACGCGGCCCCTCTTCACAAGGGCCCAGTTCGGCAGGCATTAAAAAATGGGCCTTGGGGGATGGGCTACAGTAAACCGACCACCCTGGAACCTTCCTTGATAAGCGCGTGAAAGGTTATACAGGCTCGATATAAGCGGATCATCGCCGAACCAGACAATAATGGAATGCCAGCCGAACACCCCTTTTAACGCTGGCATTTTCTATCACAGGAATCTTCCTCGAACCTTATTTCTCAGAAGGCTGTTCGGCAGGCATTTTAATGCTCTCAGGTTCGACATAAAACCGCCTATCTCGAACCTTGATAACCAACTGCTCGCTTATCGTTTCACTGTAGCCAGTCCCCGAGCCTGATATTAATGCATTTTTAACGCCAGCCGAACTGGGCCCAGGCAAATTGTCCATTTTCTGATCCGCCGCACCATGCGGCCTCGAGGTCCCGCACCACACGGGGGATCAGTGATGCGGCCAATCAAAAGTGACTGGTCAAATATGCCAGCCAATCGCATGATCACGCGATCCTTCAAGGCAACTACCTCCTAGCTTCTGCGAAGCTCAATCCTCGATTGATGCCATTAATATAGGCCCATAAAATGCCAACCGAACAGTCGGGCCATTTTTTCCGAAGTTGCACTGCAGCTACAGTCTGATATCGCAGCTGCTTCGAGGGGGCATTTTTTGGGGGCCCGTTAAAAATGCCCATAAGGGCGTGTTAAAACCAGGGTGCACATTCATTCCAATTTCATCAAAGGTTATCCCTTGACCGGCCGAGTTACGGCGTTTCCCGACTGTGGAGGTGGGGGAAACAATTTCTTGCTTAGCGGAAGAAAGCGGAGTGGTTCAGAGTGGTATTCCCCCCTCAATTTCCCCCAATCCAATTTCCCACACATCTTGACGGACACATCGAATGTTTGTGTACTTCTTTCTCGACCTGCCTATTCTTACTAGTATTGATAGGCAGCACGTTACTAGCGTAGACCGCCCCATTTCCTCGCGATATGGATTTCGTCTGGCGATTCTCTGCTCGCCTGACCACGTCGCACCCGCCACTTCGGCGCTGCACGAGGCGCATAATGGGGTCGAGAGTTAGGGTTACAAGCAAGGAACTCGTCGCGTATTCTCTGCCGCGACGAGAATACTACAAGCGTAATCTGACAAAGGAACCCCGCCTCCCATCCCGTATTCATCTCGCTGACCTTCACTAAAAAAGGTGCGGCCCCAAGGCCGCGCCTACAGCTAGTGTGCGCTCCGCGTCATTGAAGGAACGCGTCGGCAGCGTCTCCCCTCCTCCTCGCCTCCGCGCCACCTCATTACCTCGCTGCCTCGCCTCCGCGCCTCCGCGCCTCCTCGCGGTAGCGCCACCTCCCCACCTCGCCTCCGCGCCTCTTCGCGGGAGCGCCACCTCGCCTCCTCGCCTCCACGCCAAGTTTCCACCCCGCCAGCACGCCACCGCACCAGGGTGCCCTTCCCCACTTTTACTTTCCCACCCGTTCCTCTTCCCCCACCCCATCACCCTACTTTCCCGCCAATCCCTCTCTCCGCCGCCTTCGAGTTCGGCACCACATCACGCTTCCTCCTCCCCCTCTCACTCAGCGTCACCGCAAAAACCCCTTCTCTCCTTCCCCTCCCCAGCCCTCCATGCCTGCAGTCTCACTCTCACCTGACCCTCTCGACACCACCACACTCATCCTCCTCTTTCAATACCCACCACACCACTCAGCACGAGCAGCTGCAGCCCCGACCCTCGCATCCTCGCCACCACGCCTCCTTGCTTCTATGCCTCCTCGCCTCTCTGCCTCCTCGCCTCTCTGCCTCCTCGCCTCTCTGCCTCCTCGCCTCTCTGCCTCCTCGCCTCTCTGCCTCCTCGCCTCTCTGCCTCCTCGCCTCTCTGCCTCCTCGCCTCTCTGCCTCCTCGCCTCTCTGCCTCCTCGCCTCTCTGCCTCCTCGCCTCTCTGCCTCCTCGCCTCTCTGCCTCCTCGCCTCTCTGCCTCCTCGCCTCTCTACTCTCACTCCTCTACTCTCACCCCTCTACTCTCACCCCTCTACTCTCACCCCTCTACTCTCACCCCTCTACTCTCACGCCTCTACTCTCACGCCTCTACTCTCACGCCTCTACTCTCACGCCTCTACTCTCACGCCTCTACTCTCACCCCTCTACTCTCACCCCTCTACTCTCACCCCTCTACTCTCACCCCTCTACTCTCACCCCTCTACTCTCACGCCTCTACTCTCACGCCTCTACTCTCACGCCTCTACTCTCACCCCTCTACTCTCACCCCTCTACTCTCACCCCTCTACTCTCACCCCTCTACTCTCGCCCCTCTACTCTCACGCCTCTACTCTCACCCTCTACTCTCACCCCTCTACTCTCACCCCTCTACTCTCACGCCTCTACTCTCACGCCTCTACTCTCACCCCTCTACTCTCACGCCTCTACTCTCACCCCTCTACTCTCACCCCTCTACTCTCACCCCTCTACTCTCACCCCTCTACTCTCACGCCTCTACTCTCACGCCTCTACTCTCACCCCTCTACTCTCATGCCTCTACTCTCACCCCTCTACTCTTGCCGGTCGCTCTCATCTGTGACCTCACCTCTTCCTCATCACTCTCCCATCCTTACTGCAGGTGCTCCGCCCTGACCCTTGTTCCTCTTCCTGGTGGAGATGATTAGCTTCCCCTTCCTTTCTACTCGTGTCGGCGTGCACGAGTCCCATCAGGATTGCACTACTCTCGCATGCTTACATGTAACGAACTTGATTACCAAGATCGCCCTGCCCTGCCCTGCACTTCCTACTCTTTCCTTCGAGCCCTCCAATCTCCAAAATGCCGGCACTTCAACTCCTTTGTTCCTCTAATTACCGGTCCCTCCATTCGACTCTGTCCAGTGGTCTGCGTTCCCCTTCCCCGTTTTCCCAGGGAACCATGTGCTGTCATGTCCCATGTGTCAATGCTCATGCTCCCCATCTTCACTCCTCACCTCACATCCTCGCAATCATGCCCGCTGTGCCCTCCATACCACAGGTGCCGCCTGTCATCAACAACCTCACATCGCCATCTGGCATGCACATGCGGGTGGGTATGGGTGTGCGCTCTTCCTCCCCTCTCTCCCCACTTCATCCCCTAATTCCTCTCTTCCACGCCTTGGCGCTCCCAATCTGCCCTCTCACTTCTCATTCCATCCTCTCTCCTCCCTGCCCTCCAATTTCCTCAAGGCAACCATTCTCTCCTCTCTGTTCTGCCTCTTTCACCCGTGCCCTCGATTCTCCTCAATGGCGGCAGGCACACGGTGCGCCTACCTGCCGCGAAGAATCCACACAGGGCTCCTGCAGCGCTATGCTCACACGGCAATATTTTATATCAATCTGGGTGTACCCTCATCATGATGAAGCTACACATTTGTTGTAACGTGTCATGCTAGCCGTCAATATAAAGCAATGGGGTATTTCACACGACAAAAAGAGCCAATAACACACGTCGATCCTTACTATTGTACGCACATGCAGAATCTTGGTAAATAGTAAATAGGGTTAATAGTAAGTCCTGGGGGTTGTACGGTACTATGGGGGTTATAGGTATTACAGAATTACCCTTGGCACCATGTCAGAAGCACAACACCACGGTGTGATCCATTGCGTTATGGCACATAAGATACACATAGAGGCGCGTTTACTAGTGCACTTGTTTCCGCGTTGACATAGAGCAGACAACGCCGTGCCGCGCCTCCACTTTGAATACCCTACCACTGGTCCCGTAAATCCAGTCGAGCTGCAATGCACAGAAAACCGGAGATGCTCATGGAGGTGATAGAGCAGGTGCTGGATTTGTATTATGCGCAGCACAGGCAGCAGAGCCCCACAATATACAGCCCCACACTCTGCTGCCCCACACTCTACGGCCCCACTCTCTGCTGCCGGCCAATCTGCGGCCCCACACTCTACGGCCCCACTCTCTGCTGCCGGCCAATCTGCGGCCCCACACTCTACGGCCCCACTCTCTGCTGCCGGCCAATCTGCGGCCCCACACTCTACGGCCCCACTCTCTGCTGCCGGCCAATCTGCGGCCCCACACTCTACGGCCCCACGTTCTGCTGCTCCACGCTATGCTGATCCAGTGCCCGCCACTCTGCTGCCCCGACCCTTGGCTGCCCCACCATCTGCTGCCCCACGCTCTTCAGCCCCACAGGCCAATTGCCCCACACTTTGCTGCCCCACACTTCTCTGCCCCACGCTCTGCTGCCCCACTCTCTCCTGCCCCACTATCTGCTGCTCCACACTATTATGCTGCACCGTGCCCTTCTGCCATGCACTCTGTTGCCCAACGCTCTGCTGCCCCACCCTCTGCTGCCCCACCCATTGCCCCCACTCCATCTTCGTTCATCATCGCGTGTTGAGTAAATCACCTGTGTGTGATGGGTTTAGGGTTTTTCGAGTACATTGAGTTTGCCCTTGCACCTAAATCAAAACCTGACCAGTAAAAGAATGAAGGGCAGTCATAATGCATCAAAGTTATGGTACATAGCGAACAGGAACAGCGAACGGCTCCTCTCATATACTTGTAGAATGTGGTCTTACATGGTACACAAACACCTACATTTCGACCCACCTCTGACATCACTTGATACCCTATGCCAGCAAGTGCAAAAGACGCCATGAACCTTTGCATCAGAGGCATACGCTTTCGACCAGGGACAGAAGGATCGGTGTTTGGTGGCTGCCGTTTTATGGACCAATAAGTCATCGACTTCCTGCACACGTCACACTCCCACTTCAAACCAAGTCCAGCCCACCCCAATTTCCATGACCTCACTTTCATACGACCATTGCACCCCACCACCCCCGTACAATGAAGTGACAAAACCATAAAAAACTGTAGCGTGTGAATGGGGTCAAGGAAGCAAACGATGTTGCGAAGACCGTCCAAGAGAGGAAGCATGGTCCAACCGTCTCCCTTTATTGGTGTGGTTTTGGTGGGCGTTGGTGCAAATGCTCTGACGTTGTAAGGGAGAAGAAGGGTGTGTATATGGGTGCAACACTTAATGAGCAAACTATTATAAATGTGTACTATATGCGCACCGAATGCCCTACGCATGCGAAGGGTCCGGGCTCTATACATGATGTTCAACACGTACGTACCTTGCTGGAATCGGGCTTGCATCACCATTGCAACGTGTTTCCTGACGGAGGTCCGAGTGTGGCCCGCGCCGTCCGATCAGCTCGTGCACGACCTCAACAGCCACAGTGCTGTGGGGAGGGAGGGGTGCACATGCTCTGCCGGTGTACGGGAGCAGAAGGGTGGGTAGATGTGCACAAAACTTAGTGATTGAATCGTATGAATGTGTACATGAATGCGCACCATTGGGACATCAACATGCGAAGGGTCCGGTCCTAGCTCTACGCATTCTGTTCATCACGTAAGTACCTTGCTGGAATCGGGCTTGCATCACCATTGCAACGTGTTTCCTGACGGAGGTCCGAGTGTGGCCCGCGCCGTCCGATCAGCTCGTGCACGACCTCAACAGCCACAGTGCTGTGGGGAGGGAGGGGTGCACATGCTCTGCCGGTGTACGGGAGCAGAAGGGTGGGTAGATGTGCACAAAACTTAGTGATTGAATCGTATGAATGTGTACATGAATGCGCACCATTGGGACATCAACATGCGAAGGGTCCGGGCTCTACGCATTCTGTTCATCACGTAAGTACCTTGCTATCCTCGGGCTTGCATCACCATTGCAACGTGTTTCCTGACGGAAGTCAGGTGGTGGCCCGCGCAGTCCGCTCAGCTCATGCACAACCTCAACAGCCACAGTGCCTTGGTCTGGGCGCGCTGGCGCATCACTCCCGATCACCACGTCTTGCCATTCCACACCCGCCGTGACGTCATGGACAGGCCTATCCTGTCGAGCTGCCATGAATTTATATCGTGGGGGCAATTGTAGTTTCATAATAGTTTAGGGATGCCTCGAATAAGTACATGATTGTGGGTGATATGACACAACATTCGCCAGGAAAAAAAATGTCAATCCATGTCTCGGTTTCACACTTGTCACACTTGCGCCGCATTTCGGAAAAGAATCGATCGTGCGTACCAGCATCATAGTTGGAGCCCTTCCGTGCCCCACCCCATTGAAACCGCCGGCCATCCCGATACAACGCTCCATCGGGACCCAGGGTGTAAGCAGGAAAGCCGTATCGTAGACCTGCAATGCCATAAGGATCCCGCATCGTAAGATCTGATAGATCCTCTGATGCAATATCTGCCCTGCATCTGAAAGATGCACCAAATGTCGCTAGAAGTACTTTCACGCTTTCGCCTGCGGTTGTCCCATCGGATCCTGCGCGAACAAAAGATTAGGAACTAATGAATCTTTCTTGTTCATCTCAACTACATGCCCCAAACTGTCCCACAACTCCGTCACATCTCACCAGCCCTTGTTGCTGCCATCATCAGCTTCTCGATTGCCCCATCCCCCACCATTAGTAAGAAGAACACCAGATCGGCAATGGATGCAGTCCTTCCCATCAAGCATCACAAACCAATCCGTAGGAAACAGATTGGCAGCTGCATGTGACTAGAAATACCAAGACTCTTCACTTCGCATTTGTTCGCCATGTCACGCAACTCTTCAAGGGCAGAACTCCGCACCTCACAATCAGACGACATGGCCAGAAGCTGGGTGGAGGGAACGAGAGGGGAGCAAGGGCGGATGTCAGCTGGGTGGGGGGAAGTGAGTAGCTGGGTGAGGGGAAGTAAGTAGCTGGGTGGGGGGAAGTGAGTAGCTGGGTGGGGGGAAGTGAGTAGCTGTGTGGGGGGAAGTGAGTAGCTGGGTGGGGGGAAGTGAGTAGCTGTGTGGGGGGAAGTGAGTAGCTGTGTGGGGGGAAGTGAGTAGCTGGGTGGGGGGAAGTGAGTAGCTGGGTGGGGGGAAGTAAGTAGCTGGGTGGGGGGAAGTGAGTAGCTGGGTGGGGGGAAGTGAGTAGCTGGGTGGGGGGAAGTAAGTAGCTGGGTGGGGGGAAGTGAGTAGCTGGGTGGGGGGAAGTGAGTAGCTGTGTGGGGGGAAGTGAGTAGCTGTGTGGGGGGAAGTGAGTAGCTGTGTGGGGGGAAGTGAGTAGCTGTGTGGGGGGAAGTGAGTAGCTGGGTGGGGGGAAGTGAGTAGCTGTGTGGGGGGAAGTGAGTAGCTGTGTGGGGGGAAGTGAGTAGCTGGGTGGGGGGAAGTGAGTAGCTGGGTGGGGGGAAGTGAGTAGCTGTGTGGGGGGAAGTGAGTAGCTGTGTGGGGGGAAGTGAGTAGCTGGGTGGGGGGAAGTGAGTAGCTGGGTGGGGGGAAGTAAGTAGCTGGGTGGGGGGAAGTGAGTAGCTGGGTAGGGGGAAGTGCGTAGCTGTGTGGGGGGAAGTGAGTAGCTGTGTGGGGGGAAGTGAGTAGCTGTGTGGGGGGAAGTGAGTAGCTGTGTGGGGGGAAGTGAGTAGCTGGGTGGGGGGAAGTGAGTAGCTGTGTGGGGGGAAGTGAGTAGCTGTGTGGGGGGAAGTGAGTAGCTGGGTGGGGGGAAGTGAGTAGCTGGGTGGGGGGAAGTGAGTAGCTGTGTGGGGGGAAGTGAGTAGCTGGGTGGGGGGAAGTGAGTAGCTGGGTGGGGGGAAGTGAGTAGCTGTGTGGGGGGAAGTGAGTAGCTGGGTGGGGGGAAGTGAGTAGCTGTGTGGGGGGAAGTGAGTAGCTGGGTGGGGGGAAGTGAGTAGCTGTGTGGGGGGAAGTGAGTAGCTGTGTGGGGGGAAGTGAGTAGCTGGGTGGGGGGAAGTGAGTAGCTGTGTGGGGGGAAGTGAGTAGCTGTGTGGGGGGAAGTGAGTAGCTGGGTGGGGGGAAGTGAGTAGCTGTGTGGGGGGAAGTGAGTAGCTGTGTGGGGGGAAGTGAGTAGCTGTGTGAGGGGAAGTGAGTAGCTAGGTGGGGGGAAGTAAGTAGCTGGGTGGGGGGAAGTGAGTAGCTGGGTGGGGGGAAGTGAGTAGCTAGGTGGGGGGAAGTAAGTAGCTGGGTGGGGGGAAGTGAGTAGCTAGGTGGGGGGAAGTGAGTAGCTGGGTGGGGGGAAGTGAGTAGCTGTGTGGGGGGAAGTGAGTAGCTGTGTGGGGGGAAGTGAGTAGCTGGGTGGGGGGAAGTAAGTAGCTGGGTGGGGGGAAGTGAGTAGCTGGGTGGGGGGAAGTGAGTAGCTGTGTGGGGGGAAGTGAGTAGCTGTGTGGGGGGAAGTGAGTAGCTGTGTGGGGGGAAGTGAGTAGCTGTGTGGGGGGAAGTGAGTAGCTGGGTGGGGGGAAGTGAGTAGCTGTGTGGGGGGAAGTGAGTAGCTGTGTGGGGGGAAGTGAGTAGCTGGGTGGGGGGAAGTGAGTAGCTGGGTGGGGGGAAGTGAGTAGCTGTGTGGGGGGAAGTGAGTAGCTGTGTGGGGGGAAGTGAGTAGCTGTGTGGGGGGAAGTGAGTAGCTGTGTGGGGGGAAGTGAGTAGCTGGGTGGGGGGAAGTGAGTAGCTGTGTGGGGGGAAGTGAGTAGCTGTGTGGGGGGAAGTGAGTAGCTGGGTGGGGGGAAGTGAGTAGCTGGGTGGGGGGAAGTGAGTAGCTGTGTGGGGGGAAGTGAGTAGCTGGGTGGGGGGAAGTGAGTAGCTGGGTGGGGGGAAGTGAGTAGCTGTGTGGGGGGAAGTGAGTAGCTGGGTGGGGGGAAGTGAGTAGCTGTGTGGGGGGAAGTGAGTAGCTGGGTGGGGGGAAGTGAGTAGCTGTGTGGGGGGAAGTGAGTAGCTGGGTGGGGGGAAGTGAGTAGCTGGGTGGGGGGAAGTGAGTAGCTGTGTGGGGGGAAGTGAGTAGCTGTGTGGGGGGAAGTGAGTAGCTGGGTGGGGGGAAGTGAGTAGCTGTGTGGGGGGAAGTGAGTAGCTGTGTGGGGGGAAGTGAGTAGCTGGGTGGGGGGAAGTGAGTAGCTGGGTGGGGGGAAGTGAGTAGCTGGGTGGGGGGAAGTGAGTAGCTGGGTGGGGGGAAGTGAGTAGCTGGGTGGGGGGAAGTAAGTAGCTGGGTGGGGGGAAGTGAGTAGCTGGGTGGGGGGAAGTGAGTAGCTGTGTGGGGGGAAGTGAGTAGCTGTGTGGGGGGAAGTGAGTAGCTGTGTGGGGGGAAGTGAGTAGCTGGGTGGGGGGAAGAGAGTAGCTGGGTGGGGGGAAGTGAGTAGCTGGGTGGGGGGAAGTGAGTAGCTGTGTGGGGGGAAGTGAGTAGCTGTGTGGGGGGAAGTGAGTAGCTGGGTGGGGGGAAGAGAGTAGCTGGGTGGGGGGAAGTGAGTAGCTGTGTGGGGGGAAGTGAGTAGCTGTGTGGGGGGAAGTGAGTAGCTGTGTGGGGGGAAGTGAGTAGCTGGGTGGGGGGAAGTGAGTAGCTGTGTGGGGGGAAGTGAGTAGCTGTGTGGGGGGAAGTGAGTAGCTGGGTGGGGGGAAGAGAGTAGCTGGGTGGGGGGAAGTGAGTAGCTGTGTGGGGGGAAGTGAGTAGCTGGGTGGGGGGAAGAGAGTAGCTGGGTGGGGGGAAGTGAGTAGCTGTGTGGGGGGAAGTGAGTAGCTGTGTGGGGGGAAGTGAGTAGCTGTGTGGGGGGAAGTGAGTAGCTGGGTGGGGGGAAGTGAGTAGCTGTGTGGGGGGAAGTGAGTAGCTGTGTGGGGGGAAGTGAGTAGCTGGGTGGGGGGAAGAGAGTAGCTGGGTGGGGGGAAGTGAGTAGCTGTGTGGGGGGAAGTGAGTAGCTGGGTGGGGGGAAGTGAGTAGCTGGGTGGGGGGAAGTGAGTAGCTGGGTGGGGGGAAGAGAGTAGCTGGGTGGGGGGAAGTGAGTAGCTGTGTGGGGGGAAGTGAGTAGCTGTGTGGGGGGAAGTGAGTAGCTGGGTGGGGGGAAGAGAGTAGCTGGGTGGGGGGAAGTGAGTAGCTGTGTGGGGGGAAGTGAGTAGCTGTGTGGGGGGAAGTGAGTAGCTGGGTGGGGGGAAGTGAGTAGCTGTGTGGGGGGAAGTGAGTAGCTGGGTGGGGGGAAGTGAGTAGCTGGGTGGGGGGAAGTGAGTAGCTGTGTGGGGGGAAGTGAGTAGCTGTGTGGGGGGAAGTGAGTAGCTGGGTGGGGGGAAGTGAGTAGCTGTGTGGGGGGAAGTGAGTAGTTGTGTGGGGGGAAGTGAGTAGCTGTGTGGGGGGAAGTGAGTAGCTGTGTGGGGGGAAGTGAGTAGCTAGGTGGGGGGAAGTAAGTAGCTGGGTGGGGGGAAGTGAGTAGCTGGGTGGGGGGAAGTGAGTAGCTGGGTGGGGGGAAGTGAGTAGCTGTGTGGGGGGAAGTGAGTAGCTGTGTGGGGGGAAGTGAGTAGCTGTGTGGGGGGAAGTGAGTAGCTGTGTGGGGGGAAGTGAGTAGCTGGGTGGGGGGAAGTGAGTAGCTGTGTGGGGGGAAGTAAGTAGCTGGGTGGGGGGAAGTGAGTAGCTGGGTGGGGGGAAGTGAGTAGCTGTGTGGGGGGAAGTGAGTAGCTGTGTGGGGGGAAGTGAGTAGCTGTGTGGGGGGAAGTGAGTAGCTGGGTGGGGGGAAGTAAGTAGCTGGGTGGGGGGAAGTGAGTAGCTGGGTGGGGGGAAGTGAGTAGCTGTGTGGGGGGAAGTGAGTAGCTGTGTGGGGGGAAGTGAGTAGCTGTGTGGGGGGAAGTGAGTAGCTGTGTGGGGGGAAGTGAGTAGCTGGGTGGGGGGAAGTGAGTAGCTGGGTGGGGGGAAGTGAGTAGCTGTGTGGGGGGAAGAGAGTAGCTGGGTGGGGGGAAGTGAGTAGCTGTGTGGGGGGAAGTAAGTAGCTGGGTGGGGGGAAGTGAGTAGCTGGGTGGGGGGAAGTGAGTAGCTGTGTGGGGGGAAGTGAGTAGCTGTGTGGGGGGAAGTGAGTAGCTGTGTGGGGGGAAGTGAGTAGCTGTGTGGGGGGAAGTGAGTAGCTGTGTGGGGGGAAGTGAGTAGCTGTGTGGGGGGAAGTGAGTAGCTGTGTGGGGGGAAGTGAGTAGCTGGGTGGGGGGAAGTGAGTAGCTGGGTGGGGGGAAGTAAGTAGCTGGGTGGGGGGAAGTGAGTAGCTGTGTGGGGGGAAGTGAGTAGCTGGGTGGGGGGAAGTGAGTAGCTGTGTGGGGGGAAGTGAGTAGCTGTGTGGGGGGAAGTGAGTAGCTGGGTGGGGGGAAGTGAGTAGCTGGGTGGGGGGAAGTGAGTAGCTGGGTGGGGGGAAGTGAGTAGCTGTGTGGGGGGAAGTGAGTAGCTGGGTGGGGGGAAGTGAGTAGCTGTGTGGGGGGAAGTGAGTAGCTGGGTGGGGGGAAGTGAGTAGCTGTGTGGGGGGAAGTGAGTAGCTGGGTGGGGGGAAGTGAGTAGCTGGGTGGGGGGAAGTGAGTAGCTGTGTGGGGGGAAGTGAGTAGCTGGGTGGGGGGAAGTGAGTAGCTGGGTGGGGGGAAGTGAGTAGCTGTGTGGGGGGAAGTGAGTAGCTGGGTGGGGGGAAGTGAGTAGCTGTGTGGGGGGAAGTGAGTAGCTGGGTGGGGTGAAGTGAGTAGCTGGGTGGGGGGAAGTGAGTAGCTGTGTGGGGGGAAGTGAGTAGCTGTGTGGGGGGAAGTGAGTAGCTGGGTGGGGGGAAGTGAGTAGCTGGGTGGGGGGAAGTGAGTAGCTGGGTGGGGGAATGTGAGTAGCTGTGTGGGGGGAAGTGAGTAGCTGTGTGGGGGGAAGTGAGTAGCTGGGTGGGGGGAAGTGAGTAGCTGGGTGGGGGGAAGTAAGTAGCTGGGTGGGGGGAAGTGAGTAGCTGGGTGGGGGGAAGTGCGTAGCTGTGTGGGGGGAAGTGAGTAGCTGTGTGGGGGGAAGTGAGTAGCTGTGTGGGGGGAAGTGAGTTGCTGTGTGGGGGGACATGAGTAGCTGGGTGGGGGGAAGTGAGTAGCTGTGTGGGGGGAAGTGAGTAGCTGTGTGGGGGGAAGTGAGTAGCTGGGTGGGGGGAAGTGAGTAGCTGGGTGGGGGGAAGTGAGTAGCTGGGTGGGGGGAAGTGAGTAGCTGTGTGGGGGGAAGTGAGTAGCTGGGTGGGGGGAAGTGAGTAGCTGGGTGGGGGGAAGTGAGTAGCTGTGTGGGGGGAAGTGAGTAGCTGTGTGGGGGGAAGTGAGTAGCTGTGTGGGGGGAAGTGAGTAGCTGGGTGGGGGGAAGTGAGTAGCTGTGTGGGGGGAAGTGAGTAGCTGGGTAGGGGGAAGTGAGTAGCTGGGTGGGGGGAAGTGAGTAGCTGGGTGGGGGGAAGTGAGTAGCTGTGTGGGGGGAAGTGAGTAGCTGTGTGGGGGGAAGTGAGTAGCTGGGTGGGGGGAAGTAAGTAGCTAGGTGGGGGGAAGTAAGTAGCTGGGTGGGGGGAAGTGAGTAGCTGGGTGGGGGGAAGTGAGTAGCTGTGTGGGGGGAAGTGAGTAGCTGGGTGGGGGGAAGTGAGTAGCTGGGTGGGGGGAAGTGAGTAGCTGTGTGGGGGGAAGTGAGTAGCTGTGTGGGGGGAAGTGAGTAGCTGGGTGGGGGGAAGTGAGTAGCTGGGTGGGGGGAAGTAAGTAGCTGGGTGGGGGGAAGTGAGTAGCTGTGTGGGGGGAAGTGCGTAGCTGTGTGGGGGGAAGTGAGTAGCTGTGTGGGGGGAAGTGAGTAGCTGTGTGGGGGGAAGTAAGTAGCTGGGTGGGGGGAAGTGAGTAGCTGGGTGGGGGGAAGTAAGTAGCTGGGTGGGGGGAAGTGAGTAGCTGGGTGGGGGGAAGTGCGTAGCTGTGTGGGGGGAAGTGAGTAGCTGTGTGGGGGGAAGTGAGTAGCTGTGTGGGGGGAAGTGAGTAGCTGTGTGGGGGGAAGTGAGTAGCTGGGTGG
This sequence comes from Closterium sp. Naga37s-1, assembly GCA_947471745.1. Lineage (NCBI taxonomy): Eukaryota > Viridiplantae > Streptophyta > Zygnematophyceae > Desmidiales > Closteriaceae > Closterium > Closterium sp. Naga37s-1. The sequence continues at coordinate 1,061,739 of CANJKZ010000897.1, forward strand.
GGGGAAGTGAGTAGCTGTGTGGGGGGAAGTGAGTAGCTGTGTGGGGGGAAGTGAGTAGCTGGGTGGGGGGAAGTGAGTAGCTGGGTGGGGGGAAGTGAGTAGCTGTGTGGGGGGAAGTGAGTAGCTGGGTGGGGGGAAGTGAGTAGCTGGGTGGGGGGAAGTGAGTAGCTGTGTGGGGGGAAGTGAGTAGCTGTGTGGGGGGAAGTGAGTAGCTGGGTGGGGGGAAGTAAGTAGCTGGGTGGGGGGAAGTGAGTAGCTGGGTGGGGGGAAGTGAGTAGCTGTGTGGGGGGAAGTGAGTAGCTGTGTGGGGGGAAGTGAGTAGCTGTGTGGGGGGAAGTGAGTAGCTGTGTGGGGGGAAGTGAGTAGCTGTGTGGGGGGAAGTGAGTAGCTGGGTGGGGGGAAGTGAGTAGCTGTGTGGGGGGAAGTGAGTAGCTGTGTGGGGGGAAGTGAGTAGCTGGGTGGGGGGAAGTGAGTAGCTGGGTGGGGGGAAGTAAGTAGCTGGGTGGGGGGAAGTGAGTAGCTGTGTGGGGGGAAGTGAGTAGCTGTGTGGGGGGAAGTGAGTAGCTGTGTGGGGGGAAGTGAGTAGCTGTGTGGGGGGAAGTGAGTAGCTGGGTGGGGGGAAGTGAGTAGCTGTGTGGGGGGAAGTGAGTAGCTGTGTGGGGGGAAGTGAGTAGCTGGGTGGGGGGAAGTGAGTAGCTGGGTGGGGGGAAGTGAGTAGCTGGGTGGGGGGAAGTGAGTAGCTGGGTGGGGGGAAGTGAGTAGCTGTGTGGGGGGAAGTGAGTAGCTGTGTGGGGGGAAGTGAGTAGCTGTGTGGGGGGAAGTGAGTAGCTGTGTGGGGGGAAGTGAGTAGCTGGGTGGGGGGAAGTGAGTAGCTGGGTGGGGGGAAGTGAGTAGCTGTGTGGGGGGAAGTGAGTAGCTGTGTGGGGGGAAGTGAGTAGCTGTGTGGGGGGAAGTGAGTAGCTGTGTGGGGGGAAGTGAGTAGCTGTGTGGGGGGAAGTGAGTAGCTGTGTGGGGGGAAGTGAGTAGCTGGGTGGGGGGAAGTGAGTAGCTGTGTGGGGGGAAGTGAGTAGCTGGGTGGGGGGAAGTGAGTAGCTGGGTGGGGGGAAGTGAGTAGCTGTGTGGGGGGAAGTGAGTAGCTGGGTGGGGGGAAGTGAGTAGCTGTGTGGGGGGAAGTGAGTAGCTGGGTGGGGGGAAGTGAGTAGCTGTGTGGGGGGAAGTGAGTAGCTGGGTGGGGGGAAGTGAGTAGCTGGGTGGGGGGAAGTGAGTAGCTGTGTGGGGGGAAGTGAGTAGCTGTGTGGGGGGAAGTGAGTAGCTGGGTGGGGGGAAGTGAGTAGCTGTGTGGGGGGAAGTGAGTAGCTGTGTGGGGGGAAGTGAGTAGCTGGGTGGGGGGAAGTGATTAGCTGGGTGGGGGGAAGTGAGTAGCTGTGTGGGGGGAAGTGAGTAGCTGTGTGGGGGGAAGTGAGTAGCTGTGTGGGGGGAAGTGAGTAGCTAGGTGGGGGGAAGTAAGTAGCTGGGTGGGGGGAAGTGAGTAGCTGGGTGGGGGGAAGTGAGTAGCTAGGTGGGGGGAAAGTAGCTGGGTGGGGGGAAGTGAGTAGCTGGGTGGGGGGAAGTGAGTAGCTGGGTGGGGGGAAGTGAGTAGCTGTGTGGGGGGAAGTGAGTAGCTGTGTGGGGGCAAGTGAGTAGCTGGGTGGGGGGAAGTAAGTAGCTGGGTGGGGGGAAGTGAGTAGCTGGGTGGGGGGAAGTGAGTAGCTGTGTGGGGGGAAGTGAGTAGCTGTGTGGGGGGAAGTGAGTAGCTGTGTGGGGGGAAGTGAGTAGCTGGGTGGGGGGAAGTGAGTAGCTGTGTGGGGGGAAGTGAGTAGCTGTGTGGGGGGAAGTGAGTAGCTGGGTGGGGGGAAGTGAGTAGCTGGGTGGGGGGAAGTGAGTAGCTGTGTGGGGGGAAGTGAGTAGCTGGGTGGGGGGAAGTGAGTAGCTGGGTGGGGGGAAGTGAGTAGCTGGGTGGGGGGAAGTGAGTAGCTGTGTGGGGGGAAGTGAGTAGCTGTGTGGGGGGAAGTGAGTAGCTGGGTGGGGGGAAGTGAGTAGCTGTGTGGGGGGAAGTGAGTAGCTGGGTGGGGGGAAGTGAGTAGCTGTGTGGGGGGAAGTGAGTAGCTGGGTGGGGGGAAGTGAGTAGCTGTGTGGGGGGAAGTGAGTAGCTGTGTGGGGGGAAGTGAGTAGCTGGGTGGGGGGAAGTGAGTAGCTGGGTGGGGGGAAGTGAGTAGCTGTGTGGGGGGAAGTGAGTAGCTGTGTGGGGGGAAGTGAGTAGCTAGGTGGGGGGAAGTAAGTAGCTGGGTGGGGGGAAGTGAGTAGCTGGGTGGGGGGAAGTGAGTAGCTAGGTGGGGGGAAGTAAGTAGCTGGGTGGGGGGAAGTGAGTAGCTGGGTGGGGGGAAGTGAGTAGCTGGGTGGGGGGAAGTGAGTAGCTGTGTGGGGGGAAGTGAGTAGCTGTGTGGGGGGAAGTGAGTAGCTAGGTGGGGGGAAGTAAGTAGCTGGGTGGGGGGAAGTGGGTAGCTGGGTGGGGGGAAGTGAGTAGCTGTGTGGGGGGAAGTGAGTAGCTGGGTGGGGGGAAGTGAGTAGCTGTGTGGGGGGAAGTGAGTAGCTGTGTGGGGGGAAGTGAGTAGCTAGGTGGGGGGAAGTAAGTAGCTGGGTGGGGGGAAGTGAGTAGCTGGGTGAGGGGAAGTGAGTAGCTGTGTGGGGGGAAGTGAGTAGCTGTGTGGGGGGAAGTGAGTAGCTGTGTGGGGGGAAGTGAGTAGCTGTGTGGGGGGAAGTGAGTAGCTGGGTGGGGGGAAGTGAGTAGCTGTGTGGGGGGAAGTAAGTAGCTGGGTGGGGGAAGTGAGTAGCTGTGTGGGGGGAGGTAAGTAGCCCAATGACCGGGAAAGAAGGTAGCGCGGTGGGGGAAAGGGAAGTAAGTAGCTACTTGGGGGGGAAAGTTAGTAGTTGGATGGGGGGATGTTAGAAGCTGGGTGGGGAGAAGTAATTAGCAGGATGGGGGGGAAGGTCATAGCTGGGTGGGGGGATGGTAGACGCTGGATGGGGGGAAGTAGGTAGCTGGATGGAGGGAAGTAAATAGCCTGCTGGGGGGTAGTAAACAGCTGCATGGGGGAAACTGAATAGCTGGGTGGGGGAAAGTAAGTGCCGGTGTTGGGTAATACAATGAGAGTGAGGGGCGTGGAGAATGCAAGTAAGGGCTGCGTGTGGAAATGGTTACATAGATGGCCACCTTTTTATTTTTCAAAGTCGACCGCGCGAATGTCTTCTTGTCGCGTGGACAGTAGTCACGGTGCGGGTGCGGGCGATGAGTCACGCGTCGCCTTCCTACCGTTACCCTATTCTTCGGTTTGCGAGTTTTATGCCTTTCTACCCTACTTTTCGCGCTGTTCTATGGCGATAATGCAACATGCCGCCTCCGCACCTCCACGCCCCATAATCATATGTCATTTGGGGGGCTCTCCACTGACGAAATCCTTGTTGTGCTGCCCGGTTCCCTCCCCATTGGTGTCCTGCCACGATGGTTCTATATATCTAAACACACTCGCTGCGATTCCACACATTTCGCCTAACCCTATCTCTTATAACCCTAAACATAATCCCTTCGCGTCATTAGAAGAAATGCGCGTTGCTTGCCTATTCACATTCTCCGGCGCCTGGTTCCTGATGTGTATTGGCGGTTGGTTGGTGTGGCGAGACAGTGCGAGACGTTTTCTTCACTCATCACTGTGGTGTCTGGGAGGGTGGCGGAAATGGAAGGTCGTTCCGCAGCCCCTAGCTGCAGGCAGGCGCAGATTTAATTCAGTGAGCCACAATTCGCCCACTTTCGTATTTCTCGCCACATCCATTCTTCCTAGTGTATTTTCGTTCCTGCCAAACTTTTTTCGCCGAACACCAATTTCTTTCCGATGGGAGTACACCCATTATGAATGTGCACCCTGGTTTTAAATCGCCACACAATTCCGAAAATAGGGTGTGGCCGAATTGGTCATAATGCCTACCGAACTGGGCCAAGACTTGGGTTACTGGAACTTTCGCTCCTGGGGTTGAAGGCGAAACTGCGCGAAATTCGCCCTGGTTGAAGCACACATCTCGCTTCGTTCGAAGATCGTACAGTAACTCGAAGAACCCTACCCAACCGTTCTGGTTTCTTGATAAGCCAACCGCGCTCAACCACGCGGAACCTCTAATTAAACCGCAATGAAGGAACTACAACCTGAATTCACTGCTTTAGTCCCGACCCGTCAGAACCGCCGGCCACGCCGTTCAAAGGCCGATTAGGTGGCGATGCTCTAACCATTTGGTCGAGTTAATCGCGGTTTGTCGCAGGCTTCGTCGTTACTTGTAACTGGGAAGTCGCTTACGACAATTTGACGCTCTACATCGCGGCTACCCTCTGCATTGTTGACATAGAGCTGATCCGAAGCGCGTCTTGGTACTCGTCCTTAACTCGCACGACTACCAGTCGTCAGCTCGCAAGGCTACTTACCAGTCGTCCGTCTTGATTGTACTGGTTGCGTGATATGCCGTTTAGTGTCATTCGGCTGTCGGCGTGTACTCGTGCTTCATAGATAATCCGACATATATAATCCGACATATATAATCCGACATATATAATCCAACATCCCTGGGATTGTCGTGCCTGATTAGTATCTCTCGACGTACCCGCGATCGAGTATAGGACGATGGACGTCTGACGAGGAGAATTAGCACTTTTCTGCACAGTAGTTTCTCTCATGACTGATGTAGGATAGAGTGTGTGAACAGGAGGATTAGCCGCCTGAGCATCACTTAGGCTAGGGAACCAGCAAACAGCAGCATCAGGCAGCTGATTTAACGAAAAGTTTCTTAAGGTGACTTTTTCAGTCGAACCAGGAGGCAGCATTAGCCAGAATTTCGTTTGCGGGAAACCACTCCCAGTGCAGTCCGGTGCAGTCCGGTACAGTTCGGTGCAGCATGGCCAACGCTTTGGAGGATCTCGAGAAAACCCTCGAGGTAATTGGCTCGGCGCGCTGCTGATTCTGTAGCGCTGATTCATACGCACGCTGGCTCGGCGCGCTGCTGGTTCACTTCGCTGTTCTGCACGCTGGTTCTGTGCCAATGTGCAGAACAGCTCAGGGTTTATTATGCAGCTCCACATCCGTGCACATTCTTGGCTGCTTCGTGTGCCTGGGAGATGAATCGCGTGTGCATGTGTGTCCTCCCCTCTCCCTCTCAATATCAGCGCCCAGGTGCAACTCACAGGCCTCCACTCCAGTTTTCCACTGACAGACACAACCTGCTGCCTCTTCTTTCTTCTCACCCGAATTACACCCTCTGATTTTTTTGTCGGAACCAAGCCACTGCTCTTTTCTGTCCTCTCTCCCTCCATACCATCTCCCAAGTGTATTTTTCAAATTCCCCACACCCGAATTCTCTCCTTTTCACCTCCAGACCAGTTCTCAGGTGCACATCTCAGGCCTCCACCCCTCCATTCACGGCGACCCCTTTCGCATGTGTGTACTCCCCTCCCTCTCTCCTTCCAGACCAGCTCTCAAGTGCACATCTCAGGTCTCCACCCTTCCATCGACAGCCATCCCCCTGCTGCCGCCGCCGCTGCTGCGCCCCCCATCCCGCCCTCCGCCCGCCCCTCCTCCTCTTCCTCCCCCTCCTCCCTCTCCCCCTCTCTCTCCAACTCCCCCGCCATCCGTCCCACCGCCTCTTCCTCCTCCTCTCACCCCTCCATACATAACTCAGCGTCCTTCTCTCTCGACCGCTCGTCACTGACCTCTCTGATTGGTGCTCACGGCAAGGAGCCCTTCCTCATTGGTGGGTTTACTTCCCCATGACCCCTCCCCCTCTCCTCCCGACATTGCTCCACGTCCTTCTCTCTCGACCGCTCCACATTGGTGGGTGAACTTATTTTGTACGTACAGCCCCACCCAACCACACCTCGCCCCCCTGCCCCGCCTCTCCTCCTCCCCACCCTCGTTCCGCCTCCCACTCCTTCGCTCCTCTTACTCCAGGCGTGTCAGGAGGGACGGCCTCAGGCAAGACAACAGTGTGTGAGCAGATCATTCAACAACTGCACGACCACCGGGTGGTGCTGGTGCACCAGGTGAGATGCAGTGCAGTGCGGTGCGGTGCGGTGAATTGGGGAAGAGAGGAGGTGGGCTGTGGTGGTTGAGCCAAGTCAGCAGTCATTCATTGAGCAGCTACGCAACCACTGGGTGGTGCTGCTGCATCAGATGAGAGGTGGTGCAGTGCGGTGCAAACTAAGCGGTGCAGCATGTGATGTATGGTGTGGGTGGGTTGTGAGATGGAGGAGTGCAGTGTAGTGCAACCCATTCCATGCCTCGCCACGGCATGCATGTGCTGTGCTCAAAGCCATGCCGTAGATTCGACAATATCATTCGAACCCTGAACCCCAAACCTCATGTTGACTTTTGAGTCGACTCAATAGTCAACATGGCATGCATGTGCTTGAAGCCATGCCGTACATTCGACAATATAATTCGAACCCTGAACCCGAAACCTCGTACGCACTGACAGAGCTCTTTCTACCGAGGGTTGACAGAGGAGGAGCTAAACCTAAGCATGCCAGTGAGGAGGTTTGAGGCGCGTAAGAAGCGTACATGTACAGCATCTGAGGCAACAAGCCTGCTCACCCAAACTTACTTTCTGCTTGCACGCGTGCTTCCGTGCTTGCTTGGTGACAGACAGGATTCCTTCTACTACCGAGGATTGGCAGAGGAGGAGTGATTTTGGTGCGCTAAGCTGGTAACTCCGCGTGTTCTCACTTGCTTCCTTCTGTGCTTGCTTGCTTGCTTGCTTGCTTGCTTGCTTGCTTGCTTGCTTGCTTGCTTGCTTGCTTGCTTGCTTGCTTGCTTGCTTGCTTGCTTGCTTGCTTGCTTGCTTGCTTGCTTGCTTGCTTGCTTGCTTGCTTGCTTGCTTGCTTGCTTGCTTGCTTGCTTGCTTGCTTGCGTGCTTGCTTGCTGGCAGGACTCCTTCTACCGAGGGTTGACAGAGGAGGAGCTGAAACACGCCACTGATTTTAATTTTGATCATCCTGGTAAGTGCCATGGTGAGCCATGGTGATCATCATGGTTTTGCTCGTCACCATACCATGTTGATCAACTCAGTTGGGTTTGCATTGGATTACCACTGCATACTTGGTGCTAGCAGAGCGGTTACCGTTGCAAGTTGACAGAGGAGGAGCTCAATCATACCAGCGATTGTCCTGGTATGACAATTCAACTTCGAATTAAAATTCAACCGTCCTGGTAACCGCCAATTGAAAAACGCCTCACAACCATCACTACCAGTTTCCTGGTGAACATTCTTTACTCTCCTTTCCACCCCCGTTGCTTTCAAGGAGGGCCGGCGGCCCTATCAGTGGAATGATGAATAATCGTGCAAGCTGCCCTGCCCTGCCATTGTGCCCCCCCCGCTTCCTTCCCCTGTCCTCCCTTCCTGCCATCTCCCCCCCACCTTCTCCCACTCAGATGCATTTGATACGAACACGTTTTGTCCCATCCTCATTGCTCTCAAGGAGGACAGGTGGATGGATGGATACCTGCAGTGCTATACGCCTTCCTCTGCCCCCGCCTCCAACTCCTCCTGACCCCTCTCAACCCCCCCTGACTCCTTCCCCCTCCCTCCCCTCCCCTTCCCTCCTCAGACGCCTTTGACACGGATCCACTGCTTTCAAGTTTCAACCATTGTTGCTCTTAAGGAGGGTCGGTCGGTGGAAATCCCCACCCCATGTCTGTCTGTCCCCTTCCTGATCCCTCCCCTCCCCCCCCTCTCCCCTTACCTTGTCAGACGCTTTTGACACGGACGCTCTGCTTTCAACCATCGTTTCTCTAAAGGAGGGGCAATCAGTGGAGATCCCAGTGTATGACTTCAAGACACACCAACGGAGCACGGCCGTGAGGAAGGTGAGTGGAAGGAAGGTGAGTGTGTGAGGAAGGTGGATGTGTGGTATATGACAGTATTCTCCCATGCATTCACCCTCCCTTGGTATTCTCAAGGAGGGGCGGTCGGTGGAGATCCCAGTGTATGACTTCAAGACACACCAACGGTCGACAGCTGTGAGGAAGGTGAATGGGTGGAAGGAAGGTTGGTGCGTGGTGGTGGATGACATTATTCTTGCATACATGCACCACCATTCTCAAGGGGGGGCAATCAGTGGAGATCCCAGTGTATGATTTCAAGACACACCAGCGGAGCACGGCCGTGAGGAAGGTGGGTGTGAGAGAGGTGAATGCGTGCACACATAGAGCATACTCATACCGTCATTGCTCTCAAGGAGGGGCAATCAGTGGAGATCCCAGTGTATGACTTCAAGACACACCAACGGAGCACGGCTGTGAGGAAGGTGAGTGGAAGGAAGGTGAGTGTGTGAGGAAGGTGGATGTGTGGTATATGACAGTATTCTCCCATGCATTCACCCTCCCTTGGTATTCTCAAGGAGGGGCGGTCGGTGGAGATCCCAGTGTATGACTTCAGGACACACCAACGGTCGACAGCTGTGAGGAAGGTGAATGGGTGGAAGGAAGGTTGGTGCGTGGTGGTGGATGACATTATTCTTGCATACATGCACCACCATTCTCAAGGAGGGGCAATCAGTGGAGATCCCAGTGTATGACTTTAAGACACACCAACGCAGCACGGCCGTGCGGAAGGTGGGTTTCAGGAGGGTTGATGTGTGGTAACCGACAGTGCTCTTGCATGCATGCACCCGCATTGCTCTCAAGGAGGGGCAATTGGTGGAGATCCCAGTGTATGACATCAAGACACACCAACGGAGCACGGCCGTGCGGAAGGTGTGTGGAGGGAAGGTGCACATATGATAGTATATGTGGCAATGAGCGTGTGCGTGGTGGTGTGTGTACTCCTGCACCCTCGTTGCTGTCAAGGGGGGCCAATTGACCTCAAGAGAGCAACGAGGGCGCAGCAGTATACACGGTGGAGAGGAGATCCCAGTGTATGACTTCAAGACACACCAACGGTCCACGGCCGTGTGGAAGGTGAGTGCGATGAAGGCATCTTAGAGAATGGTGAAGGCGTGGTGGTGGTGCAGGCGGTATTCTTTCACTACATACCCGGGTGGGATGTCATCAGGTGGGATGTCATCAGGTGGGATGTCATCAGGTGGGATGTCATCAGGTGGGATGTCATCAGGTGGGATGTCATCAGGTGGGATGTCATCAGGTGGGATGTCATCAGGTGGGATGTCATCAGGTGGGATGTCATCAGTGGGATGTCATCAGGTGGGTTGCCTAAGGGCGGGTTGCCTAACGGCGGGTTTTTCCCTCCTCCTTCTCCTCCTCTCCAATCCCTCCTCTCTCCCCTTCCTCTCCACATACAAACATCAGACTAACCCTGCTGGCGTCATCATCCTGCAAGGCATTCTGGTGTTCCACGAGGCGAGGGTGCGAGCGCTGATGAACATGAAGATCCATGTGGATACAGATGCTGGGATGCGCTTTCATGCACACATAAGTGTTTAACCATTCTGCTGCAAACCGCTGACCCCCTCCTCCCCTCTCCCCCCTTTCAGACCAACCCTGCGGATGTCATCATTCTCGAAGGCATTCTGGTGTTCCACGAGGCGAGGGTGCGAGGGCTGATGAACATGAAGGTTTTTGTGGATACAGATGCCGACGTGCGATTGGCCAGGAGGATTCGCAGAGATACGCTGGAGCGAGGGCGAGACGTGCAAGGGGTGATTGACCAGGTGTGATCAAAACGAGACCAGGTGTGACTATATGAGATCAGGTGTGACCATACGAGATCAGGTGTGACTATAACGAGTTCAGGTGTGACTATAACGAGTTCAAGTGTTACTATAAAGAGGTCCGATTGATCGTGTGTGGCTGTAGCAAGGGGTGGTTCACCAGGTCTTATTGTAATAGAAGGATCTAGATTATTCCACCAAGGGGTGGTTCACTGATTGACCAGTGGGAGGAATGGGTAGAATCGCACGCAACCATATTCGGACACACAGACAGATGCCGGCGTGCGATTGGTCAGGAGGATCGGAAGCGACACACTGGCGTGACGACTTGGAGGATCTCCCTGAGAACATGGACTGGCTGCCGTGTCTGCGGGAGGGAGCTCAGCATCAGCGAATGCGAACGTTTCACGGAACAACCCGAGCGGGTCACTCCCTTGAACTGCCAGCGCAGCTTGAAGCTCTCCAGCTGCACATTTGTCGGATTGTCTGCTCATTCACGCTTGAGGAGCGTTTTCAGGTCGGGCATGTCCCCGAGGCTATCAGGCAGTCTGACGAATGTGCAGCTGGAGAGCGTCCAGCTGCGCAGGCAGGTCAAGGAGGTGACCTGCTCGGGTTGTTCCGTGAAACGTCCGCAGTCGCTGATGCTGAGCTCCCGCAGACACGGCAGCCGATCGCTCATGTTCTCAGGGAGATCCTCCAAGTCCTTGGTCCAGCCAGCGTGTCCCTGCGGATCGACGTGCAAGGGGTGATCGACCAGGTGCGTGTGATTATCACGAGGGATGTTGATCTTGATCAGGTGTGATTTCCGCTTCCATTCCCTGCATTCCAGCATGCTTGCTTTGTTAACCCAGGCTTTGTATACCCTTGCACTCCGTTTCCCCTCCATCCTATCCCGCCTTCCTTTTTTCTTCCCTGTCCTTCCACTTTTTTCCCATTCCTTCCGTTTTCCTTTCTTTCCCGTTCCTTCCCTCTCCTTCCCTTTCCTTCCCATCCCTACGCTTCCATCCCTCCCCCTTCCTTTCACCCCTATCCATCCCTACGCTTCCATCCCTCCCCCTTCCTTTCACCCCTATCCATCCCTCCGCCTTTCACCCAGTACGCTCGCTTTGTCAAGCGAGCCTTTGATGATTTTCATGCTTCCCTCGAAGAAATTCGCCGACATCATCATTCACTCTCAGGGGCGGTGACAACCACGTAGTGCACATTCAGAACACAGATCATCATTTCCCTGCCGTCCCATCCCGCTCCTTCCCTTCCCTTCCCTTTTTCTTCCCTTCCTTTCCTCCATCCCCTTCCCTTACTCCAATCCAGTACGCTCGTTTTGTCAAGCCGGCCTTCGATGATTTCGTCCTTCCATCCAAGAAATTTGCTGACATCATCATTCCAAGAGGGGGTGACAACCACGTGGCAGTGAACCTGATAGTGCAGCACATAGGGTCCAAGCTGGGGCAGCATGACCTGAGGAAGATCTACAGCAACGTACACGTTATAGAGTCAACGTTCCAGGTGCGTGATGTGGTTTAGTGCGGTGTGGTGCGGTGTGTTGTGGTGGGGTGTGTTGTGGTGCGGTGCAGTGCGGTGAGGTGTGCACTTTGTGCGGTGACAACCACGTGGCAGTGAACCTGATAGTGCAGCATATAGGGTCCAAGCTGGGCCAGCATGATCTGCGGAAGATCTACAGCAACGTACACGTTATAGAGTCAACGTTCCAGGTGTGTGGTTTGGCTGTGTGCATGTGTATGTGTACGTGTACGTGTGTGCACACACGTTGAATTTCGGCAGACTCATTCACAACAGGGATACCAGAAAGCAACACTCCTTAGCCTCCTTGCATCTGCTTAATCCACGTATCACCACTGCTCTCCTTCCCTTTGTTTCCTAACTTCCTCTCCTCTTCTTCTCCCCCACTATTGCAATCAGGTGCGTGGCATGCACACGCTCATTCGCAACAGGGACACCAAGAAGCACAACTCTGTCTTTTACATGCCCCATTCCCTCTGCCACTATCCCCCCCCCAAACCCCGTCTCTCTGTGGCTATCAGGTGAGGGGCATGCACACGCTCATTCGCAACCGGGACACCAAGAAGCACAACTTTGTCTTCTACGCCGACCGACTCATTCGCCTCGTACGTTCCCTCTTGGGTTATTTCTACTCACCCACGCCACACCACACCACACCGCACCACACCACACCACACCTCACCGCACCGCACCGCACCACACCGCACCGCACCGCACCGCACCACACACCCATCTTGTGCTCCCATCCGGGACACCAAGAAGCACAACTTTGTCTTTTACGCCGACCGCCTCATTCGCCTCGTAATTCCCTCACACCACACCACACCACACCACACCACACCACACCACACCACACCACACCACACCACACCACACCGCACACCCACCTCGTGCTCTCACCCATGCCCCCAAGAACCACAACTGCATCCCCAAGAACCATTTTTTTTTTTTACACTTCCTTTTGTTATTCATCCCATTTTCCTTTCTCACGATTCCCACTCCTTTAAAGATGGCAAGCATGGACTGATTGAGCTGCCCCCCTGTCTCACCCCTTTAGTTGCTCCTTTCTTTCTTTCCATTCTCACAACCCCCCCTCCCCTCATCACTCTCGTCAGCTGGTGGAGCATGGGTTGGGCCACCTCCCTTTCACCGAGATTCAAGTCACCACCCCCACAGGTGAACGTCCTCACAAAGTCAGGAACTTGTAGCAGCTGTCATCACTCAACTGTTTTTTTTATTCTGAGTGAACTCATGCCATTACACCAAAGTCAGGACGTGTAGCCGCTGATGTGGAGTTAGCAGATCCTCGGACATAGTTCCAGTTAGCTGCTGCGGTACTTAGTCGGTTTCAAGCTTAGGACTCCTAAATACTGCAGCGCACTGGAACTACGTTTGAGGATCATGCCATCACATACAACAAAGTCAGGACGTGTAGCCGCTGATGTGGAGTTGTGGTTTAAGGTTTTTAATTCGTAGGGATTGAGGTTTTGTGAAGAGTATATAAATCCGTCAGTCTACCTACACCCATTAATACCTCCCAGCTCCAACCCTCCCATCCCGCTCAACACCCCGCTCTCAGGCTCGCCGTATGAATTAAAAACCCTAAACTTTAGCAAGAAGCGGTTGAGAGGAGTGGTTGCACACCCTGCCCTGCCCCTCTCCCACCTCACCTCCAGGCTCCACGTGTGTGGGTATCCACTTCAGCAGGAAGCTGTTGAGAGGAGTGGTTGCTTGCACACCCTGCCCTGCCCTTCTCGCCTCCTCGCCTCCAGGCTCCACGTGTGTGGGTATCCACTTTAGCAGGAAGCTGTTGAGAGGAGTGGTTGCTTGCACACCCTGCCCTGCCCTTCTCGCCTCCTCACCTCCAGGCTCCACGTGTGTGGGTATCCACTTCAGCAGGAAGCTGTTGAGAGGAGTGGTTGCTTGCACACCCTGCCCTGCCCTTCTCGCCTCCTCACCTCCAGGCTCCACGTGTGTGGGTATCCACTTCAGCAGGAAGCTGTTGAGAGGAGTGGTTGCTTGCACACCCTGCCCTGCCCTTCTCGCCTCCTCACCTCCAGGCTCCACGTGTGTGGGTATCCACTTCAGCAGGAAGCTGTTGAGAGGAGTGGTTGCTTGCACACCCTGCCCTGCCCTTCTCGCCTCCTCACCTCCAGGCTCCACGTGTGTGGGTATCCACTTCAGCAGGAAGCGGTTGAGAGGAGTGGTTGCACACCCTGCCCTGCCCCTCTCCCACCTCACCTCCAGGCTCCACGTGTGTGGGTATCCACTTCAGCAGGAAGCTGTTGAGAGGAGTGGTTGCTTGCACACCCTGCCCTGCCCTTCTCGCCTCCTCACCTCCAGGCTCCACGTGTGTGGGTATCCACTTCAGCAGGAAGCTGTTGAGAGGAGTGGTTGCTTGCGCACCCTGCCCTGCCCTTCTCGCCTCCTCACCTCCAGGCTCCACGTGTGTGGGTATCCACTTCAGCAGGAAGCTGTTGAGAGGAGTGGTTGCTTGCACACCCTGCCCTGCCCCTCTCCCACCTCACCTCCAGGCTCCACGTGTGTGGGTATCCACTTCAGCAGGAAGCTGTTGAGAGGAGTGGTTGCTTGCACACCCTGCCCTGCCCTTCTCGCCTCCTCACCTCCAGGCTCCACGTGTGTGGGTATCCACTTCAGCAGGAAGCTGTTGAGAGGAGTGGTTGCTTGCACACCCTGCCCTGCCCTTCTCGCCTCCTCACCTCCAGGCTCCACGTGTGTGGGTATCCACTTCAGCAGGAAGCTGTTGAGAGGAGTGGTTGCTTGCACACCCTGCCCTGCCCTTCTCGCCTCCTCACCTCCAGGCTCCACGTGTGTGGGTATCCACTTCAGCAGGAAGCTGTTGAGAGGAGTGGTTGCTTGCACACCCTGCCCTGCCCTTCTCGCCTCCTCACCTCCAGGCTCCACGTGTGTGGGTATCCACTTCAGCAGGAAGCTGTTGAGAGGAGTGGTTGCTTGCACACCCTGCCCTGCCCTTCTCGCCTCCTCACCTCCAGGCTCCACGTGTGTGGGTATCCACTTCAGCAGGAAGCTGTTGAGAGGAGTGGTTGCTTGCACACCCTGCCCTGCCCTTCTCGCCTCCTCGCCTCCAGGCTCCACGTGTGTGGGTATCCACTTTAGCAGGAAGCTGTTGAGAGGAGTGGTTGCTTGCACACCCTGCCCTGCCCTTCTCGCCTCCTCACCTCCAGGCTCCACGTGTGTGGGTATCCACTTCAGCAGGAAGCTGTTGAGAGGAGTGGTTGCTTGCACACCCTGCCCTGCCCTTCTCGCCTCCTCACCTCCAGGCTCCACGTGTGTGGGTATCCACTTCAGCAGGAAGCTGTTGAGAGGAGTGGTTGCTTGCACACCCTGCCCTGCCCTTCTCGCCTCCTCACCTCCAGGCTCCACGTGTGTGGGTATCCACTTCAGCAGGAAGCTGTTGAGAGGAGTGGTTGCTTGCACACCCTGCCCTGCCCTTCTCGCCTCCTCACCTCCAGGCTCCACGTGTGTGGGTATCCACTTCAGCAGGAAGCTGTTGAGAGGAGTGGTTGCTTGCACACCCTGCCCTGCCCTTCTCGCCTCCTCACCTCCAGGCTCCACGTGTGTGGGTATCCACTTCAGCAGGAAGCTGTTGAGAGGAGTGGTTGCTTGCACACCCTGCCCTGCCCTTCTCGCCTCCTCACCTCCAGGCTCCACGTGTGTGGGTATCCACTTCAGCAGGAAGCTGTGTGGAGTGTAGTTGTAAACACTGCCCTCCTCTTCCCCCACCCTCCCTTCCCCCCATCCCCTCTCCTCTTTCCCTTCCCTTCGTACCGCGCCCTCTCATGCAGGCAGGCTCCACATATGTGGGAATCAACTTGAGCAAGAAGCTCTGTGGAGTGGAGTGTGCATCATTTGTAGCTGCTCACTCTGCCCGTCTCTCTCCCCCTCCCTCCCCCTCTCCTCCCCCTCTCCTCCCCCTTCTCGCCTCCTCATCTGCAGGCTCCACATATGTGGGAATCAACTTCAGCAGGAAGCTGTGTGGAGTGTAGTTGTAAACACTGCCCTCCTCTTCCCCCACCCTCCCTTCCCCCCATCCCCTCTCCTCTTTCCCTTCCCTTCGTACCGCGCCCTCTCATGCAGGCAGGCTCCACATATGTGGGGATCAACTTCAGCAAGAAGCTCTGTGGAGTGGATTGTGCATTCTTGGTAGCAGCAGAGCACACCCTTCCCTTCCCTTCTCTCCCACCCCCCTCACTCCCCCCCCCCTTCTCCCCCCCCCCCAATGCAGGCTCCACGTATGTGGGAATCAACTTCAGCAAGAAGCTCTGTGGAGTGTCCATCATTCGAAGGTAATATTTATGAGGCGCCTAAAAAATCCGCCATTCTAGCTACATAGGGTGTGTGCGTGGGATGGTTCAAAACGTCGAGACGTCTCAAAACTCGCAAAAAAAAAAAAAAAAAAAAAAACATTATTCATGTGAAAATGTGTGGCACGAATTGCGCATGCACGCTTGTAAATTATATTGTATGTATTTGAAATGCATCTCTTGCATCAGTGGCGGCGCGGGAGCACGAAAAACGCTCGACGGCATGGTGCAAGGGACTGCCATTCTGATGCGTCCTTTCTGCTTCATCTGAACCCA
Source organism: Closterium sp. Naga37s-1 (assembly GCA_947471745.1). Classification (NCBI taxonomy): domain Eukaryota; kingdom Viridiplantae; phylum Streptophyta; class Zygnematophyceae; order Desmidiales; family Closteriaceae; genus Closterium; species Closterium sp. Naga37s-1. Next base: position 1,077,621 of record CANJKZ010000897.1, read on the forward strand.
TCTGCATGTTCTCTTGTATGTCCCTTGGTCCCGTGGTGGCAGTGGCGAGAGCATGGAGAATGCACTGAGAGCGTGCTGCAAGGGAGTGAAGATCCCCCAAGCCAAGGCACCTATTCACGTTCATCTAAACCCATGTGCCTGTGCGTTTCCTTGCGTGCCCTTCATTCCGTGGCAGTGGCGAGAGCATGGAGAATGCACTTAGAGCGTGCTGCAAGGGAGTGAAGATCCCCCAAGCCAAGGCACCTATTCACGTTCATCTAAACCCATGTGCCTGTGCGTTTCCTTGCGTGCCCTTCATTCCGTGGCAGTGGCGAGAGCATGGAGAATGCACTTAGAGCGTGCTGCAAGGGAGTGAAGATTGGAAAGATTCTGATTCACAGAGAGGGGGACTATGGCAAGCAGGTGAGAAACAGATTCGGATCCTGTTCTGCATGCATGTGTTGTGTGCATGCATGTGTGCGTCCTTATCTGTTTTGTTTTGGCATGCTGCAAGGGAGAGTGACTACAGCAACCAGGTGAGGCTCAAACCACCCCTATTTCTCCCTCCCTCTCTCACTCTCTCTCCTGCTCTCGTTCGTATGCACATGCATGCATACACTGGTGGTGCCTTCGGCACAACATGTTGATACTGGCGTGAATCGTTCCGAATCGGTGGCAATTTTGAAGGGAGTGAAGATGGGCCGAACACCCATCCATAGGGACGGCGACTTTGGCAAGCAGGTGAGGCCTCTTCTCTCTCAGCGCTTTCTACATGATTGCATGTGTGTGCTTGCAAGGAGTTATTAGTATCATGTGTGTCATCTCAATCATGCATCGACCACTTTTCATCTCCTTCACTCCTCTCCTCTTCTCCTCCTTCCTCCTTCTCCCCTTCTCCTTCTCTCCTCTTCTCCTCCTTCCCCCTTCTCCCCCTCTCCTTCTCTCCTTTTCTTCCCTACTTTCACCATCTTCTCCCTCCCCACCCGTCTCATCATCTCTCATCAGCTCATACACGAAAATCTCCCAAGGGACATCACATAGAGATTCCTGATCTCATTCGTCTCTCCTCTCTCTGTCTCCCCATGTTCCCTGCCCGCTGCTCTCCCTTCCCGCCCCGCCGCTCCCACCCCCCTCCAGCTCATATACGAAAAACTCCCAAGGGACATCGCACAGAGGCATGTGATGCTGCTAGACCCTGTTCTCGCCTCAGGTGGGGCTTTAACTCCCTCCCTCCTCGCCTTGCACTTGAACATGACTGTCGGCTCTTTCCTCTCCCAAGACGTCTCTCTCCCCTCTACGCAATGCCTCACCCCAGAGGCATGTGATGCTGCTGAACCCTGTGCTCGCCTCAGGTGAGGCTTTACATGGCTGTACGCTGCTCATTCCTGCTGCCTCCTTCGTGGGCTGCACAACAAGGGGGGTCCCGTCTCCTGTCTCTTTCCTCTCTCTATCCCCTTGGCAGAGAGCATCCCGCTGAGTCATGTGATGTGACGAGGTGACTTTTGAGTCGACTCAAAAGTCATCTCTGCTAGATGTGCTGGCATCATTCAGTGGGTACTAGGCAGTTTGAACTCGTTAGTCCAGCAGCAAAGGAATCTGGGTCTCCCGAGTTGGCATACCCAGAGTGCCAGGTGGGTGGCTATGCAGTTTGCTCTGTATTACTACTTACCACTTACTGCTTACTATTGCCTGCTTAGTACTTACTCGTACTTATAGCTTATTGCCAAGAAGCTGACCTATACACTGCCCTTCGATCTTATTAATGTGCTGCTTTGCTTGGCCTCCTGCCTTCCCTTATTCTCTCCCCTCCAGGCCGCTCTGCCATCAAGGCTATCGAGCTGTTGCTGCACCGAGGGGAGGTTGGCATTGGCCGGCACATAAGGCTTGACACATGACTGCCCTCCTGTCTCATGAACGTGCTGTTCTGCTTGGTCGTCTGCCTTCCTCCTTGTCCCTTCTATTCTCTCTCCCATCCAGGCCGCTCTGCCATCAGATCTATCGAGCTGCTGCTGCACCAAGGGGTGCCTGATGTGACCTGAGCCATCAGTAGAAAGTGTATTTTTGAGATCTCTCAAAAATACACTTTCTACACGTAGTTGCTGCTGCACCAAGGGGTGCCTGATGAGAGCTGAGCCATCATACTTACCCTCTACATCCTCTGCCTTGTTTCCCATCCCCCCTACTCTGTCTTCATCAGGCCGCTCTGCAATAAAGGCTATCGAATTGTTGCTGCACCGAGGGGTGCCAGAGGAGCGAATCATCTTCCTTAACCTCATCTCGGTAAGTCTATTGGGAGGGGTGCAGAGTGGTGAAGAGAGTAACCACCTCCGTACCCGAGGAGCTGCTGCACCGAGGGGTGCCTAAAGAGAGGATCATTTTCCTAACCTCATCTCGGTGAGTTATCCGGAAGGGTGCAGAGTGGTGACAAGTGGTGGAAAGAGTACATTTTATTCTCTGGATCAGTTTATTAGGCAGAATGCAGAGCAGTAATTAGTGGTGAAGAGAGTAACTTGCTGTGATGCTCTTTACCCCTTCTCCTTCACTATCTTCTCTCTCCCCTATTTTCTCGTCGTCACAATGTATGTCATCACTTCTCCCATCTCAACATTCCTTTCCCTGCCTTCCCTGCTCCCACTCCTTTCCTTCCCTTCCTTGCTCCACCCTCCCTCCCTCAGCCACCCAGGGGGCATTCACAACTTGTGTCGGCGCTTCGTCACTTCAACAACATCCCTATGCTCCCTCTTAATCTTACTCCTCCAACCCATCCTCCCTCCCCCAGGCCCCAGAGGGCATTCACAACGTGTGTCGGCGCTTCCCCCAGCTCAAGATAGTGACCTCAGAGATCGACTCGGGGATTAACGAGGAGTACAGAGTGGTTCCGGGAATGGGCGAGTTTGGGGACAGATACTTTGGCACAGAGGAGGGGGATGCTGGGAAGGATGATGAGAGGGATGGCAACGGGGATGCTTTTGAGGCGTCTTGATGGGTTGGGAGGTGTGGGAAGTTGCGGCAGGGACTGACAAGGAGTTGAGAGCGGTGCTGGGCAGGGTCGGGGATGGGTGAGTTCGAAGACAGGTACTTTGGCACAGAGGAGGGGGACGCTGGGAGGGATGATGAGAGGGATGGCGATGGGGATGCTTTTGAGGCGTCTTGATGTGTGGGGGGGGGAATGGGGGGGGTCGATAAGGATGAGTTGAGACTGGTACCGGGGGTCGGGGATCAGGGAGTTTGGTGACCGTTACCTGGTCACGGAGGAGGGGGATGATGGGGACAATGGTGATGGTGATGCTTTTGGGCATGGTTAGGAGGGACGAAGGAGGGAAGGGAGAGGAGGAGAGGAGGAATACGGACGGGTAGCCCTTGTTGTTGCTGTTGCTGCCATTGCTGCCGGTGGCTGCTAGTGCTGGCAGTACTAGTCCCAGTTGGAATGGTTGGGACAGCATAAACATAATTTGTTCCGCAGGAAAAAATAAGGGGTTGTTAACCCTAATCACGTCACAGGCAATGGTGGTAGCTCATCCACTTGCTGCTGTGCTGTTAACTGAGAATAAGCTTTCCTTAATGGCCCAGTATTTGGTCCATGTGTTGGTAATTTTATCGTGCGCAGTCATATGTCCAATTGAACAAATTATATACATATGAAAACTTAACTTCAAAATGCCTAACATCAGAAAGCAAAGGCGGTGCAATGATCTGGAGAAAACTGTACTGCTTGCATATAAACCTCTGCCTTCAAGTTCTTCTTTGACGGGTACTGACTGCGTAGTCGACCAACAGACCTGGAGCATCAACAGTGCGAGAGATTCTCTCAACAAACTCACGACGACACGGGAAAATTGATGACCAGACACGTCAAACGAGACATGCTCTCGCACTGTAGAGACAGTGCGAGTGTCGTGATGCAGAATTCGTACTGCGCGATAGCCATCGCGAAAGTCGTTGACGTTCGCCTGTTCGTCAGCGGACAGTTGTTGCCAGGTTGTCTTGTCTACATGACGAGAGGGATTCCTTCTGCTGACCAGTCAAAAACTGTCGGCGCATTCAAATGTACTGTACTTTCGCCAATCTTCCCCTGCCCGACATCCGTACACTGTGAACCCCGAACATGAAAATTGCTGGGGGCATGTTCATTCTACGTATAGCTTGTAATTCGGCAAATTCCGGTTTGAACGAAAGATACGTACAGACTCGCCAGTTTCGGGCAGAGATGGAATGCAGGAATTATGTTCTTGTTGTGCTGAAAAACGACGACTTCTTTGGGAAACAAAATGCTTCCATTCCAAATGTTTCCTGGGCTTGGCTGGTCTCCGCGGACCGCGACCCACACTGTTCAATAGTCTGACCAGTCTCCCCCTCACACTTCCGCTTGTCTGCGCAGCGCGACCTTGGTTGTTTGTGTGCCAACTGGGAATTGCTCTCGACTCGAGTCTCTTGCACAAATACCGCTGCCGCATTCCCTCATTCACCAGCAGAACAAATTTCAGCTACCACTCACACATACTGCACTTTAGCTTTCTTCTGAATTCGACATTCTTGGCGTTACTTGCTTCGATCGTCAGCCACGATGACGGGCGCCCGCCTTATTCCTCTCCTCGTCCTGCTCCTCGTCGCGCCTGGTATGCTCGTAGCTCATAAAAACTCGTCTACTAGATTGGTCCAGCGTAGACGCCTACTACCCCCGCCTTCCTTGTTCGAATTGAATAGTTGGCCAGCGCTCCCTTTCCTTGAATGTCACACGTGTTACTTCGGGTGTCAATGTGTCATTACGGCTTTGAACTTACAAGATCCAATGTCGTATTTTTTTTTTCTTGCGCTGCCTGCGCAGTTCTCGGTCACAGGGGTGGCGGCGGTGGTTTCGGCGGCGGCCGCGGAGGTGGCGGAAGGGGCGCGCACGGTCCGCCGATCGACGCGTCCGTCACCGGAAATCTCACAGGTGCGACGCATGCACCATCTAGCTCGCATCCGTCCGCCAGATTCGTTGATCCCGTCAAAATGCGATCCCGATTACCCTTATCTAAAATTTCCGGTTACTACCAAATGCCAAACGTGCGCTTGCCTCTTTCCTCCCCCCTCCCCCGAACCCCCACTCCCCTCTCCCCTCCCCTTCTTACCCCCTCATCCGCCCCTTCGTATCCTCCGCAAGTCGCGTGGGCGCGTGGGTCTCCAACTGCGCGGCGGACATCGTCGCGACTCGCGGAAAATCTCGTTGGGCTCGCCCGTCCACAACCTCTATCTCGACGTTCTGCCATGTGCTGATTCTCCCTTACCCTTCCCCCCTACCCCTCGCCCCTTTTCCCCCTCCCCCTTTCCCCACGTCCCCTTTTTCCCCCCTCCCGCGCCCCTTCGTACCATCCGCAGGTCGCGTGGGCGCGTGGGTCTCCAACTGCACGGCGGACATCGGCGCGACTCGCGGCAAGTTCCTGCTCGCCGTCTTTAAGGACGAGTCGTCGGGCACGCCCGTCTACAACCTCTATTTCGACGCCGATCTCGACGAGTACAGCGGCACCGCGCCCGACACGATCTCCATCGTGCAAGGCGTGGCGTGCGACTCGACCGCCACCGCCGCCCTCACTCTGCCGTCCACCGGCTGGGCCACCGAGACGCGCGGTGGGCGCGGCGGATCGCACACGGAGCTGCGTGTGACGGGCACCGTGGAAGGCGCGGACGCGACTGTCGTGGAGGCGATTCTCGCGGGCGTACCGAACGCGACGGTGACGCAGAACGCGTTCACCAAGGTGATCAACGGCGCGAAGCAGGGCTTCCAGAACGCCTTCGGCGGACGCCGCCGCGGGCGCGAGCTCGCGGTGAACAGCGCGGGGAAGCTGACGCAGCAGTTCCTGAAGCGTCAGCGCCAGCGCGTCGCGTGGATGGGCGCGAAGACCAAGGCGCTGTTCGCGACGTTCCTCGGGACCACCGACACCACGACTGATTCGCCCTACGCTGTCATCTTCACCGACAGCACGACCGGCAACTCCTGGAGCGCCGCGCTCACTGGGAACTTCGGCAAGTGTGGCGGTCACGGGCGTGGTGGTAACGGGCCTCACGGTGACGGCGATGGCCCTGGTGGCGCTGGTGGGCGTGGTGGTGGCTATTAGAGTGATGTTATGAACTCAACTGAAATGTGAAGGCGGCTTTGATTCAAGCGTGGATCACGGAGAGGAGTGAAGGCTAGCCTTTTGGGGGAAAGCGGCATTTGCGGGGACAATTGGGATGGAGTTTAGAGGGGAGGGGGGAAGGCGGAATAGTGGAGGTGGGGGGGATGTGGGGTTTTGTTCGCGTGGGGTCTTTGGTCGACTTTTTGAGAGACTCGGTGATGGACGCTTCGTTGTTGTCCTCTAGAGTCGACCCAAGACAACCACTTGTGTGTTTTTTTCTGTTGAGTGGCTATATTTTTAATTTGGTCTCACAATTATCACCCTTCTCCTTACGGTAGAAGAACCGAATGAACTAAAATGAATCGTAGGACTTAAAATTACTGGTACATACTCTGGAATTACAACCGCTCAATGTCCTTTGGCTGCATATTCCACTTCGCGCAATAATTATGTTAATGTTACAATGCTTGTCAAATAGAGCATTAACACATCAGCCTCTCACTGCTGCTTAGCTTTACTGAACCGCACCAGGAGCAGAAATGTGACAAACCGCACGAACACCCCAAAACCCAACAGCACTGCCACGTTCTCCCACATGTCGAGTTGATTCACCGCCAGTGTAGTCGTTAGCAGCTGCGGCCCGTCCCGCAAACACGTGCTTGTAGTGATTTTGCTATAAGGAGTACCAGCCAGCACCTGCCGCATCCCCATCATGGCCTTGTTGATTCTGGTTGCGTTTAGATACGGCGCCACAGGTGTATTATCAAACATTGTGCCAGCTTCCAAGTAGCAGGGACCTCCGGGCCTGGTGGGGTGATTCAGGGGAGAAATGGAAATTGGGGATTGGTGTTAAGGAGTGGGAGACGGTGGGGAAAGACGGTGAGGAGTGGGAGATGGTGGGCGGCGACTTATAGGCAGTGGCCTGGTTAAGGTTTTCCGGGAAAGATAGTGAAAAGTGAGAGATGGTGAAGTGAAGTGATGGTGAAGTGAAGTGGTGAAGTGAAGTGAAATATAATGCCGATTTCTCACCTGCCAAACTCGTTGATGGCCAGGGCCTCATACGCATACTTCATGGGCGAGAGGTAGTGCAGCCAGACCCAGCCGTCTGGGATGCTCTCCCTGTCGATGTAGAACCCGCTGAGGAGAGCAAAGTATGCCATGAGAGCGATGGCCACTGCATAGGCCAGGACAACACTGCAGCGAGAGAGGAGCGAGGGAGGGAGGCACAGGGAGAGGAGGGAATGATTGAGGGTGTGTGTGCACAGGATGCTCTCCCTGTCGATGTAGAACCCGCTGAGCAGAGCAAAGTATGCCATGAGAGCTATAGCCACTGCATAGGAAAGATGCTGAGAAGGGCGAAAGGAAAGTGGACCCCACACTTACTGGTTGATGCAGATGCTGACGCATGTGGCGATGGCATTCCCAGTAAACAGCATGGCAAAACACGCAAGCACCATGAAGCAGAAGCCTTCAGCTCCCCCCTGCAGCCCCAGGCACCACCAGGCCTCGAGCACGAGAGTGAGCGCCATGAGCAGGTGTAGGGGGAGATAGACGAGCGTGGAGGAGAGGAGGTAGGTGGACGGGCGGTAGGCGCTGCTGCTTGTTTCTCGAAGGAAGATGTTTCGCTCCTGAGAGGGGTGGAGGGTGAGGTGGCATGGGATGGAATGGCATAAGATGGCATGTTATGAGATGGCATGGCATGGGATGGCATGGCGTGGGATGGAATGGCGTGGGCTGGAATGGCATGAGATGGCATGGTATGGGATGGCATGGTTGGAATGGCATGAGATGGCATTGCATGGGATGGCATGGTATGGGATGGCATGGTATGGGATGGCATGGTATGAGATGGCATTGCATGGGATGGCGTGGTATGGGATGGCATGGTATGGGATGGCATGGTATGGGATGGCATGGTATGGGATGGCACGGTATGGGATGGCATGGCGTAGGATGTTAATAGGAAGGAACATGAAGTAATCTATCGAGGGCACACAGACCTGGATGAAGATGGGAACCGCGTCACAGGAGACGAAGAAGAGCACACAGATGGCGAAGGAGAAGAATGCGAGACGTTCCTGAAAGCCCTTCATACTGCAAAGGGGTGGGGTGGGGTGGGGGGATGGGGATGGATGGAGGCAAGGGAAGAGAGGGAGATCAGAAAACTCGCTCTCTGTTCTCTTCCAACTGTCTCGTACCTCTTCCAATTCTGATTCCCCAAGGTCCACTCTTTGAACTCACTCCGTTATACCTTCTCATCCACTTCCTTCCAAGCTTGAATTTTAGCAGGCGGCTCGTTTTTCTCTTGTTGCGGTACGGGCTGTGAAACCATCTGACACGATTAATAATAGCGGCACGATGGTGAAATCGGACGGCTAAAAACTATGGGAAAATACCTGGTAGTGTTCGTTAGACGGGGGAATATTGTTCGCGAGTGCGGCCGGCGAACCGCAGATCTCTAAATTGCACACGTGGACATGCTGGTGCTTCCCCCCCGTCGCGCTTCTCGGGAAGATTCTGACTCACCCCCACACAAGCCCACATCGTGGTGACACACGACGAGGAATCACGAATTTGGGCAGCTCGCTACATGAATCGATATAGAGCCATCACGTATGTTTTCAAGTATGGTGAAAATGAACGAGAAAAGCCTCCAAAAGGAACTAAACATACTGGGGGGGGGAGGGGTAGTTCGACTTTCCTATTTTTATAAAAGTGCTAATTTGGGTAAATACGTATCGTTGTGACACGCCAATGATTATTCTAGCCTCTGTTCTATAAATGCGTATTTTCGGTTTAACATAGTCTGTAGATAAGAAAGGCTGCTCAGTAGCGAGGATGAATAAACCTCCAATCATTGATCCCACGACCCTTTCCAAACAGCTGATTTCGCGACTGCGTTCCTTGAGCAACTGCTTTTCTTGCTCGAGGCTAGAATGAGTCTGAAACACCAGCAAGGGCGGGATTACGCAAACCGACGCGTAGCCAAAGTCTAGTTTGGGCTACTGCTTTGTTTCCGCCCCAGTGCGTCGCAAATTGCATATCGTCAATATGGACACGCCTTGATTCCGAATTTCTCTTCCCAAGCCTTGTCAACTGAATGTATCTCCAGGGCGAAGTCTAGTCAGATTCGCCCTGCTTGGGCTGCCTGAAGCAGATCCCTGGAAGCCAAGCGAGCCCTCGTCTGCTGCTTCGTCAGGTTTAGTCATGGGGGAATTTGAAAGCAAGGAAAAACACCTCAGCCTAATACCCAGCTTCGACAAGGCCTAAAGGATCTGGATTCTCGAGTGAGATTAGCTCCTACTGCATCACAGGTACCTACTTGCCTACTTCCAAATCACAGGTCAGCATGCGGGTGGTGCTTTTTTTTGTTTCGTATATGAGCGACTTTTAGCTCAGGAGAAGGAGATCTCGTCATTTTAGCTCTGAAGGAGATATCGTTTCATAGCTTCAGTCCCTTCTATCAATCTATATAAGTTCAGATGGAGCGTCTCTCACACATAGATCGACTTCCAGATGACCTTCTTACGAAGATTTTATGGTTTCAGGATGCGACGCCTTCCGAAAAGGGTTCTATTTCTTCATGCGTCTCGCTTCCTCATTGGCATTTTGAGGCTAACACGCTTATATCTCCAGCAGATGCACCTTACAATCTGCTCATCGCGTCCGTATGCAATCGCTGGCGTCATCTAGTTAAACGTCAGGTCACCAGCATGTTGGTCCAAGAGAACCTTTTTGTATCTCGTCAAGAGTTGACCAACGCTGTCGCTTGTTTTGACAACCTCACGAATCTTCACCTGAGCGACGGCAGTGTCGATACGATTGACAACGATTTCCTCGCTCGCCTGGCTTCCTCGCGACCTAAAATGAAAGCTCTTCACGTGGGTCGCAGGATCACACCCATGGAGTGTGGAGGAAGCAAGGATGAGCACCCAGTTACTGAAGCCGGCTTGAATATTCTCTTTCTCAACTGCACTCATCTGGAGGAAATAACACTTCATTGCCTCCATAAAGATACTGACTTACCAGATTCGTTCTTTCAGCTGCAGCATCTCCACACTGTTTCTTTAAGCAACGTCACAGCCTTGACATTCCCCAGATTTGGACAACTTCCTTCTCTCGCATCCCTCCATATAATTGTTTCCAAATTGACACATCAGCAGTTGTCAAGCCTCGCTCGCATTCCAAGACTCTCCAGACTCTCGGTTTCCAGTGAAACCTGCCTTCCCAAGAGTGATCCACCAGCTGCAATATTCCCAGTAGCTCAGCTACCTTGTCTCAAGTCATTTGAGTCCCAGATTCCTAGTCTCAGCTTCGCTTCAATGTTCTCTACAGGATCACCGTGCATTCGCCTGGAACAGCTGGTGATCTCCAAATCCGCCAACCTCCACCGCCTTACCGATGACATTGGAGAGCTGTTGCCGTGCCTGCATCAGCTGACCATTCGCGATTGTTTCCGGCTCGACCAACTCCCGGATAATATCACAGCCCTGTCTGGATTACAGTGCGTGACCATTACTGGGAGCTACCGGCTTCGCAGCCTGCCGGAGGACTTTGGACAGCTGCCTGATCTCAAGACACTGACGCTGCAGAACTTGCCTCTCCGCAAGCTACCTGACTCCCTCTGCCAAGCTACAACTTTGGAAAAGCTGGTCCTGCATGGCTGCCATTGGATCGACCAGTTGCCAGCAGATTTTTGCAGCCTCACATCTCTCAAGACACTGAGTTTAGAATGTATTTGGCTGAAGGTGCTTCCAGAGAGGATCGGATGGCTCAGCAACCTCGAGACTCTACACCTGCATCATTGCACAAAGCAGCAACTGTTTCCTTCCTTTGCTCAGCTGATTTCTTTAACGAGTCTTGAGCTTGGCAAGTGTGCAGTTACCGCGCTTCCCGAGGGTCTGGAGAATCTGATTAACCTGCAACATCTGAACATTCATGACTGTGATGCTCTCAGGGAGATGCCGGATTCCATTACAGGCCTGACTAGCCTTGTAACCTTGATCATTGAGGGCTGTCAGCTGCTCTCTTTGCTGCCAAGAAGCCTAAGCAGCCTTATGGAGCTGAAGTGTTTCAGGATAACTAAGTGCAGTCAACTCTGTGAGTTTCCCATGTCGCTGCCACTTTCGCTTGAGGTTATGTCTTGGTTCGGCAACGGTCAGGCTGATTCATTGCCTCAGATCTCCCTGCCGCCATGCCTGAGGCACTTGGGACTGGGGTTGGCAGACAACGTCCATGAGTTTCCCATCCTCTTGGAGTCACTTTCTCAGCTCCGCATCTTGAGTATCCTTGACGCTAACATGATTCAGGCCCTCCCACGAAGCATCGGTTCGGCTTTGCAGCAGCTACGGGATTTGCAGATTTTCGGCTTCAAAGAGCTTAGGGAGCTGCCAGAGACATTGTCACAGCTGCGCCACCTGACATCGTTAGAGGTTGTTGCACCCAAGCTGACCTCAATCCCCGATGGCATCTGTGCATTAACCAGGTTGCGTGACTTGGATCTATCAGGGTGTAAGGACCTGCAGCAGCTACCATCACCGTTCACGCAGCTTCGCTGCCTCTGCATGCTTAAACTTGAAAGGACTTTCATCAGCTCCCTTCCTCCCGGATTTGGTCAGCTGACCCGGCTGAGGATATTCAGCCTGCTTGGCTGTGAACAATTGAAGGCCTTGCCAGATGATTTGACGGAGCTGAAGGTTCTGCAGCACTTGAATGTCAAAGGGTGCAAGCAAGCAATTGACGGCATGTCTCGTGCACTGCGCTGTGGCCTCCGGGACATGCATGGGCTGACCTTTGTGAGATACTAGCGCGGCATGTTTCATCGTACTGTGGTGATCGTGGTTCATTGGTTGATGTGCGGTAGTCATGTTTCCTGTTGGGTAGTCATTTTGTGGGTTATTGTAGATGATACATTAGGTGCTTATGGGGAGTAGCTTTATACTGTATAAGATAAGTTGGTAGCAGAATACAATGATTCAAGAAACAAGGTATGGATTTGTGAAATTCATGACGTTTCTGAATGCAAACACCTTTGCAGCCTGTAGATACACTGTATTACATTCAGCATATCAGAACACCAAATTATGCTGCGAGGAGTGCCCGATACGCATGCAAAGAAACTCAGAGAACGAAGAGACTGACATCAGCATAACAATATCTCTTTGGTAGTTGCCCCATACCGTATATTCTCCACACCTGAATGTAGAATGTAGACAGCCATTGGGATCAAACAAAGAAATCATGTTGGTCATGTGAACGGGATTTTATGCTTAGATGGTCATGCACTGATGGTCATGCACTGATGCTCATGCACTGATGCTCATACACTGATGCTCATGCACTGATGCTCATGTGCTGATGCTCATGCACTGATGCTCATGCACTGATGCTCATGTGCTGATGCTCATGTGCTGATGCTCATGTGCTGATGCTCATGTGCTGATGCTCATGTGCTGATGCTCATGTGCTGGTGCCCATGCATATACGATACTGCAAGGCCCAATACCCCCAATCCACTTGAATTGAATCCAAAGTCCCCTGCTGATTCACGTCATGAATTTCCGCGAGTTCTCATGAGGAATCATGGATACTCGTGTGAGAAACCGTTTTCCAGTTATAAAACGGATTTTACCGTTGATAAAACGGTATCTACCGTTTTGTACCTGCGTCGAAATGATCACGCTAAGCAGCGTGACTTTCGCGCGAAATCGGCCGTGTTCCAGGTCAGCGCGGGATACGGTTAGTCAACCGAAATCCCGAAGCACCCTCGGTCAAGCAGAAAAAGCCGATCGCGTTTGCTGGAGGAATGTCAATGACTGCTGTGCATGGGAAGCAGGGGTGATGAGAGGAAAGGGGAAGGCGGAGGGGTAAAGGGGAGGGAAGACAAAAGAGAGGGTGAACAGAGGGCGATAGAAACCTACATGCACTACGCGTTTGCGACCTGGAAGCATTGCCCTGCCTTACTCTCACCCCCCTCAATTCCTAATCCTTCACCTTCACTTCTCTCCCCCGCTTCTCATGCCTTCATGCCCATCATCCCTTTCCCTGCCCATCATGCCTTTCCCTGCCCATCATCCCTTTCCCTGCCCATCATCCCTTTCCCTGCCCATCATGCCTGTCATGCCCTGCCTTCCTCTCACCCCCCTCACTTCCAACTCCTTCGCCTTCACTCCTCTCTCTCACTTTTCATGCCTTCTCATGCTCATCATGCCTTCTCATGCTCATCATGCCTTCTCATGCTCATCATGCCTTCCCATGCTCATCATGCCTTCCCATGCTCATCATGCCTTCCCATGCTCATCATGCCTTTTCATGCCCTGCCTTCCTCTCACCCCCCTCACTTCCAACTCCTTCGCCTCCACTCCTCTCCCTTACTCCTCATGCCTTTTCATGCCCATCATGCCTTCCCATGCCCATCATGCCTCTCCACAGAATATATTGCTAAGGCACATTACATTTTGCATTTCGAGAGTTATTTGCGAGGAAGATACACACCAGGAGATGGATGCGATGCGAGGTAGGCAGCGCTGGGAAGTGTCAAGTGCAAGCACCAGGAGGAACAGGTGCGTTCCCATGCAAGCACAAGGAGGAACATGGGGGAGCACAATCTCCAGTTTAGCAATGATTGGCACAACAGAGGGAAACCCAGACTTCATTCTAGCAAGAAAGCAGGATTTCAGTTGAACGTACATGCGTATGCACGGAATAGTGCTTGTTCTGTTAACCCTCGGTAGAAAGAGTCTTATCAAAGCGCACATGATTTGAAGTTGTGGGTACATCTATGTTGTGATGTATACGGCGTGGGTAGGAGAACAAGTGTCATGGTAAGGCGTGGCGAGGCATGGAGTGGCATTGGTTGGCATGGCATTAAATGGGGTTCACTGTACTGCACTCCACCTCCAGCTCACGCACACCCCACGACATTTCACACAAATGAAGCAATGCTTTGCACCGCATTGCACCACCTCTCACCTGGTGTAACCAACCAGCACCACCCAATGGTCGTGAAGTTGCTGAATGACTGAATGTCTGAATGACTGCTGACTCGACTGAACAATCACAGCCCTGTCTCTTCTCTCTCCTGATACACCGCTTTACACCGCACTGCATCTCCTCTCACCTGGTGCACCAGCACCACCCGGTTACTATACAGCTGCAGAATGATCAACTTCTGACTTGACTAACAATCACAACCCCATCCCCTATCTCTTAATGCACTGCTTTGCACCACACTGCACCGCATCTCACCTGGTGCATCAGCACCACCATGTGGTCATGCAGCTGCTGAATCAATGACTGTTGAGTTGAATCAACAGTCCTTTTACATCACCGCACCACACCGCACTGCACTCAACCGCATCACACCGCAGCTAACCTGGGTGCACCAGCACCACTAGGTGATTATGCAGTTGCTGAATGCTCAGCTGAGGAGACTAGGTGATTCATGCACAACCACAAACCCATCTCCTCTCTCTCATGATTCACCCCTTCACCTAACATCGCACCAGATCACCTCTGCACCACGTTTCACCACACTGCACCGCATCTCACTAACCTGGTGGACCAGCAGCACCACCCAGCGGTTGTGGTGCTGCTGAGCTCATGGCTGTTGAGTTGACTTGACGATCCTCTCCACATCAGTGCACCACCGTGCACCGCACTCGACTCCATCTTACCAAACCCACCTGGTGCACCAGCACCACCCGGTGGTCATACAGCTGCTGAATGATCAACCGCTGACTCGACTCAACCACAGCCCACTTGTATTTTCCGATGCACCGCACTCCGCCGCATCTCACCTGGTGCAGCAGCACCACCCGGTGGTCATACAGCTGCTGAATGAATGACTGCTGACTTGGCTCAACACCCACAGCCCACCTCCTCTCTTCCCCAATGCACTGGACTGCACCGCACTGCACCGCAGCTGCAGAATGATCAACCGCTGACTCAACTCCACAATTACCACCACAACTTACCTCACCGTGCGCGCCACATTGCACCGCACTGCACCGCAGCTCACCTGGTGCACCGCACTGCACAGCATCTCACCTGGTGCACCAGCACCACTCTATGGTCGTGCAGCTGTTGAATGATTTGCTCACACACCGTTGTCTTGCCCGAAGCGGTTCCTCCTGACACGCCTGGAGTGGATAAGTGAAGGGTGACAAATTTGTGCGTGGGGAACAGAGGAAAGAGCATGATTAGATGCTGACTGGTCTGATCTGCTCACACACCGTCGTCTTGCCTGAAGGCGTTCCTCTTGACACGCCTGGAGCAAGGAAGGCGAGGAGAGAGCCCGATTGCTGTGGGGACAGAAAGGCTCAACCATGAACGGCCCAATAAGGGGAGTGATCGAGAGAGTGGGCGGCAGAAAAGAGGAGGGAGGAGTGGAAATGGAGAGAGGGTCGGGGGGAGGAGAGAGGGCCAGAGGAGGCCGGGCGGGTGTGGGTGGGTGGGGCTGACCGCAAAAAAAAAAAAAAAAAAAAAAAAAAAAAAAGATGAGGAACGGCTCCCTGCCATGTGCACTGATCAGAGACATCAGCGACGAGCGGTCGAGAGAACACGAAGTTGAGTCAAGGAGGGGGGGGGAGTGGGAGAGGGAAGGGGGAATAAGGAAGAAGTCGACTCACCAATGAGGAACGGCTCCTTGCCATGTGCACCAATCAGAGACGTCAGCGACGAGCGGTCAAGAGAAAACGAAGTTGAGTTAAGCAAGGAGGAGGAGGCGGAAGAAGACGAGATGGTGGAGGGGCAGATGGCGGGGGAGCTGGAGAGAGAGGGGGAGGGGGAGGAGGCGGAGGAGGAGTAAGAGGGGCGGGCGGAGGGTGGGATGGGGGGAGCAGCTGCGGTGGCGGGAGCAGGGGGGAGGCTGTCGATGGAGGGGTGGAGGCCTGATATGTGCACCTGAGAGCTGGTCTGGAAGGAGAGAGGGATGGAGGGAGGGGAGGACACACATGCGAATGCGGCAAATGAGGTGCCTTAAAAGTGGGGTAAAGGCCTGCACTTGAGTGCTGGTCTGGAGGGGGAAAGGACAGAAAAGGTGCACTTGGATTGGGAGCTTTCGGACATGCACTTGGGAGGTGGTCTGGAGGGAGGGAGGGCAAAAAGAACAGCGGGTTGATTTTGACTTGATGTCAGTAGTGGGTGTAATTTGGGTGGGAAGGAAGAAGAGGCCGCAGGTTGTCCAAACGCCGAGCCAGCGTGCAGAGCAGCGCTGTAACAACCACGGCCCTTATAACAACGGGCAACCGTGTGTTAAATATAAATCCTCCTTGACAATATTTATAAAATCAAGATACAAGGCTTCCAAGATTAAACTAATCCCACCAAGGGATAAACTAGCCTTGATAGTACTCTTGAAGCTTGAGAGGAGAAAGAGAGCTTGAAGTAGGTTGATGAAGCTTTAGCAAGTAAGTAGGTAGCTTCTTGTAGAAGTTGTCCTTGAAGTAACACAATTCTAGTTGTGTAGGAGAGCTTGTTAGGAGAACCAAATGACTTAGAGAAATCCCATTTCCAAGTTGGTAAGTTGGAGTTGGGAAGTGAGAATGAGCTCAAAGCTTCAACCCCTTCCACAATACCCCTTGGGGCTCTTCCCAACCATGGCTTCCATGGTTGGGGAGCTTCTAGGCTTGGAGCCTAGGTGGCATATTTGTTTGGTTGGGAAAACCCAACTTAATTGTGTTGTATGGTTGTTTTGTTGTTTGGTTGGATTGTAACAACAACTGGCACAATGTGATTGGTTGGAAATCCAACCTTCCCAATCTTCACTTTGACGGGTTGGAAGTTTCCAAGCCTCAATGTTTGAGGGTTGGAAATGCCAAACCAATCTTCCTCTCCAACTCAACCTTCCCGATTCCCTTCGCGTCATTTCACATCGAGCACTATCTCGATGTTGACTTAGGAAACCCGCGGTAGTTAGCTAGAGTAGGAGTTACAAGCGCAGTGAACCAGCAGCGCGCCGAGCCAGCGGCAGAACAGCGCAGTGAACCAGCAGCGCGCCGAGCTACTCGCCTCGAGGGTTTTCTCAAGATCCTCCAGAGCGTTGGCCATGCTGCACCGGACTGCACCGGACTGCGCCGGACTGCTTCCCGCAAACCAATTAGCTGCCTCCTGGTTCGAATCAAGAAGCCACCTTGAAGAGATTCCGGCTAATGCTGCTGTCTGATACGGTTGTTTGCTGGTTCCCTAGCCTAGGTGGTGCTAAAGCGTTTAATCCTGCTCACTCGCTCTATCCTAAATCAATCATGAAGCTCTAACCTTACTCTGAGAAAGGCTACCTCAGCTCATCATACGTCAATCGTCCTTTACTCGATCGAGGGTACGCTGAGGGATCCTAATCAGGCACGACAATGCCCGAGATGTCGGATTTTCTAGTATTCAGAATTCTCAGACGATACGTCGAGGGATTCTAGCTAGGCACGTCGATATCGGGAACGTCGAATTGTGTATGCACGATGCCGTGTCTGTACTCGAATGTGAAGCGAGCACACCCCGAGAGCTGTATGACAAGCAAGGCCGAACGCAGCCGGTCAGTTCACAAGTGCCTGCGTGCTGACGACTGGTAGTCGTGAGAATTAAGGAGGGGTAGATGCGACCTAGACCGACGAGTTGCAGTAAGCGACTGCCCTCCCAGTAATGTAGAAGCCTGCGACAAACCGCGATTGACTCGGCCTATGGTAAGAGCATCGCCGCCTAAACGGCCTTCGAACGGCATAGCCCGTTTCTGACGGGCAGGGTCTGAGGAAGCAGTTAATTCAGGGTGACTGAAGTTCCTTTATTGTGGTTTGATGAGGTTTTTGCGTGGTCACGGCTGGTTCATAAGGAACCCGGAACGGTTGGGTAGTGTTTCAAGTTACAAAGGATTTTGCTTAGACGCTCATACAGCTTTTCGAAGTGAGGTGTGTGCTTAAATCGAGGTTTGAGGGAACAATCTCAATTACCTTCGCTTGAAGGGCTCAAAATCGAAATTGTCCGAATCGTGTAAAGGGTACGTGTAACCCAACCTTGTAGTTTCAAGGCTATATGTGCGGGGTCCCCGGATTCATCTTGTGAACACACCGAACAAGGCCCCTCAGATTCCCACAGCCCAAGCCTTCTCAAGTGAATCTGCGTCCAGCGCGAGATCCAGTCAGCTTAGCCCAGCTTGGGCTCACCGAAGGGGATCCCATGAAGCCAAGAGGTCTCTCGTCTCCTGCTGCGTCAGATCTAGCCATGAAAGAACTCGAGAGTAGGAAAACACGTCAGCCACCATACCCAGCTTCGACAAGGCCTATGGGTCTCCGCTAAGGTTGACAGCTTCTCCTACGACGCAAGCACAGCGCGTAGTTGCCTACCTTCAAACCGCAGGTCAGCAAGCGAATGGTACTGCGTGTTTTTCGAATTACTAGAGAATGAATGAGGATTTGAGATTGTGAGATCCGTGTATGAGCAGACTCTCTTCATCCCTTGTCATCTTAGCTCTGGCGAAGGAGACAACGTTTCATACCTTTCTTGGCCGTCCGTAGGGTCAATCCGTGAAAGTTTAGATGGATTTCTCGCACATTAATCGTCTCTCAGATGACCTTCTTACGAGGATTATATGGTTTCAAAATGAAATGCCTTCAAAAGGCGGTACTACTCAATGGTTTTCGCTTCCTCGTTGGCATTTTAAAACCGGGGTGCACATTCAGCTGAATGTGCATCAAAGGTTATCCCTTGACTGAGTGGGTTACGAGGTGTGCTTTCAACCCCTTCAAGTCGAAATTCGTTTCCCCCCTCCCCCGCAATTTCGTTTCCCCACGCCCCCGCAATTTCATTTCCCCCTCCCCGTCGAAATTCGTTTCCCCCCTCCCCCGCAATTTTGTTTCCCCCCTCCCCCGCAATTTCGTTTCCCCCCCCTCCCGCCAATCTGTTTCATCCCTCCCGCCATTCGGTTTCACCCACTCCCGCCATTTCACCCCCTCCCGCCACCTACGAAATGCCCGAAGCTCTAGCGGAATCATTTTTTTGTCGCCCCTCGTGAGCCAATCACTGTTTTTCTCCAAACCCCCTTCCCAACATCTCAAGCCGAACCGCGTTGAATGTGCACCCTGGTTTTAAGGCAGATAAATTTACTCCTCCAGCCTTCGCAGATGCAGCATTTAATCTGCTCATCGCATCCGTATGCAGTCGCTGGCGTGATCTCGTTAAGCGCCAAGTCACCGGCCTGTCAGTCCGTGAAAACCGTGTCATAACTCGTCAAGATCTGGCGAACGCCGTTGCTTGTTTCGACAACCTCACGAGTCTTCACCTCAGCGACGGCAGTGTCGAGACTATTGACAACGCGTTCCTCGCTCACCTTGCCTCCTCACGTCCCAAGCTGAAAGCTCTTCACGTGGGTCGCAGGATCACACCTACGAAGTGTGGGGGAAGCAAGAATGGCCACCCAGTGACTGAAGCCGGCTTGGATCATTTTTTTCTGAAGTGCACTCAGCTGGAGGAGATTTCGCTTCACTGCCTCCATGTGGATACTGACTTGCCGGATTCTTTCTTTCAACTGCAGCATCTCCACACGGTTCTTCTAACCGACGTTTCAGCCTTGACACTTCCCAGATTTGCAGCTCTATCATCTCTCACTTCTCTACATATTGCTGTCTCAAAATTGACACGTCAGCAACTGTCAAGTCTCGCTCACATCCCAAGACTTTCTGTACTCTCGGTCTCCAGTGAGATTTCCCTATCCGAGAATGATCCGCCATCTGCAACTTTCACTGCTGCGCAGCTGCCTTATCTGAAGACAATTGATTTTCAAGTTTCTAGTTCGAATTTCACGTCAATGTTCTCCACAGGATCACCGTACATTCGTCTAGAACAGCTGGTGATTACCACATCCACTAACCTCCAGCGACTCCCTGATGATTTTGGAGAGCTGATGCCGTGCCTCCGTGAGCTTACCATTCGGGATTGTTACAAGCTTGAGAAACTCCCCGATAGCATCACTTCCCTGAGTGCATTGGAGTGCGTGTCCGTTATCAATGGCAGCAAGCTTCGCAGCCTGTCCGACAACTTCGGAGAGCTTCCTTCCCTCAAGTCACTGATGCTGGACAACCTGCCTGGTTTAAACTTACCTGAATCTCTTTGCCAATCTTCTTCTCTTGAGATGCTGTCCCTGCATTACTGTGGCGAGATGCAGCTGCCAGCAGAGTTTTGTAGTCTTACATCTCTCAATTCTCTGAGCCTCCTGCACTTTCGGAAGATGGTGCTTCCAGATTGGATTGGATGGCTCAGTAACCTCGAGACTCTTCACATAGAAAACTGCAAGCAGGAGCAGCTTCCGCCTTCATGCGCGCAGCTGTTTTCTCTAACAAGTTTTGAGCTTGGCGGTTCCTCAATTTCAGATGTTTCTGAGTGTCTGTACAATCTGACTAACCTGCAGCATCTCTGCATTCGGGGCTGCTCTTCTCTCAACGAGATTCCAGAATCTGTTACACGGCTCACAAGGCTCACAGCCTTGATCATTGCGTGGTGTGAACAGCTTTCTGTGATGCCAAGAAGGCTAAGCAGCCTCGGGGAGCTAAAGAGGTTGGAGGTAACCAGATGTGGACGACTGTGTGAGTTTCCGATGTCACTGCCACTCTCCCTTGAGGTCCTGTTTTGGAACAACAATGGTCAGACAGATTTCCAGCCCTGCATTTCCCACCTGTCTCGTCTAAGGCACTTGGAGCTGAGGTTGGCAGACAACGTTCAAGTCTTGAGTACCTGGCATGGTGAAAGGATTTGGACCCTTCCAGAATGCATCGGTTCCGCATTGCTGCAGCTGCGGGATTTGCAAATATGCCACTTTGCGGAACTTAGGGAGCTGCCAGAAACGGTCTCACAGCTCCAACACCTGACATCGCTGAAGGTCCTTGCACGCAAGCTTGCCTCGATCCCCGAAGGCATTGATGCTTTATCCAGGCTGCGCGAGCTGGATCTGTCAGGGTGTACGGCTCTGCAGAAGCTTCCATCTTCGCTCACGCAGCTTGGCTGCCTCTACGTGCTTAGACTTGACAGTACTTCTATCACCTCCCTTCCTCCCAGGTTTTCACAGCTGACCAGGTTGAGGACACTCAGCCTCACTCACTGTAAGAAACTGAAGGCCTTGCCGGATGATTTGACTGAGCTGAAGCTGCTGCAGCAGTTGGATGTTAAAGGGTCCAAGCAAGCGATCGATGGCATGTCACGTGCACTGCGCTATGGACTCCGGGACATGACATTTAAAAAGTTCTAGCCTGACAAGAAGATAGTGTGTATGGTAATCTGAGTGCATTAGGTCAAGTAGTGTCATGTTTCTCTTTTTGTTAGCCATTGTATACTACACTCTTCATCACACTCTTTTTGTGTATTTGTAAGTGATATGTGTAATGAACCTTGGAAGTCTTGGTAGTTCTGAGAGAGTGGTAGAGTTGAGATATCCAAATTCTTGGCGGCACACATGACAAGCTGATCCCATAATACACATCACAAGCATAGGCCAGCTTTCAGTCGGCATCTGTCTTTCCATGCCAATTCATCACCAATAATTTCTCTCCTCACTAAGAACCTCCCTCCGTCTCTCCTCTCCGTTTCTAAACCCTCTACCTCACTATGGTGGGCAACTGCGATGGCTGTATTTCGAGAGAGGTGAGTGTGGACTGTAGAATGCAATGCAAGCACATCAGTGCAGCCTATAGTACACCCCAAACAGCTTCTAGTACCGTATGGGTAGATGTGAAATCCTGGAGTGTACAGTAAAACCCAATCTTTTATTCGATTGCTCTTTCATCACTGAGAAAAGTACACTGCTGCTCTTTGTCCCCCGTTCCGTCCAAAAATCCGGCTGTCTTTGCCCCTGCTTCTTTAGCCCTCTCCCCATCCGTTGCCTCTGCACTAGCTCATCTGGCCCCTCTCCCCATTTCACTATGTTCTCCTATTCCCCACGCCCATGTCCCTGCTTCGCCCTGGCCTCTCATGTCGATCCATGCTACAAACGCTGATGACGAATTGCAAATTTATTGAACCAACTAGAGCTGTTGGGCCTCTCAGCCAAAGCAGGACAGCTTATTGCAAAATACCAATGCAACTTAAAGCCCTGCAGTGCACCCCTCTGTACCCCTGCCTGTCTTTTCAGTCACTCTGTCCAATGGTACGGATGCTGATGACCTCTCACACCCGTCCTGGTTGCTGTTCATGCCCTAATCTTAACTCTTAAACCCCAAACTCTGAGACTCACCCCTCCCTCCCCTCCCACCCCAACCCCTGCGTCTGTCTTTTTCGTCTCAGTCACTTTGTTCAACGGTACGGATGCTGACGACCTCTCACCCATGCGTCTGTCTTTTTCGTTTCGTGGGAGCTCTGCACTGCTGATAGTCTCGTATTCCAACGTGCCCTTTCAACCTGTCTCAACCCCTCTCCACCCCTACTACCCAATTCACTTTCTTAATGACCTTTCAGGCCCCTACCTCTTTGGGTTCCTGGCTGCTTCTCATACCCTAAGGCCCGGAAACCCAAATCTCATCTGCTCCTGTGCCTTTCTCTCCTTGCACCCCTTTATCCATCTCAACCACTTCCTAAGTTTCTAGGCACCCATATCAACCGCACAGTTGCAGTAGACCGTTCAGTTCAGATCAGACCCTACCTGCTTGGGCAAGCCAGCTGCTCTACTCTGCTGGTGGTATCCTCTCATCTCAACATGACCCCGCAACCCCTCTTAACTGCCCTCAACCCCACTCAACTGCTTTGTGCCTCCCATTGACCATTCCATACCTCTGTTTATCCCAGTCACTCTCTTCAACGGCACCAATGCCGTTGAAGACCTCTCAAACCTCTTCCACTTGGGCCTGCTGGGAGACAGCTCTGCATTGCTGATGGTCTCTCTTCCCTACATGCCCCTTAAACCCATTCAACCCCTCTCAAACCCCCCTACTACCCCAGTCGCTCTCTTCGATGGCACCAATGCTGATGAACTCTCATGCCCCTCCTGCTTGGGCCTGCTGGGAGGGAGCTCTGCACTGCCTATGTTTTTTGAGAATTCTCAAAAAAAAACATACGCTGGGAGGGAGCTCTGCACTGCCGAAGTCCTTTTGTGAGTGAGCTGGGCTGGTCGGTTGAGTGGGGTGAGTGGAGTGAGCGGGGTGAGTGGAGTGACTGGGGTGAGTGGGGTGAGTGGAGTGAGCGGGGTGAGTGGAGTGAGCGGGGTGAGTGGAGTGACTGGGGTGAGTGCAGTGAGTGGGGTGAGTGGGGTGACTGGGGTGAGTGGGATAAGTGGGGTGAGTAGGGTGAGTGGGGTGTCTGAGTTGAGTGGGATAAGTAGGGCGAGTAGGGTGGGTGGGCTGTGCAGGTGGGTGGGCTGTGCAGGTGCGTGGGTTGTGCAGGTGGGTGCACTAATTGATGTATCTATGCTCTGCCCAACTGGTACCTAGCCTCGTTGATGCACGTTTATATATATGCCTGAAACGCCTTTGATGCGTTTTCATATGCATGAAACGCCTTTGATGCGTTTCACATTTTCCAGACGCCTCAAAAGACTGATTCTGAGGCGCCTGAAAAGGCGCTAAAATTTCGTCGCACATGTCATATGCACAGGCATGGCACCACTCCGAGGGAGTCTCTTGCTGTGTTGTTGCATATGTCTAGTCGGCGGATTTATTACATGCACATTATTCCACCATCCCTGGTACCAAGTGCCCTAGGATCGTGACTAACTGGTTTCAACTGCTTGATGGGTATTCTTGTGAGTGATCCCAAAACTACCCTGAAAAGTCTAGTCGGCTTCTTATGCACACGCGCAAATTCTGCCATCCCTGGTACCAACTGCAAGAAAATCGTCACTGACTGATCCAAACTGCCTGATTTGTACCATAGGCCTTGCTCTTTCAATCTTCTCCTTCCTCCTTCCCTAAATGCTGCGATCTGGACTGCGGGACAGTTGCTAAGCGCATACTGAGGGACGGCAAACGCAAAGTGCTCTTTCCGCCTTCTCCGTCCTCCTTCCCACTTTTCCTCCTCCCTCCTCCCTGTCCCTGCCTCCACAAACTCCCCGTGCTTCCCCTTAGCCTGCAGTATGGACTTTGTTTTTTAGGCGCCAAAAAAAAAAAAAAAAAAACTCGCCGTGCTTCCCCCTAGGCTGCAGTATGGACTGTGAGCCACCCGCTCTGTGCTGAGGGAGCGGGACGGCGGGCGCAAGTGCCTGTGCCCTGAGTCTCAAGCCTACGATGCCAGCGCCAAGGAGTGCCATGGTGAGTGGTGCTTGATCAGTGTGTGGCGCCTGATCAGCGAGTGTGAGTGCATCGTGGTTCGAGTTCTGGGTCGACTTAAAACTGTGGGGTTGTGGCTAAGTGCATTTTGAGGGACGACGAGCGCAAGTGTCTGTGCCAGGGGGGTCTAAAGCCGACAATGCCAGAGCTAAGGAGTGCCGTGGTGAGTTGATTGTTGTCTGTGAGTGCATCCTGAGGGAGGCAACCCCGGGTGTTCATTCGCAGTTAACTTTCTAACTTTCTTTATTCCTAGCCAACCACTCTCCTCTATCCAATTTGAACATATTCAGCCATAAATTATGTTGAATCAGCCATTTCTTCCATGTTGCACGGCTACACCCTGTTCCTCCTACTGTATCTTCCTTTTAATTCTGCAGTGGCTTGAATGAAGGAGCATCAGCAAACGGGGCTGATGGTTTAGGCTGGGTAGCAGCACTTCCATTTTTTTTAGCCCAACACTCAGCATCAAGCCTTCCTTGGCTGATGGCGTTTCCACAACACCAATGCTTCGTAGTGTCTGTATCCTAACGTTTACTGTATTCGTGCGAGTTACCGGTAGTATTATTTGTTGTGGGTTTCGTCTTTGCATTGATACGAATTGGACAAGGATGATACGGTCCGCACATACAACCTTATATGACTAATGCCTTATATGACTTATCAGAAGGGAAGCTAAGCAACAATCGTCAGTGTAGACATTCTCATATACACTCCTCCAGGTCGAAAAAATTCTTCCCTGCCAGCCAACCGCCTGCACCCTTCAACATTCAGATACAGCAGCATCTTCAGCTCAGTCAAATCTCCAGGAAGAGCCCGCAGCTGCTCGCACAATTGCAAACTGAGCCTCTTGAGCCTGGCTAACCGTGCAAAATCGGTTGGGAGGAAGCGAATGGCAGAGGCTCTAATCGCCAGGCTGTGGAGGCATGCAAGCTGCGTGAGCGAAGCAGGCAGATGCTGCAAGGCAGGGCAACCAAACAAGCTCAGACTACGCAGCCGAGACAACGCACCGAAGCGGGCCGGAAGGTTGACTAGACTTTCTGCAACAAAAACCTCCAGATCTGACAAATTCTGAAGCTCAGTGACAGAATATGGCAGCGCATTCAGTTTTGGGAAACAGTGTATTCGCAAGCAGTGTAACTGCTTCAAATTCGAACCAATGGTTTCAGGCAGCCTCTCAATCCTCCCAGCCCTTGAAATCTCCAGGGTGCGTAGCTGAGGGCAAGCGAACAATGGAAAGGACAGTTCCTCTGCTTCTGCAGCCAGAACCAGATTCAAGTGCTTCAAATGCGTCACACTGGTGCTGATTCTTACTGCGTGCCCTGCACCCACCAGGTTCAGACCCAGCCTTGTCAGCTTTGGCAGATTCGAGATGTCAGGCAGCGGGATGATGTGCTTGCAGTTCCCAAGGCTGATGACTTCAAGAAAGGGAGGAAGACTGTCAGGTGGCACTCGCAGCTGGTCACACCCTGCCATCTTTAACTGCTTCAGCTTCCCCAGGCTTAACAAGCTTCTCGGCACCGAAACGAGCTTCTCACAATCCTCCACTGTGAGAGACCCAAGGTTGCTGAGGCGTGTGATGGACTCAGGAAGCTTCCTGATGTTGGGGCAGAAGCAAAGATGCAGCTCGGTCAGGTTACGCAGTTGACCCACGCCCTGTGGGAGATCGCGGAACATGCAGCTATCCAGCTCCAATCTCCTCAGGGAAATCAGCCGGGTGAATGTCAGTGGCAGCTGTTTTCCGAAGTTGTCCTTCACGAAAAGAGTTTGCAGACTGGTGAGCCTTCCAAGATCGGCTGGAAGCTTCAAGCGTGGCACCTGCACGAGGCACAGCGTCTTGAGTGCTGGCAGGCTGCAGAAACCTTCCGGGAAGAGGTGCATTCTGTGGCACTTGATCAGGAAAAGAGTTTCCAAAGATGTGGTTCGGCAGAGGGAGTCGGGGAGATTTTCGAGAGGCAGTTTATGCAGCACGAGTGTTTTCAGCTGGGGCAGACACCCGACCTCTTCAGGCAGGCTGGTAAGGAGTGTCATTGCAAGACAGTGTGACTTTGTCTGCACTTGCATAGTAGATCACACGGGTGCCACTCAGCTGCAAATTCCACTGCATTAAGAATAAACTAGAATACATTTGTTTCTGACATGGATATATAAAGCATGAGATGTTGACGCTTTGGGCCCGGTACCGTATACACCTTCATGTTCCACAACCAACTGAAGGCAAGTTATGCAAGTATCGTCAGCGTAGATCTCCTGTGTATAACTCCAGGTCGCAGTATCTCTTCCCTGTCAGCCAACCGCCAGCACCCTTGTACATTCAGATACTGCAGCATCTTCAGCTCAGTCAAATCGCCAGGAAGAGCCTGCAGCTGGTCACATAACTGCAAAGTAAGAGTCTTGAGCTTGGTCAACTGTGCGAAGCTTGGAGGGAGGAAGCGAATGGCAGAGGCTTTGATCGCCAGCCTGTGAAGGCGTGTAAGCTGCGTGAGGGAAGAAGGCAGATACTCCAAGGCAGGGCAACCAAACAAGATCAGGCTGCGCAGCCGAGACAACGCACCGATACCGGCCGGAAGAGCGACTAGGCTTTCTGCAGCAAACACCTCCAGCTCTGACAGATTCTGAAGCTCAGTGATGGAATCTGGCAGCGCCTTCAGTTTTGGGAAGCAGTCTATTCGCAAGCAGCGTAACTGCTTCACGGCCGACCCGATGGTTTCTGGCAGCCTCTCGATCCTCCCAGCCCTTGAAATCTCCAGGGTGCGTAGCTGAGGGCAAGCGGACAGGGGGAATGAGAGCTCCTCTGCTTCTGCTGTGAGAATCAGATTCAAGTGCTTCAGATGCGGCACGCTGCTGCTGATTCTCACCGCGTCCCCTGCACCCACCAGGTTGAGACCCAACTTGGTCAGCTTCGGCAGGTTTGAGACGTCAGGCAGAGGGATGCTGTGCTCGCAGGTCCCAAGGCTGATGACTTCAAGGGAGGGGGGGAGACTTTCAGGTGGCACTTGCAGCTGGTCACACTCCCCCATCTCCAACCACTTCAGCTTCCCCAGGCTTAACAGGCTCCTTGGCAGCGAAAAAAGGCTTATGACTTGAAGGAAGGGTGGAAGGCTTTCAGATGGCACTTGCAGCTCCCCAATCTCCAACCGCTTCAGCTTCCCCAGGCTTAACAAGCTTCTTGGCACCGAACAGAGCTTCCCACAACCATTCACTGTGAGGGACTCGAGATTGCTGAGGCGTGTGATGGACTCGGGAAGCTTCCTGAAGTTGGGGCAGAAGCAGAGATGCAGCTCCGTCAGGTTACGAAGCTCGTGCACGCTCTCTGGAAGATCGAAAAAGCAGCAGCCATCAAGCTTCAATCTCCTCAGGGAAACCAGCCGGGTGAACGTCGACGGCAGCTGCTTTCCAGAGTTGCTCTTCACGAAAAGAGTTTGCAGACTGGTGAGACTTCCCAGATCCGCTGGAAGCTTCAGGAATAGAACCTGCACGAGGCACAGCGTCTTGAGAGCAGGCAGGCTGCAGAAACCCTCCGGAAAGCGACTGATTCTGTAGCATTTGATCAGGAAGAGATTCTCCAGAGATGCGGCTTGGCAGAGGGAGTCGGGGAGATAGTCGAGAGGCAGATCCTGCAGCACCAGGGTGTTCAGCCGGGGCAGAAACCCAATAATTTCGGGCAGGCTGAAAAGTAGATTGCAATTGTCCAATGTCAAGCTCTCCAGATGCCTCAGAGAGCTGAAGCCGTCAGGCGGCAGGTGGGTGAGGGATTTGCAGTTGCGGATGGTAAGTTTGCGGAGGCAAGGAAGCGAGTCCCCCATGCCGTCTGGAAGGGCCTGCAGCGAATCGTTATCAGAAATGAGTAACTCTTGGAGGTGTGTGCAAGGGGAGGCGGGAGGAAACAGCAGGTCGAATTGCGAGCAAGCGGCATTGACTGTAAGGGACTGCAGGCACGGCAGCTGCGAGATGGAAAAGGCTGAAGATGGTCGACGGTTTTGAAATTCGCAGGATGTACAGGTAATGGAAAGGCTTGTAAGTTTCGGAAGGTGAACGAGGTTTGAAAGATGGTGATCTGTCAGTACTGGGGAAAGAACGTGGAGAGATGTGAGAGAAGGTAGGTTCGTGAGGATGGGAGATTCGAGTGCTGAAGCATCTTGTAGTAGGAGAGTGTGCAGGTTAGCTAACTGAAATAAGGAAGCGGGTAGTTGAGCATTCTTGTGAAGACAGCTTAGCGAAAGGTGCTCAAGACGAGTGCACTGCGAAAGGAAATGATTTAAGCCTGCTTCGGTGATCGGATACTCGTCTTTCGCCCCGACATTGTTCGTTGGCGTGATTCCGCTTCCCACGTGCAGCGCCGTCAGCTTGGGGCACGCAGAGGCGAGGTGAGCGAGGAAGGCGTTGTCTAGGGTTTCCACGCTGCCGTCGCACAGATGAATGGCCGTCAAGTTGGGGAAACTAGCGATAACATTTGCGAGATCTCGACGGGAAACATTCAGGTCTTCCCTGACAAGAAGCGTGGAGGTGTGGTGCTGAGCGAGACGCCGCCAACGGCGGCAGACGGACGCGATGGCAAGTGTGCGAGCAGCGTCTGTGCATGACGGCGGGATTGGTAAAGCGGTTTTTACTTTCTGGTATGAAAATGAGGCTTCTTCTAAGTTGTGCTCGGAAGGGACCTCGGCTTCTGTTCGAAGTGCTGCCATAAAGAGTCACTAGCGGATCTGCGGAAAACGTGCTCCTTAACGGAATGCGCCAGAATAATCACGAGAACGTCGTCAGGCAAATGGCTAATCCCCGTTGGCGTAGTCGTTCCCGAGCAATTGATCGCCGCTGTGTCTGCCATTGCGAGATAGGTGAATCAACGAAGGGCAAATACCAGAGTTGCTACGAATGGAAGCTAAGGGTTGCTCAAGACAGGTGCAAGTGGTTCCGGGGGAATAATATTTCGGAAATCGGGTTACATATTTCAGCTGTTCGCTAACCCTCTTCACACCGTTTTCCCCCTCACACACGAAGTATTGTCGCTGAATGTCGGACTCGCTTGCAAAGTCGAATTGAGACGGAGCCAGGCCAAGTAGATTTTGGCCGAGCCGAACCGTTTCTAGCCGAGCCAGATCAATTTGAGCCGAGCCGAGCCGAGCAAGCACAGTGATTTCGTCAGGGTGAGAACACATACCCAGAGCGAGATTCCCTTGCAGCATAGCCCAAGCCCTGTCAGGTGAAGTTGTGTCCAGCGCGAAATCTAGTCAGCTTAGCCCAGCTTGGGCTTTCTGTAGGTGATCCCATGAAGCCAAGAAAGCTCTCGCTCGCCTGCTGCTTCGTCAGGTCTAGCCATGGGCGATCTCGAGAATAGGAAAGCACATCAGCCACCATGCCCAGCTTCGACAAGGCCTAAGCGTCTCCACTGAGATCGACAGCTCTTCCTACAACACAAGCACGGCGCGTACTTGACTACCTCCAAACCGCAGGTCAGCAAGCGAATGGTGCTGCGTGTTTTCACACGGAACGAGGAGCTGAGACTGTGAGATCCGCGTATGAGCGACTTCTCTTAATGTTCTTGTCATTTTAGATCTGGGAAAGGAGATATCGTTTCATACCCTTCTAAGCAGTCCTTGCTGTCGATCCGTGAAGTTTAGATGGAGCGTCTCTCACACATTGATCGACTTTCAGATGACCTTCTCACAAGGATTCTATGGTTTCAGCATGGGATGCCTTTACGAAGAGGTTCTGATTCCTCATGTGACTCGCTTCCTCTTTGGCATTTTAGGGCGAACAAGTTTATTCCTCCAGCCTTAACAGATGCGGCATCTAATCTGCTCATCGCGTCCGTATGTAGTCGGTGGCGTCACCTAGTTAAGCGTTTGGTCACCAGCATGTCAGTCCAGGAGAACTGTTTTGTATCTCACCAAGATCTGGCGAACGCTGTGGCCTGTTTTGACAACCTCACGAATCTTCACCTTAGCGACGGCAGTGTCGACATGATTGACAATGCTTTCCTCGCTCGCCTTGCTTCCTCACGGCCTAAGCTGAAAGCCCTTCACGTGGGTCGCAGGATCACACCGACGGAATGTGGAGGAAGCAAGGATGAGCACCCAGTTACTGAAGCCGGTCTGGAGAATCTCTTTTTTAACTGCACTCACCTGGAGGAGATTACACTTCACTGCCTCCATAAAGATACAGAGTTACCAGATTCGTTCTTTCAGCTGCAGCATCTCCACACAATTTCTCTCACCAACGTTTCAGCGTTCAGATTTGCCGAGTTTGCAAGACTTACATCGCTTACATCCCTCCATGTTACTGTTTTCAAACTGACACATGAGCAGTTGTCAAGCCTCGCTCGCATTGCAAGACTCTCCCGACTCATGATTTCCAGTGAAACCTGCCTCCTCAAGAATGACCCACCAGCTGCAATCTTCCTATTAGCTCAGCTACCTCATCTCAAGTCATTTGAGTTCCAGATTTCCAATCTCAGCTTCACTTCATTTTTTCCCCCAGGATCACCGTGCAATCGCCTGGAACAGCTGGTGATCACCAACTCCAATCTCCGGCGCCTTCCGGATGACATCGGAGAGCTGTTGCCACGCCTCCGTCAGCTGGCCTTTCGGGATTGTTCTAATCTTCACCAACTCCCCGATAACATTACAGCCCTAACAGCATTGGAGTGCTTCTCAATCACCAAGTGCTTGCTTAGAAGGCTCCCCGAGGAATTTGGACAGCTGCCTGCGCTCAAGTCACTGATGCTGGAGAACTTGCCTCTCCGCAAGCTACCTGACTCCCTCTGCCAAGCTACATCTTTGGAAAAGCTGTTCCTGCGTGGCTGCTGTTGGATCCACCAGCTTCCAGCAGATTTTTGCAGCCTCACATCTCTCGAGACCCTTCATCTGCATCGATGCACAGATCAGCGGCTCTTCCGTTTCCTTGCACAGCTGATTTCTCTAAAGAGTCTTGAGCTTGGCAAGTGCGCTTTTACCGTGCTTCCCAAGGGTCTGGACAACTTGAGTAACCTGCAGCATCTCTACATTCATGACTGTGACGCTGTCACAAAGATACCACTTTCCATTAAAGGCCTCACTAGCCTTGTGACCTTGGTCATTGAGGATTGCCAACAGCTCACTGTGCTGCCAAGAAGGCTAAAATGCCT
Source organism: Closterium sp. Naga37s-1 (assembly GCA_947471745.1). Lineage (NCBI taxonomy): Eukaryota > Viridiplantae > Streptophyta > Zygnematophyceae > Desmidiales > Closteriaceae > Closterium > Closterium sp. Naga37s-1. The sequence continues at coordinate 1,109,045 of CANJKZ010000897.1, forward strand.
TACGAAGCTGAAGTGTTTGAGGGTAACAAGGTGCAGACAGCTGTGTGGGTTTCCTTTGTCGCTGCCACTCTCCCTTGAGGTTCTGTTTTGGTACAGAAACAGTCGGGCTGATTCACTGCCGCAGATTTCTCTGCCGCCTTGTCTGAGGGAGTTGGATCTGGGGTTGGCAGACAACGTTCATGAGTTTCCGATCTTCCTGACATCTGTTTCTCAGCTCCACCTCTTGAGTATCTCTGGTGCAGAGTTGATTCAGACTCTTCCACGAAGCATCGGTTCGGCTTTGCAGCAGCTGCGCGATTTGCGATTACACGACCTCGAAGAGCTTAGGGAGCTACCAGAAACTTTCTCACAGCTCCAACACCTGACAGCGTTAATGCTTGTTGCACCCAAGCTGACATCTGTCCCTGATAGCATCTGTGCACTATCTAGGCTGCGGGAGCTGGACCTGTCAGGATGCAAGGCCTTGCAGCTACTACCGTCTTCATTCACACAGCTTCGCTGCCTCTGCACACTTAAAGTTGAGAAAACTTCCATCAGCTCCCTTCCTCCTGAGTTCGCGCAGCTGACTGGGCTGAGGTGGCTCAGCCTGTCTGGCTGTGAGCGATTGAAGGCGTTGCCAGAAGATTTGACGGAGCTGAAGGTGCTGCAACACTTGAACGTGAAAGGGTGCAAGCAAGCGATCAATGGCATGTCTCGTGCACTGCGCTGTGGCCTCCGTGACATGCATGGGCTGACCTTTATTAGATACTAGCACGGCAGCAATGTAGTACTGTGGTGATCATATTTCATTGGTTGATGTAGCCTTGTTTCCTGTTGGGTCGTCCTCCTGCTGTTTCTTGTATATGATACAGGGCCTATGTAGAGTGATTTTGTATTATAAGCTGTTATAAGTTCAGACTAGAGGCTCATACATGTCAGATGATCCCAGGTGGTCGTTCTGTTAATACCAGTCCCTGCAGTTCTTTTCTTGCAGATGAATCGCAGATGAATCACAGCAGGAGCAGAGCAACAGTTTGCTGAGAACAGGAGGGGAGGAATGGCTGTAATGACTGAAGGTGAGTTATTGGAGTGTATGGTGAAGAGACGTACATGCAGCTGGTTTTTTTTTTTGTTTTTTTGGTCCGGTCGCCTCAGATATTTGCCGCTGGAAAGCACACTGCTGCTCTTTGTCTCCCTTTTCTCCTCGATTCTAGTGTTGCCCCTACACTTTCCCCTCTAGTCCTCTCCCCATTTAGCTGTATTTTTTTCGCTTTCCCACATTCCTTCCCCAGCTTCACCATGTCCACTCATGTCGGTTCACCACACAATTGCGGATGACCTATCATACCTATGAGAGCAGTTGAGCCTCTTCAGCCCATGTAAGACGATCAGTCCAGCGCCACTCAATTTCCCCGACCCCTCTGTACCCCTTCTAATTTGTCAACCCCTCTGTGCGGCTCTCATTTCCTTCTTTTTCCAGTCACTCTCTTCAACGGCACCAATGCTGATGACGACCTATCAAACCCCTTTCGCATGGGCCTTCTGACTTCTGTTTATACCCCACCAAACCGCAAGCTTTTACACCTAAACCCTGAAACTTGACTATTTACCCCTCCTCCCGCCCCCTATTCCTGTTCCTTCCGTTTCAGTCACTTTCTTGAACGGCTCCTATAGGAATAACCGTTCCTGGTGTGCTGGTGAGTGGAGTGAGTGGGTGTGCAGGTGAGTGGGTTGAGTGGGGTGTGTGTGTGAGTGAGTAGGTTGAGTGGGTAAAAGGGGTGTGTGGGTGGGTCATGCCCCTCTCTTGCTGCACCTCGTGCTTGGATGCCGTTGCCCACCTGCCCAAGGCCTCCGTGCAGGTGAGTGGGGTGTTTGTGGGTTGAGTGGGCATTGAGGGTGACTGGGGTGAGTGGGCTGTTTGGGTGAGTGGGGTGAGTGGGTTGGGTGAGTGGGTTGGGTGAGTGGGTTGGGTGAGTGGGTTGGGTGATTGGGTTGGGTGATTGGGGTGAAGTCTCCTTGCCCGTCGTTTTTGAGGCACCTCGAGGCTTCTTGCTGGGCACTAATTCAGTACAGGACTTACCCTCTGCCCATTCGGGAGACCTGGCTGAGTCTCCCTGTCTGCACAGCAGCAGACCTCGCTTCAGAGGGCCGCTGCTTCCTCTCCCTTCGGTCTTCATCCCTCTCCCCCACTTGTTCCATCAGCCAGTGCCCTGCCCAGGGCAGCCAGCTTGCCGAAATGGGATCTGGCTGCATTCCCCTGCCAGCCTTTCAAACCTTCAATCCCCCGCACCCCGCCCCATCCGCATCCAAACTCTCCCCCTGTTCCAATTCCTCATGAGTGTAATGAGCGCCTCCTGCTTACTCAACTGGGGCCTGGATGCTCATTGCACAGCCTCACTCTCACCTTCCTCACAAACTGCACGCTCTCTGTTTCTCACCCCCCTGCTCTCCCACACTCTCCCCTTCGAGTAGTGCCCAGGGCAGTCAGCCTCTCCGTCCTAAACCTCTCTCCTGGTACCTTTTTCTCTCCCCCTCTCCCCTTCGAGCAGTGCCCAGGGCAGGCGGCTTACCCGTCTGCATTTCCCTGCCACACTCTCACCTTCCCCACTCATCCCCTACACACTCCCTGCTTCACTCCCCCCCTCTCTCCCACACTCCCCTTCGAGCAGTGCCCAGGGCAGTCTGCCTGTCCAACAGGGGCCTGGCTGTGTCGCCCTGCCTGCGCAGCAGACTGGCGTCTCTCAAAAATACTCTGCAAAGTCTAGTCGGCTCAATTGAGCGCACACTATTCTACCGCCCCTGGCACCAAGTGCCATGAGCCTTCCTGCTTCATCCTTCTCCTTCCTCCTTCCCACTTTCCCTCCTCTCCGCCTCCACAAACGCCCCATGCTTCTACAAAGGCTGCGGTCTGGACTGTGGGGCAGTGGCTAAGTGCATCGTGAGGGAAGGCGAGCGTAGCGTAAGTGCCTGTTTTTTAGGCGCCTCAAAAATAGACTTCCCACGTTCCCTCCCCCCTGCCTTCACGAAGGCCCCATGCTTCTCCAAAGGCTGCGATGTCAACTGTGGGGCAGCAGCTAAGTGCATTTGAGGGACGGCAAGCGCAAGTGCCTGTACCCTGAGTCTCAAGCCTACGATGCCAGTGCCAAGGAGTGTCGTGGTGAGTGGTGCGTGATCAGCAAGTGTGAGTGCATCGTAAGGGTGGCAACTCCGAGTGTAGGTGCTCCAGAGGCATAGTTGAGCGTTTGTCTGAGAATGGCGAGAACGGTGGAGAACACACTTGTCTTGCATGCCCTTCTCCCCAGCCTTCCCTCTCTCCTCCCCCTTCCCCCCCAGAAATGTTTGGTGTGTGCTCCACCACAAGCCATGTCATACCACCCAACCTTCCAGTGAAATTTCTCTATCCCCAACCTTCCACTCCCCTGTATCAACTGTGATTATAATGCATTCAGTCATAACTCTTCTTGAGAAAGGCATTTCTTCGCTGTTGCGTGGTTACACCCTGCTCCTCCAACAACTACGCCAGCACGAAGCATTTCTCTCCGTGCCCTGTTCGAAACCTTTCCCACTTCCACCTCCAAGTAACGCAATCTAGGGAAGCTTGTGAAAACTCCTCCAATGCCTGTTGCTGTAATCTTTTCACACATGACCAGAGTCAAACTAGTGAGGGTTGCCAGTCTGCTTCCCGCCACCACTGCGTCTGACAATGTGTCATTTTGAGACACCCTTAGCTCCTCCAACTTAGAGCACGCTCCGAGCAGTTCAAGCCATTCCTGCTCCTTCAACCCACAGCAGCGCACCAAGGTCAGTTGCTTGAGCTGCCTGAAGGCAGCAGCTCGGGCGAGGGCCTCAAAGGACATTGGGAGACCGCTTGGGCATGGGGCAGATGAGGAGTGGGAAGAGGAGGCGGATGAGTGACATGAGTAGGATGGTGGCGAGGGGGAGGAGAGATACATGCGAGGAGACGAAGAAAAGAGCGTGGGAGGTAGCATGGGGGAATGGGGAGTGGAGGCGAAGGAGAGGGATTGGAGGGTCAACGACCCCAGCGGAGGGCAGTAGACTTGCACAGGGACTGCTGCTAGGCATCCTTCAGAATGCTTGAAGCTTGACTTTCTGCTGCTTAGTTTTGCATCCCCCGCTGCCGCATTCCCCGCTGCCGCATTCCCCGCTGCCGTCTCCCCCGCTGCCGTCTCCCCCGCTGCCGTCTTCCCTGCTGCCGCCTTCCCAACTTCCGCCCCCCCTGCTGCCGCCTCTCCGAGCATGCTTTCCACCCGTTGCGATGCTTCCGTCGCCCCTTCTTTCACTCTTTGCACTGCTGCCCTTCCCCCACGCACTGCTGCCCTTCCCCCACGCACTGCTGCCCCCCCACGAGCTGCTGCTGCTCCTGGTGTTGCTCCAGATCCTCCTCCTGGTGTTGCTGCCCCACCTCCTGCCGCTGCCGCATCCGCCACTGGCCGTGCAAGGGTGGGATTGAAAGCAGAGATGCGTGACAACATGGAATTGTAGCTCTCAAGCATGGAATTAGGGAGGTCCCACAGCTCATGTAACTGCGCTTTCAGCCTCCCCAGGGCCTCACGTGTCTCCACCACACCAGACCGCACCCCACCGAGCACACTCCCAGGCAAACCATCACCAGGCAGCATGTAATCCATGCCGCTGGTTCCATCTCCTTCGTCTGTATCCTCCCCATCCCTGTCCTCTTCTTCGAAATCCAGCTCCGTAGCAAAGAACCCTGGTGCCTGGTGAGCAGCAGCAGCAGCAGCAGGTAAATCATCAGTAGTTGCCATATTCGAGCCACCACCACCACCAGCAGCAGCAGCAGCGGCAGCAAACGCCCGCAGCAGCGCCTCCTCCCACTTGATAGCCGCTTTGGCCTTCCTGATCCCAGCGATAAAGGCCCGGCATGTCGAGATCGCGAGCCTGAACTTCCCGAGGCTGATCTCAGGCATGGCAGACGCACCCTGCACGCCTTCCGCCCACTGTGCGAAGCTACGGGCTTCTTTGGTGGCTTCCAAGGCTGTTTTGGAGAGTTGGACTACATCCTTGGCCGCTACAAGCCTTTCTTGCAGCGCTGCTTCTGCCTCTCTGCGAATATCCACAAACTTCTCCCACTGCTTGTCGCCCCCTCTCGGGAATACCCGTGCTGCTGCAGAAGCACCCGCATGTGCTTTCTTCGATGCGTCTGCTACGCCACCATCCCCTTTTGCTTCCGCTCCTGCCTCTCGTCCTGTTTCCGTTCCTCGCACTCCTCTCCGCTCAACGCGCACAAGCATACCCACGAGGCGGTCCAACTATACAGCGCACGGCAGCAAAGCGTTCGAGGAATCGACCACCCCTTCCAAAGTCAGTGACTGCAGGGCACCGCAGGACGCAAGCAAGCCGGGGCGAAGGCAGGGTAGACCTGCGAGGTGGAGCGAGCGGAGCTGGGAGGAGGAGCGAGAGAGAAGAGAGCGCAAGCCCTGTGCGTCGAACAGACGATAGGTGGTTCCGTGGAGGGAGAGAGAGGAAAGATCAGGGTTGGCTTGGAGTATGGGGAGGAGGGAAGAGGAGGAGACGAATGGGGAGGAGTGGATGGTGACGTGGGTGAGGGAGTGGAGGGAGCGTGAGAGAGAGCTGAGTTCGTACGGGTCGATGGTGCAGGAGTGGAAGGAGAGGGAGGTGAGGGCGGAGAAGACGGCGAGGGGCGCGAGGGAGCCCTGAAGTTCGGCGGAGTGGATGGTGAGCGACTTGAGAGTCGCGCGGAGAGAGGATTCGGGGGAGGCAAGGGAGGAGAGGGTGGAAGAATCGAGGTCCCAGAGGGTGAGAGATGTGAGGGAGGAGCAGCGGAGAACGGGGCGGCAGTTGTCGGGATCGTAGTGGAGCGTAAGGGATTGCAGTGAGGGGAAGAGGTGCACGGGAACATCAGGCGAGTCGCCTGTGAACAGACGCGAGGACTCATAGAGCGGGTTGAGCTCCAACGACGTCAAGAGCCTGCATGAAGGGGTAAGGGCGCAGCGGCGAGGGGAGGGGAGGGGATGAAGATGGGAGAAAGGGATTGCAGTGAGGGGAGGAGGTGCACGGGGAAGAGAGGCGGCTGCTGCGTGTAGAAGAAAGGCGAGCGCCCATAGCGGAAATTTAGCCCCAACGATGTCACGAGCGTGCAAGGGGGGAAGGGGCGAATGGGGAGGGAATGTGGTGAAGGTCTATGAGGAGAGTCCGATTAGAAACACGGGAGGGAGAGAGAGGGAGGGAGGGACGGACGGTCGGACAGACGGATTGGGCGGACGGGTTTCGAGGGATAGAAAGGCACGAAACGGCAACTCACGGGCATTGCTTCGCGAGATTTCGCCAATCTCGAACGTTGTCGTTGAAACTATCCCAAGCCGTCACCAACTTCAGTTTTTGCAACTTCGGGCAGCCCGCTGCAATCCCCGCTATGATCGGATTTGCGAGACCACTGGTATCCACGGTCAGATCCGTCACGTGGGTGAATACCCTCGAATAATCATCGAGTTTTTTCAACCATTCTCGCATATTCGCAGCCCCTGGATTGGAGTGGAACTCGAGACGGAGCGCGTGCGGCGTGCGCCGAGAGAGGCGGCGGAGGCGGGAGCAGGAGAGCGCGACGTTGCGGCGATCGGATGGGTGATCTGCGAGGCCGAGAATGATGTTGAGGAGCTCGTCGGGGAGAGCTAGCAGCCTGCTGTCGCGGGCGCGGCCGCTTCTTTTCGCCATCGCAAGCTAACTGTTTACTTGGCTGATTGTCTCCTGTAACAAAAAAAAATTACACAAATAAGATTAGTAACCCCGGAAGACTGCTCACTTACACACTCAAAAGAATCTACGTGGAAACACGTGTCACCTCGAGCGCAGCGATCAGATGATCTGTGAGGTCGAAAATGATCCGAATGAGCTCGTCGGGTTGATAGAGGGGGCGAGGCGAGAGAGATCCAGGGTTGAGGGCAAGTTATGGTCTAACTGGCTACCGAATATATGGTCTAACTGGCTACCGAATCGCGGATGTCAACTGTGGATAATTTGAAAACCAAACCTGATTTGAGCGGGTGACTATGGTCGCCAGCGTCGCCTGACAGTTATCCAGCTGCATTGCTTTCGCACCCAATTAGATCCTCGCGCCAAATCTAAAACACCCCGTACGACGTAAGGGCGGGTCAAAAGAGTACGTCCGAATGGGGTTGAAAAAGGTTTGTACTCGACCCAGAGCGGTCTAATAAATAATCCAGATGGTTGGGTAGGGTTTTCTGCGAACACTGACCAAGTTTGACCCCGTACGACGAACTTGGTAGTGTGTAAACAGAAGAGCCTGACAGTCGCGCATTGATGAGAAAATTGGCGCAGCAATGCAATGCGACACGGTTCAGTTGGCATGCCATGCAATCCGTGTACACCTGTCCCGCGCTAATTTCAATTCCTGGCAATTTCAACACCTTTGTCTCGACCTGTGGTCCTGGGCCGAGCGCGGTTCGGCCTCACAACCTCTATACAAGGCTCAGAACCGACTAAAACACCTGTATCACGGTTATGAGAATTACGAAACCGAGTGAAACCGCGCTGACTATCGGAACTTCTCTGTTCCCCACCAATTTCAACACGAAGCTAAACGACAAAGACGCGATTCGGGGCCCAGGTGTTGAAATTGGCGGGGTAGAGGTGTACTGTATCCATCCGTACACTCGATGTCCGTTTCAGTCCCCTTCCCCATCTTTTGAGTTGCACTTCTCTCTAGCTCAAGCCAGCGAGGGGCAAATTGGGACTGTTCTTAGCTATAAGGTTACCTTGCCTCATCATGATCCGCCTTATTGTTTCTGAGTCATCATTTCTGTGAATCTATACTATTGATTCCCCTCCAACCCTTGTTTCATCTCACCCCAAAAGACAACTTGAGAGGCGACGTCTCTGCCCCTGATCCTCCGTTCCTCATCTGTTTCTTCACCCCTCTCTCCTCACATGTCTGCTCCTTCCCCCTCTTCAAAGAGACAATATATGGGTTCACCTGCTGCGTCCTACTTCACTCCCCTTTCCCTCTCCTACCTCTACCACTACAACCTCCAGTTCCACCATCCTCAGCATAGCTACTCTCTCTCCACCTCAATTCTTCAAAAGCCTGCCATTGGGTGCTTGCCATGCTCTCCTGGAGGTGGACACACAGTGCTTGCAGCGCGTACGACACAACCGACAGGTCTCGAGGTGGGTATGATAACCTTGGGCATTACTTGAACTGCAGAGCCTTCAGGAGTGACAGTGTTGTACACAATGGCGCCGAGTATGTTAGTGCTTGCAAAAGTGCAAGTTGGAAAATTAAACGCATTATGTACCCGCTTGGAACTCGACATTGATTCTTATACCAAATAACAACAATTGATCCAACGTCTTTAGTTTCAAGTGGCAGGGTCGTACGATTCGCAGCTAACACAAAATGCATTTCTCTGCATGGAGATGCGCTGCATTGTACAGCAATTTGCAAAAGCATGTATGTTCATGAAAATAGTAGATTTGCATGTGAGTGAAAATTTACATTTTTTTTAACACAGCTTGTAAGCCAGACTCGCGTCCTCAGTAGCGACTCTGATCTTTAGTCAGAACCAGAACCATCCAGCAGGATGCTCACACCCAGCAAAGAAACTACGATTTGACCCAGCACCTTGCTTGATCACTCGCATGCCTTTGCCCATAGTGCTTTTCCCAAGCTCTCATCAGCTTCTAAATCATCAAGCTCGCCATGGCGGACACAGTGACGCGCAAGGAAACGGTTAGGCCAACGAGCATTAACCAGCTGTCGGACGACCTTCTCGTCGCCATCATGACTTATTCCGTTAAGGAACCGTTGTTTCGCGTATCTGCTAGTGACTCTTTATGGGAACAGTTCGAACAGAAGCCCAGGTACCTTTCCCGTCACAATTTAGAAGAAGCCTCTTTTTACGATTACGAAATCAAAACCGCTCGATTAAATCCACCACCATGCGTAGATGTTGCTCGCACATTCGTCATCGCATCCGTCTGCCGCCGTTGGCGCCGACTCGCGAAGCACCACACCTCCACGCTTCTTGTCAGCAAAAACCTGACCGTTTCCCGTCGAGATTTCGCAAATGTTCTCGCTAGTTTCCCCAACTTGACGGCCCTTCATCTGTGCGACGGCAGCGTGAAAACCCTAGATGATGCCTTCCTTGCTCACCTCGCCTTTGCATGCCCCAAACTGTCGGCGCTGCACGTTGGTAGCGGAATCACACCGACGAACAATGGCGGGGCGAAAGACGAGTATCCGGTCACCGAAGAAGGCTCGGATAATTTCCTTTCGCAGTGCACTCGCCTTGAGCATCTGTCGCTTTTATGCCTCCACAATAACGCTCAACTACCCGCTTCCTTCTTTCATCTGACTAACTTGCACACCCTCCTGCTACAAGACACTTCAGCGCTCAAGTCTCCTAATCTCACCAACCTGTCGTCTCTCTCTACTCTCCACATCCTTTCCCCAGTACTGACGGATATCTTTCAAACCTCGTTCACCTTCCGAAGCTTACATGCCTTTCCATAACCTGTACAACCCTCGAATTTCAGAACGATCAGCCGTCTTTAGCCTTTTCCATCTCGCAGCTTCCGTGCCTGGAGTCCCTTACAGTCAATGCCTCTTGCCCTAAATTCCACCTCCTGTTTCCTCCCGGCCTGCCTTGCATAGACCTCCAAGAGTTACTTATTGCAGATAATGAACCTCTGCAGGCCCTTCCAGACGGCATATGGGGCTTTCTTCCTAGCCTCCGCAAACTGGGCATTTGCAACTGCAAATCCTTCAACCACCTACCGCAAGACGGCTTGAGCTCGCTGAGACATCTGGAGAGTTTGATACTAGCCAAGTGCGACCAACTCTTCAGCCTGCCCGAAGATATAGGGTGTCTGCCCCACCTAAACGCTCTCGTTCTGCATAAACTGCCTCTCGAATATTTCCCTGATTCCCTCTGCCAAGCTACCTCTCTGGAGACTCTCTTTCTGATCAAATGCCATGGAAATCCACCGCTTCCCAGAAGGTTTTTGCAACCTGCCTGCTCTCAAGACGCTGTGCCTCGTGGAAATGCTACCCTTGAAGCTTCCAGCTGATCTTGGAAGGCTCACCAGTCTCGAAACTCTCTTCCTGAAGGACAGCACTGGAAAGCAGCTGCCGTGTACATACACTAGGCTAGTTTCTCTCAGGAGATTGGAGCTGGATGGGTGCATGTTCCGCGATCTTACAAAGAACGTGTGTGAGCTGCGTAACCTGACGGAGCTGCATCTCTGCCTCTGCCCCAGCATCCGGAAGCTTCCTATACCATCACACGTCCCACCAATCTCGAGGCTCTCACAGTTGAGGATTGTGAGGAGCTCTATTCGGTGCCGAGAGGCTTGTTAAGCCCGGGGAAGCTGAAGCGGCTGGAGATTACGGAGTGTAACCAGCTGCAAGTGCCACCTGAAAGTCTGTCGCCGTCCCTCGAAGCCGCAAGCCTTGGGAACTGCGAGGACAGCATCCTTTTGCCTGACATCGCGAAGCTGCCGAAGCTGACGAAGTTGGGTCTGAATCTCGCACATGTAGAGCAGCACACGGTGACAATCAGCAGCAGCATGACGCATCTGAAGCACTTGAAACTGTTTCTCGCAAGAGAAACAGAGGGACTGCCCGTTCCCTTATCCACCTTCCCTCAGCTTCGCACCCTGAAGATTCAAAGGGCGGGGAGGATCGAGAGGCTGCCTGAAACCATCGGGTCGGCCGTGAAGCAGTTGCGCTGCCTGCAGATACACTGCTTTCCAGAACTAAAGTCGCTGCGAGATTCCGTCACTGAGCTTCAGAATCTGTCAGAGCTGGAGGTTTTAGTTGCAGAAAGTCTGGTCGCTCTTCCGGACGGTATCGGTGCGTTGACTCGGCTGCGCAGCCTTAGCCTGTTTGGCTGCCCTGCCTTGGAGTATTTGCCGGCTTCCCTCACGCAGCTTGCGTGCCTTCACAGCCTGGCGATCAAAGCCTCTGCCATTCGCTCCCTCCCTCCCAATTTTGCACAATTGACCAGGCTTAGGACTCTAAGTTTGCAGTTATTTGATCACTTGCAGGCTCTTCCTGGAGATTTGACTGAACTGAAGATGCTGCAGTATCTGAATATTGAAGGGTGCAGGCGGTTGGCTGACAGAGAAGAGATACGGCGACCTGGGGGACTGTATAGGAGATTGTCTACACTGGCAATAGTTGCTTAGCTTGCCTTTGGATAGGTTGTGGAACATGGGTTTGCACATTTGTACTCGTTTTCCTCAGTGCAATCCTACCTTGATTCACCAATTGCATTTGTAACATAGATGTGTTAGTCATATGCCTTGCCTTCTTGTACCATAGTTCTTTTTTCGCACGATAACACTCTCGGAACTACGTATCGCGGATCCGAATGCACGAAGTTTCGTTTGCACCGATTTCCGCTTTGCGAGATGGAGGGAAGCAATCGCCGGGTAACCAGCTGCAATCGGGCTCGGCAATCGGGCTCAGAGATACGGAAGGGCCAGCGCAGGGAGGTTCGACCCCGAAGCTACCCCCAGCTTGAATTCAGCCGAGGTACCTAAAACCCCGGACGAGGCATGGGCTACTTAGAACTCAGGTTCATTAGACTCCGACTGCCGTGCGACGGTTTGATCTTGCCGCTGCTAGAGGAAGCCTTTTATTATCGCCTAACAAACTGCAACGTGAGTCAGATCGGTCTAGTATTGGCACGTGCTTGTCAAATAGTCCAATTTCGCTTTTAGTACAATTGTTTGTTAGTCGTTGATCAGGCCATGGAGTCGGCCATCTTACCGAACCGTAGCTTAACGCTGGAGAGCTCTAGTACTATGTGCATAACCGAACTGCCTGACGATATTCTCCTAAAAATCCTGAGTTATTCCTGCATGGATCACGCCGTTCGCACATCGCATAGTGACTACCGCCTGTGGGAGCCGTTCGATCAAAGGCCAAAATATTCCGGACTTTTTTCCGAGAAATTAGGGTCTGCTTATGAGATCAAAACTGCTCTACCCACTCCTCCTCCTTGCGCAGATGCCGCTCTAACTCTTACCATCACGTCCGTCTGTCGCCGCTGGCGCCGTCTTTTCCAACCCCACACCTCCACGCTTCGTATCGAAGCCGGGTTGGCCATATCTCGTCGAGATCTAGCAGAAATACTTTCTCGCTTCCCCAACCTGACCCACCTTCATCTCTGCGACAGTACCATGGAGACTCTCGACGACGCGTTTCTCGCTTACCTTGCGTCAGCATGTCCCAAGCTGACGGCGCTGCACGTGGGACGTGGAATCACACCGTTGAATAATCACGGCGCGAAGGACGAGTATCCGATTACTGACGCTGGTCTGGATCGCTTTTTCCTGCACTGCACTCGTCTCGAGCATCTTTCGCTTTCCTGTCTTCACAAGCATGCTCAGCTGCCCGCTTCCTTCTTTCGTCTAGCTAACCTGCACACTCTCCTGCTACAGCACACTTCCGCGCTCGAGTCTCCCAATCTCGCCAACCTCTCTTCCCTCACAAGCCTCTACATCCTTGTTCCGATGCTGACTGCTCGCCATCTCTCAAACCTCGTCCACCTTCCAAAGCTTACATGCCTTTCCATCACCTGCAGAACTCGCAGAATTCAGAACAATCGATCATCTGCTGCCTTCTTCTTTTCACAGCTGTCGTGCCTGAAGTCGCTTACATTCAGGGCAATCTGCCCTCCATTTCACCGATTTTTTCATCCAACCTCCCCATGCACACTCCTCCAAGAGCTTCTAATAGCGAAGGACGCTGGGTTGCGGAGGCTTCCGGACGACTTAGGGGACTTGCTTCCTTGTCTCCGCAAGCTGAGCATCAGCGAGTGCAGCTCCTTCGCCCAACTCCCAGAGACAATCTGTTTACTGAGGCATCTAGAGAGTTTCACTGTCGCCTTGTGCCCACGACTTTCCAGCCTGCCTGAGGATATTGGGCATCTGCCTGTGCTGAAAACGCTGGTGCTGCATAAGCTGCGTCTCTCCAAGCTCCCAGAGTCCCTCGTCCAAAGCACATCTCTGGAAACTCTGTTCCTCGTCGACTGCCGGAAAATCCACCACTTTCCGGAAGGCTTCTCCCGGCTGCCAGCTCTCAAGACCCTGTGTCTCATGCACATGCCACGTCTGGAGCTTCCAGAGGATATCGGAGCACTCACCAATCTGCAAACTTTCTTTCGGAAGAACAACTTCGAGAAGCAGCTTCCACCGACATTCACGCAGCTGGTTTCATTGAGGATATTGGAGCTTGATGACTGCATGATTGAAGAGCTTCCGGAGGATCTAGGCGAGCTGCGTAACCTGAACGAGCTGCATCTTTCCTACTGCCCGACAATCAGGAAGCTTCCAGAGTCCCTCACTCGCCTCCGAAATCTGCAGTTTCTGACAGTGGAGCGCTGTGGAAAAATCCCGTCAGTGCCGAGTGGCCTGACAGGCCTTGGGAAGCTCAAGAAGGTGGCGCTGAAGGAGTGTAGTCGGCTGCGTTTACCATCTGAATCCTTGCCGCCGTCCCTAGAGATCGTAGACTTACAAGACTGCCAACACATCACCCGTTTGCCTGACATGTCTACGTTGCCGGAGCTGGAAAGGCTGAGTCTGGACCTGGTTGGTGTGGGGCAAGCAGTGGCAATTAACGGGAGCATGACGCTGATGCAGTGTTTAGATTTCTCCGTGGCACCGGATGATGAGCAGCTGTCATTCCCCTTATCTTCTCTCCCTGAGCTGCGCACCCTCAAGATTTCAGGTTCAAGACAAATGGAGACCCTGCCTGAAAGCATTGGCCCGGCCTTGCAGCAGTTGCGGCACCTGCAGATTTGGCACTTCTGGAAGTTAAAGGAGCTGCCAGATTCAATCACTGAGCTTCAGAATCTGACGTTTCTGGAGGTTTATTCGGTGGCAACACTTGTTGCCCTTCCTGCTCGTATTGGAGCGCTGTCACGGCTGCGTACGTTGCGCTTGGATGGTTGCACTGCCTTGGAGCAGCTGCCTTCTTCTCTCACGCAGCTGTCCTGCCTTGCAAGGCTGGAACTTCGAGGCTCCGGCATTCGCTCCTTCCCTCCCAGCTTCTCACGGTTAACCAGGCTCAAGACTCTTAATTTGCATTTATGTAGCCAGCTGCAGGCTCTTCCTGAAGATTTGACTGAGCTGAAGATGCTGCAGTATCTGAATGTGAGAGGATGCAGGGGGTTGGCTGACAGAGAGGAGATTCTGCGACCTGGAGGGCTGTCCAGGAGAATGTCTACACTGGGGATAGTTGCTTAACTTGCGCTTGGAGGAGCTTCATATAATTGCATGCAGGAGCAGCTTCACCCCTCATTCACACATCTGATTACTTTTCCAAGTTTTGAGCTTGGCGGTTCCTCGATTGTGAATCTGTTGCATGACTCTCGAGGCTCACTTGATCATGCTACAATCTGTGTGCATGTGATGTGTGCCCTAGACTGATGTTTCATTGATGGTTGGTTCGTTAGGAGTACTACGGTATAAAACATCATACCGTCATCACCCGGATATAAGACAGTGTTGAATAGTAGACAGGGGTTGTCTACTATACGGGTGTCTCTTATAAACAGGCTAGCCTCATTATAAGACACCTATTTGTGTGTATGAGATAAGACATATATGTCTTATAATCGAAACTTCAATAAATTATAGCGAAAGTTGAAGTACCGCGTACTTTTTTACCCTTGCGAAGCGCGAATTCTTCCACGCGCTGACCCAGGACCTACCAAATTTGCCCCTGCAGGTGTTCTCCATAACGTGGCGTCTCGGGCAGAGGTTATCGAAGTGGCACCTTCGCAACATCCACACGCATTATGAGAAACTCTTTTTAAAGAAGTACGGAAAATATTTCTAAGTAGTTTAAAAAGTTTCCATTTATAAGACTTATAAGACACCCTAAACCATCCCGTTTACAAGATAACTCAAGCATTTTTGCCCGTGTACGAGATAAGACATATATGTCTTATATCCGGGCGATGACGGTAGATTCATTCAGCGTCATACACATCTTCCACAGTCCACTCCATCCATACCGTAAGTACATGGAACAATACAAGCTTGCATAAGCAGTCCTATCCCGTTCCAATCCTCAACACATACATCCCCTCAACCTCAGACAAAACCAGCGCACAAAGCAATGCTATCCAGGTAATCCCGTAATAATCCTCAACTCATACATCCTCTCATCTCAAGAGTGAATACTTAGCAACCTGGAATGACAAAATACTTTAGCATTTTCAGCTCTGTCAAGTCTTCTGTCAGAGCTTGAGCCCGCCAAACTGAGTTCCCTCAGCCTGTTCAGCCGACCAAACCCTGGAGGGAGCGAGCGAATGTCACCCCCTTCAACAGTCAGCTCCTGGAGGCATGAGAGCTGGGTGAGGGAAGCAGGCAGCTCCTGCAGCGCATCACAGTCAAACAGGTTGGCTCAACCGAGACAGCGTCCTCAATTCCCCAGCACTGTGTATCTGCAGGTTCCTCAGCCGCTGAAGAGCCCATCCCAGGTCACTCGGAAGACATTAAAATTTCCCCGCTTGCCAAATCACCAGCGTGTGCAGCGGAGGGAGCAGCGATAGGGAAACTGGAAGCTCCTCAGCATCATCCTTCAGGGCCAACTCAGGTGCTTCAGATGGGGAAAATTGCTGCCGACAGCCATTTCCCTCAAACCCACCCGCTCCCTCGCCTGTACCATTTCAAGCAGTTCCCTCGGTAATGTGATATCATGCAGATTCCTCAACAGCATCAATCCACGCTGCTCCCTGGACAGCGTCACTCCAGGTCTCACTTTCGAATGTCATTCCATGCTGTCATTCCATGCTGTCATTCCATGCTGTCATTCCATGCTGTCATTCCATGCTGTCATTCCATGCTGTCATTCCATGCTGTCATTCCATGCTGTCATTCCATGCTGTCATTCCATGCTGTCATTCCATGCTGGCAATCCATGCTGGCAATCCATGCAGCGCCCTCTTCAATTCCTCCTCTGGACCAACCAGCTTCAGACTCAGCCTTCTCAGCCTCGGCAGCAAGGAGACGTCCAGCAGGTCACTGATGTGGTAACTAATTCCCAGGCTTAACACCTCGAGAGAGAGCGGCAGAAACATTGGAGGCTCTATCTGATGCAGGCATCCAGTCAGCTCCAGCCGCTGAGCTTCCCGAGGCTCTCTAATCCCCTTGGCACAGACAAGGGCTCAGGACAATCATCAACTAGGAGCATTTCCAGGCTCGTGAGGCTTGTCACAGACTCTGGAAGCTTCTGGATTAGGGGACAGGAACGGATGTGGAATTTCCGCAGGTTAGTCAGAATCCCAAGGTCGTCTGGAAGCTTCTGAATCATGCATCTGTGGAGCTTGAGCCGTGTGAGAGATGAGAGCCGGGTGAAAGAAGACGGCAGCTGCGGATGTGGGTAAAACTTGTTCAGAAACATGGTGTGCAATCTGGGCAGCTCTCCAAAATTTTCTGGGATCCTCAAACGAGGCATACGCGCGATGCAGAGGGTGTGTAGAGCAGAGAGGCAGCAGAAGCGGGCTGGAAACTGGAGGGTTTCGTCGTTGTTGCTGCTGCATTGTATCAGGCAGGATGTCTCAAGGGAGGGCAGCTGACAGAGGGAGTCAGGGAGGTGAGAAAGACCGAACCGATTCAGGACCAATGTTTTCAACGCCAGCAGGCCTCCGAACTTTCTTGGCAAGCTGGAAAGCCTGGCACATTCAGAAAGCGTCAAGCGTTGTAGGAGTCGTAGAGAAGTGAAAGGGAAAGAAGGCACCTGCCGAGGATCCGGAAGAGAAGCATGAAAATTGAGAAAATGTCAGCTCACGGAGGCACGGCAGGAAATCTCCAAACTCACTCGAAAGAATCTCTAGTTGGCGTCCTAAGGATCTCCAGCCTTTCGATGTTAGCACACGGAGATGCTAAAGGCAGGCGTAGACCGACTCTTAACGACTTGAGCAGAGGAAGCTGCGAGAGGTCGAATTCAGCAGAGGCGGGATCTTTCCTGCGAACACCCTGATTGTCGGAAATTGAAAGGGAGGTGATGCTTGGGAGACGAACAAGGTTGAGAATCTGCTCATAAGTCACACTCCGCGAGAAAATATCAAGGTTGTTTAGGGATATCAGGTTCGGAAGATCGGGTGAGTCGAGAAAGGTGGAGATTGAGAGCGCGAGAGTATGCAGACGAGTCAGCTGAAAGAAGGAAGCGGGTAATTCAGCATCTGGATAAAGGCAGTACAGAGAAAGTTGTTCCAGGCGAGTGCACTGCCGGAAAAAAAACATCCAAACCCGCTTCTGTGATTGGGTGCTCGTGCTTCCTCGAGTCGCGCGAAGAACTATGTTTGATCTCCGGCACGATTTTGCTTCCTACGTGGAACACCGCCAGCTTAGGGCATGGGGAGCGAGGTGCGCCAGGAACGCATCGTCTAGGGTTTCCACGCTGCCGTCGCACAGACGCAGATGGGTCAGGTTCGGAAAGGAATCGACAGCATTCGCGAGATCTTGGCGAGAAACGGCAAGATTGTCGGCAACAAGGAGTGTGGAGACGTATCGCTGGGAAAGATTCGCCAGCGACGACAGACGGACGAAATTAGGAAAATCCGGTGAGCGCTTGCATAAGGAGGAGGAGTCGGTAGTGGCATAAATTTTCTGATACGAATGGGCTCGACTGGAAGGTTAGCAAAAAACTACTTGGGGGTCGGGCGTAAAGAACGAAGTCCCATAAGGCTTCGGTGTCCGACTTCGTAGACACAGGCTGCTCAGAGTGCCATAAGATCCTTGTGAGAATGTCGTCAGGAAGGTCATAAATGGGTGTACCTGATAGTAAGGAAATAGCGGTGGCGAGTTGCTGTGAAATGAGGATTGAAGCATCTACCATGAGAGAAACCAGTAAAGGAACGGAATGAACATGAGAAGGTGAATCAAGCCGATAATCACGTAACCCTGCGACTGCGTTCTGTTGCTCGAGGCCGGATCTGGTCTGAATCTGAAACGCGTTCCACAAGAGGCAGGTTTCACAAGACGCGAGACCCAGATGTCATTTAGCCTGCTGGTGTGTTTCGTCCAGTCCCTTCATGTGACACAATGTCATTAAAACATGTTGAGAGCACGCCCTTTCGAGCTCAACCCGTCCAGCCCGAAATCCAGTCGGCTGGCTCAGCTGGGGTTTGGTTTTTGGGTTGCGTAGCAACCTTATACATTCGTTTTCACTTTTCGGTCGACTGACGTGAACAGTGATTTTCCTCCAAAATTGGAAAAAAAATATCACTGTTCATGCAAGTTACCCGAAAACTGGAAACAAATGTGTCCAATCATTCCATTATCGTCGATAAGTACGGCGAATGGAACAATTGGACAATCACTTCGCACAAATGGCGAACTAGTACGGAAAAAATGGGACAACCAACAATACCGTATGTGAATATTTTGAAGTGATTACTAGAATGCATCAATGTTGCAACAGGGGTTGATATGGCACGGAAGAGACGAGTAAAGTTGCCCCACCGGCGATCACAACCCACGTTGCATACACGAGGCACTTAGCATCACACCCCAAAACAGGCACAAACGACAGCACACTAACTTGTACAAAAACGAGGGACACAAGTTGTGAATGCTTCGAAGCTAATGCTAATATGCATCGTTGATGCAACTGCGATTGATCCGGTATGGAAGAGGCAAGCAAAGCTGCCCCACCAACGATCACAACCTCAATTGCATACACGAGGCACTTAACACTCACCCCGAAACAGACACAAACAACACTACATACATGCACGCACAGACACATACTACAAGCTCACACATACGCAGACACAAAAAAGCGCAGAAACATACAGCTAATATCAAGCATGCAAGCACAGCCAATGAAGTTCACCAATTAATGAACCATCGCTAACTTGTCCCCAATTCCCCTCCCTCCCCCACTCCCTGTTCTCCCTGATCTCCCCACCATCCCTTTTTTCTACACAAGAAACAATGTTTGCAGCTTGAACCTCCTGCACAAGAAAGAAAAAACAGCAATTGCAGCTCTCACTCCCTGCACACAGTGACACACAAGCAAACAAGCACAGATTCATACAAATACCGTAATAAACACACAACCATCACGAATGAAATTCAGAAGTGCATAAATCACTGCTAGCGTATCTCCCTTTACCCTCCCTACATCCCTCCGTCCCTCCTTCCCTCATCTCCCTCCCACTCCCTCCCTCATCTCCCTTCTCAGCTCACACGCCCTGCACAAAGCGAAAACAGAGAAGTTCACACACACGCCCTGCACAAAGCAAAACAACAGAGAAATCAACACACATACGCCCTCTCACGCGCTCTCTCACGCGCTCCCTCATGCGCACTCTCAGGCACACTCTCACTGCTCTCTCTCCCACGCTCTCTCACGCATTCTCTCACGCGCTCTCTGACGCACTCCCTCACGCGCTCCCTCACGCGCTCTCTCACGCGCTCTCTCACGTGCTCCCTCACGCGCTCTCTCACGCGCTCTCGCATGCGCACCCTCACGCACACTCTCAGGCACACTCTCACGCGCTCTCTCTCACGCTCTCCCTCTCTCGCACTCTCTCGCGCATTCTCTCTCTCACGCACAATCTCACGCGCTCCCTCACGCGCACTCTCAGGTACACTCTCACGCGCTCTCTCACGCTCTCTCTCTCTCTCGCACTCTCACGTGCATTCTCTCTCTCACGCGCTCCCTAACGCGCTCCCTCACGCGCTCCCTCACGCGCTCCCTCACGCGCTCCCTCACGCGCTCCCTCACGCGCTCCCTCACGCGCTCCCTCACGCGCTCCCTCACGCGCTCCCTCACGCGCTCCCTCACGCGCTCCCTCACGCGCTCCCTCTCCCTCTCCCTCTCCCTCTCCCCCTCCCTCTCCCCCTCCCCCTCCCCCCTCCCCCCCCCCCCCCCCCCTCCCCCTCCCCCTCCCCCTCCCCCCCCCCCCCACCCTCACGCGCACTCTCAGGCACACTCTCACACGCTCTCTCCCGTGCTCTCTCTCTCTCTCTCGCACTCTCACGCGCATTCTCTCTCTCACGCGCACTCTCACGCGCTCTCACGCGCTCACTCACACGCTCTCTTACGCGCTCCCTCACGCGCTCTCTCACGCGCACTCTCACACGCGCTCTCACGCGCACTCTCACGGGCACTCTCACTCGCACTCTCACGCACACTCTCCCGAGTTATCTCACGCGCTCTCTCACGCGCTCTCTCACGCGCTCCCTCACGCGCACTCTCAGACACACTCTCACGCGCTCTCTCTCACGCTCTCTCACGCGTTCTCTCGCGCGCTCTCTGACGCACTCCCTCACGCGCTCCCTTACGCGCTCTCTTGCGCGCTCTCTCACGCACTCCTTCACGCGCTCTCTCACGCGCTCTCTCACGCGCTCTCTCACGCGCACCCTCACGCGCACTCTCAGGCACACTCTCACGTGCTCTCTCTCGCGCTCTCTCTCTCGCACTCTCACGCGCATTCCCTCTCTCACGCGCTCTCTCATGCGCTCTCTCATGCGCACCCTCACGCGCTCTCTCGCGCGCTCCGTCTCTCCCCTTTTTCAAATGAAAGTGCCATGCAAGAGGAAACCAACACACAAAATTTAGGAAAAAAAACAAAAAACAAAAAAAAGGAGAGGAAATTTCAGAGAGGGGGGGGGAGGATGAAAGGACCGGGAACGCACTTGATAACCACGGTGTCTCAGGAAACAACCCACGCTCGCGCACCAACCCGCGCTCGCGCACCAACCCGCGCTTGCGCACCAACCCGCGATTGCGCACCAAACCGCGATTGCGCACCAATCCGCGCTTGCGCTCCGGGCACCTGGCGGGGAGGAGGGAGGGCAACGGCGGGGACGAGGGAGGGCGATGGCGGGGAGGAGGAAGAGGCGACGGGGGGGAGGAGGAAGAGGCGACGGCGGGGAGGAGGGAGAGGCGACGACGGGGAGGAGGGAGAGGCGACGGCGGGGAGGAGGAAGAGGCGACGACGGGGAGGAGGGAGAGGCGACGGCGGGGAGGAGGGAGAGGCGACGGCGGGGAGGAGAGAGAGCGACGGCGGGAAGGAGGAAGAGGCGACGGCGGGGAGGAGGAAGAGGCGACGGCGAGGAGGAGGGAGAGGCGAGGGCGGGGAGGAGGGAGAGGCGACGGCGGGGAGGAGGGAGAGGCGACGGCGGGGAGGTAAAGGAGAGGAGATGGCGGG
Source organism: Closterium sp. Naga37s-1 (assembly GCA_947471745.1). Taxonomy (NCBI): domain Eukaryota; kingdom Viridiplantae; phylum Streptophyta; class Zygnematophyceae; order Desmidiales; family Closteriaceae; genus Closterium; species Closterium sp. Naga37s-1. The sequence continues at coordinate 1,130,221 of CANJKZ010000897.1, forward strand.
GTGAGACGGAGTGATTGTGAGGTAGGAGGAAGAGGCGATGGCGGAGTGGGAGGGAGAGGTGACGGCGAAAAGTGAGGAAGAGGATACGGGAATGGGAGGGAGAGCGACGGCTGGGTGGGAGGTGCTAGCGACGGCGGGGTGGGAGGAGAAATAGCTAGAGAAGAAATTGGGGTGGGTAGGAAAAGTAGCGAGCAAAGCAGCTGCTTCTCAGGAGGAACCAAGAACAGAACCAAGAACAGAATCAAGAATGAAGAGCGTCGAATTCGAGTTTGACAGCTGTGAAAGGGACGGATACCTTGTGCCAGCGCAGAATGAGGCACCAAAACTTGTATTTATTCATAGAAGTATGAGCACAAGAGCACAAGCACAAAACCTGAGCACTTGGCAATACTAAAAGAAAACGCTCACACTAGACTTCGAAGCTAGTGTCACGTGGAAAAATATGCGTGCCACGCCATCCAACTAGCTGACACATCTGATACGGTACAGTAGTTGCAAACATAAAAACCCGCTATGGTAACCTGATAGAACAATAGCATATGCTATAGGTAAAAACAATTCAAATATATTTCAATCACAAAAAAATGTACCATGTCAATTAACACTCAAACAATTTTGAGGGAAGAAAGATCTAGAAAATATACGTTCTTCCATAATAAGGGACTATCGAGCTTGTTCCAAGTTTAGTAATTAGGAAGATCTTGGTAAATTGCTTCTATAAGTATAATATATCTATAATAATGTTTCTTACATAGGGAATACAACTCTACGCAACCCTTCCGACGTAAACGTCGAGTCTTGTTGTGAGATTTCCTTGGAGAACTGGTGGTCTGTGATAGGCATGATATACTCGAAAGCAGGGAAACACGTCAGCCATTTACCCTAGCTTTGACAGTGCAGAAATCCTCATTGAGATTGGCAACTCCTCCAGCAACGCCAGCACGACGCCTAACTTCGTCACTCGCCTTACCTCCAGCCCGCAGGTCAGCGTGGGTGGTGCCGTGATCCGTGTTTCTAGTCTTTCTTAGGAGAGAATTAGGAGCTGCGATACTGAGATCTGAATATTAACGGCTTTCCTATATCTCCTTGGTCATTTAGCTCGAGCATTGAGGTCTTGGTTTCATACCTTCGCTGGTTCTTGCGGTAAATTCTTGGGAGTTTAGATGGAGCGTCTCTCACACATCGATCGACTTTCAGATGATCTTCTTACGAGGATTTTGTGGTTCCAAACTAGTACTAATTCTTCACGGGACTCGCTTCCTGAATCAAGGGCGTTCGAATCCACTCCTCCAGCCTTCGCAGATGCAGCGTACAATCTGCTCGTCGCGTCCGTATGCAGTCGTTGGCGTCATCTCGCTAAGCGTCAGGTCACTAGTCTCTCAGTTCAAGAAAACCGTTACGTCTCTCGTCAACATCTGGCGATCGCAGTGGCGTTTTTCGACAACCTCACGAATCTTCATCTGAGCGACGGCAGTGTCGAGATGATTGACAATGCTTTCCTCGCTCACCTTGCTTCGTCACGGCCTAAGCTAAAAGCTCTTCACTTGGGTCGCAGGATCACACCGAAGAGGTGTGGAGACAAGGATAAGCACCCGGTTACTGAAGCTGGCCTGGTAAACTTCTTTCTGAAGTGCACCCAGCTGGAGGAGATTTCGCTTTACTGCCTCCATAAAGATACAGACTTGCCGGATTCTTTCTTCCAACTGCAGCATCTCCACACGGTTTCTCTAACTAAAGTTTCAGCCTTGGCACTTTCCAGATTTTCAAGACTTCCATCTCTCACTTCTCTACATATTGCTCTCAGGAAGCCGTCACAACAGCAACTGTCAGGCTTTGCTCGCATCCCAAGACTCTCCAAACTTTCTCTTACCTTTGGAGGTTACTTTTTCACGGATGATTCACCAATTCCAACTTTCACTGCTGCTCAGCTGCCTTATCTGAAGACACTCGAGTTCCAGTTCTCTAGTCCTGATTTCACTTCGATGTTCCCTACAGGATCACCATGCATCCGTTTACAACAGCTGGTGATTACGCATTCCTTTAACCTCCAACGCCTTCCTGATGACATCGGAGAGCTGTTGCCGTGCCTACGCGAGCTGACCATTCGGAACTGCGATCATTTCAACCAACTCCCTGAGAGCATCACTTCCCTAACTGCATTGGAGAGCTTGTCCGTCATTTATTCCGGCCGGTTTGAGAGCCTGCCCAAGGACATTGGACAGCTGCCTGCTCTCAAGTCATTGGTGCTGGAGAATATCCCTTTCTCGGAGCTACCTGACTCTCTCTGGCAGGCTACATCACTGGAGAGGCTAGTGCTGCATCACAGCGGTTATGGAATCTGCAAGGTGCCAGCAGAATCTTGCAACCTTATGTCTCTCAAGATTCTAAGCCTCAAGAATTATAGATTAAGGGCGCTTTCAAAGAGGATCGGATTGCTCACCAAGTCTCTCACAAGTCTTACGATCGTCTCTGGCTCAGTTTCAATGCTTTCTGGGCGTCTGGAGAATATGACTAACCTGCAGCATCTCTGCATTTGCCACTGTCGGTCGGTTAGGGAAATTCCTGAGTCTATAACAGGGCTCACTAGCCTTGTATCCTTGATCATAGATAGTTGTAATGAGCTCACTTCGATGCCAAAGAGGCTGGGTAGCCTTTGCAAGCTCCAGCGGTTGGAGGTAACTGGGTGTGGTCGGCTGCGTGGCCTTCCTGTGTCGTTGCCGCTCTCCCTTGAGGTCCTGCTTTGGAAGCAGAACAGTCAGATTGGTTTCCTGCCTGAGGTTTCCTTGCCATCTCGTCTGAGGCACTTGGAGCTGGATTTGGTGGACAGAATTGAGGAGATCCCACTCGCCTTGGGTTCAAATCCTGAACTCCATGTGTTGAGTATTCGGCGTGATGGAATGCTTCGGCGTGGTACAAGGATCAAGGCCTTCCCACAAATCATCAAGGTGCCATTCCAGCAGCTGCGGCAACTGCACCTCTTTTGCATCGAGGAGTTCCAGAATCTGCCCGAAACAGTTTCACAGCTGCAACAACTGACCTCACTAAGGGTTCAGGCGCCCAAGCTGACCTCTATCCCCGATGGCATCGGGGCATTATCCAGGTTGCGTGAGCTGGATTTGTCAGAATGTACAGCCCTGCAGCAGCTACCACCTTCCTTGACCCGGCTTCATTGCCTCGGCATGCTTAGACTTGACAAAACTTCCATCAGCTTCCTTCCTTCCAGGATTTCTCAGCTGACCAGGCTGCGGACACTCAGCCTTTCTCACTGTGAGCTATTGGAGGCCTTGCCAGAGGATTTGACCGAGCTGAAGCTGCTGCAAGAGTTGAATGTTGAAGGGTGCAAGCAAGCGTTGCGCTGTGGCATTCGGAACATGTATGGGCTGGAGTTCATATCTTAGCAATTTAGTGTGGCAGCAATTTAGTGTGGTAGTTGAGCATTGCACTACATTGGTTCATGTAGCCCTGCCTTTTGTTGTGTAATTCTGTTGTGTAAGCTGTTTTACCGTATGAATGTTTTGATATACCAGAATGGCCATGTCACATGGCACATGATCCCATGGTGGTGCAATTCGGTTGTTACCAGCCTTTTGACTGACGCACCATGGTGAGCCAGCATGATACACGTGCAAATGCACGCATGCATGGGTAATGTATAGATGGTCAGATATGGGTGGCGATGTAAGGATGGTTTGAATGGACTCTCATGGTTGCATCCCTATGGGCTAATGGTTATGCATGCATTGTCATGGGCTGATGGTGATCATGCATGCATTGTCATGGGCTGATGGTGATCATGCATGCATTGCCATGGGCTGATTATGGTCACGCATGCAGTGCCATGGGCTGATGATAATGAATGGATGGCCATGTAAGCACTGCCCTGTGGTAGCCATCATGTATGGATTGCGATGTGCTGATGTGCAGCATCGTCCACGCATGCATAACAATATTCATGCATGGATGATGCTACATAGTTAATCAGGCTGGGCTTGTTGTCGCTGGAATGGGAATGGGTGTTGATGGGGGTAGGGCTGAAACATAAATAAAAGATATCAGGTAAAGGGTGATAAAATTGGTTCATAGTACTACTTCGTCTAGTAAGATTTGTTTTTGTTGTGCTGGTGTTATTATTTTGCAGGAGTGCTATCACCTCCTGCTGTCTGGTATGCTCTTCCATGCCATATCATGTACCCCGTCACCCACCTGCCCAAGGCTGCTGTGCAAATGAGTGCTCAGTGCAGCTCAGTATGTAAGCAAGGTCTCTGAGTTCCTGCACCTCCTGCTTCCTGCCTGCTCTTCTCTGCCATATCGTGTTTCAATTCACCCACCTGTCCAAGGCTGCTGTGCAGGCGAGTGCTCAGTGCAGCTCAGTATGTAATCGATTAATTCAAAAAGCAGCGAGCTCTCTATTATTACTCTCAATAGTGCTGGTAATTCATGCTATTTTGCAGCTGCAATTTCATACTCATCATGCTCATCATATTCATTTTCATAAGCTGAATCATTATTTTCCAACTCATCTTGTCAATGTCCCCATATTCCCTCTCCCAGGTCCGCTCATTGCGTCCCTTCACACCAAGACATAACATGAAAGTACGACTGTTCCATCCCACCTCACTCCCATCTTGGGAATCAATTAATGAGATGGGCATGCAAGTTCTCACCTCCCTCATGGGCCTCCTGGCTACACTGGCTTCTGCACTGGTTTCTGCTCCACTCTCTACTCCTCTCTGGTGCAACAAAGCAATATGGGAAATCTTTGTGGTGCTGCATATTGGAGGCTGATAGGAATTTTAGATTGCAACACAGCAGTTTTTACTGGGTATATGGATGAATAACAGCAGCAGCCGAACAGGAAGTTGGGTAAAGTCTGCAACCAATGAAGGTGAGTTGCTGGAGTGTACAGTGAGACACTCTCATTTGTACATTTTATTTCGTCGCCTCACATATAGGTGAGTGGCGTGGGCTGTGGGGGTGGGTGGGGTGAATGGGGTGAGTGGGGTGAATGGGGTGAGTGGGGTGAGTGGGGTGAGTGGGGTGAATGGGGTGAGTGGGGTGAGTGGGGTGAATGGGGTGAGTGGGGCGAGTGGGGTGAATGGGGTGAGTGGGGTGAGTGGGGTGAATGGGGTGAGTGGGGTGAGTGGGGTGAATGGGGTGAGTGGGGTGAGTGGGGTGAATGGGGTGAGTGGGCTGCGTGGGAGAGTGGTGTGAGTGGCTGCACCTTACAGGAAAAAATGTTAAATTGTGTTGATCAATATTCCGAAATTGAACACTTAGCACTACTAATATTGCTATTACTGTTATTATTGTTATTTTTTGTTCGTTCGAAAGTGCTCCCACCTCCTCCTGGCTGGTATGCTCTGCCATGTTGTCACCCCTCACCTACCAGTCTAAGGCTGCTGTGGAGGTGAGTGCTCAGCACAGCTCAGTAGGTTAGCAGGGTTTTAAGTTCCTGCACCTCCTGCTTCCTGCCTGCTCAGCTCTGCCCTGTGCCCTGCTGTGTTGTGTCCCCCCTCACCCACCTGTCCAAGGCCGCTGTGCGGGTGAGTGCTTACTGCAGCTCAGTAGGTAAGTAATGCGTGAGATGGGGATGCATGTTATGGGGATGCGTGAGATGGGGATGCATGATTTGGAAACGCAACAGTAATCTGCACTGCCTGTCGTGATTCCCGCCTTGCCCTTGCCCTTGCCCTTGCCCTTGCCCTTGCCTTTGTCTTCGCCCTTGCCTGCGTGCCAAACTCTGGACTGGTGGGCAATTTTGGAATCACTGCTACTCCTGACAGGGACCTAAGCAGGAGAAGGGAAGGGGGTAAGGAGATCGAGTTAGGATATTGAGCAAGGTTTTGAGTTCCTTCACCTCCTGCTTCCTGCCTTCTTCCTGCCTGCTTCCTGCCTGTTCATGTTTGCTCAGCTCTGCCCTGTGCCCTGCTGTGTCATGTCCCCTCTCACCCACCTGTCCAAGGCCGATGTGCAGGTGAGTGGTCAGCACCGCTCAGTAGGTAATATGGGCATCTATGAGATGGGATGCATGAGATGGGATGCATGAGATGGGATGCATGAGATGGGATGCATGAGATGGGATGCATGAGATGGGATGCATGAGATGGGATGCATGAGATGGGATGCATGAGATGGGATGCATGAGATGGGATGCATGAGATGGGATGCATGAGATGGGATGCATGAGATGAGATGCATGAGATGGGATGCATGAGATGGGAACTAAAGATGGGCATGCAACGGTGTTCTCACCTCTCATATGTTTCCTGGCTGCACTGGTTTCTGCACTGCCATGTCGTGTCTTCCCCTGCCCACCTGCCAGACCAGCATTGGGATCTGAGCAGCATTGGCCCTGCCTGTGCAGAAGACAGCTGTTCAGATGCTTGCTCGCTGCTTCCCCTCCCTTACTCTCTCTGGTAACCATGCATGAATATTCTACTTTTTCCATGAACCTCTCTTATTCTCTTCGCTCCTTGCGTCTTATCACCCTAAACCCCAAGATACAACATGAGCCCTCTGCTGCATTCCCTCTGTGCCCTCACCCTTTTCCCCAATCTATATGATCCCCCAACCTCTTTTTCATGCATTTCTCTCCCTCCCAGGTCTGCCCCTTGCCTCTACTCACCCCAACAGACTACATGAGCGTACAACTGCTTCATCTCGCCCCACACCCACCTCCCTCTCCCTTCCACCACCAATCCAACCATGGAGAACCCAGCTGCTCTTTCATTATTTCAAGCACCAATTCAATCCATTCAGCCTGTCAATAGGTACATGCACGACCAGCCCACCAGGATGCCCGCACTTCTGGAAGTGGACGGGCGCACAGTGCTCGCAGCAGGCAGGGGCACAGTAGCATGCACAGCTGGCACAGCTGGCAGCAGCCAGCAACACATGTCAACCCCCCCGGGAAATCAGCCCCCCAAGTGTAACTTCCCAAGCTCAGCTCCCCAAGCCCACTCCCCACAGGGTCAACGTCCCCCGGTGCTCTGTGTTCTCTTTTTGAGGTGGATACAAATTTCTTCCAGCAGGCACCGACCGAGGTGCGTATGGTGGACATCAGGCTGATGGAGGGTCTTCAAAAGTGGCTGCTGCATCTTCTCTTTTAAGGTGTTGTTAACTGATGCTATCAAAATGTTCAACTTGATGAATGTTAGTTGTAGTGCGTATGTTAGTGTTAGTGCACACGGTATGAGAAGTGAATCAAGTCATGTAGAGTACATAGTATGCATTTTACTGACGGATGATAATACAGTCTAATATCTCAAAGGGTATGGGTGAACAGTTACACTGTAAATCTTCAGGTCAATTTAATCCATGGAGATGTGCTAGGCTGCACCATTTTGCATTATCACACCTCATGAAATAGAAATAAATACTGTGTTTTCATGAAGATAAGGCTTCAGAGTTTTCGTAGAAAACCTATGTTTCACGACGCGTGCTCAGTAGCGAGTTTATCTGACAGCTCTGAATTTTTGACAGCATGTGTCTTTCTGACGCTTGCGAGTCTTTTGTGGCAGATTGGGAATAAATCTAGCCCGTTCGATGAGCAGCAGATCGGAAGTGCAAGACTCGCACCAACGCGCAGATTGCGCGTTTCTGACGCAGTGCTTCGAAATTCGTTTCAACCTTGTCAGGGAACATGTCAGCCATGGCTGAACTTGGAAGGGAACACGTCAGGAATCCCCCCCCTTGAGATTGTCAGCTCCTCCTGGAACACAAACACTTCGTGTGTTTCCTCACTCACCTTACCTCCAAACCGCAGGCTAGCATGCTGAGCCGTGATCAAGTCTCTCTAGTAGAGAAGAAATGATGACCTGAGAGAGATTCTTACTCCTAATCTATGAGCGGCTTTCTTACTCCTATTGTATGACCGACCTTCTTACATTCCTGTTAATTTTCGGCTTGGATTACCAGATATCGCTTCAAATATTTTAGTACTTGCGGTCAATCCTTGGGAGCTTAAATGGAGCGTCTCTCACACATTAATCGACTTTCAGATGATCTTCTTACGAGGATTTTATGGTTCCAGGATGCGATGCCTTTCCAGACTGATATTAATTCCTCAAGTGGCTCGCTTCCTAAATGGCATTTTAGGGCGAATACATTCACTCCTCCAGCCTTCGCAAATGCAGCACACAATCTGCTCATCGCGTCCGTATGCAGTCGCTGGCGTCAACTCGTTAAGCGTCAAGTCACCAGTCTCTCAGTCCAAGAAAACCGTTTCGTATCTCGTCAAGACTTAGCGAACGCAGTGGCTTTCTTCGACAACCTCACGAATCCTCACCTTGGCGACGGGAGTGTCGAGATTGTTGACAACGAATTCCTCGCTTGCCTTGCTAACTCACGACCTAAACTGAAAGCTCTTCACGTGGGTCGCAGGATCACACCGACGGAGTGTGGAGGAAGCAAGAATGACCACCCAGTTACGGAGGCTGGTTTGGAGAATTTCTTCCTGAAGTGCAATCAACTGGAGGAGATTTCCCTTCACTGCCTTCATAAGAACGCCGGGTTGCCGGATTCTTTCTTTCAGCTACAGCATCTGCACACGGTTTTCCTAACAGACGTATCAGCCGCCACACTTCCCAAATTTGCAAGACTTTCGTCTCTCACTTCTCTCCATATTGCTGTCCCGAGATTGACACATGAACAGCTGTCAGCCCTCGCTCGCATTTCAAGACTCTCTCAACTTTCGATTTCCAGTGAAATCCGGCTGTCCAAGAATGATTCGCCAGCTGCAACTTTCACAGCCGCTCAACTGCCTTATCTGAAGAATCTCGAGTTCCAGCTGGCTAGTCCTAGTTTCACTTCATTGTTCCCTACAGGAAGGCCATGCATCCGTCTAGAACAGCTGGTGATCACGAAATCCGCGTACCTCCAACGCCTTCCTGATGACATTGGAGAGCTATTGCCGTGCCTGCGTGAGCTGACTATTCGAGATTGCCACCAGCTCGACCAACTCCCAGACAGTATCACTTCCCTACGGGCAATGGAGTGCTTGACCATTACCGAGTGTAACCGGCTTCATAGCGTGCCGGATGACTTTGGACAGTTTCCTGTTCTCAAGTCACTGATGCTGCAGAGCATTCCGCTCTCGGAGATACCTGACTCCCTCTGCCAAGCTACATCTTTGGAGCGGCTCTTTCTACATCACTGCACCCTTAGGCTCCGCCTTATGCCAGAAGAGTTCAGCAGTCTCACATCTCTCAAGACATTGAGCCTTCGGGGGTTGGATCTTCCAGAGAGGATGGAATGGCTCAGCAGCCTAGAGACTCTTCACGTGCGTAGATGCATACTGGAGCAGCTCCCCGCTTCGTTCACGCAGCTGATTTCTCTGACAAGTCTTGAGCTCGGCCACTGTGAGATTGAAGAGCTGCCGGATGGTCTGGAAAATCTGAGGAACATGCAGCATCTAAACATTCATGGGTGTCCTGCACTCAGGAGGATTCCAGACTCTGTTTCAACGCTCTCTAGCCTTGTAACCTTGACCATTGAGTTTTGTCCAGGGGTATCTTTGCTGCCAAGAAGGCTAAGCAGCCTTGGAAAGCTTAAGCGGCTGAGGGTCGTGTTGTGTGAACGGCTCAGTCAGTTTCCTACGTCGCTGCCACTTTCCCTGGAGGTTCTGTCTTGGAAGAACAACGGTCAGGTCGATTCATTTCCTCAAATCTCCCAACCAATTTGTCTGAGGAACTTGGAGCTGGGATTGGCAGATGGCGTGGAGAGGCTTTCGGTTCCCTGGAGCTCACTTGGCCATCTCCACGTCTTGAGTATCTTGAATGGTACAAGGATTCAGACCCTTCCAGAAAACTTCGGCTCCGCATTGCAGCAGCTGCGGGATTTGCGATTATGTAACTTTGAGGAACTTCGGGAGTTGCCAGAAACGGTTTCACAGCTCCAACACCTGACATTGTTGGAGGTCCTTGCACCTAAGCTTACCTCAATCCCTGATGGCATCGGTGCTTTATCCAGGCTGCGTGAGCTGGATCTGTCAGATTGTAATGCCCTACAGAAGTTACCATCTTCGCTCACACAGCTCCGCTGCCTCTGCGTGCTTAGACTTAACAATACTTCCATCATCTCACTTCCCCCCAGGTTTGCACTGCTGACCAGGCTGAGGACACTGAATCTGTTTGGCTGTGACCGCTTGAAGGCCTTGCCAGAGGATTTGACGGAGCTGAAGGTGCTGCAGGAGTTGAATGTCAGATGGTGCAAGCAAGCGCTTGATGGCATGTCCCGTGCACTGCGCTGTGGACTCCGGGACATGCATGGGCTAACCTTTGTTAGATCCTGACCTAGCAGCAACATAGTGCTTAGTATATAAGTTTAATTGCTTCAGATAGCTATGCTTCATGTTAGAATGTTGTGAATCCAAAAGACGTGAATACGGTAATTGAGATGTAGGAATCTGAATGCAAATACTGCTAGAGCTGCCTGTTGGAAGATATGCCGGAAAATCTGATGCTTAAAACCAGGGTGCACATTCAACGCGGTTCGGCTTGAGATGTTGGGAAGGGGGTTTGGAGAAAAACAGTGATTGGCTCACGAGGGGCGACAAAAAAATGATTCCGCTAGAGCTTCGGGCATTTCGTAGGTGGCGGGAGGGGGTGAAATGGCGGGAGTGGGTGAAACCGAATGGCGGGAGGGATGAAACAGATTGGCGGGAGGGGGGGGAAACGAAATTGCGGGGGAGGGGGGAAACAAAATTGCGGGGGAGGGGAGAAACGAATTTCGACGGGGAGGGGGAAATGAAATTGCGGGGGCGTGGGGAAACGAAATTGCGGGGGAGGGGGGAAACGAATTTCGACTTGAAGGGGTTGAAAGCACACCTCGTAACCCACTCAGTCAAGGGATAACCTTTGATGCACATTCAGCTGAATGTGCACCCCGGTTTTAACCACATCGTACGGTGTGTTACAGCATTTATTTGTTAATTCCCTGGACATGAAGATTAAGTGTAAAGTAACCACCATAACAAATGACATGCGGCCTTGAAATCCAATCGTTGTGAACAGGAGGGATGCCTTGGTACTGTAGCATAAACCATGGGCTTGAGCTTGATGGAAGGAAGGCGCAGATGGTGCGAAATGATTGTGGATGGCACGATTGCGTGACAATAGTGAAAATGGCGAAACATACACCGTTCGTGACAGCGGTCATGTGAGACTGCTCATGCGCTGATGGACATGCATGCACGCATCGCCACGTGGCGCAGATGGTCATGAGCACATCGCCAGGTGGCGCTGACGATCATGCACACATCGCCACGTGCTGATGATAATGAATGGATGGCCATGTAAGCAATGCCAGATGGTAATCATCATGTCTGCATCGCCATCTGTTGATGGTCATGTATGCATCACCATGTGCTGATGATCATGCATGGACGATGCTGCGAGGCCCATCAGGCCTGGACGGCTGCTGGTGGAATGGCAGTGAGTGTTGTGCGTGGGAATGGGAAGCAGGGGGTGGTGAGAGCGGGGTGAGTGAGTGAAAGGGGATGGGAGAGGGGAAGGGAGAGTGGGCAGAGGGTGATTAGAGTGAGTAATTTATTTTTTGTCATCCTTCCCTCTGGGACGGTTGGTTGCGATTATGCGACAGCATGAAACAGATATCATTGATTGCAGATAGATGTGTGGAACCAGCACAACTTGTTTCATTTTATATTTTTGGGGGTAAAGGGAAAGCACACCTGACTGCTTGGCGTGCCATAAGGGATGCGCCCCATCCCCCCTTCTCTGCTGCTCGATCCCCGTCCATGCCCGTAGCCATACGAAGTACCACCACCAGCAGCAGCAGCAGCAGAGGCGAGTGCAGGGCGGTAGGGCAACGAGGGGGCGGGGGAGGGGTAGCCAGGAGAAGGTGGGAGGAGGCCGGAGGATGGGGGGAGGCCTGTGGCATCGAGAGCAGAGGAGGCGGGGCGAGAGGGGGCGTCTGGGTCCAAGGGAAGCTCGTCCAGTGTCTGATGGGGGGAAGGGGAGCAGGAAGGGGAAGGGTGTGGAGAGGGAGAGAGGGAGAAAAGGGGGTTAGGCAGACGAAGGTGGGAGGAGGCCGGAGGAGGGGGGAGACCCGTGGCATCGAGAGCAGAGGAGGCAGGGCGAGAGGGGGCGTCTGGGTCTAATGGGAGCTCGTCTAGCGTCTGTTGAGGGGGAGGGGGTTGCAGGTGAGGCATGAAAAGAGAGAGAGAGGATATGGTAAGGAGAGAGGCGAGACCACGCACCATGCGGTGACTTTTGAGTCGACTCAAAAGTCACCTAGTCGCATGAAAATAGAGAGAGGATATGGTCAGGAGAGAGGCGAGACCAAGCACCACGCAGCCTGCTGCATTGATGCTATGTCTTCCAGCTCCTGCATTCACACCCTGTTTCACATAGACGTTTGCACAAACATTCACCCATGCGGCCAACACCTACGAATCAACTCCTTACAGCAAAACACGTACCCATGCAGCTTGCTGCAGCACTGCATAGATGTCTTTGCATCGCTGCCGCTTTCGCGAGTAAACACTTGCACCAATGTACCAGTGAGCACGTGGACTGGACACACCTACGAATCACTCCCTTACACCAATACGTACCCATGCGGCCTGCTGCAGCACTGCATAGATGTCTTTGCACCGCTGCCTCTTCGATGCAATGTCCTCCCTCTCCTGCAGCATCTCCTCGAATAGTGCCTCCCTGCAATTCACAGAGTCGGAATGCAATAGGGTTTGATATAGGCGCCTCAAAAGTCGTTTCATAGAGCCGGAATACAAAAGGGTTTGACATAGCATCGCGTGCAGCTCCCTTGCACCGAATTCGATCTGTTCAATCACTTGTGCAATAAAATTCCACTCTTGCACCACATTGACCAATCAGCTTACCTGTACAGTTGTTGGATGAACACGCTGTGTAGCTCCCTCTTCACATGGTTAACCTGGAATATGGGGGGTAAAAACAGAAGATTCACACATGGCGATAAGGCAAGAAAGGGTCGAGTGAGCGAGAGAGAGGAGGAGGCGAGTCACCCCTATCCAGCAGGGAACCAGCAGCAACCCCACCACACATCACCACTCACCAGGAAGTGCATAATCGCCTTGGGCACGGCATCCTGAATGTTCTTCCTCACAATGTCGTAGTATGACTTTAGGGGCAGTCGACTCACCCCTATCCCAAACCAGTAGCACCTCTCCCCCACCGCACATCACCACTCACCAGGAAGTGCATAATCGCCTTGGGCACGGCATCCTGAATGTTCTTCCTCACAATGTCGTAGTATGACTTCAGGAGCAGCAGCAGCCAAGACACCCAGTCCTCACGCCCTCACAATGACAAGCATGCAAGGACCACTCACCCACCCACCCACCCACCGCCAAACACACTCACCAGGAAGTGCATGATGGCCTTGGGCACGGCATCTTGAATGTTCTTCCTCACAATGTCGTAGTATGACTTTAGAAGCAGGCGGGTTACCCCGATCTCCACGCCCTCCTCTGCTGACCGCTGTTCGCTCGCTCGCAGAATAGAGGGCGGCTGGAGGAACACCATAGGGAGAGAAGGGGGAAGAGGCAGAAGAGGGGAGGTAGGGGACGGAAAGGAGAGAGGGAAGAAAAGATGAAGGAAACACACACAAATCACTCAAATCTCCATGCCCTAATGCACGCACGCTACCCGTTTTAACAATTTAGGAAGAACAACAAACGGCATGAGGGAGGAGAGAGAAACTGATGGAAAGAACAAGAGGGTAGGGTGGAGACAGGTAAGACAAAGAGAAACGAGGGTGGGCCAAGGGAGGGACTTGCGAGGGGATAAAGACCTAAGAGGGGTAGTAGAGGTGAGGGGGGTACAAAGGACAAAAGACTTGAAACTCTGAAGAGATAGAAAGAAGAGGAGAAATAACCAAAATGGCACAACACACAGGACCAAACACGAGGGAACGGCCACCCGCGACATGCCAGCGACACATAGAGATCTTTCTGTTCCCATCCTCGCCCACCCCCCCGGCCAGAGGCACCGGGGTAGGAACCAATAGGGGGCAGGGAGACAGCTAGCTGTGACTGCTGCTGCAGCCACTCTCACTCGAGGCAAGAGAAAACAAGAGAGACAACAACACAGAAAACCAGCATGAGCGGGAGGCCACAACATGCCAAGCAGTAAGTTCTCCTTTCCCCTTTGCCCACACCCCAGAGGCACCGGGATAGGACCCTACAGGGGGCAGGGAGACGGCTAGCTGCGACTGCTGCTGCAGCCACTCCCACTCGTCCATGGTTGCTGCTCGTGGCGACCGAGGGAGCAAATTGGAAGACACTGACGCTGACACTGCATAGGGTAACCCCAAGCGGCTGCTGTAGCTGTAGCTGTAACTGTAATCTTCCTGCTGCCAGATGCTGATGCGTCTGCCCCCACTGCTCTGCCTCTGCCTCTCTCTCTGCCACGCCATCCTATCTCTTTGTCTACTCCCTGCAACATCCCCATCTGCTAGCCAAGGATTGGCTTGTGCCTCTTCTTGCTGCTGGTGCTGCAGCTGCTGCTGGTGTTGGTGTTGAGGGTGGCCTTCAGTTCTATGACCCGGCATACAGTCTATACAATGTGCCCGGGGCATACAATCATTCAGCCTCCCAGAAACAGTCGGTGTTTCCTCCAGCCTAGCGCCCTCAACAGACCTCCCCATTGGCTGTGCTGCCTCGCAGCCTCTCTCATCACCACCACCCTCCAGCCTCCCTCTTGTCTCTGCTGCCATACTATCATCGATTGCCATGTTCGCTTCAGCCCCTCCCCCAACCGCATTACCATCTGCTTCCCTCCTCACATCACCAATATCATCAGCTTCCGCAAAAGGGTCACTGCGTGCCACATCCCCACCCCTCTCCGTTCCTCTGTTCAAAACCGTTTCTTGCTGCGGCTGTTGCTCCTGCTCCTGCTGCATTGCCTGCGCTGCTGGTTGCAGCACTTGGAAAACAACATCGCGGGCAGACGCGTCTGCTGGCTCGTCTCCTCCTCTCCCCTCCAGCTGCTCACGTTGCTGCTGCTTCTCCTGTCCCTTCTCCTGCTCCTTCTCCTGCTGATCCTGCTGCTGCTCCTGCTGCTGCTCCTGCTGCTGATAATCCCCTCGCAACTGAGTATGCTGCTGCTGCTCCTGCTCCCCACCCGCCCTCCCTTCACTCCTACCCTCTCCTGACGGCAAAGCCTGCTGCACACCTCCACGCAGCACAGCACCATCTGCACCCCTCTTAACCCCTCCAGACGCATCTCTATTCCCAACTCGCATGCCCTCAGGCATGTCGTTCTGAGGCAGAGACATGGCATGTACCATGCCTCTCACATCCGGGTCTAAAGGGGTGTGTAAATGCGCCTCTCCCCCTGCTGCCATGGAATGCAGAACGAGTCTTGCCCCCATCAACGCCATGCCCACCCACCCCTGCCGCTGCCGCCGCCACCACCGCCGTTGCTGCCGCTGCTGCTGCTCTTGCACCTGCTGCTGCTGTATCACCACCCGCAACGGCTGCTGCTGCTGCTGCTGCTGCTGCTGCTGCTGCTGCTGCTCTATTAGCTCTATTTGCCCCACCTGCTGCTGCTGCTGCCCCTGTTGCAACACAGTTCCTCTCACAGAAACAACAGGCCCAGCGACAACCATCTGTGCTGACCCAGCAGGGACCATAGCAGCAGTGGCAAGGCTACGGGTTGTTGACGCTGCTGCAGCAGCCTTGCTTCTTCTTCCCAGAATGCCTCTGCTGCTGCGGGCCCCACTCCTGCCCCTCCTCCCCTCCCGCACACCACCGCTCTGCCCACAAACAGGCACAGAGCTACCTGTAAGGCTGAGAACTAGCTCCGCTACCCTTGAAAACAAGACAGAAGAAAACCTAAATGATATGAAAGAGAGAACGAAACAGGACCTCCTGAAACCCAGCGAGTAATACCGCTCCGTACCACCCAGGTCCTACTTCAACCTTCCCCAACCCACTTCCACCGCTCACAACCTGAGGGTGCCTCACAGTCCAACCAACCAGGAAAGAGGTACAGAAACAGAAAGCGTATACAAAGAGGGGCAGGGGTAAAAATGATAGAAGACATATGTTTACCTCTCTGAGAAGGATAGTGGATGCAGGCTCGTTGGGCGCAGAACCACCAGGGGCAGACATGGGTTCAGGCGAAGCGAGTGGGAAGGGCGTGAGCGCTGTGGCAGACGAGACGTTTCCTCCTCGGTTCCTCTCCTGCCCGCCGAAGATGGACGAGATACCCCACGAGGACCCTGAGATGCGAGGGGAGGGAGGGGAGGATGAAGCACGAGAGTGAGCTTGTTGGCCCCAGACAGTGCTGTGACGCCGAAGATGGACGAAATGCCCCACGAGGACCCTGTGATGCGAGGGGAGGGAGGGATGAAAGATGAAGAGAATCAAGGGGAAGCGAGGCAGGGGGGAAGGGAGGGCTGTGGCAGACGAGACGGATCCTCCTCGGTTCCTCTCCTGCCCGCCGAAGATGGACGAGATGCCCCACGAGGACCCTGTGAGCAGGTGGCAGGGAGAGGGCGAGAGAGGAAGATGATGAGAGGAGGCCCGTTGATTGCCGATTCACTGCTGCCAGACGCAAAGGGGGGAGGGGTGAGGTCTGTGGCAGCGGGGTGGGGTCCTCTGTTGCTCTCCTGCCCTCCGAAGATGGACGAAATGCCCCACGAGGACCCTGTGAGCAGGTGGGAGGAAGGAGAGGGAGGGAGGAGCAAGTAAGGTGGTGAGAGCAGCAAAGGGGGAAGAGAATTGAGGGGGAAAGGAGCAAGGGCTGGGGCATTCCTGAGCAACACTCTCAAAAACTATAATAACCATAACAATTACAAGAACAATAACACTAGTGCCAGAGATCCTTACCTTGCTTGTCTGCAACTGTGCCATTTGCAGTGGCTGCCTGCTTGCCCCCCTGTTGCTGCTGCTGCTCTTGCCCTCCCTGACCCTGCCCCGCTCCCTCCTTCCTCATCAGCATCACCCTCTGCTTCGCTGCTGCTGCCACCGACGCCACTGCAGCAGTTGACGGGGACCCCCCTCCTGCTGCCGCTGCTGTGAGTGCACCACCAGCAGCGCCAACCCCTGCTGCTCCTTGCCCTCCTCCCTCACTGCCCTTCCCTTCCTGCAGGTGTGAGTGGTGTAGTGGCAGGGGGAAGGACGCAGCACACAATGAAACAGGACAATTTCTTTTTCAGTGTGAATCGATACGAAGCTACCCTCCTGCTCCCGCTGCTGTCAGTGCAGCACCCGCCTCTGCTGCTCGTGCCCTCACTGTTCTTCCCTGCAGGTAGGGGAAGGGGCGTGGGAGGAAACGGCACACAACAAAACAGGACGATTCTAACCGTACGAATTTAAACGAAGCACCACAGCTGCATGTTCAAAACAAGGCGAGCAATCTGAACTTTCAACCTATTGCTGCCAGTGCTAAACCAAGGAACTACCTCCATGATCCATCGACCATACTTTCCAAATGCTCCAACATTTCAAGGGTATTTGTGTACTCACCCTCAATTGCTGCAGGATAATCTCAACGGCTCTGCTGCCCCCAATGAAGCTTGGATGCGACGTATTGATGTAATCCATCTGCTTACATAAGACGGAAGGAAGCAGGGGGGATATAAGGAAGGGAAGGAAGGGGGGAAGAACAGGTGGAAAGGTGGTGGAAGATTATCCCTACTGCTTGCCATGAAGCTAGGGTGGGATGTATTGATATCCATCTGGTCATACAAGACGGAAGGAGGCAGGGGGAACATAGCGGTGAAGAACAGGTGGAAAGATTGTGAAGATAAGCCCTAGCAATGAAGCTTGGATGCGATGTATTGATGTATTTTTCTGCCTCCGTTTTCCTGTACGAAGAACGTCGTCCGTAAAATCCTGCTCGACCGACAGGGGGACCGCACTGCTGCCATCCGTGTGTGCGCTGCCAAGGCTCTCAAGAGCGTAGGTCCGTTTGGCGGAGTCGACATGGAGACGACCATGAAGCAGTTTCGAAAAATACTGACGAGGGCTCATGTCTCTCGTCAGTATTTTTCAAAACAGCTTCATGGTCGTCTCCACGTCGACTCCGCCGAACGGACCTACCCTCTTGTGAGCCTTGGCAGCGCATTTTTGAGTCCATTCAAAACATATTTCCATGTCAATGAGGTGTCGAATCATGGTCTTTGCAGGAGTAAGCCCCTCCCTGAGAAGTTGAACGTTCATACCCACCCACCCCATACCCCCCCTTGCCCAAATCCCCATACCTCCATGTCAATGAGGTGCCGAATCATGGTCTCAGCAGGAGTGAGCCCCTCCCTGAGAAAGCTCCCCACCGTCTCCTCCACCTTGCGCCTCAATACAGGGAAGCGGGCCAGCTGGTACGACTCACAGCGATGAGCGATCTGTGAGTGAGGCGCAGAGCAGGAGAGGGAGGGAGGGAGAAGAATGGAAACTGGCTTGAGCTCCCCATTACGTGTCTCTTCCACCTTGCGCCGCAGCACAGGAAACCGGGCCAGCTGGTATGACTCACAGCGATGAGCGATCTGTGAGGCATGAAACATGGTGGGTGGGAAGACGTGATAGGGGGGTGCTTCGCCTGCAGGGTTGAGCCAGGGAAGCAGGCCAGCTGGTATGACTCACAGCGGTGGGCAATCTGCATAGCACACGGCAGGGTGGGGCAGGGCAAGTGGACGCATCGAAAGCGAATCTCACCACACGCGAATGAGAAGGAGCCTCATCTTGACATGCTCATTCTAGACTTAAAGGGGGTGCACTAGGGCGACAAGGCCAGCACATGCGATGTCTGTGTCTTTGTCACGGGGTGGCTCCTAACTCAGTGTCCATCTCGTTGTAGCGCTCACCTTGTCTATGACGTCGTAGACGAAGCGCGCGCATTGAAGTGAGGGGTCCAGCAGACACACGCGCGCATGAGGTGAGCGAACGCACCTGAACGTATACACCTTGCTGCTCTGAAGGAGGGGGCGGAGGTGCCTCACCTTGACTAGCTCGTCGTAGACGAAGCGCGCGCATTGAAGTGAGGGGGCCAGCAGATGTGATATCTGTGACTTGTTGACAAGGTGCACTGGAGACATCATAAGCCATCTATCTGCTTATAGGACAAAGCCCACCTTGACTAGCTCGTCGTAGACGAAGCGCGCGCATTGAAGCGAGGGGTCAAGCAGACGCGATATCTGCCGCCTTACCAGCACCTCAAAGGGCACCTGTGCAAGGGGGCACAAGGGACAGTTGACGGGAGAAAGGAAGGGAGGAAGAACGGATCGCGCACACTGAAGCGAGGGGTCCAGCAGACGCGATATCTGCCACCTCACCAGCACCTCAAAGGGCACCTGTGCAAGGGGGCACAAGGGACAGTTGACGGGAGAAAGGAAGGGAGGAAGAACGGATCGCGCACACTGAAGCGAGGGGTCCAGCAGACGCGATATCTGCCACCTCACCAGCACCTCAAAGGGCACCTGCCGAGCCGAGGGGATGGGCGGGGAAGCAGTTACAGCGGATAAATAACCAAGGCATTACTTACTCACACCTGACACGCAAGAAGTGAGTGAAAGCATACAACAAATAGGTAAGGCTAAACTTACGTCCGGTACGAAAAGCGCATTCTTCGTTCCCGTGGCGTTCTGAATGGCTGTGCGAATGTCCTCGTCTGAAAGGTCCTCACAGGGGTCCACCTCCTGAGAGGCACGATGGGAGGGGAGGGAGTGAAGGGACGGAGTGAAGGGAGGGAACTTCACATCCATGCACTGAACTCGCATGCACGCACACATGGAATATGGAAGACCCGATGTGATCATGTGACTCACATTGATGCCCTTGACAAAGATGTCTAGGACATCAAACGGGACTCAACTCAATGCGCCGAACTTACCTCACATCAATAAACCAAACTCACGTCGATGCATTTGACAAAGATGCTTTGGAAGATGTAGTGGATTCGAGCTCCTCCCGCCAGCTCTGCTGTGGACATGCCCTGGTTCTTGCCATCCACTATCGTCACGAAGGCTGCTCAGGGTAAGATACGCAGCAGGAAAAGAAAGAGATGCACATGAGTAACATGTAGTGGATTCGAGCTCCTCCCCGGTCCCGCCAGCTCTGCTGTGGACATGCCCTGGTTCTTGCCGTCCACTATCGTCACAAAGGCTGCTCAGGGTCAAGAAAGAAAGCAGGATATGCTTGTGAGAATAAGCATTGAGAATTCCCAAAATTCCTCCCGCCAGCTCGGCTGTGGACATGCCCTGGTTCTTGCCGTCCACTATCGTCACAAAGGCTGCTCACAGGATAAAAAATACAATGCAGGTAAATAGAGTGTGCACTAGGAAATGAAAACACGCTTACAGCACACCATCAAAAGTCAGTCAAACTAATCGCACACACACCCAACTCACGTTGAGAGCACTTGGGTTGGGTTGAGATGTTAAGCTAGAAAACATCTCCTGTAGATTCATTAATACTCACGCAGACTTACAGTGCACGCACTGAAAGCCCGGAAACTCTTATTGCAACATACAAATTTAAATGTAGCAGCGGGGGTTGGAAGAGCAACTCACATTGAGAGTACTTGGTGAGAATGTTCAGCAAAAGAACTCCCATGGTGGCCTGAGGGGAAGGGAGCACATACAGGCAGCAGGGAGGAGAATCACCCAAACGTGGCCCACAAAAACACCTTAGAGGAGCACAAAGTCCGGGGAAGGGGATCACCACAAACACAGAGTGCATGGGACGTTGACAGACAGTGGTGATGATGCCTCCTTCACGAAAACGTATCTTTTTTTCTTTTCCCTTGCTCTCCTTGACGTTTTTCCCTCACCTCCCTCCCATGTCCGCACCTCCTGATAGAAGTAGTGTTTTGAGACGTCTCAAAACACTAGTTTCATCACCTGATGCCTCCTTGACAGAAACGTGCTCTCCTTCACGTATCTCCCTCACCTCCCATTTCAGGACCTTCTGTCCACCTCACAGTCCCTGCCCCCTCATTTCACGCATCATCCCAACTCCCATCTCAACACCTCCTCTCCAGCTCACCATCCCTGTTTTCATCCATCAGCCGTCTCCCTATCCCCCCCTATCCCCTACGAGTTTCTTGTGCACTGGCAACCTCCGTATCAGCGTTTATGTGCATCTCCTACAAGATAACAATCACCCTTTCTGTGCACTTCCTCAAACCAAACAACATTCATCCGCTCTGCCGCCTCCCCGTACCCCACAAGCTCCTTGTGCACCGCCACCATCTGAGCGCTGAACCTACCCGTCTACCCTTTGCTGTATACAGCCCTCTCTTTGCAACACAACACTCACTCACCCGCTCTGCCGCCTCCCCGTACCCCACAAGCTCCTTGTGCACCGCCACCATCTGAGCGTTGATCCGCGCCTTGAGATCTGGCAGCAGCAGGCGAATGTGCTGCACTAGAATCTGAAACCAGGCAGTGAGAGGGGGGGGGGATGGAGAGGCAAAGACGTGAAAGGACATGTGAATCGAATGAACATTTGAGCGTTGATTCGCGCCTTAAGGTCCGGCAGCAGCAGAAGAATGTGCTGCACTAGAATCTGAAAGCACGCAGTGAGGGGGATGGATGGAGGCGGAGACAGAAGCAGTTGAAGGGTGAAAGTTGATCCGTGCCTTGAGGCCCGGCAGGAGTAGGAGGATGTACTGCACGAGAATCTGAGAGGAGACACCCACACAGAGGGGAGAGATGACGACATGTGAATGCTAATAAGCCTCGAAGAGCGTTCATCCGCGCCTTGAGGTCCGGCAGCAGCAGACGGATGTGCTGGACTAGAATCTGACGAAAGGGATTGAAAGACTAGTGGACACATAGCGTGGTACTGTCGGAAGCAAACGTGCCATCAGCTAGGCTCTCAACTAACTGGGTTGAGTTTCTTGACAGGCTGAAGAATCCCATTCCAATCCTCCAACTCATGGTAAAACAGAAGTACCCCATTATAACCCAATAATAACCCATTCTACCCACATCCCTTGCTACACTAATTTCAATTCCCTTCTGTAATGACTCCTGCAAGCCCCTACCAACTAGACTCTCTACTCACCGAGTTGAGCTTCTTAGCAAGCTGCGGAATCCCACACCGATCCGCCAAGCCATGGTAAACCTGTGGTGCCACGTGCAAACAGACATGCAAAGAGGCATACAGACGAGTCACGAGTGGGAGTACAGAACACCAGCAAGTCACAAGTGGGTCTCCCTCACAAACAAATGGAAAATGAAAACTTCAAAGTCACCAGTTCACGAATCACAAGCACAGCGCAGCTATGTATGGAAAACAATTTGCTCGCCTCAGCCTTAACAAAACATCTTCTCCAACTCACCGGTCTGCTTCGGAAAAAGGCCTCTTCGTAGGTGAGAGCATCTTTGACACTCTTCTTTGCGTTGATGTCCTGACAGGGGGGAGAAGAGAAGAGGCATGACATGGGACAAGGGCAGAAAGGGTATGATGTGGGCGTTTCCTGGCTGCAGATGATGATGCCCTGCCCACATAGTCCGCATGCAGGGGTATGACATTCCCTAGGAGCAGGTTGTGGTCATCCGTCAACACACACACACACACCCCCAGTGCACGCACGTCAAAACTACTTACCCAGTGAAATAAACACATTCACAAGTGCAAGAACACACCTCCTGGCTGCGGTGCGGTTGGTGACGCGCACACAGCCCAGGCGCAGCGGAATGACATTCCCTAGCAGCAGGTTGCAGGCATCCCTCACCTCACCTCACGCACTCTCATCAAACAAGTCTCCGCTGGAATCAACGCACCTCCTGGCCTGGCTGTGGATAACAACGCCCACATAGCCCAGGCGGAGTGGGATGACATTCTCTATCGTTGAAGAAGGGTACATCCCAGTAAACACACCTCCCCAGCCCCCAACACTCACTACCTCCTCAGCCCCCCCTTCAAATAAACCCACCTCCTGGCTGCGGTTGATGACGCCCACATAGCCCAGGCGCACGGGGATGACATTCCCCAGAAGCAGATTGCATGCATCTGTTGACACACACTCACCTAATGTTCTCCACAACTACCCAGTGAGATGAAAGTGTTCACACGCGCACAAGCGCACCTCCTGGCTGCGGTTGATGACGCCCACATAGCCCAGGCGCAGCGGAATCACATTCCCCAGCAGCAGGTTGCATGCATCTGTGCCCCGATCCATGATGTCAAGCTGCGAGGGTGAGGGAGGGAGACAGAGAAAGAATAGTTGCAGGAGAGAGTCAGGGGCCAAGCTGCACGAGCTGCTGCATTCCCTAGCAGCAGGTTGCATGCATCCGTGCCCCGGTCCATGATGTCAAGCTGCGAGGGTGGGAGAGTGAGAAAGTCACGAGAGAGAGATAGTTGCAAGAGAGAGAATCAAGAGCAGGTCGGTCAGAAAGTCAGGAGCCAAGCTGCGCAAACCGATGCATTCCCTAGCAGCAGGTTGCATGCATCTGTGCCCCGATCCATGATGTCCAGCTGCAATATTACAGTGAAAGATGGAGAATGTAATTCGAGAAGAAAGAGCATCAGGGATGACGCGTCCTAGGGTAAGGCGATCGTTACAAGTGGTAGGTCACAGACGTTATGACTGATTTTGGCCAACAAAATATATATTCTCCTTTCAATAAAAGTGCAAGAGCAGCAAAAAACTGCAAGACGACAAGGCATACCTTGGTGATGACTCCAATTGTTCGATGCCCTGAAAGGGTAGCAAATGAGAAGCGGGAGGGGACACACACAGGGCCACAAGGATAGGGAACTATGATGAGATTCGAATAAGCGAATGGCTGCAGTAGGAGACAAAACAAACACAGAATGGCTTCTGAGTCGGCGCAAAGGACAAACGAACCAACCACCCATCCCTGAAGCTCTATCTCCTCTGAAAGCATCCAAACCAGTGCGTCTATGTACCAGATGCCAGGAGCATGGACCGATCACCGAACCCCATTCCCCAAACCCAAAGAATTAGTTGAACCATGCAAACCAGCACAGTCAGTCTCTCACCATACGGATCAGCCATGCGCGCCACTTGCACCACATCACCATCCACCACCACCCTTTCCTGAACCTCACCATCGAGGTCAGCCTTGCGCGCCACTTGCAGGGCATCAGAGTTCGCCAGGTTCGCATTGGCAGGAGTAACAGCGAGGATGATGCACGTCTCGTGCTTGATGTATGCGAGGATCATGGATCGCACTGACTCACCAGCATTAACACCTGAATACTCAGACTCACCATCAGGATCAGCCATGCGCGCCACTTGCAGCGCATCCGAGTTAGCCAAATCGGCATTCGCGGGCGTGACCGCCAGAATGATGCACGTCTCGTGCTTGATGTAAGCCAGGATCATGGATCGCACGCGCGCCTCGATGTCGGAGGGCTGGTCGCCGACGGGCACCTTGGTGATGCCGGGCAGGTCCACGAGGGTGATTGTGAGCACGTGGGGGGAGAAGATCTTGAGCCGAATCTGCTTCTCCGTTATGCCCTTGTTTATCCCCACCTCCCTCTCCGTCTCCAGCTGCAAGCGGGGTTGGAAAGATTGAGACAGGAGGGAGGGACGGAAAGGGAGAAAAAAGACCCAGAAGGGGGAAGAAGTCGAGTAGGAGAGCAGTAAAGTAAGAGCAGGCGTGATGGTGAGTGAGTGGGGCGAGCATTTCCCTCCCAGTGATGCCCGTGTTGATCCCCACCTCCCGATCCGTCTCCAGCTACATGAAAGGAGAACGGGAAACTGACAAGAAAAAGCAAAAGAAGCAGCAACGGAAGAATTGCAGACTGCAAAGCAAACACATGACATGAACTTCATAACAGCTTTGCGTCTCAGTGGGTACAAACACATGAGGTTCAGAAATCCCAGTGAATCCAGAGGCCCACTTGGTTGGCAGGACTAAAACTTTGAGACGACTCAAGAGGAGCTGCAGTGCAGTGCAGCAACGGATAGACCTTGTAACGAATTTGCATCTCAGTCAGCACAAACACGCAGGGTACAGGGGCTCCAGTAAATCCATATCACATTTCGCAAGACTACGCTTCGACTCAAAGGCTCAGAATTTCCAACAGGATTCCAGATATAGGGAGTACATAGTGTCTTTGATCCACCAAGTTGGACTCGTCCCGGATCGCGGAGGCAAAAATACCTGAATCTCGTCTCGAATCGCGGAAAAATCCGTGAATCTCTTCCCCGGCAGGTGCAGAAACTCCCCCCATTCCTCCGCCTTGCCGTCCGCGCGCTTCGGCACCTGCACCAGCTGCAGCACCAGCGGCCGGCGCGTGACCACGTCAGATCCACGTGGCAGAAAGTCCTTTCCCACGAGCGACTCGAGCACGCTGGATTTCCCGCTGCTCTGACTCCCCACAACGGCTACTTGCGGTAAGTCGATCGCGCTGGAGGATCCAAGCTGCGAAAATATGTCCTGCAGTTTATTAACTACCGGGATGACCGAGTCGCCCAGTAGCTCTATCGTGGAAGCTTCCTCCTCCTCCACGACCTCGGGACGCGTGTACGCCATGGTGCAGGAGAGAGGGACGAGGAAAGCGAAGTCAGGATCAGGAGTCAAGACGGAAGAGGATACACGATGGACGGAATCCGGTAGGAACGCGAAATCGCGGCGGATTCGCTAGTTCGGATGCTTATTTGGAAACGGGAGGAGGGAAGAGTTTCTGAGGGGTTTCAGGCTTTGAACTGTACTGGTCGACGGCTCAGATCCGTCGTCAGCGTAAATTGACCGTCTTGCTTAATTGCGTTTCGAATCTAGACACGCGAACCAAGGCAGCGATCCTGACGATCGGTCGCCAGCCGGAAGAGGCTGGAACTCGAAGATCGTGAAGAAATGAAAGTATTCAAGATCAAGTGTGACGTGTCAGGAAGAGGGAGGCTCCGAGATGCAGCCGAAAGAAACGCTCGAGAGATCACGCGCGAGTTAGCGAGATGAGCTGACCTGCGGCAATCCGTTAACAATCTACTGAGCTTTAGCAAGACACGTCAGGAGAGCGTCAAAAGAGCTGTCTTAGTAAATGCAGGGACTGCCACAGCAGGCGACCGATCAGCTGTCTTAGTATGCAGCACGACCAGCTGTGACTGTTGGAAAAGCTCAGCTGCACAGACAGAGCCTAACGAAGTAGAATTTAGGAGGCTGACAGACTCTGTTGGTTAGCCGATTAGCAGATTCTGTCAGACTGAATCCGAAAGTACCTTGGGACTTGTCTAAGAGGCAGGCTCAATGTACCAGCTGGATGGCTGTCTGGCTCGGCACGGCACCATACCGCCCGGTTCGGCAATGCATGAAAGTTTGCGTCATCCGAGGCTTCTGATATGCCTCGGTATGGCTGTGAGTGGCTGATCATAACCGAGCGTACAAGCCTCGTGCCATGCACACGCAATACAGCTTGTTGTGGGCCTCGACTTTACCCTCAGCGAGGTACATGCTCATTATTCCTTACAGAATTGTATTCGTAAAAACAATTAATCTCTTCCATGCAAACTTGTGGACGTGATTCTCACTCTTTTAACATTGCTCCACTGCATCTGGCTCCCTAACCAGTGGAATTGTATTATTTAGGCGCACAAGCTTGTCCAGGAGAATACTCATGAAGCTTGCATATTTAGGAAAACGTGAAAGTTCCACAAGCTGGTTACACTTCACTGGTTATCATGTTCTTCCTGACATTGCTATTGGAGCAATTTCCATCCAAAGATCGAAGCTGTCAGTGTCATTAGGTTTCAGGCATCACCTCAACGGTGCAGAAAGTTCTTCTTTTGACGCTTCTCCTTAGGCTGTGAACACACATATCCATGTGACCATGGGAAAAAAAAATCGCCACCACGTGCTTAGGATCGTGGAGTAGAACAATAAAGTGCAGAAACACTGGAAAAGAGTGCGAGTCATGAGACACAGAAATATCGTACATATAGCAGCAATTGTAAATTTCAATGCTGCAGGGCTGCTTTCACACACGACTGCTCCAAACAGAGGGTGAGCTGCGAGACGCAGGAAAATCGCACATGTAGCAACAACTTAAAAGGGAATTTTATGCTGAGGTGCTGCTGCTTACCCGGCTGCTGCGGTTCCGAGATTTAAGAGCGTCCGTGTCGATCCTCTCCTGCCACGAGCTCTTGCGCAGCTTGATTGGCCGATTTCCCACATACTTGCCTGCTCACGCCAGCATGCACATGCAGAGAACAGTACCGTAAACGCATAAAAGCACAGAGAGCAAATCACATTCCGGTTGCACCGAACAGGGTACTTCCAAATTTAGAGCTCCCAGGCTCGTGGCTGAACTCGTTGACTCCCCAAGACCTGACCGCAGAGACTCTAACTGACCCATCATTTAGTTCACCCCTGTTGACTTCATTGACTGGCTTGACTCACCGTTCATCTCCTTGAGGGCAGCAGCACAGTCCATCACTCACTCACCCCCTGTTGACTTCATTGACTGCATTGACTTACCACTGACCCAACCATTGACTGGCTTGACTCACCATTCATCTCCTTGAGAGCAGCAGCACAGTCCATCACTCACTCACCCCCTATTGACTTCATTGACTGCATTGACTTACCACTGACCCAACCATTGACTGGCTTGACTACCATTCATCTCCTTGAGAGCAGCAGCACAGTCCATCACTCACTCACCCCCTATTGACTTCATTGACTGCATTGACTTACCACTGACCCAACCATTGACTGGCTTGACTCACCATTCATCTCCTTGAGAGCAGCAGCACAGTCCATCACTCACTCACCCCCTATTGACTTCATTGACTTACCACTGACCCAACCATTGACTGGCTTGACTCACCATTCATCTCCTTGAGAGCAGCAGCACAGTCCATCACTCACTCACCGCCTATTGACTTCATTGACTGCATTGACTTACCACTGACCCAACCATTGACTGGCTTGACTCACCATTCATCTCCTTGAGAGCAGCAGCACAGTCCATCACTCACTCACCCCCTGTTGACTTCATTGACTGCATTGACTTACCACTGACCCAACCATTGACTGGCTTGACTCACCATTCATCTCCTTGAGAGCAGCAGCACAGTCCATCACTCACTCACCCCCTGTTGACTTCATTGACTGCATTGACTTACCACTGACCCAACCATTGACTGGCTTGACTCACCATTCATCTCCTTGAGAGCAGCAGCACAGTCCATCACTTCACCGAAGCTCACGAAGCCATACCCCTTGGTCTTGCCCGTCGTCTTGTCCCTCACCACCTGGAACAGGGTGTGGGATGTGAGGAAGCGGAACGGAATGACTTAGAGTTGTGTCAGAAGCTCACGAAGCCGTACCCCTTGGTCTTGCCCGTCGTCTTGTCCCTCACCACCTGCAGTGGGTAGGAGAGAGCAATTGGCAATGAGGGGTGCGGGAAGCGGAGGGTGGTTGTGTCTAAGTCCACGAACCCGTATCCTTTGGTCTTGCCTGTCATCTTGTTCCTCACCACCTGCAGTGCGTACGGCGTTAAGCACAAAAACAGAGGGAAGCGAAGCAAAGGATGAAGCGTACAGGTGAAACAAGATGGGCTCTGAGTCGACACGAAAGCTCACGAATCTGTACCCCTTGTCCCTCATGACCTGAAAGGAGGGGGAGGGGGGGAGAGTGAGCAAGTGTCTTGGGGCCCGTGATATTGTCCCTACGATGCAGGTTTTTTCTGGGAATTCTAGTAAGAACCCTGCATCATCGTGGTCTTATCCCTCACGTCCTGAAAGGAAGCTGGGGGAGGGGGGCGGGGGGGGAAGGGGGGGGGTGGAGTGGACAAGTGACTCGGGGCTCGTGTTCTTGTCCCTACACAAAGAGGTGCAGAGCAGGGAGGTGATGCTCGGAAAAGTGGCAGCAGATATAAGGACCGGCTGCAGCAGGAGGTGGAGCGACTCAACGGAGTCAGAGCTGTAGGCTTGCAGGCGGTAGCTGGGTGCGATGGATCCTGACATGCGTGGATGGAAATGCGAATGGATGGTAAGGGTGCATGGATGGTAAGGTGTAAGGTGCATGGATGGTAAGGTGTAAGGTGCATGGATGGTAAGGTGCATGGATGGTAAGGTGTAATGTGCATGGATGGTAAGGGTGCATGGATGGTAAGGTGCATGGATGGTAAGGTGTAAGGTGCATGGATGGTAAGGTGTAAGGTGCATGGATGGTAAGGGTGCATGGATGGTAAGGTGTAAGGTGCATGGATGGTAAGGTGCATGGATGGTAAGGTGCATGGATGGTAAGGTGCATGGATGGTAAGGTGCATGGATGGTAAGGGTGCACATTTCCTTCCGTGCACCTTACTATCCATGCATGACAGCATCCATCACACCCAGCTACCGCCTGCAAGCCTGCAGCTCTGCCTCGGTTGCCCTCCTGTTCTCCACCTCCCTCCCCACCTCTCCTTTAAGGCACTCCACCTCTCCTTTGAGTTGCTCCACCTCTTACTGCAACCGGTCCCTATCTCCTACCACCCCACCCCCGCCACCGCACTCCTACCACCCCACACGTGCCCGGCACTCCTACCACCCCACCCCCGCCACCGCACTCCTACCACCCCACACGTGCCCGGCACTCCTACCACCCCACCCGTGCCACCGCAGTTTTGCCTCACCTTAGCGCTCCTGCCCCATCTTGGCCTTGTTGAAAGACGAATATTTCTGAAACGCCTTGGCCAACACATCATGCTGCCACCACTGCACTTTTACCACCGCACCCCTACCACCCCGTCCCTGCCATTGCACTCCCGCTACTGCAACCCTACCCCTACCCCTTCTAGCTGCCTCACCTTGGCCTTGTTGAAAGACGCGTAATTTTGAAACGCCTTGGCCAGCACACCTAGCCAGCACCACCGCTCCCCCACCTGGCGCTGCACTTTTGCTATGCTGCTTCACCTTGGCCTTGCAGGGCCCTTGGCTACTCAGCAGCAAGATGCATCCCCCCCGTACCAGCTGCCTCACCTTGGCCTTGTTGAAGGATGCATACTTCTGAAACGCCTTGGCCAGCACATCATGCGCCCCATCACACCATGCAAGCACCCCATCACACCATGCAAGCACCCCATCACACCATGCAAGCACCCATCACACCATGCAAGCACCCCATCACGCCATGCAAGCACCCCATCACACCATGCAAGCACCCATCACACCATGCAAGCACCCCATCACACCATGCAAGCACCCCATCACACCATGCAAGCACCCATCACACCATGCAAGCACCCCATCACGCCATGCAAGCACCCCATCACACCATGCAAGCACCCCATCACACCATGCAAGCACCCATCACACCATGCAAGCACCCCATCACACCATGCAAGCACCCATCACACCATGCAAGCACCCATCACACCATGCAAGCACCCATCACACCATGCAAGCACCCATCACACCATGCAAGCACCCATCACACCATGCAAGCACCCCATCACACCATGCAAGCACCCATCACACCATGCAAGCACCCATCACACCATGCAAGCACCCATCACACCATGCAAGCACCCATCACACCATGCAAGCAACCATCACACCATGCAAGCACCCATCACACCATGCAAGCACCCCATCACACCATGCAAGCACCCATCACACCATGCAAGCACCCATCACACCATGCAAGCACCCATCACACCATGCAAGCACCCCATCACACCATGCAAGCACCCCATCACACCATGCAAGCACCCCATCACACCATGCAAGCACCCCATCACGCCATGCAAGCACCCCATCACACCATGCAAGCACCCATCACACCATGCAAGCACCCATCACACCATGCAAGCACCCATCACACCATGCAAGCACCCCATCACACCATGCAAGCACCCATCACACCATGCAAGCACCCCATCACACCATGCAAGCACCCCATCACACCATGCAAGCACCCCATCACGCCATGCAAGCACCCATCACACCATGCAAGCACCCCATCACACCATGCAAGCACCCCATCACACCATGCAAGCACCCAGCACACCCAGCACTGCGACTGTCCACACAAGCTGCCTCACCTTGGCCTTGTTGAAGGAAGCATATTTCAAAAACGCCTTGGCCAGCACACCAAGCCAGCAGCACCGCACTCCTACCACCACACCCCTTCATGTACATGCCGCCTCACCTTGGCCTTGTTGAACGACGCATACTTCTGAAACGCCTTGGACAGCACGTCATCGTTCACCTCGTTTCCCAAATCTCCGCAGAACAGCCGATGGTCGTCTGCAATACATGTGCAAAAGGGGTATGAAGGCATGGGGGCGCGGGGGCATATGAGAAAACCACTAGGCAGCACATCGTCACCCTTCACCTCGTTTCCCAGGTCACCACAGAACAGCCGGTGGTCGTCTGCATGGGCATGTGGGCAATTGGGGTATGAAGGCATGGGCATATGAGGAAATGTCTAGGCAGCACGTCATTGTTCACCTCGTTTCCCAGATCTCCGAAAACAGCTGATGGACGTCTGGGTGGGCATGCGGATGGGTATGGGACTTGGAGGAATGGGTTACGTGGTACTGAAGGGTATGGGGGGTCATGGGGTGATGCCTTAGCCAGCACATTGTCGTTCACCTCGTTGCTCAGATCACCACAGAACAGCCAACGGTCATCTGGGTGTAAAGGATGGGATATAAGGGGTTATAATCAGAGAGTATGGGGGTGTGTGAGGAAACGCTCTGGCCAGCACATTGTCGTTCACCTCGTTGCTCAGATCGCCACAGAACAGCCGATGATCGTCTGCATGGGAATGGGGATAGTTGGTACAGTTACAAGTACAGGATGTGGTATAGCTGGTATGAGGCGTACGCCTTGGACAGCACATAGTCTTTCACCGCAGAACAGCCGATGATCGTCTGCATGGGAATGGGGATGAGTGTGGGGGAATGTTGTTCACATCGTCATCGTCATTGTTCACCTCGTTGCGGGAGTCATTGTCATTGTCATCGTCACATGTTGTGGGAGTCTGCATCGTCATTGTTCACCTCGTTGCCTAGATCAATCACCACAGAACAGAACAGCCGACGGTCATGTGGGTGTGCATGGGTATAAAGGCACGGGGGGTATCGGGGTAGGGGAGCATAGAGGGGTATGTCTTGGCCAACAAGTCATTGTTCACCTCGTTGCCTAGATCAATCACCACAGAACAGAACAGCCGACGGTCATGTGGGTGTGCATGGGTATAAAGGCACGGGGGGTATCGGGGTAGGGGAGCATAGAGGGGTATGTCTTGGCCAACAAGTCATTGTTCACCTCGTTGCCTAGATCAATCACCACAGAACAGAACAGCCGACGGTCATGTGGGTGTGCATGGGTATGGATGGGGTAGAAAGGCGTGGGAAATGAGTGCAGAGGTAGTAGGCATAAGGCATGGGGTATGATGGCATGGGGTCTGGGCGTATGAGGAAACGGCACGGGGCATTGGGGTGCATGAGTATGTATGGGGGCATGACGGCATGGAAACCCATGGGGTTATGGTGGTATAATATGGGGGTATTGCATTGCGGCACAGGCATAATGGGTATGGGGCTTTGTGGATATGAAAATTTTGGGGCATGGGAATATGGGGAAAGAGGGTATGCGGCTGTGGGGATACGGGGGTATATGATACGGTTCGTGCGGAATACGGGGGGTATTGGACCAACTCACTCTCAGGCCATTCCGTAAGAGTCGGATCTTCCCACTTCTGCCCGGCTGCTGTTCTCGGCACCGGCCGCTTTTTCTTTTGCTGCCCGGCAGCCTGCCCGGCCATGCCCAGCGGCACGTTACTGGCCAGGGCAGCTTTAACTCCTTCGAGCGCTGCCGGGTTGATCATCGCTGCATCCCTCTGGAATAGCTGCTCCGCCTGCATTGGGGGAAAAAAGAAGGGGAAAAAAGGAGGAGGTGCAAGAAGGAAATGGGTAACCAAGGGGCTTAAGGAGCTGCTGGGTGGATCATGGCTGCATCCCTTTGAAACAGCTGCTCTGCCTGCCAGGGGGAATGGGGGAGGGAGGCGGAAGAGGGGAATCGGGGCATGGGGCGGGGGCGGGGAAGAGCGCGGGAGTGTGAGCTGCCTGGTTGATCGTGGCTGCATCCCTTGGGAAAAGCTGCTCCGCCTGCCAGGGGGGAGTAGGGGGGAGGGTGGAGGAAAGGTTGGTGCCAAAAGGAGCCAAGGGGTTTAAGGAGTTGCCGGGTTGATCATGGCTGCATCCCTTCGGGATAGCTCCGCCTGCCAGGGGGAATGGGGGAGGCGGGAGCCGGGGGAAAGGGAGGGGGAAGGTAGGGAGGGAGAAGTGGGGCGGGGGCGTGGAAGAGAGGGGGAGTGTGAGTGAGCTGGCGGATGGATAATGCTGGATTACTTTGAAACAGCTGCTTCTCTGCTAGGAGGAACGGGGGAAAGGAGGGGGAAGGGGGAAGGGGCGGGGAAAGGGGGAGGGGGGCATGGGGCAGGGGAGGGAGGGGAAGAGAGGGGGAGTGTGAGCTGGCGGATGGATCATTGCTTCATCCTTTTCCGCAAAAGTTCTGGCATTGTGCATGTATGCAACATGGGTTGACTTTTGAGTCGACTCAAAAGTCATTGCGCATGTAAGCAACATGGCAACAAGGTGACTCTCAAGCAGAACAGTCCAAGCTCGCTGTCAAGTCCTCTCACCTGTGAGTTGATGGGTTTCCCTGAAGCTCTTGCTGCGTTAGGGTTGGCCTGATACAGGAAAAATGGGAGGGGGCAGGGGGGTAATGGGGAGGGCAGGGGGGTGATGGGGTGGGGGGGCAGGGGGGGAACGGTGGCCCCCAAGTTGGGAACGCAGGAATGGCAGGGAAGAGGCAAACGGAGGGTATGCCAGGCGATGGATTACTTGGTTAGGGAAAGGGCGGGGAAGGATGTGGGGGGGGGAGATGATCGGTTCACTAAGCGTTTCCTGAAAGAATTGGGGAAAGCGTTTCCTGTTTTTGACAGCACTAAGGAAGGAGGGTGGATGATGGCTCACCAGAAACTCAGAGAGCGTTGTCCCTTGGCCGTTGCTGCTCCCCACCCCATACTGCCCTCCTACCGCTCCATACCCCGCTCCACCTGCTCCAAACCCTGCTCCTCCTGCTCCATACCCCCCTGCCGCTGCTCCATACCCTCCCCCACCCATTCCCCCCATTCCCCCGCCCATGCCCCCGTATCCGCCCATTCCCCCGAACCCTGCCCCTGGGGGGAACCCCCCTCCCCCTCCGTATTGCGCCATGCCTGCAGCCCCGCCCCCATGCGCAGAGCCCCCCCCGTATCCCCCTGAAGGCCCTGCTGCTGCTGCTGACCGTTGTGGTGGGGGTGGTGATGGTGTTGGTGCTGCTGGGGAAGCGGAGGCGGTGGGAGCAGGGGCAGGAGGAGGGGGCGGGGGGATTGGCGGAGTAATTTTGCCTGCTGCAGATACGGCTGTTTTTTCCGCCTGCTGTTCCCCCTCGTTTCCCCCCAACCCTTTCTCCACCTCCCCCGCTGCCCCTTCCTTCCCCGCGTCTTCTTTCTTGGTTACTTTCACAGGCGCAGCGGCGTATACTTTCCGCGTAGGGGGAAGCGCAGGGGCGGGCGCGGAAGGCGGGAGGGGAGGAAATTGAGCAGTTCCCCCCCCGCCGCTGTTAAAAGGCGGAACTGCGTGTACAGGCGGGGGAAAGGGCGGAAACGATGGTCGCGGAGGTGCTTGGAAGCGCGGAAACGGGGGGGTTGAGCCTGACGCTGGCGGGGGGAGAGGGGGGGACGGCGGAACATGCGCAGCAGGGGGAGTGGCGGCGGGAGACTGTGACCAAGAACCGCCGGGGCGGTAAGGCGGAGTTGGGGGGAAGGCGGAAGGTGGAGGGGGAAGGGCGTGTGGCGGAAGCGGACGAGGCGCGGGGGAGTAGGCGGAAGGAGGCGGAACTGGTGGGGCGGGCAAAGGGGAAATGGGGGGCCGTGCGGGAGAAGCGCCTGGGGGGATCGGCGGAGGCGGGCGAGGGGGAGGCGGAGCGGGGGAAACGGGAGGTGCGCCTTTAGCGGGGAGCGGCGGAGCGGGCGGAAGGGGCACTTGCGCGATGAGGTGCGCGGGAGGCGGAGCGGCCTTCGCGGAAGCGGATTCCGCGCCGAGTGCGCGCATCTCCTCTTCGAAGCGATCTAACTCGCTCAGAAGATGCGCCATGGCTGCTCGAAACACGCAGCTGTGTAGTCTAGTACCTCAATACGGAACTACTTAAAGCGAGTGTACTGTAGTATACGCTCGCTTTAACTTTAGTATACGTCGTACTCAGCTGACACGTGGCTGGTTGCAGTACTTGCAGTCTACGGCTTCTTATCGCACGGTTTCTTATCGCACGGTTTCTTATCGCACGGTTTCTTATCGCACGGTTTCTTATCGCACGGCTTCTTATTGCAAGTAATCGGTATCCGCGCTGATACATAAACACAAGAGGAGTTTCATAGTCGACTGGATAAGCCTCTGGAATCTAGAGTCCTAGTTGCACCAGACCAGTGACAGTCGTCCTCGATGAGTTGTTTGTGGTGAAGACAGCGAAAGCGACCGTTCGAGTTCTGAATCTTCAAGAGGGATCATACTCGTTACTGTGCTAACCCGTCTCACACAGAACCTGTGTTACATAGAATCCAGTTGGCGCCAACGATACCCAAATGAAACAAAATACTGAGGGTTTAGTTATCGACAAGCAAAAATAAAGCAATGCAGAACATGTTTCCTGTGCAGAGTATACATGTTTATACATAGAGGCAGCAGGCAACTATACTTGAAGGCCTTGTGGACCAGGTATTTCAGCCTGATAGTTGCCAGTTGCAAGTAATTTGTCTCCACCTCTAGTGTAGCATAGAGAGCACTGGGGTTGACCCTCCAGGGAATAAGCTTGCCCCTGCTTGCTGAGAGCACTGTGCGTGCTTTGCAAGCTGTGCCTGCACTGCATTCTGTGCCCCTTCCTGCTGCAAGCAATGTGATTCCGTCCACTCCCAGAAGAGCACAGAGGGCATCCTGAAGGCCAAAGTTCCCTAGGGGTTTGACCTGTGCTGCTGCCTGCTGCCCGCATGTCCCCTGAGCCTGCTGCAAGCACTGTGCGTCCGACCATTTTCAGAGGAGCAGAGAGGCCATCCTGGGGGGCTGAGCTGCCAGGGGGGGTTTATATGTGTTGCTGCCCCGTGCCAGCGCCTCCCCCGCGCCTGCTACGCATGCTACCCCCCTGCTTGCTGCAAGCCCTGCCAGTCAACCTACAGAAGAACAAAGAGGGCACCCTGGGACGTTGAGATTGCACCCGTTGGCAGGTTATGGAGTGATTTCTCGCTGATGAGGGCGTGTTTACCACGCGCTACCTTAAAGTGGTGATTCAAGTGGTGGGGCAGCAGCTGGGATCTTTGTGGTGGCAGTGGAGAGGGGGAAAGGGGTAGTGACAGGGGAGCGAGGTGGGATGGAACAGGCGTGCTCTCAGCTTTGCTTGCGACAAAAAATATGCGCAGGCGGGGTGAGAGGAAGCAAGGAGCTAGGTGGGATGGAATAGGCATACCCTCATGTTGTCTATTGGGGTGAAGGGAAGCAAGGAGCGGACCTGGGAGGAAGAGACGGGACAAAGAGGGGATAGTAAGTATGATCTGAAAGAGGACGCGTGAGGGGACCCTAATGAGACCTGGGAGGGAGAGAATTTGGAGACGCATAACGATAATTGACAGGATGAGTTGGAAAATAATGATTTTGCTTATTGAGGATGATGAGCATGATGAGTATGAAATTGCGGCTGCAAATTAGCATGATTTACAGCACTATTGAAAGTGATGATAGACAGCTCGTTTTTTTAATTATCCAGATTTCCACCCCAGCACTCACCATCTCTTCAGTCCTCTCGACCAGCATCAGCGTTCTTCCTGTCGCTTCCACCCCAAACACCAGGGCCATGCTGCCAGGTCCCAATGCTGCTTTGGGCAGGTGGGCAAGGGGAGACACAACACGGAGGCAAGGCAGTGCGGAAAGCAGAGCAGCCAGGAGGCCCATACGGGAGGTGAGGGCACTGTTGCAATGCAATCTCATGCATCCCCATCTCATGCACCCCCATCACATGCATCCCCATATCATGCATCCCCATATCATGCATCCCCATCTCATGCATCCCCATCTCATGCATCCCCATCTCATGCATCCCCATCTCATGCATCCCCATCTCATGCATCCCCATCTCATGCATCCCCATCTCATGCATCCCCATCTCATGCATCCCCATCTCATCCATCCCCATCTCATGCCTTTCTTACCCACTGAGCTGCACTGACCACTCACCAGCACAGTAACCTTGGACGGGGGGATGAGGGGGAACGCGAATGGCAAGCAGCCAGCAGGAGCTGATAGCACTCCTGCAATCCTAATAATAAAACAAGCATAACAGAAATAAACTTTACAAGGCGAAATAAGAATATGAACCAAATGTAATGACCCCTTGTCTGATATCTTATATTTCCGCCCCTTTCATCTCTACCCCCACCCCTTCCCAATCCAGCAGCAACCAGCCCAGCCTGATCATTGTTATGCATGCATGGACGATGCTGCGCAGCAGCACATCGCAATGCATACATGCCACATGAAAATGCTCACATGGCCATTTATTCATTATCCTCAGCCGATGGCAATGCACGCAAGATCATCATCACCCATGGTAATGCACGCATGACCACTTGCCCGTACGGATGCATTCATGAAAGACCATTCAAACCATCCTTACATTGCCAGCCATATTTGACCATCAATACACAACCCATGCATGCGCGCATTTGCACGTGCTGACCATGGTTGTCAACACCATGGGATCATGTGCCATGTGACATGGCCCTTCTATATCAAAAAAATCATAAAACAGCTTACACAGCAGAATTACGCAACAAAAGGCAGGTCTACATGAACCAATGCAGTGCAATGCTAAATTGCCACACTAAATTGCTGCCAGTCTAAGATATGAAGGTCAGCCCATACATGTTTCGAATGTCTAAGCGCAATGCACGGGGCATGCGATCAATGGCTTCCTTGGACCCTCGAATATCCAGCTGCTGCAGCAGCTTCAGCTCTGTCAAATCACCTGGCAGCTCCTCCAATAGCTCACAGTGAGTGAGGCTGAGTGTCCTCAGCCTGGTCAGCTGAGAAAACCTGGGAGGAAGGAAGCTGATGGAAGTATGGTCAAGTCTGAGCAGGTTGAGGCATTGTAGCTGGGTCAAGGAAGGTGGTAGCTGCTGCAGGGCTGTACACTCTGACAAATCCAGCTCACGCAGCCTGGATAATGCCCCGATGCCATCAGGGATAGAGACCAGCTTGGGCGCATAAACCTTTAATGACGTCAGTTGTTGCAGCTGTGAAACGGTTTCCGGTAGCTCATTAAGCTCCTTGACGCAAAAGAGGTGCAGTTGCCGCAGCTGCTGGAATGGCACCTTGATGATTTGTGGGAAGGCCTTGATCCTTGTACCATGCTGAAGCATTCCAGCACGCCGAATACTCCAGGCTTGGAGCTCAGAATCTGAACCCAAGGTGGGTGGGACCTGCGCAATGCTGTCAACCAAATCCAGCTCCAAGTGCCTCAGGCGAGATGGCAAGGAAACCTCAGGCAGGAAACCAATGTGACTGTTCTGCTTCCATAGCAGGACCTCAAGGGAGAGTGGCAGCGACACAGGAAGCCCACGCAACCGTTCGCACCCAGTTACCTCCAACCGCTGGAGCTTCCCAAGGCCACTCAGCCTTATTGGCATTGAAGAGAGCGCTATACAGCCCTCTACGATCAGGGTTTCAAGGCTTGTGAGCCCTGCAAGAGACTCTGGAATCTTCTTAACAGCTCGACAGTGACGGATGCAGAAATGCTGCAGGTTTCTCAGATTCTCCAGACCCTCCGGAAGCACTGTAACTGCGCAGAAGGCGATCTCAAGACTTGTGAGAGAAATCAGCTGCGAGAATGAAGTGGGTAGCCGATGCAGCGTGCAATCACGCATGTGAAGAGACTCGAGGTTGCTGAGCAATCCAAACCTCTCTAGAAGCGCCATCTGGAAAGAGGATTTCAGGCTTAATGTCTTGAGAGATATGAGGTTGCAGAATTCTGCTGGCAGCTCGCTGATTGTAGAGCCGCAGAGATGCAGCACTAGCCTCTCCAGTGATGTAACCTGCCAGAGGGAGTCAGGCAGCTCCACGAGAGGGATGCTCTCCATCATCAGTGACTTGAGAGAAGGCAGCTGTCCAATGTCCTTGGGCAGGCTGTGAAACCGAGAGCACTCAATGATGGACAAACACTCCAATGCAGTTAGAGAAGTGATGCTCTCAGGAAGTTGGTTCAGGTGAGAGCAATGCCGAATGGTCAGCTCGCGCAGGCACGGCAATAGGTCGTCGATGTCATCAGGAAGGCGGTGGAGGTTGGCGGATCTAGTGATTACCAGATGTTCTAGACGGATGCACGGTGATTCTGTAGGGAACATTGAAGAGAAGTTGGGACTGCAAACCTGGAACTCGAGTGTTTTGAGATAAGGTAGATGAGCAGCTTTGAAAGTTGGTGGAACATTCTTGAAAAAGGAGGTTCCGGCGACGATTGAGAGTTTGGAGAGACTTGAGATGCGAGCTAGGTCTGACAGTTGCTGATATGCAGGATTCCTGACCCCAATATGAAGTGAAGTGAGAGACGAAAGACTTGAGAATTTGGAGAGCGCCAAGGCAGGAAGATTTGATATTATAACTGTGTTAAGATGCTGCAGTTGGAAGAAGGTTTTTGGTAAATAAGCGTCTATATGGAGGCAGTGAAGCGAAATCGCCTCAAGCTGTGTGCAGTTCAGGAAGAATTTCACCAGGCCAGCATCAGTAATCGGGTGCTTAGCCTTGTTCCCTCCAAATTTCGTCGGTGTGATCCTGCGACCCACGTGAAGAGATTTCAACGTAGGCCTGGAGGAAGCAAGGTGAGCGAGGAAATCGTTATCAATGACCTCGAGACTTCCGTCGCTCAGGTGAAGATTCGTTAAGTTGTCAAACAACGCCATTGCGTTCCTCAGATCGTGACGAGATACGAAACGGTTTTCTTGGACAGAGAGACTAGTGATCTGACGCTTAACGAGATGACGCCAGCGACGGCATACGGACGCGATAAGCAGATTGGCTGCTCCATCTGCGAAGTCTGGAGGAGTGGATTTAATCTCGCTAGAGCGCCAATCGGGAAGCGAGTCCCGTGAAGAGTTAGTACCAGTTTGGACAGGCATGATTCCACCCTGGAACCACAGAATTTTCGCAAGAAGATCATCTGAAAGGCGATCGATGTGTGAGAGACGCTCCATTTAAACTCCCAGGGATAGCCCGCAAGAACTACTATCTAAGGTATGAAAAGAGATATTGTTATCTAGAGTTAAATGACCTAGGACTAATAAAGTCGCTTACATACGGATTTCAGCTCTTAATCTTCTCACGATATTCTAGAGACACGGATCACGACCAACGCTGACCTGCGGGTTGGAGGTAAGGCGAGTGACGAAGTTACACGCCGTGCTTGCGTTGCAGGAGGAGTTGCCAATCTCAATGAGGATCCCTACACCGTGTCAAATGGCTGACGTGTTTTCCCTGCTTTCGAGTTCCACCATGCCTAAACCTAACGAATCAGCAAACACCAGCGCATCTTAGGGATCTTCAGAGAGGCTATGCTGGGCTAATCAGACTGGATTTCGAGCTGGACACACACTCACTTGACAAGACCGGGGCTACTGGAACTTTCGCTCCTAGGATATGTTGCTGTCATTCGCAGGACAACGCTTGACATGTAGGCTCTGGTGAACTGAACAAGTCTCGAAGCACTTCGACGGAGTCGCGCGATCTGCTCGAGAATCAAGATTTCACGTTGGTGCGAGTCTTGCGCTGGCAACCCGCTGCTGATTGAATGGGTGTAGGTTCCCTAGTCTGGAGCGAGGAGGGAAAAGCGCTGTGAGGGACTCACGAGGGAGTTCGAGGATTCCCATCTAGAATTCAGAAATGAGACTCGCTATTGAGCACTCTGGTTTTCTTGAACCAGACGTTTAATTCCCGTAAAAACAAAATATATCATTCCTTGCATGTGGTGAAGGAATTTCTTCATTCATGAGCATCCATGCTTCAGCCAAAGGCTGGTAATGCAAGCACATCTTAATGATAAAAAATGAGGATTTTGAGTTTTTTTTCCTAAAGCAATTGTATGGAATTTACATGAAAATACAATATAGTCACTGAAAATGTTACTGCCCAACCAATCTGATCACGACTGCCCTGGCTGCCACTATTGAAGTCCTTGCAACCCAACGAGTGAGAGTC
The DNA here is from genome assembly GCA_947471745.1 of Closterium sp. Naga37s-1. Lineage (NCBI taxonomy): Eukaryota > Viridiplantae > Streptophyta > Zygnematophyceae > Desmidiales > Closteriaceae > Closterium > Closterium sp. Naga37s-1. The sequence goes on from CANJKZ010000897.1 coordinate 1,171,409, forward strand.
AGTGGCCGCCATACCCCCTTTGGCGCTTGCCTGCTGTATCCCCACCTGCTACAAGCACTGTGATTCCACCTGTCGTAGAGCACATAGAGCAGCCTTGGGGGGCTGCCTATGAAGGAATTGTAGCAGTGAGGCAGCAGCTGAGATACTTTAGGTGGTGATGGCGAGGTGTGAGGGGGTGAGGTGGGATGGAACTGTCGCACCCTCGTGTTGACTCTTGGGGTAAGGGGAAGCAAGGAACGGACCGGGGAGGAAGTGAGTACAGGGTAGCGCGAGGATGATTAATCGGAGTAACAAAGAAGAAGAAAAAAACACGGATCATGAAGACTCGCACAATGAGTATGATAACACTGTGAGCATAAATCAAAATCATTAGGGACAAGCTGAACGGGCTGATATCAGAACTCTTTTTGGTAAAAAACAAAATCCCTATGATATCCAGTACATAATTGACTTCTCTTTCCTACTCTCTCTCCACTCACCATCTCCCATCCCCACTCAGCATCGCTTCCGCTTGCTCCACCAGCAGCAGCGCATCAGCTGGTGGATTCATCTCCAAACGCCAGTCCGCTTTAACCTTCTGCTTCTCTTCCCCTCCAAACACTCTCTTGCTCAATCTATGTGCATCACTCATGTTGCCTCCCCCGACTCACCATCCCTTCCCACTCTCTCATTGAATGCTTCGCACATACATGCATATCCCTTCCCACCATCCCACCACTCAGCAGCACATTCGCTGTGGCCTCAACTCCAAACGGAAGTCTGTTGCAACGTGCTCCTTCTCGCACCCTCATTCCTCTCTCTCCACGTCTCAGCAGCTCATTTGCTGGGCCTTCAACTCCAAACGCCAGTATGAGTTCGCCAGGCCTTGGGGCACCAACCCACACAGCACACTCACCCCACTCACCCACACGGCCCACTCACCCACACAGCCCATTCACCCACTCAACCCACTCACCCCACTCACCCTCTCACCCCACTCACCCCACTCACCCACTCATCCCACTCACCCTCTCACCCCACTCACCCCGCTCACCCCACTCACCCCACTCACCCTCTCACCCCACTCACCCCACTCACCCACTCATCCCACTCAACCCACCCACCCACTCATCCCACTCACCCGCTCACCCCACTCACCCCACTCACCCCACTCACCCCACTCACCCCACTCACCCACTCATCCCACTCACCCCACTCACCCCACTCACCCCACTCACCCACTCATCCCACTCACCCCACTCACCCACATCCCACTCACCCCACTCACCCACTCATCCCACTCACCCCACTCACCCACTCATCCCACTCACCCCACTCACCCACTCATCCCACTCACCCCACTCACCCACTCATCCCACTCACCCCACTCACCCACTCATCCCACTCACCCCACCCACCCCAATTACCCACTCACACACCCACTCACCCCACTTTCCCACTCACCCCAATCACCCCACTCACCCACTCACCCCACTCACTCACCCACCGCACTCACCCACTCACTCACTCACTCACTCACTAACCCCACTCACTCACACACTTAAAGCAGTGAGGCAGCAACTGGGATCATTGAGGTGGCAGTGGAGAGGGGAGAGGAAGAGGGGAGTGAGGTGGGATGGAACATTCGAACTCTTGTAATGTCTCTAGGGGTGAGTGGAAGCAAGCAGCGGACCTGAGAGGAAGAGATGGTGTTTTTGGGAGGAATAAGGTTGGGGAAAGCGGTGAGAGATCAGAATGAATGCACCAGATGCACCTCATTTTGTCTCTTGGGATGATAGGATGCAAGGAGCAGAGAGATTGAGAGAGTTTCACTGGGAAAGTAGAATAACCATGCAAGATTATCAGGGATAGGAAGCAAGAAGCAGAGATAACACTATAAGAGAGAGTCATGGAGAAATTAACCTTGTCATGCGTGACTCTCTCTTATTGCTTCCACTGCTTGCAATATCTGCCCATAAGCTGCAAGGATAACTGAAAGGAGGAGCTGGAAACAATAATTCAGAATGTGAAAAAGAGCATGATGAGGCACGATGAGGCACGATGAGGCATGATGAGCCCTGTTCTTTCGTTTGACAATCCCACCTCCTTCCTCACACCTCGTCTGCTCTCTCCAGAATTCTCAAAAGCCCTCAACTCATCATCTCTTCCCCACCAGCAACAGAACATCTGATGTGGCTTCTACTGCAAACGCCACCTGCTGCTAAGGCAGGGCGATTCTGCTTGGTCCCAGTTGGGTGTGCGCACCACTTGGGGGAGTGGGGCAAGGGGCGGAGGGGGAGAGAAGAAGGGAGGGAGGAGGGGGTGTTGGAAATGTGAGAGGGCGGTGACGTTGGCAGGTGCCAGTTGGGTATACTCACCACTTGGGGGAAATGGGGGGAGGGGGGAGGCGGAGAGAATAAGGGAGGAGGGGGTGTTGGGAATGAGAGTGAGGCAAGGAGACACTGGTAGGTGCCAGTTGGGTGAGCCTATCCTTCGTGCTACTGCCTGAAGGAAAGAGGGTGGGAGAGAAGGGGCGAGGGGCAGGGGAGAAGGGAGGAGGGGGTGTTGGGGGGGGTGAGTGAGAATGAGGCAGGGCGACCCTGGCAGGTGCCAGTTGGGTGAGCCTATCGCTCGTGCTACTGCCTAAAGGAAAGAGGGTGGGAGAGAAGGGGCAGCCAGGGAGAGGAAGGGGGTAGCTGCCGACGTTGGTAGCCGCCAATCGGGTAAGCCTGCCGCTCATGCTACTGCCCGAAAGAAAGAGAGGGGCAGCCTACGAGAGGAGAGGAGGGGGAAAGGAGCGAGTCTCTGAATGGCACTCTGCTGTGCAGGCTAAAGCCTGAATTGGCAGGCTACAGCCTGAATTGGCATGAAGGAAGAAGGCAAACCAGAGCAGGCCGAGTAAGAACGCAGGTGAATGGGGAAAACTGGGAAAGACGGAAGGAGGCAGCACGGGAGAGGAAGGGACGGGGAGCAGCGAACCTGTGAAAAACGGTATGCTTTTCAGGAAGGGCCATGTGATGATGTGAAGGTCCCACTGCAGCCTTTTGGCAGGCAGGGAAGGGGAGACACAACGCAGCAATGCAGAACAGAGAGCAGAGCAGCCAGGAGACCCATACGGGAGGTGAGAATATTGTTGCGTTTTCATCTAATGCATCCACATATGATGCATTCCCATCATGCATCCCCATCTCATGCATTTTAACTATCATGCATCCCCATCTCATGCATCCCCATCTTATGCACCCCCATCTCATGCATTTCGTACCTGTGCTGGGTCACCACACACACACCATCCTTGGACTGGTGGGTAGGGGGTGACACGAACATGGCAGAGCATAGCAGAGCAGGGCAGAGCAGGCAGGAAGCAGGAGGTGCCGGAACTAAAAAAACTTGCTTACCCACTGAGCTGCGCTGAGAACTCACCTGCACAACATCCCTGGACAGGTGGGTGAGGGGGGACACAACATGGCACAGCATAGCAGCCAGCAGGAGCTGATAGCACTCTTGCAACCACGCCCTAATAACACAATTATATAATCTTACTGGTAAGAATTATGTGAGCCAACTGTATCACCCTGTGTCTCATCTTCCATTTCCGTCCCTTTCAGTCCTACACCTCACAACACTCATTTCCATTCCAGCAGCAGTTGGCCCATCCTGATGGCTGCTGCACCATGCAGCATGATCATTACCAGCACATGGTGATCCGTATATGAACCTCGGCACATGGCGGTGCATGCGTAACCATCAGCACATGTCAATGCATACATGACCAGCAACATGCATGCTCTCAAATTCAAGCCTATGGTTCCTGCTACAGTACCAAGACAGTCATCCTGTTCACAACCATTGAAATTTGAAAACAAGAAAGGTGATCACTGCCCAGCAAGCCGCATGTCATGCGTACACTTGGCATACATTCAAAAGATGGTTGTACCAGTACATTCAAAAGAGCGAAGCAAGTCTTGACAGAACAGAGGGACAGAGAGTTACCGGTAACCCAAGAACTGGGACTATGAAAGTATTCACTACACAAAAAGGGAACATGTCTACATACGGTAGAAGAAATAGAACACCACCACGACAAAGTCTATACTCAATGCTAATGTTTAACGAAGGTCAGCCCATGCATGTCTCGCATGCCACGGCGCAATGCACGGGACATGCCATTGACTGCCTGCGTGCACCCTTCACAATTCAAGTATTGCAGCAGCTTCAGCTCTGTCAAATCCTCTGGCAAGGCCTTCAATTTCTCACAGCCAGAGAGACCGAGTGTCCTCAGCCGGCTCAGCTGTGAAAACCTGGGAGGAAGGAAGCTGATGGAAGTATTGTTCAGTTCCAGCACAGAGAGGCAGCGAAGCTGTGTGAGCGATGATGGTAGCTGCTGCAGGGCCTTGCAGTCTGACAGTTCCAGCTTGCGCAACCTAGATAATGCACCGATGCCATCGGGAATTGAGGCCAGCTTGGGTGCAAGGACCTTCAGCGATGTCAGGTGTTGGAGCTGTGAGATTGTTTCTGGCAGCTCCCGAAGCTCCTCAAAGTGGCATATCTGCAAATCCCGCAGCTGCTGCAATGCCGAGCCAATGCTTCCTGGAAGCTTCCGAATCATTTCACCATGACAGATATCTAAGACTTGGAGCTGAGAAAGTGGGCTCAAGGGAAGAGGAAACTCATTGATGCTGTCTGGCAACCTCAGCTTCAAGTGTCTTAGACGAGGCGGCAGGGAAATCCGAGGCTGGAAGGTTGCCTGCTTATTGTTGTCCCAAATCAGGACCTCAAGGGAAAGGGGAAGTGAAACAGGAAACTCACAAAGTTGTGGACACCATGTTACCTCCAACCTCTTCAGCTCCACAAGGCTACTCAGCCTTCTTGGTAGCACAGAAAGCTGTTCGCACGATCCAATGATCAAGGCAGCGAGCCTTGTCAGCCCTGTAACAGACTCCGATATCTCGGTGAGAGCGGAACAGTTCCGAATGCGGAGATGCTGCAGCTTACTGAGATTCTGCAAACCCTCAGGAAGCTTGACAACTGAGCAATAGTTAAGCTCAAAACTTGTTAGAAAAATCAGCTGCGTGAATGAAGGAGGCGGCTGCTCCTGCATGCATCTATGTAGCTGTAGAGTCTCGAGGTTACTGAGGCATCCAATCCTATCTGGAAGCTCCATGTGTCTGACTGCAGAAGTCAGCTGGCAGCTGCATCTCGCCACAGTAATGCAGGGACAGCGTCTCCAGGGAATTAGCTTGGCAAAGGGTTTCAGGCGGGTTGAAACGAGACAGGCTGTGCAGCATCAGTGACTTGAGGGCAGGAAGCTCTCCAAAGTCGTTGGATAGGCTATGGAGCTGGGGGCAGTTAAGAATGGATAAGCGCTCTAATGCACTTAGGGAAGTGATACTTTTAGGGATTTGGTTGAGCTCATAACAATTCCTAATGGTCAGCTCACGGAGGCACGGCAACAGATCTCCGAAGTCATTAGGAAGGCGCTGGAGGTTAGCGGATGCGGTGAGCACCAGATGTTCCAGATGAATGCACTGTGATCGTGTAGGAAACATAAAATCGAACTTCGGACTGGCGACTAGGAACTCGAGCGACTTCAGATAAGGAAGCTGAGCAGCTGGAAAAGTTGCAGATGGTGAATAATTTTTGGGAAGGCAGATTTCACTGGAGATCGAAAGTATGGAGAGTCTTGGGATGCAAGCGAGGCTTGATAGTTGCTGATGTGTCAATTTCGAAGCAGCAATGTGGAGAGCAGTGAGAGACGATAGCGATGCGAATCTGGGAATTGTCAAGGCTGAAACGTCAGTTAGTAGAACCGTGTGGAGATACTGCAGCTGAAAGAAAGAATCCGGCAGCTCAGTATCTTTATGCAGACAGTGAAGCGAAATCTCCTCCAGCTGAGTACACTTCAAAAAAAGAATATCCAAGCCGGCTTCAGTAACTGGGTGCTCATTCTTGCTTCCTCCACACTCAATCGGTGCGATCCTGCGACCCACGTGAAGAGCTTTCAGCTTGGGAAGTGAGGAGGCAAGGCGAGCGAGAAAAGCGTTGTCAATAGTCTCGACACTTTCGTCGCTCAGGTGAAGATTCGTGAGGTTGTCGAAACAAGTCACAGCGTTCGCCAGGTCTTCACGAGAGATGACACGGTTTTCATGCACTGACAAGCCGGTGACCTGACGCTTAACGAGGTGACGCCAGCGACGAGATACGGACGCGATGAGCAGATTAAAAGCTGCATCTGCCAAGGCTGGAGAAGTGAACTTGTTCGCCCTAAAATGCCAAGAAGGAAGCGAGACCCATGAAGAATCAGAAACTTCTTGGGGTTTAGGCATGCCTTTCTGAAACCATATGATCCTTGTAAGAAGATCATCTGAAAGCCGATCAATGTGTGAGAGACGCTCCATCTGAACTTCACGGATTGACCGCTAAGACTGCTAGGAAAGGTATGTGTTACAATCCCAAAAGGGACTTAGCGAAGGATCGCTCAGGGTTGATAGGGACTTAGCGAAGGATCGCTCAGGGTTGATCGCAGAGTAGTGTTGCAGCGGAAGGTTGAATCTCAGGTCAGAGTGAATGTAAATGACTGAGTTGATAATAGCATGCATACATCGAGTTTATATAAGAATACAGGGGAATACGAAAAGACCTAGACTAGCCATGTACTCTAAGGGGTACATTCCCTTATTACAACCGAATTCAAACCGTGCGGCGCGGGAACCCGTTTCAAACCTGTTCCCGCTCATTTCACTTCAAATGTTTCTGCCAGCATCGGTCTTGGTCAGACGGTTGCTGCGTCGCTTCGACTCTTCTGACTCCTCGACTTCGTACTCGGTAGAGTCGGCTCCTGCAGCATACAGGAATGCCTTCTCATAAAGTTTCATATCGTAACAGTATGAAAACAGATCTCCTTCCCCAGATCTAAAATAGCAAGGGATCAAGGAAAGTCACTCATATACGGATCTCACAATCTCAGCTCCTCATTCTTGTCTACTATAGAGATTCTGAAAACACGCAGCACCACCCGTTTGCTGACCTGCTGTTTGAAGGTAGTACACGTCGTGCTTGTTAATCCCAGTGGAGACCCTTAGGGTTTAGGGTTTAGGCTTTGTCGAAGCTGGGTACAATGGCTGACGTGTTTTCCTACTCGAGCTTCCTTGGGTTCACACGATCCCCTACGAGCCCAAGCTGGGCTAACCTGACTAGATCCCGTGCTGGACAGGAATTCACTTGACAAGGCTTGGGCTGTTGAATCCTCGCTCTCGGGACATCTCCACTGGTCGCTCTCAGGGTTTGATCACGGTCGCTCTCGGTGAACCGAAGTCTCGAAGCACGACGACGAAGCCTGGCGATCTGAGCGAGAATCCGGGTTTCCAGTCGGTGCGCGTTTTGATTTCGCAACCCAGACTGACAACGAGCTGGTTCATTTCCAGACCGAACAACCATCCCGTTCTCCGACAAATTTCCCGCCCAATCCCTCGAACCAGTCTGTCGTTTATCGTGGGCGTCCGCGTTGTAAACTGGCTACTTCACTCTATATTGATCAGAATCGCACCTGAGAGAACATACAGGTGCCAGTCCCCCAGAATCGCATCGCACCTGAGAAACTTGTACATTTCACCCAGAGAACGTAAACAACCAACTACGCGGCGATCTTTGGTGCCTAAATCACAGTAGTCTCCCCATCATCGCCTACTTTCCGGCGGTTTGCGTTTACAATCATGATTCAACCACGCCTGGAGAAGAGCGGAAACGTAGAGATGGCTCCGCATTATCGCGCCAGCTCCACCGTCCGATTCCGCTCCGCATTGTCGCCGCCTCGATTCCCTCTCGAAGCGCCCTCGCCTCCAGACGACCGCGCCGGCGCTGGCCCTCGGCGCGCTTCACTCCCTCGCTCTCCTCTGCCTTGTTCTGCTCGCCGTCTCCCCTCTCGCCTCCGCTCGCTCCCTCGACAATGCGCCGCCAGGTGAGCGATGGCCGGGCGACAGGCGAGCGAAAGGTAGGTGACAAATGGGCGAGGCGAGAGATAGGCGAGCGACAGGCGAGTGACGGGCGAGCGACAGGCGAGCGACAGGCGAGTGACATCGAGCGACAGGCGAGCGACAGGCGAACGATAGGTGAGCGACAGGTGGACGACAGGCAAGCTATAGGCGATAAATAGGCGAGCGGCAGGAGGGCGACAGGCGAGCGAGGGCGAGCGACAGGCGAACGATAAGCGATTGATACTCGAGCGACAGGAGGGCTACAGGCGAGCGACAGGCGCGCGACATTTGAGCGACATTCGAGCGACAGGCGAGCGACATGCGGGCAAGAGGTAGGCGAAAATAGGGCCCAGGTGCACACAAAGCCGCGGGTGACGGAATGGGAATGGACTGGCGGGCGACAGGCGAGCGACAGGTGAGCGACAGACGGGCGACAGGTAGGCGAAAATGGGCCGCATCTGTACGGGAAGCTGCGGGTGACGGGGTGGGCGCGGACTGGCGGGCGACATGCGAGGGACAGGCAGGATGGCTGGCGACGACTGGCGGGTCGGTGGGGCGAAGCGATTAAGGAAACGCGGAGGGGATGAGCGAGAGGCGGAGGAGAGGAGGGGAAAAGCAGTAGCAGGTAGGGAGAAAAAGGAAGATGGTTGCACACGCAATGTAGGCGAAATAGCGCCCCAGGTGTAGGGGAAACCGCGGGTGACGGGATGGGCGAGGACTGGCAAGCGACAGGCGAGCGACAGGCGAGCGACTGGCGAGCGACAGGCGAGCGACAGCTATGGGCGACAATGGGCCCCAGGTGTACGAGAAGCGGCGGGCGGGGCGGGATGGGCGAAGACTGGCGGGGCCGGTTGGGCGAGGCGATGAGCGAGAGAGACGGAGGCGAGGAGGAGAGAAGCAAAGGGAGGAGGGGGAAGGAAAAGAAAGATGTTTGCACAGGCAATGCAGGCGATAGACGGGGTTTGCTAGAGAGAGGGAACGGGGGAAGGGTGTGGGACAGGAAGGGCGTGGGAGGGGAACGGGAATGCGTCGGGGGGCTGCGACTACACATGCCAGTGGAAGGATGTGTCCGATGTTCTCCTCTCTTCACCTCTCTTCACCTCTCTTCACCTCTCTTCACCTCTCTTCACCTCTCTTCACCTCTCTGCACCTCTTTGCAGCACCCCCTCCAACCCCTCCCTCGGGGGGCTGCGGCTACACATGCCAGTGGAAGGATGTGTCCGATCTTCTCCTCTCTTCACCTCTCTTCACCTCTCTTCACCTCTCTTCACCTCTCTGCACCTCTCTGCAGCACCCCCTCCAACCCCTCCCTCTGGGGGCTATGACTGCACGTGCCTGTGGAAGGATGTTTCCAATCCTCACCTCTCTGTACCTTTCCACACCTTTCTCCTGTGTCACCCGTTGCCCCTTCCCCAGCTGCAGCCCCACCTCCGCCGCCACCCAATGGGGGCCACGACTTCACGTTCCTGTGGAAGCACGTTTCCAATCACCTCTCTTCACCTCTCTGTACCTCTCTATTCCTTTCTCCTCTGTCATCCGTTTCCCAATCCCCAGCGGCGGTTCCCCCTCCGCCCCCTCCCTCCCCTCCCTCGGGAGGCTACGACTACACGTGTCTGTGGAAGGACGTCTCGAAGACCAACTGCAGCGACAAGAGCATCGGGCCGTGGGGCATCCTCACCTTCATCGTGCTGCTCGAAGCCGCCGGACTCATCATCTGCACGCCCTTCTTCATCCTCTACCTCCACCCCTTGCCTCTTCCCCTTCCCCCTTTCCCCCTTCCGCCTTCCCCCTTCCGCCTTCCCCCGTCCCCCTTCCCCCTTCCCCACACACAGCTGCGGCCCCCCCTCCGCCCCCTTCCTCCCCTCCCGCTGGCGGCTACGACTACACGTGTCTGTGGAAGGACGTTTCGGATCCTCACCTCTCCTCACCATTCTCCTCCGTTCATCTGTTGCCCCTTCCCCAGCTGCGGTCCCCCCTCCGCCCCCTCCCTCCCCTCCCTCGGGCGGCTACGACTACACGTGTCTGTGGAAGGACGTCTCGAAGACCAACTGCAGCGACAAGAGCATCGGGCCGTGGGGCATCCTCACCTTCATCGTCCTGCTGGTAGCAGCCGGACTCATCATCTGCACGCCCTTCTTCATCCTCTACCGGCAAACTCAGCGCGGGTCCCAGAAGCTGCGCATCTGCTGCTGTGGCAGGAAGTATCCTGAGTATGCGGAGGTGGAGGCGCGGGCTGCTGCGAATTCAACGGACATGCCGCGGCCTCCTGAAGTGTCGAAGTTCAGAAGCATGAGCACAAGCTCAAGCACGGATAAGACATAGACAGTAGACTGGCAGGAAGGACGCAGGGGAGTTTTGGAAGCTGCGCATCTGCTGCTGCGGCAGGAAGTATCCGGAATATGCAGAGGCGGAGGCGCGGGCTGCTGCGCATTCAACGGACATGCCGCGTCCGCCTGAAGTGTCGACTTTCAGAAGCATGAGCACGAGTACGAGCACGGATAAGACATAGACAGTGGACTGGGGGAAGGATGTGGGGAAGGGGGGGGGGGGGGGGGGGGGGGGGGGTGGTGGGGGTGTGTGGGGGGTTGGACTCATCATCTCGACACGTTTCATTATTCTCTACCGGCAGTCGCAGCGCGGGTCCCGCAAGCTGCGTATCTGCTGCTGCGGGAGAAAGTATCCGGAATATGCGGAGGCGGAGGCCCGGGCTGCTGCGAATTCAACGGACATGCCGCGTCCGCCTGAAGTGTCGACTTTCAGAAGCATGAGCATGAGTACGAGCACGGATAAGACATAGACAGTAGACTGGTCGGGAGGATGTGGGGAGGGGGGGGGGGAGGTGGTCGGGGTGTGTGGGGGGGTGGCCTCATCATCTCAACGCCGTTCTTTATTCTCTACCGGCAGTCGCAGCGGGGCTCCCGCAAGCTGCGTATGTGCTGCTGCGGCAGGAAGTATCCGGAATATGCAGAGGCGGAGGCGCGGGCGGCTGCGAATTCAACGGACATGCCGCGTCCGCCTGAAGTGTCGACTTTCAGAAGCATGAGCACAAGCACAAGCACGGATAAGACATAGACTGGCAGGAGGGAAAGTAGCTCATAATTTATTGACCAGGGAACAGGTGTGTGTGTGTGTACCGGTGGATAGAGGGTGTAGAGGGTATTAGTACATACTACTTGGTAATAAGCTGGATCTTTCCTAACCACTGACTGAAGTGTGCACATGGCCTAGAGTACCAGGTTAGCTAGTTCAATCAGGTATCACATGTGGTGTGAGGGAAATCTGGTGGTATGATATATTTTGCTGCCTTGGCATGCTACAATACCAAGCAAAGTTTTCTCTGTATCCTAAAGCTTCACAGCAAAGCTCCCAATGTGCACACAACACATGCTAGTATGGTGATGCTATAGTATTACTTTGAAATAGAGAAATGCTTTCCAAATGCAGAATAGAGTGCAAAGCAAATTAGACAACAAATAGAGAAACCACATATACATATACGTATTGATACAGTAAAAGTGAATGTTGAAATAACTAGGAGCTTCATACAAGCCCTGCAGCAGAGAATGCTGCTGCAAGTTCCCGTGCCACGATCGGCTTCCTCACTGCACCATCCATCCCTGCCTCCCTCCAAGTCCGTGGTCAGAGCAATAATGCAAACCCGCTGCCGGGATGCACATGGTACCGTGCTTGAAACATCTACACTTCTATCTGATTCTTCTCGTGTCCCTCCACTCGCTTCCGCTTTCTTCTGCTGTGCCTTTTCCATGGCACGCACTCGACGCGCTGTTTCAAATCTGGTGTACCCAAGAGGGCCCATGCGTGGGAGAGAAAGGACTAGGTGAAACAAAGACAAGAGTGCACAGACGAGGAAAAACAGAGACTGGAGGGGTATGCTCGAGATAAGAGAGAATGGGAAACAGAGACTAACAATGGCAGAATAACAATTACAACATGAAAAAGAAGAGCAAGTACGGAAACAGGTAGCAGCAGGAAGGAGGGGTTTAAAGGACAACGGAAACAACAATGGCACACACCCATCTGCTGACATTTGAGTCGACTCAAAAGCAGGAAGGAGGGGACTTTTGAGTCGACTCAAAAGCAGGAAGGAGGGGACTTTTGAGTCGACTCAAAAGCAGGAAGGAGGGGACTTTTGAGTCGACTCAAAAGCAGGAAGGAGGGGTTTGAAGGACAACAGAAACGGCAACAACAATGGCACACACCCATCTGCTGGCTGGGCGGCATGTGGAGATCAAGCAGCAGCAGGTGGATGGGCAGGGAGGGCATGGTTGATGTGAGAGGCATATGAGATGGGGCACTTCTGAGAACTCTCAAAGGTGATGCATGGCACTCACCCGTTGATGCCAGGCGGCAAGTGGAGGTCGAGCAGTAGCAGGTGGATGGGCGGCGAGGGCAGAGTGGCAGAGGAGAGAGGCAGGTGAAGCAAGGCACTCACCCGTCGATGCCGGGCGGCATGTGGAGGTCAAGCAGTAGCAGGTGGATGGGCGGCGAGGGCGTGGCAGAAGAGAGCGCCTTATGAGGTGCCTCAGTAGCAGAGCAGAGCGCATGGATGGGCGAGGAGGGCGTGGGAGGGGACAAGGCCGAGGAGAACGCTTGCAGCGCGTCCTCCCCGGAGGGCAGCAGCAGCACATGCGCCCCGTAGCCCTGCAGCGTTCTGCGCGCCACCATGCGGTTCACCGCGTTGTCATCCACCACCGCCACCGACCACCCCGCCACCGCTGCTCGCACCAGCACCTCCGCCTCCCCCTCTGCCTCCCCCACGCCCTCCCCGCCGTCCCCGCCGTCCCCGTTACCCACAACCCTCTGCATCTGCGCTTGTGGAAACGTGCGTGCATGCACCAGCGCGCGCACCCCTGCTGCCTGCCGCTCCCGCGAAGCTGGTTGCGCTGCAGCGGCAGCAGCGTGAGGCAGAACCGAGGCAGCAGCACCACTGGGTGGCCCCTCCGTGCCTCCATGCGACCTGGCCTCTCGCCCCACACGCTCCTTACCTGCCCCCCCTGAATCCCCGGGTTCCTTTCCACTCCCCTCCCAACTCCCACTGCCGCCGGAGCTTTCTCCTCCCCCCATGGGCAGCGCCAGCAGAATGGTGGTGCCTGTGGAGGCGTCTGACAGCACTGCCATGTCTCCCCTCATCTCAGCCACCTGCAACAAGAGAGGGGAGTAGCGTGAAGAAAAAAACTTGTAGGAAGATTGGATTGGAAACCAGGAAGCGAACGGGGTAGGGAGTGTTGGAAAAAAATGCTGTCATGAGCAAGGAAATGCCGACTCGGGGATTCGAACCAGCGACCTTCGACGTCGTTCTGGACAGTTTTTGCAAGAACACATTTTCTGGTGCCCACAAGATTCGAACTTGCGACCTTTAGATCCATGTGTCCCAAAAGGGTGTTTCAGGACAGCATCAGGAGAGTTCCAATAAGAATTGTCTTAGTTGTGTTTTGTATGAACACTCGGCAGCAAAGTGCCGCGGCCAATTTAATTTGCACGCGCATTGCATTCCCTTGGTCGTTGGGATTCTGTCGTGAAATGCGCTGTTTACGGAATTTTAAGTATCTAAGCATTTGCTGAACCAAGGCCCCAAAGTTCGCGTCAACGACAACTCAAGCTCGGAAAACGTTCTGAGCCGCGTGTGTCTTGGGTCGACGCTTTCCTATGTTTATATGTGTGCATTCTTGAATGCAACACATATAAACATAGAGACACTTCCAGAGAGCACAACACATGAATGCAATTAACTGACTAAGAGTTGTATGCTTGTCTATACCTTTGGCTATAGTTGATAGTTTTCCGCAATATTTGGTGCGTTATAATCGTGCTCCTGAGCTCTACCAAGCTTCTGTCGTAGTAAACGGGGCGAAGAGAACTCACAAGCGAGGTTGAGAGCAAGAAAGCGAAGGTATCTCGTAGAGAGCAGGAAGCTCACAAGGGAGGTGGAGAGCAGGAAGCGAACGGGGTAGGGCGTCCAGCGGGGGCCGGAAGCTGCCTTGCGATCGCGCTGCAACGATGACGACCTCCCCAGCGACCGTATTCTTTCCTGCCATATCACGACCAAGCATTCACAAATTAAATTCCAACGGCAATTTCAAGGTCTCACATGCGCAAACACATCCATTGTTTCAGTATTTACTGATGCTGATATTGTTGAAAATGGTCATATACAACAACACAAGCCCGAAGCAACGAAGCAGAGACTAAACAATGACTCTATGATACGTTGCTAAGTCGACTAAAATACCAGCCACTCACCATGACTTTATGTTGCCCATTGCCGTGCATGTCATGTGGCGAGTGGCCGGCAAGACCATGGACCCAGCACCCACCGCAGCTCCTCGGGTGGGATACCACCGCCTGTATCCTCACAAAAACCACATACTCACCATGACTTTATGTTGCCCGTTGCCATGCAGTTCGTGCGGCGAGTGGCTGGCAAGACCATATGGGTCCAGCACCCACCGCATCTCCTCGGGTGGAATACCACCGCCCGTGTCCTCACAGGCCACCACCACCATCCACTCGCCCTCCTCCCTCGCCGCACACGCCCCTTCCACCCACTCCCTCACCTCCTCCTCCAACCGCCCATCCCCACCCTGCCTCTCCCCTGCTGTATCCGTGCCATCTCTACTACACGCCCCCCCACTCTCCCGCCTCGCACCGTTGCCCACAGGCCCCCTTTTGCTGGCTGGGCGGCGCAGAGGGAGGCAGAGGAGGCAGGTGGGAGGCGGAAAGCGGCGCACACAGCTGTCCAGCTGGAGCCATGCTGAGGATGCAGGCGGGGGCTCAGAGGCAGCATTGACTGAAAGAGGAGGAGGAGGAGGAGGAGGAGGAGGAGGAGGAGGAGGAGGAGGAGGAGGAGGAGGAGGAGGAGGAGGCCTTGTTGCAGTCGATGCCTCAGAGTGTTGAGAAGGGAGAGGGAAGCGCCGCACACAGCTGTCCACCTGGAGCCATGCTGAGGATGCGGGCGGGGGCTCAGAGGAGGCTTGCGTCTCTAAAGGAGGAGGCCTTGTTGCAGAGTGTTGAGGAGGGATGCACCAGAGGCGGATGGCTATGTGGCCAGTTGCTGTGTTGTTCACAGCACTGGCTGCAGGAGGGAAGGGTGGAGTGGTGGGCAAGGCAGGGTTGTGGAGGGTGAGGAATGATGCAAAGGGACCGTCTGGCAGAGTGTTGAGGAGGGATGCACCAGAGGCGGATGGCTACGTGGCCAGTTGCTGTGTTGTTCACAGCACTGGCTGCAGGAGGGAAGGGTGGAGTGGTGGGCAAGGCAGGGTTGTGGAGGGTGAGGAATGATGCAAAGGGACCATCTGGCAGAGTGTTGAGGAGGGATGCACCAGAGGCGGATGGCTATGTGGCCGGTTGCTGTGTTGTTCACAGCACTGGCTGCAGGAGGGAAGGGTGGAGTGGTGGGCAAGGCAGGGTTGTGGAGGGTGAGGAATGATGCAAAGGGACCGTCTGGCAGAGTGCTGAGGAGGAATGCACCAGAGGCGGATGGCTACGTGGCCGGTTGCTGTGTTGTTCACAGCACTGGCTGCAGGAGGGAAGGGTGGAGTGGTGGGCAAGGCAGGGTTGTGGAGGGTGAGGAATGATGCAAAGGGACCGTCTGGCAGAGTGCTGAGGAGGAATGCACCAGAGGCGCATGGTTACGTGGCCGGTTGCAGTGTTGTTCACCGCACTGGCTGCAGGAGGGAAGGGTGGAGTGGTGGGCAAGGCAGGGTTGTGGAGGGTGAGGAATGATGCAAAGGGACCGTCTGGCAGAGTGCTGAGGAGGAATGCACCAGAGGCGGATGGCTACGTGGCCAGTTGCAGTGTTGTTCACAGCACTGGCTGCAGGAGGGAAGGGTGGAGTGGTGGGCAAGGCAGGGTTGTGGAGGGTGAGGAATGATGCAAAGGGACCGTCTGGCAGAGTGTTGAGGAGGGATGCACCAGAGGCGGATGGCTACGTGGCCAGTTGCTGTGTTGTTCACAGCACTGGCTGCAGGAGGGAAGGGTGGAGTGGTGGGCAAGGCAGGGTTGTGGAGGGTGAGGAATGATGCAAAGGGACCGTCTGGCAGAGTGTTGAGGAGGGATGCACCAGAGGCGGATGGCTACGTGGCCAGTTGCTGTGTTGTTCACAGCACTGGCTGCAGGAGGGAAGGGTGGAGTGGTGGGCAAGGCAGGGTTGTGGAGGGTGAGGAATGATGCAAAGGGACCGTCTGGCAGAGTGCTGAGGAGGAATGCACCAGAGGCGCATGGTTACGTGGCCGGTTGCAGTGTTGTTCACCGCACTGGCTGCAGGAGGGAAGGGTGGAGTGGTGGGCAAGGCAGGGTTGTGGAGGGTGAGGAATGATGCAAAGGGACCGTCTGGCAGAGTGCTGAGGAGGAATGCACCAGAGGCGGATGGCTACGTGGCCAGTTGCTGTGTTGTTCACAGCACTGGCTGCAGGAGGGAAGGGTGGAGTGGTGGGCAAGGCAGGGTTGTGGAGGGTGAGGAATGATGCAAAGGGACCGTCTGGCAGAGTGTTGAGGAGGGATGCACCAGAGGCGGATGGCTATGTGGCCAGTTGCTGTGTTGTTCACAGCACTGGCTGCAGGAGGGAAGGGTGGAGTGGTGGGCAAGGCAGGGTTGTGGAGGGTGAGGAATGATGCAAAGGGACCGTCTGGCAGAGTGCTGAGGAGGAATGCACCAGAGGCGCATGGTTACGTGGCCGGTTGCTGTGTTGTTCACCGCACTGGCTGCAGGAGGGAAGGGTGGAGTGGTGGGCAAGGCAGGGTTGTGAAGGGTGAGGAATGATGCAAAGGGACCGTCTGGCAGAGTGCTGAGGAGGAATGCACCAGAGGCGCATGGTTACGTGGCCGGTTGCTGTGTTGTTCACCGCACTGGCTGCAGGAGGGAAGGGTGGAGTGGTGGGCAAGGCAGGGTTGTGGAGGGTGAGGAATGATGCAAAGGGACCGTCTGGCAGAGTGCTGAGGAGGAATGCACCAGAGGCGCATGGTTACGTGGCCGGTTGCTGTGTTGTTCACCGCACTGGCTGCAGGAGGGAAGGGTGGAGTGGTGGGCAAGGCAGGGTTGTGGAGGGTGAGGAATGATGCAAAGGGACCGTCTGGCAGAGTGCTGAGGAGGAATGCACCAGAGGCGGATGGTTACGTGGCCGGTTGCAGTGTTGTTCACCGCACTGGCTGCAGGAGGGAAGGGTGGAGTGGTGGGCAAGGCAGGGTTGTGGAGGGTGAGGAATGATGCAAAGGGACCGTCTGGCAGAGTGCTGAGGAGGAATGCACCAGAGGCGCATGGTTACGTGGCCGGTTGCTGTGTTGTTCACCGCACTGGCTGCAGGGAAAATGGTGTGCCGGGAGGGGGGAAAGCGGGGGGAGGGTGCGGTGGAGGGTGAGGGGGAGGGGTGATAGCAATTCCTGAGTGTTGGTTTTGGTGAAATCGATGTTTTTTTTTTTTTTTTTTTTTTCTACATTCAGTTTCGCGTTTGTGTGTCGATTGCAGATGCTCTTGACAACAGTTGTACAATGACGTAACGGGAAACGATTTGCGAGTGAAATACTGACTCCAAAACAAAAAACACTTGCAAGAAATCTCCCAATGCATAGCCAATTGTTTGATGCACCCCCTTACACTCTTGTTCCGATCCACTCACCCACAAGTTCAGCCATGACTTGCAAGAGCCGACTTGGATCACCGAGTAGAGTTTCCGGAACGCTCTCATCCACATGGAATGTCACTGTATTGAGGGGGGCAAAAAAAGAAAAAGAAAAAAAAAAACACACACACACACACATGATAAATGTGAGAATTTGAAGCCACAAAAAGAGCGAAACAATTGCACATCTGTACTTGTAAGCTCATCTCCAGTACAAACGGTTCATCAAGTGCAGTGGCCTCGCAGACGGTGCAGCAGCACTAGAAACCAAGGAGAAGAGTGCGCTACTAAGTATAACCAACCATAAGCCCAAGTAACGCACTTATACTTAGTACCACTCGTATCTGTACCTTGCAGGTTCTTCCCTGGTGCGATTGGTTCATCAACTGCATTGGTGGCCTCCCGGACGATCCGACGGAGGCAGCACGGGAGAGTCTCAAGCTGCAGCTTGCCCGCCTGCAGCTTGCAAGCTAAGAGAAGAGCAATACAATCGCACGCACATACCTTGCAGGTTCTTTCCCGACGCAATCGGTTCATCCGCTACAGTGGTGGCCTCCCGGGCGATCCGACGGAGGCAGCATGGGAGAGTCTCTAGCTGCAGTTTGCCCACCTGCAGCTTGGCGAGGTCCTGCACAATCACACATTCATTCGTACCTTGCAGACTCTTTCCCGTTACTGTCGGTGCATCAACTGCAGTCGCCTCACGGACTATTCGGTGCAGGCAGCACGGGAGAGTCTCAAGCTGCAGCTTGCCGGCCTGCAGCTTGGTAACCAAGACAAGAGCAAACCGATCTCACGCACGTACCTTGCAGACTCTTTCCCATTACTGTCGGTGCATCAGCTTCAGTCGCCTCACGGACTATTGGGCGCAGGCAGCACGGGAGAGTCTCAAGCTGCAGTTTGCCTGCCTGCAGCTTGGCGAGGTCCAACACTCGGTTGATGAGGTCTATCGTCTCGCCCGCACACGCCTTGTGGTCTTGGGACATGTTCTCAGCGAGCAGCAAACTTATTCAGGCTTAAAGCAAAAGATAGACAGTAAAAACCCTTCTGTAAAACTTAGATCTCAACAATCCGAGCTCAAGAACTTCAGCAGTAGAGTAAAACAAACATGTTTCGGCCGTTAAGGGGCTACCCTAGCAGGCCTTCATCAGTGCTAATGAAAGAAACAGAGCTAAGCTACGCTTCAAGAAGAAACGAAGCCTCAGAAAAACTGATCTCTAGGTTATCTACACCAGGTCAGCCCGAAATACGGGGACCAGTACATGTCACCCTTGAAAATTTCTCAGGTGGCCACGTCCTCAATCCTTGGAGCGTCGTCGTTGAAGTTCGAATTCGCATCCTCGCCAGGCAGCAACTGTGGAAGTCGCGCGCGTACCAGTAACCTGTTAAGGTTACAACCAATTTGCCATGCAACAAAAATCCTCTCCACATATAATCCGCGTGTAGTGAGTCGATTTTTGAGTCGACTCAAAAGCATGCTGCCTCTCCTGCAATTGCGACTCCAGCAATTCCTCGACCATGCCTATGGGGGGGCAAAGGAGTACGCATCTACTCTCAAGGGAAATTCCAGCGAATGTGCATGTGCATGTGCATGTGTGACGAAAGGAAACTGTTTTTTAATCAGAGCCTGGTGGACTAGTGGCGCTATGCATGCATGCGAGCCCTATTCCATCATGCCATTCTCTCACCCATCATGCCATGCTCTCTCTCACCCATCATGCCATGCTCTCTCTCACCCATCATGCCATGCCATGCTCTCAATCACTCACCCATCATGCCAATGATCGGGGTGCGCAGCTCATGGAACACATTCGCCACCGCCTCGCTCTTGGACCGCTCCGCTCTCTCCAGCACCTTTTGAGGCGCCTCAAATCGCACACACACATGCATGCCCCACCTCACACATACCAGTACATGCCCTCACTCACTCACCCATCATGCCAATGATCGGGGTGCGCAGCTCATGAGACACATTCGCCACCGCCTCACTCTTGGACCACTCCGCTCGCTCCAAAATCGCGGTGCACAGCTGAATCTCCTTCATAGCCTCTTCGAGATTTCTCTTCTTCCATGCCAGCACAGCAATCATGGTGGAGAGCAGTACTGCCATCAGCAGCACCAGCAGGCCCAGCAGCATGGGGGCGTACACGAGGTCCCACTTGGGGTAGGCGCCCTCAAACCTGCATACCAAGCACAAGCACACATTTATAAAAAGACTAAACACAAGCTAACGAAAATAAGTAATTGTTTAACTGCATTCTAAGACTTTATCAGGTTGGCCTTGAAAAACGGCTGTTCAATGTCTGCTGAGATTGGCGTGATTCGCCTCCTTGAAACAAATCGTCTTCAGCTTGCATTTCCTCCAAATGTCTTTGCTGACGCCTCACACGAGCACTCACGAATTCGGATTATCATTCATTCGCATTCATGAAGACTCGTGTGGGAATTCAGTTTCTGGTTTTCACCGTTTTGTACCTGTGATGAAAATTGTCGCGTTATGCGCGCGACTTTCTGGCAAAAAATCCTTGTGCCACATCATAAGGAACGAGGCTCGAGATTCAGTTTTACAACTGAAATCTCGACTCGAGTCAATCCCGAGCACCCCTCGAAATCCCTCGGCACCCCCCGAAGCCCACGCGGACCCCTGAGGGGCGCAAT
Source organism: Closterium sp. Naga37s-1 (assembly GCA_947471745.1). Taxonomy (NCBI): domain Eukaryota; kingdom Viridiplantae; phylum Streptophyta; class Zygnematophyceae; order Desmidiales; family Closteriaceae; genus Closterium; species Closterium sp. Naga37s-1. Next base: position 1,191,654 of record CANJKZ010000897.1, read on the forward strand.
CATGCACGATCGACATTTTCGGTCGTGCTGTACAGCGCCCCGACGTGCACTGTCCTGCGCGAGGGCAAGGCGACCATTCGCCCTGTCGTGTTGCGATCGTGCCTACTGTGCACACTCGCAACAGTGCGAGCCACACGCGTGGGTCCTCAGAACCCACACTTGAAATCTGGACCCCCACGCGCGTGCGAGCCACACGCGTGGTCCAGATTTTCGCGCCCAATTCCCTTAACTGGCGCAAAAATATCTGACGGGCAAACAGTGGCCCCTCGTGAACACTCTTGACCCTTCACGAGGACGCACAAAGATTCATGAGAAAACGAACTTAGATGAACAAGCATAAATTCATGAACAACTCGCGAACCTCACGGAAATTCACAAACACCGAAATTCGCGCATACTCATGACAACTCGCGAAACAGCGCAAATACTTACGAAGCCTCACATTCACACACTAACATTTCACGAAAACGCACACGACTCATGAACCGTCGAGACGACTCGTCACCCGAAAACGCACAAACGCAAAGCACAGAAATGCGCATCACACCACAACACTCCATTTTCCTTCACCGTTGGTGAATATGGGGTAGGTTGACGCATACATATCGCGATTCCAACTTTAACACGAGGCACAACAGTCTAACAAGACAAAGGTGACAGAGACAGTAATGCGTACACGCCACATGGCTCAGGCAAGCAACATAGAAACAAAACGAAAACGAAACGCCGACACATACTAGCAAAGGCACCCACCCCCTTCCCTCGTTTTGGAAAGAAAGTATTCCTTTTCTCACCTGCAATGCGCCTCGTATTTGCGACCGAGCAAGTCGTCAGGGAAGGGCTCGATGTGCTTGGGGTGAGGCACCACAGGCCCAGGCAGCACATAGGGGTAGAGGGTCCCACTCTCCACCCGCAGGGGCTCCAGGCCGTAAACTTGAATGGGCTGCCCTGGATCGGTGGTGTCGTACATGGCAATGGAATAGGCGCTGGTGCTGCTGCCTGCATGCGAAGAGACCACACATGCGTGCAAGGCATTGGGGGCAGCACATGAATGCGAGGATTTCAGTACAAGTATGAGTTTGGGGCCATGTGCATGCATGGCATGTAAGGAATCGGGAGCCCGTGCATGGCATTTGGCATACGTGCATGGGTTTCGGCACACCTGCACCCCAACAAACGCACAGCCACGGCAACAAGTTAAGAGAGCAGACGGAAAGAAATGGGACAGAGTAGAAAATATTAAGGCAGATTGGAAGGATGAGGGGAGATTGGAAGAAAAGAGGGAGGAATGGAAGGAACTGGAGCAGATTGGAAAAAATGGGGCAGTTTGAGAAAAAGGGGGCAACTTAGAAGGAATGCAGCAGATTCGAACGGATGAGGGTTGATTGGAAGGGGCAGACTGGATTGGAAGGAATAGAGCAAATTGTAAGAATTGGGGGCAGATAGGAAGAAACAAGAGAAGCCTGGAAGGATTTGGAACAGAGAGAAAGGTTGTGCAAACGTGCTGAAGAGGGCAGATGGCAGTGGTGGGGAAGAGGGGAGCGTTGGGAAAGTGATCGAACCGTTTTGAAGCAGACCGAGGACCCCTAGCAGATCGAGCTCAAGAAAGCAGAGGTTCGCCCAAGCAGTGGGGCTCACACTCTCCCTCAGCTGCTCCGGTGATGCATTCTCCGGGACGGGATGGCGCAGGATAGGCTCCACCATCACTGCATGCATGATGGATGCATGGTCGAGTCATTAACGCCGACCCTTATAAGGCAAAGAATTCCTGAATGCATTATTTTTATTAAACGGCAATCAGGCTGTGAGTTTGTTTCTAAAAAAAAAAAAAAAAAAAAAAAAAAAACAACAACAACAACAAGAACAAGATACAAGCAAGTCTCCCTAATGTGCTCTCCACAATGGTTTCTCTAAAATTTGTAGTACGAACGCGTATGGGCAAAGGCGTATTAAAACCCAACAGTACTAACACTTGTTATAGCCCATGATCCTCCCCCTCGTAACACAACTCCTCCAACATGCATGACGCCTGAGCGCTCGGAAGCCTCCTGTCTGTGTGCCGCATTATCCATCCATAACTTGATAATCATGGCTGCGAACACACAAGGTCAACGCTCAACCAGTGCTGTGTTGCCAGTTCACAATGTTTCTGCCTCGGCTGAACTCGCGCTCACTAGCCGCTCACGTGGCCCGGATGTCAAGATAGTCGCGTGCCATCTGGCGCAAGGCTGAACGTCATGCATCACCTGCCGCCAACGAGCACCTGCTCTTGCGGTAGCTCTTCAAGATACTGGTCCACCTCGTCACGGGTCGGGTCGACTTGGTCGGGTCAAGCCCACCAAGGGGGAGCGACCCGACCTACCCTAGCATATAACATCCAAACGCTAGCATCCAGGACGCTGGACATGTCCGGTCCAAAATAGGCGAGACGCGGTTTGGTTGTAGTAGTTTTCAAATGTGACTCAAACATAAAGACGAGCCCAGGTGGCTAGTAGCAAGCCACGACGGCTAACGCGATGAAGCGGGTCTTTGGTCTCTATCCTGTCTCGAGTCAAGGCAAGGACTAGTAGGTTCGCCTCTTGCTCACGCCTGTTCTAGCTAAAGCGGCTTGCGGAATATCGACAAGCTAGGCCCTAACTAGTTGGACCCTATCTCGAGTCAGGTTGAGTCAAAATTCACTTTAGGTCGATCCATTATGCGAGTATTCATCTCAAGCTAGTTGTGACTCCAATCAAGTTTCTTGACTCTTATCATGTTCCACATGGCTCCTCAACTGTTGGTGGGGCACTAGGATCGTCCCCAGTTGAGTGTGAGAGGGCTACAGGTGCGGCCTGGGAGTAATGGGTGTGCTACCCACCATAAAACCATGCCTTTTTAACCCAGTCGGTATCAAGCTGGGCCAACAGTGGTATCAGAGCCACAAAGGTCTCGGGTTCGAATCACAATGTGCGTCAGAGTCTCCATAAGGTTCACATGGGCAATTGCTATCCAATCCAGGCAACTTGAAAAATCTAAACATGAACTTGACAATACAAATGTGGCTTCTGTGGTCAATTTTGAGTCGGAACTATGACTCACGTGACTGAAGCTGTAATGTGCAGGTCTTTGACGAGCTCGGCAAGGCTTGTCGCGCCCGGTCAGCTTGCATGCGCGATGAACAAAGCTTGTGGGTCCGACTCAAGCTTTAATTCAAGCTCATTTAAATAAACAAACAGGCTCAAATTGTCGGGCCTAGGCTGGGCCATGTGCTCATGAGCTCAGGTGAATCAACACACCTTAAACTGAACCATTGTGCAGCAGCAATTCAAATGAGAGCACAATCTCATTTGCCACCACTCGCAAGTGCCCACCAAGTGTCAGTGCCCATTCACTCTCTTGTGCCCATTCACTCTCCTGTGCCCATTCACTCTCCTGTGCCCATTCACTCTCTTGTGCCCATTCACTCTCCTGTGCCCATTCACTCTCTTGTGCCCATTCACTCTTCCATGCCCAAGCCCACCTGCCTTTTAACACCCACCCGACTTAACTCACCAGTGCCCACACCCAGCAGGTTGTTGAAAAATATAGGCGGAAAGGAGACGGCGTTGCCTTGGAGTAGGGAGGAGAGGTACGATGGAGGCACATTGGAGGAGAAATCGGTAAACGGCACCATGGGTCCAGCCTCATGTGTTCACTCCCCTGTGTCCATTCACCCTCTTGTGCCCATTCCCTCTCCTATGCCCACACCCACTTGCCGTTTAACAGCCACCCACCCAACTTACCAGTGCCCACACCCAACAGGCTGTTGAAATGAATAGGCGGAAAGGAGACGGCGTTGCCTTGGAGTAGGGAGGAGAGGTACGATGGAGGCACGTTGGAGGAGAAATCGGTAAACGGCACCATGGGTCCAGCCTCGGGGTGTAAACTCCCAAGTAGATTGACGATGTAGTGGGGCTTGCGGGGGGACGGCAGCCCGAGCAGCGACAAGATGGGCGTGCCTGTGATGTTCTCCACTGTCGCCCTGTGCGGGTGGGTGGGTGCATGGACAGGCGGGAGGGAGGAAGAAGTGCTTTCAGTCGACTCAAGAGACTGCCGAGTAGATTGACAATGTAGGCAAAGGCAAACGCAAACGTGTTCGAGTCCAACGGTTTCGAACACTCGAAACTGTCGAACCAATTTTCAGTTTTCGAATGTTTGATTCTTCAACAGCCTGTTCAAGTCGAACCCGTTCGAGCTCAGTTCGAAGTCAGTACTCGTTATAATCACACTCGATAAGGAACCGTGGGGTCTTGCGAACCTAGGAGCCAGGGCGGAATAGGGTGGGGACACGCGTGTGTCAGGAAAAATGGAGTTGAGAAACTGATTATGGAGACGCAAAGGTATCGTGTCACCTAAGCGTGCGACGTGATCACTTTGTCGAGTCGAACACGTTCAATTCGACGCGGGCCAGCAAGTTTTGTGGATCCAGACCGATTCGTTCGACTGGAAAATTGGGCCGAACAATTTTGGGCAAATAAGAAAGCACCTATTCAATCTCAGTCAAGACTTCGCTCATGCCTACTCACACGCACACACGCGCCCACAGACCCGCGCCCACCTGTCGCTATCCTCCACGAACATGACGAGTGTCCCCTGGGTGAGGTCCGCTCCCCCCCCCGCTCCCCCTCTCCCCCCCCCTCCCCTCCCCCCAACACACACACACACACACACATGCACACACACACACACACACACACATACACACACACACACACACACACACACACACGCACACACACACCTGTCGCTATCCTCCACGAGCATGACGAGTGTCCCTTGAGTGAGGTCCGCCGCCATGCCCATGGCCGCGAGATTGTAGCGAAACAGGCTGTCGTTGTTGGCACACCCCGCCACGCCCCAGTAGGTCAGGTTGGTGCTGCTGCGCGGGCCGTACCCGTTGAACACGCGCAGCAGCGCCGCCATCTCCTGCTCACACGCACGCACGCATGCACACAGCACGCATGGAGGGACTTATGAGAGGACTCACACACAAACACACGCGCACACCCCGCCACGCCACGCCCCGGTAGGTGAGGCTTGTGGTGCTGCGCGGGCCGTACCCGTTGAACACGTGCAGAAACGCCGACATCTCCTGCATGCGCGCGCGCGCACACACACACACACATAAACACACAGACACACACGGCCTTTTATTTGACGCAGGTGGGACGGGCGCGGGTCGGAAGGGCGCGGGTGGGACGGGCACGGGAGAGAAGGGTATGGGAGGAAGGGAAATCGCGCTCACTCCCCCTTCCCTGCTCTCTGCCGTCCTGGCCGGGGAGTGGGCCTCTGCTCTGCCCCCTCTGTTGTCCGGCCCGGGGCCGCCATCAGCGCGTGGGCAGCAGAAGCGGAGGGCAGGGGAGGGCGCGGAGAGAAGGGGAGGGCGCGGAGGGCTGGGGAGGTCGCAGAGGGCAGGGGAGGCCGCGGAGGGCAGGGGAGGCCGCGGAGGGCAGGGGAGGGCAGGGGAGGGCAGGGGAGGGCAGGGGAGGGCAGGGGATGGCAGGGGATGGCAGGGGATGGCAGGAGATGGCAGGGGATGGCAGGGGATGGCAGGGAAGGTCAGCGGAGGGCAGGGGGGGGCAGGGGAGGGCAGGGGAGGGCAGGGGAGGGCAGGGGAGGTCAAGGGGGGGACGGAAAGGACAGGGGAGGGCAGCGGAGGGCAGGGGAGGGCCGAGGAGAGGGCAGGGGAGGGCGCGGAGGGCAGGGGAGGGCAGGGGAGGGGCAGCGAAGGGCAGGGAAGGGCAGGGAAGGGCAGGGGAGGGGCAGCGAAGGGCAGGGAAGAGCAGCGGAGAGGAGGGGTGTCAAGGCGGGCAGCGGAACCTGCTGTTCTGAAATTGCAAGGCGATCCGGGATTCTCAAATAACTCCGGAGCATCTCGAGAGCGCTGCGTGACGGGTGATTCCGGCCGGGGCAGAGAGGGGGGCCCCCTCAAATGTTGCGCTCCGGGAGCGTCTCGAGCGAGCAGCGGCGGTGCTATTCTGCGACTTATAATTTTGGAGATCGCAAGGTGTTCGGGTCGTCTCGAGCGCGCTCCGTGACGGAGAGAGCTTCCAGGGCGCCAGACGAATGGGGGCCGTCGCGGTGCGCCGCCATGCGTCCTTATGGGTGCCGCGTCGCCATGCGCCGGCATGCGTCTATATGCGACAATATGCGTCGATATGCGCCGCTATGCGTCAATGTGCGTCAATATGCGTCGACATGCGCCGATATGCGTCTATGTGCGTCGTTATCCGTCAATATGCGTCGCTATGCGTCTATATGCGTCGCTATGCGTCGATATGCGTCAATATGGGTCTTTCTGTGTCAATACATGTCGATATGCGTCGTTATGCGTCTACATGCGTCTCTACTTGCGTCCCTACTCGCCGTGCGTCGCATAGGCAGCGCACCTGCACGCGCGAGACGGACGAGAGCAGGCGCTGGTAGAGGTAGCGCACGCGCAAGTGGCACCACCCGCGCATTGCCTCCTCCCGCGGATTCGCGGCCTGTTTGTGCGCGAACCACACCACCCACGCGCACAGCCCCGCCCATCCCGCCACCCACGCCACTCCCAACAGCGCCCTCCCCACGCCCAGCGGTGCGCCTCGCGACGGCTGTTGCCGCCGCATGAGATGCCTGCGCAGCTTTATGCGCTAACGAGAGAGAACGGTGAACCTACGTGAATGGCTGAGAGAACGCGGAACCTACGTGAATGGCCGAGAGAACGCTGAAACACCGCGAATGGATGTGAACATAGGGAGCGAAGAGTGGAGCGGAGGGAATAGGGAATGCGAAGCGACGCATATTGACAAATCGGGTTTCAAAAAGTCTGGTGGGTGGGTGGGAGGGAGGAAAGTGGCTGGGCGGGAAGTCGGCGTGCTTGCGCAATGCACAGATCAGTGCGGCGGTCATAAACTACAAGTGTTCTCGTTTATAGTCCGACGGATCAACATCGCCGCGCGCGGACTATGTGGCAAACCCTTCAAACCCCAGGCAAAACGCGATACTTATAGTCCCGTTCAGGAAAATTGCATGAAGAGTGGTTGCTTTGCTACTAGTTTCTGGAGTTTGGCATTTACGTAGATTTGGACCGCGCTTGCTTCAACTTCCAGTCGCACGGTTTTCCACGCTGATCAATGTCGCATGACTAACGGTCAAAACTAAACAAAATCAACTATGGTTTGGGGGTCGAATAGTAACCCAAAAACTTCGTTTCTACCCTGTAAGCGAGATAAATGAGATGTCATCGTCGATCGCGCTGGAGACAGCGCGACAGGATTGAGAATTAGTCGCGGTCAAGAGAAACAATTAATTACAATCAAAAAGTTAAAATATCGAATCGATGATCCCTTTTCATCGTTTTCTTTGAATGTTGGGCTGGTTTGATCTGGAGCCTCTGATTGGCTGCGGAGCTGATTCGTGCAATGATTCGGTCAAGCTGCAAAATTTCCCGCCAAAAACGGGACTATAGGGGTCGGGCCAACCCTAGGCGATATCGGAAAATTCTACTCAGGGGGGAAAAGGGACTCTCTCAACGAGAGCCTCTAACCAGGAACATCTGTATATTCCGTCGCAAACTGTATTTTGGGAGGGACTTCCGAATCGGATCCGATCAAGTGACCCCTCGGAGGCGCGCAAAATCACACCTCGGAACAAACAGCTTTCAGGGATGTCGGTGCAGTTTTGTTCGCATCCAGTAATATTGCGGTAATACAAGTTGAAGTCTGCGATCACACCTCACATGACACGTTAGGAACCTGACGGCCTGACAAGCAAACCGATCGATTCGCGCCTCCAAAAAACTAATTTATAGAGGAAGGCCTGGATGTTGGGAGTATTAGTGCCCTGGTTAATATGCATATGCTGTTCAATATAAGAACTTCTGCAATGTATTCCGACATGCTTCCTTGCTCTTCCATTTTTTCCTCTCTGGATGCTACCGCCGAAATGTTTTGGGTTGCCAGAAATTTGCCAGCTGGCGTTTACTTCAAGAAATGTGGTCGTTCACTTTCGAGGGAATGACAGACCGCCTTGGTTTCGGGATTCCGATTCCTTTCGGCAGTGGTTTTGACACCGCCTCGCTTCGAGCTCGCGTCCGATACCTTCGGTCAGATATTTACGCAATTTCCCCTTTTGGAGTCCAGAGACTAAAATTCTGTTTATACACACGATGCCCGGTTGAGCCCCCCGACCTTGCCTTACCCTCTGGGCTTATAAACGATTTTTGCATTTCGCGGAGGTTTCGTCAATTCGCTTCGGGCAAAAAGGGCTTGTAAAAAACTTTTGTAACTCACTGTTGACTGTTTCACTGCAGTCTCTTCAGTCAGACTTCAGTTTCTGTGGTTAGTATTGGTCGACGTGCTTGTAACGTGGGTGCAACCTCACGGCAAAAAACCCACGGTGCAAGGTTTCCATCCGGCGCAAGGCAATTTCGCGTGCAGGGGGTGAGCATCATGTGTATATTGGGATATCTCAAATCATTTGTCTCGTCCATTACGAGAAGCTCGGGGCAAAAAATATATACCCCTCATGGAGGGAATGCCATTTGGGAGGCATCAACCCTAAACACCATGAAGTAAGGTGTTTAGGGTTGATGCCTCCCTAATGGCCATGCATCCGAGAGGGGATTATTTTTTACCACAGGCCACTAAACTAAAACCAGGTAAACTTCAAACTTTCCTCGTCACAAGAAACTGTTAATGTCACAAAAAACTGCCCCAAGGAATCGGACGCGAGCGGAAAAGCGAGGCGGTGTCAAAACCACTGCCCAAAGGAATCGGAAACCCGAAAACGGGGCGGTCGTTTGAGGGCGTCCTTACAATCCGATACATTGTTCTACAGACCACTTACATAGCACCTTCCAATTTTCGTCAATATCATTCTATTCTCAACTCCCTGTCATTAATCTAACCCGGCACCACCATACAGGAGTATCACCTTGAAACCTGCTTGAGATCTTCAAATTATTCCTCTATCACTACTATTTGTGTAACAGGACGGAAGTCTTTCGTACGGCACTCTTCTGGACAATGCCTATTTTGCAAGTAGTTTCTAAAACAGAGAAACCTTGTTTTCTACGTACGGTACCCACGGACCTGCTTCACTGAGAGTCGCAGATCTCGAAAGCTACAGAGACATCACCAGGCCGCCTCTAGGCCCTGCAACCCTGATACTGAAGACCAAGGGCCTCCATACCCGCCTCGATACCTGCCTGCTGTTCTGCTCCCGCCTGCTGAAGAGCACCGAGGGCACCCTGGGGAGGCTGGGCTTGCACCTATTGGCAACTTGCACCTAGAAAGGCATCACCAGGCTGCCGCTCTTGAAGGTCCTGCAACTCGTGTAGTTTAGGCCAAGGGCTGCCATACCCGCCTCGATGCCTGCCTGCTGTGCCTCTGCTTGCTGCAAGCACTGCGGACCACAGCACATAGAAGCTAAAGCGGAAACACTAGGCTGCCGCTCTTGAAGGCCCTGCAACCCATGTAGTTTAGGCCAAGGGCTGCCATACCCGCCTCGATGCCTGCCTGCTGTGCCTCTGCCTGCTGCAAGAAATTTGCCTCCACCTCTAGTAGAGCATAGAGAGCACCCGGGAGGGTTGAGTTTGCACCTTTTGGCTGGCTTTGAAGTGGTTGAAGTGGTTTAAGTGGTGTTTGGAGTGGCGAGGCAGCAGCTGAGATCCTTGTGGCGGCAGTGGTGGATGAGGTGGGATGCAACAGACGCACTCTCATGTTGTCCCTTGGGGTGAGGGGAAGCAAGGAGCGGACCTGAGGGGGGGAGAGGGGTGAGGCGAGAGAGAGGAGGGGAATGGAGGATCTGTAAGATTGGGAGAGGAAGGGAGCAAGAATGGGATACAGCAGACGCACTCGCATGCTGTCTCTTGGGGTGAGAGGAAGCAAGGAGCGAACCTGGGAGGGATGGAGAGAATGGGGAAGCATGTGGAAATTTGACAAGAGGAGTTGAAAAACAGTGATTGAGATCATCCTTATGATGATCCTCAAGACAAGCACGCTGGGCAGCTATGTGGGTGCTACTTTTGAGAATTCTCATTTTCAAAAGTAACACCATGATACTCCAGCTGCACAGTATCTTACATGTCATAAATCACGAGCAAGATTGACAATAATTAAAACTGTCTCATTCGCATATATTTAGCAGATCCTACCTGACCTCTCTCACCATTTATTCCTCTACACAAACATTCCCCTCCACTCACCATCTCCTCTGCTCGCTCCACCAGCATCAGCGTGCTTGCTATGGCCTCAACGCCAAGCTCCAATCTGCTTTCACCAGCTTCCCCTCTCCTCGGTCCAACCCTTACCTTTATTCTCCACACAGCCTCCCCCCTTTGCCACTCACCATCTCCTCCGCCCCCTTCACCAGCATCAGCATGCTTGCTGTCGCCTCCACCCCAAACACCAATCTTCCTTCATTTGCTTCTCCTCTCTTCCAACCAACACTTTGATCTGACCAACCCCTCTGACCCACAGATTTACCCGCTCCCCTCCCCATCTCCCCTCCTCCCCCTCCCCGCCCCCCCCCCCCCACTCACCATCTCCTCTGCTCGCTCCACCAGCATCAGTGTGCTTGCTGTCGTCTCCACCCCAAACGCTAATCTTCTCTTACCAGCTCCTTATCGTCTCTTAATTTTTAACACCTGCTCTCTCCCTCCCCATCACCCTCCCCCCCCCCCATCCACTCACCATCTCCTCTGCCCTCTCCACCAGCATCAGCGTGCTTTCTGTGGCTTCAACTCCAAACGCCAATCCGGTTTCACCTGCTATGCTAATCTGCTCTGACCTGCTCCCCCCTCTGCACTCACCATCTCCTCTGCCCTCTCCACCAGCATCAGCGTACTTGCTGTCACTTCAACTCCAAACGATAGTCTTCTCTGATCTTCTTCAGCCCCTCCCCTCCCCATCTCTTACCCCCTCCACTTCAACTCACCATCTCCTCTGCCCTCTCCACCAGTATCAGTGTGCTTGCTGTCGCCTCCACTCCAAACGCCAGTCTGCTGCGAAGGCAGGGCGAGGCAGCCAAGTCCCAGTTGGGTAAACCAGCTGCTCTGGCTACTGCCTGAAAAACCAGGGGTGGGGAGAGGTGGAGAGAGGTGGAGTAGGGGTGGCAGGAGAGAGAAGGGAGGGGAAGGATTGAGGCTCCAAACGCTAATCTGCTGCGCAGGCAGGGCGATGCTGCCAGGTCCCTTGGGTAAACCCGCTGCTCGCGCTACTGCCTGAAAAACGAGAGGCGGAGAGAGGTGGAGAGAAGGGGCAGCACAGCAAGAAGGGAGGGGAAGCAGTGAGCCTACAAAAGGTAATCTGCTGCGCAGGCAGGGCGAGGCAGCCAAGTCCCAGTTGGGCAGGCCGGCTGCTCTTGCCACTGCCTGGAAAACGAGAGGTGGTGAGAGGTGGAGAGAGGTGGAGAGAGGTGGAGAGAAGGGGCGGCAGGAGAGGGAAGGGAGGGGAAGGATTGACGCTAATTTGCTGCGCAGGCAGGGCGACACTGCCAAGTCCCAGTTGCGTAAGCCCGCTGCCCTGGCCACTGCCTGAAAGACGAGAGTGGGAGAGAGAAGGAGAGAAGGGACGGGAATGAAGGGGTGAGTTCCAGGCAGGGCAATGCAGCCAAGCTCCAGTTTGGGAAGGCCGGCTGCTCTAGCTACTGCGTGGAGGAAAGAGTGGGAGCTACTGCTCAGCACTCTTTCCTCCAGGCAGTGCTGAGAACTCACTCACACAGAAGCTTTGGGCAGGCGGAGAAAGGGGGGACACGGCCCAGAAGAGAAGAGTAGCCAGGTGGCCCAAGTGACGTGCGGATCAAGGTTCATCGTGGAGTAGCTGCAAACCTGTAGAAATCACTTAAGCAATAGGATCAAGACTGTAAAACTGATTCCCAGAAAAAATTCAAGAAAATCTCACAACCACCAAACTCAGAGAACCAAAAACGCAAGAATAGCCAGAAGAGAAGAGTAGCCAGGTGGCCCAAGTGACGTGCGGATGAATGATGTGTGGATGGATGGATGCACCACCGAACCCCACTCACCCGCACAGCGGCTTTAGGTAGACGGGCGAGGGGTGACACGACCCGGCAGTGCAGAGCAGCCAGCAGGCCCAAGCGGGAGGGGTCTGATAGGTCGTCTGCATTGGTGCCGTTGAATAGAGTTACTGGGGTAAGAGGAGGTACGAACGGGTTCAGGGGGGACACAGAGGGGGTAGAGAGGGGTTGAGAGGGCACGTTGAAAAGGGGGGCAAGCAGCAGTGCAGAGCAGCCAGCAGACCCAAGCGAGAGGGGTCTGATAGGTCGTCAGCATGGGTGCCGTTGAATATCGTGACTGGGAAGGAAGGGGTTAAAATAGGTGCAGATAGGTTGAGAACGTGAGGCCACCAGCAGAGCAGAGCAGCTAGGAGACCCAAGCGGGAGGGGTCTGGTAGGTCATCAGCGTGCCGTTGAATAGAGTGACTGGGGTAAGCAGAGGAACCGAGGGGTTCAGAGGAGGTATAAATGGATTGAGAGGGGTGGAGAGGAATTGAGAGGGCACGTTTAGATGAGAGGCCGTCAGCAATGCAGAGCAGCAAGCAGGCCCCAAGCGGAAGGGGTCTGAGAGGCTACCTGAGAACTTCCATTCCTTACCTTCATTACGGTTGCTGTTCTCCATTCCCATCCTCGCTAAAGACTGCTCCGCGACAGTGTATAGAGTGGTGTAGAGAGTGGCCTTGCAGGCATAGCAGCTCGCCCCCTCATTGGCCACGTACTCTTGCACCTGACCCTCTGTTGTTTCCACCTGAAGAAAACAGAAAACACAAGGGGCAAAAAGCCAGTCAGAGCCTAATTTTGAGGCGCATACAAAAACGTTTAGCCGGACAGAGCCGAAAGACATTGCTTTACCCAAGCCAAGATGACTTTTAGTTAGCTGGCTCAAGAAAGAGCTAAAATGGAGAGCCACGATTGTCTGCGTGGGAGGCGCACAGTTGAAATTGCACCCATCAACCTACCAACAGAACGACTAGGACACCCCCACTGACAGGGAAATACGGGTGACATGCTGCCACGTGGAAAAAGCCACTGAAAAGAGGCGATGTACAACTACATCGCCTCTTTTATCAGCCAATCAACAGAACAACAGAAGAGTACCACTCACCTCCCACAGGGGGATGCCTATGGCTGCTGCCACGTGGCGAGCTGTGGTTAGTTGAGAGGAGGAGAGGGAGGGGCTTAAGGCGATCACAGCTGCTACGGTGGGAGGCGATTGAGAGTGTGAGTCCGTGTGTGAAGGGGATTGCGAGCGTGAGTGTGAGTGTGGTTGTGAGTGTGAGTGGGAGTGTGACTGTGAGTGTGAGTGAGGAGGCGGCGGGTCTGAGAGTGCTCGATGCAGCAGCAAGGCAGCAAGGGAGGAGTCCACTCCCCCTGAGAATGCCACCAGGTTGACCCCGGAGGGAGAGGAGAGGGAGCGAGTCTCCTGGGAGGGTGGGGGTTGAAGGCAAGGTGAGCAAGAGAGTGAGTCCGAGAATGCTCTGTGCAGCAGGTGGGCAGCAAGGGAGGAGTCGACTCCCCCTGAGAACGCCACCAGGTTGACCCCGGAGGGAGAGGTGAGGAGCGAGTCTCCTGGGAAGGTGGGGGTTGGCGGGTGGAGGACGGAGGAAGAGAAGGAGAGAGGAGGCACAGGAAAGGTGTCTAAAGGTTGAAGAAAGCAGCAAGGCAGCAAGGGAGGAATCCACCCCCCCTGAGAATGCCACCAGGTTAATCCCGGAGGGAGAGGCCAAAGAGCGGGATTCCTCCTGGGAAGATGGGTGTTGATGGAAAAGTGAGCAAGAGGGTGACGGGAGGTCCGAGTGTGCTCTGTGTAGCAGCAAGGTTGACCACAGAAGGAGAGGCGAGGGAACGGGTTTCCTGGGGGGATGGGGGGTGCGAGGAAAAGGATAAGTGCAAAGAAGGGGATGGGTGAGAGTGAGGAATCCGCTCCCCCTGAAAACACCACCAGGTTGACCCCAGAGGGAACGACGAGCAAACGGGTTTCCTGGGAGGTAAAGGGAAGGAGGGAAGGGATGGGAAGACAAGATGTGGGGGAGCATGGGTCACAAGTGAGGTTCGAGAGTCGACTCCCCCTGAGAACGCCACCAGGTTAACCCCAAAGGGAGAGGCGAGCGAAAGGGTTTCCTGGGAGGGTGGCGGGGGTTGGCGAAAGGGAGCAGGAGGAGGGGATAAGACGACGGGGGTCTACCTTGTTTCCAGGCTTTTTGGAAACCTCTCTCTACTTTTGTCTGAATGAGGAATGGGAAGGGGCAAGCAGCACCATGGGAATGAGCAGCACAGTTGCAAGAGAGAGCAGCACAGTACAGCTGTGCATACTAGGAAAATTTGAAATCGTTCTTGTGCGTGAAATCAGCGCACCTCTATAAGCTGCTGAAGCATATCTTCCGCCTCCTGTAGCGAAGCTGGTACAGGAAGAACCTCGCTATAGTCACCTCCGTTCACTCTTGAACCACCAACAAGGTCTGAATCAGAATCTTCCCCTCCCCCTCGATTCCCCCCCTGACGGCCGTACAGCTGAGCAACGGTCTTCATTTCACTCCGCATATCAGCAAGAAGCGAGGGGGCTGAGGGGGTTGAGAGTTTGGAGCCTCCGATATTGATGTCTGATTGGGCTGCTGACGTGGATGTGTCGGTTGCTGACGTGGATTGTGTGTCAGATTGTGCGGTTGAGTGAGGTGCTGTGCTTACAGCGTCTTGCTGTCTTCTTCTCTTCTCCCTCCAAGCAGCAAGCGGTTCAGGGAGAGAATGGGGGAAAGGATAATCCATGGGTAGGAGTGAAGGAGGAGGAAATGTAGAGGGTGCAGTTTGTGCGGTTGAGTGCGGTGCTGCACACAATGGGGAGGGGTGCTGTGCGGTTGAGTGTGGTGCTGATGACGTCAGGGAGGAATTCGAGTCAGGGTCCGGGCTGGAGCTTTGAAACTGCGACGTGCAATGCGGCTGAATGCGGTACCGTTCGATAAAGAGCGGTTGAGTCCGACGTGGTTCATTGCGGTGGAGCGGGGTGCGGCGCAATTGACACCCTGATCGCGAGTACACGGATGAGACGCGACGAGGGGGCGACGGGACGAGGGGATGCGAGGGGCATGAGTGGGAGTCATACGGGTGAGCCTGAGGAAGCTCGACGCGGCCTATAAAGCGACAACCTGTCGCCGCGACAGGAATCGCGAAGGGCGCCATATCGGTGGGATCAAGCGCCGCGCGGCGCGGGCATTCCAGCAGAGCTCTACAGTGTCACCGGTAGCAACGATTGCGCGAAGGACTAGAAAATTGCAAGAAATTTGCGGGCGAGCGGCGTTGGCGGCAATCGCGCTGTCGGTTTTGCTGCTGGTGGAACTTTAGTACGAGGAAGGAGCGATGTTGCAGCGCAACACGCAGGGTATTTTTGGAAACTGCAGTCTAACCCGTTATAAGTCCGCTACATTGTTGCTGCAATTGTCCTGCAAAATAACAGTTCTATTTGTTTAGTCTTTTGCCAACACTATATCAAGCTCATGATTTCTACAACTTTACCACGCTGAGGTGGATGCAGGCCATTGGGACGGGCGCGACGTGAGACAAGCGAATGCAAGGAGTGAATGACGGACCGCCCTGGTTTCGGGTTTCCGATTCCTTTCGGCAGTGGTTTTGACACCGCCTTGCTTCGCGCTCGCGTCCGATACCTTCGGTCAGTTATTTACGCTATTTACCCTTTTCGAGTCCAGAGACTAATAATGTGTTTTATTTATTGGGATATCATGAATTGAATTGTCGCGTCAATTACGGGAATCTCGGGACAAAAAATATATACCCCTCGGGGAAGGCATGCCATGTGGGAGGCATCAACCCTAAACACCATGAGGCAAGGTGTTTAGGGTTGCTGCCTCCCAAGTGGCCAGCCATCCGAGAGGAGTTTATTTTTTCCACTGGCCACTAAAGTAAAACCAGGTAGACTTCAGAATTTCCGTGGTCGCAGGAAATTGAAAATGTCGAAATCAGCTGCCCCAAGGATTCGGACGCGAGCGGAGAAGCAAGGCGGTGTCAAAGCCACTGCCCAAAGGAATAGGAAACTTGAAAACAGGGCGTTCCGTCATTTCCTCAGCGCGTTTCCTCAGCTCCACAAAACGACGCGCTCACGAGTTTCCCTAGAGAGCGTCGTCCAACCCCTTCTGGATTGGCTCCGCTCGCCATGTTTTCCCTCGAAAGCTGGACAACAACGAATCGTGAGTTGTGACGTGACGTGACGCGATTCCACCACCACCAGCCAGACCGGCAAGTTGCCTTCGACGTTTTCTGGTAGCCGACTGACGGATAACATCACTTCCGGCACGAACCAAGCTATCCCCCACCACTTCCCCGTTCACTAGGGATCCTCATCAGCCCTCATAACCCGTGAGTTGTGAATTGTGAAAACTCTGTGAATATTAGACATATCCGTCACTGGAAGGTTCACGAGCAGAGTAGCTTTTCATTGCAAGGCATCTGGTAGCCATTCTCTTTGATTGCTTCACAAGGCTAGTCCCCGTTTTCCCATCATTCTCAACCTTCTGTTGTTGGAGTTCGAGTTTACACATGGAGTCTCGCTCATATATCAACGGACTAACTGACGACCTGCTAATCAAGATTTTATGTCATACCTGCAAAATGCCACTCCCTAATATCTTCGATATCGATGCAGCATGCGACGATGCGACATGCGACGATGCTACATGCGACGATACTGCACAAGACAATGCTGCATGCTACTCTCTGTATCCGAAACAGAAATACTTCTGGACTGAAGCTCCACCAGAGGACTCGAGCAGTAGCGAACAAAACTCTCTCGTACCAACTCCTCCTGCCTTCACCGACGCTGCTCTTAGTCTCCTCGTCGCTTCCGTCTGCCGTCGCTGGCGCCGTCTCTCCCAGCATTACGTCTCGACACTTCTCGTCAGGGAAAATCTCGCTATTTCCCGCCAAGACCTCACCAACGCTGTCTCATGCTTTCCGAACCTGACCCACCTGCATTTGTGCGACGGCAGCGTGGAAACCCTTGACGACGACTTCTTCTCACACCTCGCCTCGTCATGCCCTAAGCTGGCGGTTATTCACGTGGGAAGCAGAATCACTGGCCAGGATCAAGAAAACGATGACGACAGGAAGCACATACACCCGGTTACCGAAGCTGGCTTGGATCGGCTCTTTCAGCAATGCAAGCAACTGGAGGTGCTCTCGCTCGACTGCCTTCACCCGAACGTCGTATTCCCGGCTTCGTTCTTCCAGCTTTCGCGGCTTCGCATTCTCGTCCTCCCGGACGCGTCAGCGCTGGCCGCTCCCGGTTTCTCGCAGCTTTCGTCTCTCGAGTCTATCCGCATAACCTCCATGGACCTGGTGTACCGGCACCTTGTGAACCTCGTTCGGTTGCCGAGGCTTACCGACGTTGCGATCAAATACGATCCCTGGGTTAACGAACCAACTGCCATGTTCTCCGCTTCACATCTGCCGTTCCTGGAGTCACTGCAACTCGAGGGCGATGGTTTCTATTTCAGCCGTTTTTTCCCCTCGGATTTGCCGTGCTTCAGGCTGGAACGGCTGGTGATTGCGAATTGCATCTTGGACCGGCTTCCTGACGAACTCGGAGAGATTTTGCCGTGTCTCCGCGAGCTGACGCTTCGCTGGTGCTCTGGACTCACCCAGCTGCCCGAAGATTTCACGACCCTGACCCAGTTGGAGAGCCTGACAATCTCCTCATGCTTCCGGTTTTCCAGCCTGCCCGACAACTTCGGTCGCTTGCCTGCCCTGAAAACATTGTCGTTGCGCATGCTGGCCTTGACGAACCTTCCTGACTCTATCGGACGACTTGGATCCCTCGAAAAAGTTACCATGTACATGCTCCCTCTCACGGAACTCCCTGAATCCTTTGCCAATCTCAAGTCCCTGAAGACCCTGCTCATGGTTGGTTGCCGCGAAATCCGCGAGCTTCCTGTGAATTTCGGCCGCCTAGGAGCTCTCAGGACGCTCTGCATGGTGAAGCAGATGGAATTGAAGCTTCCCGTAGGACTGGGGGGAATGGATGCCATCCGGAGGATTTATCAGGGAGAGGTCTTCAACCAGCTGCAACTCCCGGGTTCACTCACTCAGTTGACTTCGTTGACTCGGCTTGACCTGGATTTTATTTCGGATGAGAAGCTTCCTGACGGCATTGGGAAGCTGAATCAGCTGCGGCAGCTGCACATCCAGTGCTTTTTCAATCTCAGGGAGATTCCAGATTCCGTGACACGGCTGACTAATCTGGATACCCTCACAATTGGGATGTGCAGCCAGCTCGTGTCACTTCCCAGCAATCTCGGTAACCTAAAGCTCAAACGGCTAGAGATTATGGGATGCCACCCTGATGTATGGCTGAACGGACCTGCAATCTCCCTGCCGTCCGCTCTTGAGTCCCTTAGCTTGGGAAGCTACAACCAGACCATGCGTCTGTCAACACTCCCTGTGCTGCCAAACCTCAAGAAGCTGACACTGAATATGGCCAATGTAGAGTGTGGGGAAGCTGATGTGCCTGTACCCAATTCATTGCCTCGGTTAGAGCATCTGGAGTTGGTGTTGGCAGAAAATGCAGAAGAGCTCGCATTCCCCTTGGCCTCCCTCCCTCACCTGCGAATTCTGGTCATCTCCAGGGCTGGTAACATCGAGAAGCTTCCAGGAAGCATCGGCTCGGATCTGAAGCAGCTCCGGCGTTTGCAGATAGAGAATGCTCCAGGGTTGATGGTGCTCCCAGATACGATCTCCCAGCTTCAGCATCTGACCTGCTTGGAGTTTCATGCTCCAAAGCTCGCTTCCATTCCTGCCAGCATCGGTGCGTTATCCAAGCTACGGGAGCTCGATCTGTCAGACTGCTCTGCCCTTGGAAATCTCCCTGCTTCGCTCACCCAGCTTGCCTGCCTGAACAAGCTGAATATTAAAAACACTGCCATCCGCTTGCTTCCAGGAAACTTTGTGCAGCTGACCCGGCTCAAGACACTCAATCTTTCGGGTTGTGGCCACTTGGAGAGTCTCCCAAAAGACTTACCTAAGCTTGAGGTTTTGCAGTTTCTGGGTGTCAGGGATTGCACTCATGTGCTGTCCAGTGAGCCATATTGGGTCATGAAGGACCATGACATCAATAACATGTATGGGTTGACGATCCAACACTAATGGTAATAGTGGTTGATACACGGTAGCAGGCCTTCTCAGGGATGTTGCTGCATCAATGGCATGAATGGGTTTCATGCTCCAGTGGCTTCTACTGTACCTTGTGTGTCGAGCAGGAAGTGCTTCATAGTGAACAGAAATAGTTAGGTAAATATTGCATGTATAGTTTATTATGGAGAAGACATACTTAAGCCCCAAAGAGCATTCTTAAACTGCACCTTGTCTGCACCTTGTTCATTCTCAAACGACCACTCGTTTGCCTCCTGCACGCGTCGCAATTCTTCCTCTTCTTCTGGAGTGAACGGGTTATCTATGTTGAACATCCTGCGGATCTCCTCCGGCGTCTTTCCTCGGATCATGCCAGCAACAGTCTCGCATGTAAGATTCAGCAGACCTTTGATGTCCAGATATTTCGCAGCCTGGTAATATATTGTGGATCACAAGGAAGATTATGCTGTGAGTACGCAAACAGAACATAAATACCGTATGCCAGCGAAAAGGGCTGAAGTTAAGACCGGACGATAGTGATGCATGAATTATACAGGGTGGATACGCACCAATACCAGGCCAAAGAGAGTTTTTGTATCGACTTTCACGAACTCTTCATCCCACGCCTTCACCTCGTCGTCCGTCACTGCAGGCTTCTCCGCCGTGCCAGGCTTCTTCGCATCCACGTGATATTTGCAGTAAAGAATCACCTTGACCAGGATACACCCAGAGACGTTTGGCAAAGAAATGGGCTCGCTGGCAGAAGACACATCAGCATTCGCAATCATATTCTTCACTGTGACGCTTTGAAGGGCTACCTCTTGGTCTACTTCGAAAACTATATCGTCTGAGCTCTTCAGCTTCAACTTATTAATGTCCGCCATGATGCTTGCTGGTACAACCTCCAGGAGGAATCGTCCATAAATACACCTTTGCCAAGCACCTCCATACTACGGATGGAGAGAAGAACTCTCATCAGGATGTGGGCAGCAGAAAGGAAGCTAGGGATCGAGCGAAATTGCGTGTCAACAGAAGTCGAGCTTGCTTGCAAAACGCTCTCCCCTTGGTCGGATGGGATTGCGATTGCGCCAGTCCATCCAGGTCCACGGCCCAGGCTCACTTCCCGTCCCGCCGCATTGCCCTGCGCGTGAGTTTTTATCTCCCCGCCACTGACTCCTCACATGAAAGGGGCGGCGGTTAGTCGCTCACACCTGGGGTGGGCTCCCCGCGCCGGGCCCTGCCGCGCCAGCGCCACTCACCCTCGAACCACCCCGGAGCTCCTCGGCCCACCGCGGAGCTCCTCGGACCACCCCGCGAGCCCGTCGGACCACTCACACGCAACCCCCTCGGACCAGTCTGCGAGCCCCTCGGACGCAACCTTGTTTTGCGACGACGATCGCGAAACCCTGTAACCCAGTCACGCGCTATGAGGAAGCGCTGTACCATGATAAAAAATCCAGCCCTAACGAGTCATGATTGTGACAAAGAAAACGTTGTTCAACACGTTACCATCAACCCATGCAAAAGTCTACAGATTTTGAGTGCTGAGTTGAACTAGGCCATGTATTTTTTTTTAGCGGTATGCAAGCAGCACCAAGCCTTGTACCCTACTAGTGTATGATAAATCAGCACAGAGTGCTCTGAATTGAAGTATCATCATGAATCATGATCCTACTGCCACGCCATGTCTTCCAACGACACTCGCCCCGTGACAATATCAAGGCTATCTCTCACGCAAGCCATCTCATCAGAAGCACCTCCACTGGATAACACCTGCCCCGCCACCTCCTCCCCTTCCTCCCCATCCTTGATCCCCGACGATCCACCCTCTCCCCCCTCCCTTTCTTGACTCGGTTGACTCAGTTTCCTCATGCTCTTGCTTCTCATTAACATCCCTCCCTTCCACTCCCCTTCCTCTTCCTTCCCTCCTTCCCCCACCTCTCCACCACTCACCCCACCACCCTTCCCGCTACCCCCTCCTCCACTCCCCTCCCCACCCCGTCTCCCTCTCCTCTCGCTTCTCACAGCCCAGCATGCAAAATCCGGATGACCAGCATCATCATAAACCAAAGCCTTTGCTCGAATCCCCACTCCCACTCCTCCTCCTCCTGCTCCTCCAGCTCCCTCCCCTGTTCCCCTTCCCCCCATTCCTTCTCCCCCCAAACCGCCCCCCTCTCCCCCAAGCTTGAGCAGGCTAGGGGGAGGCGAGGGGAGAAGGAAGGAGTTGAGTTGGTGAAGAGAGCGGATGAGGGAGAGGGAGGTTTCGGGAGGAACTACGTAATCAGCTGTACTGCATTGGAGGAGAATGATGGGGAGGAGAGGGGTGGAGGAGGGGAGGGACAGAGAAGAGGGAACCGGAGAAGCAGAGGAGGAGGTGGTGGAGGAGGGACGGGAGGATGAAGACGAGGAGGGGAAAGAGGAGGAGGAAGGAGAGCGGGAGGAGGAGGGGGGTGGGGAGAGCAGGCTCAGCTGTCCTGAAGCAAGAGCAGCCACAACAGCTTCAGCAACACCCCCTCCCAGCTCCTGCCTTAGAATGTCAAGGGAAGAGGGCGGCGAGGCGGTTCTTGAAGGTGCGCCTGTGGGAGCTGCCTCTGCTGCTGCTGCTGCTGTGTAAGAGGAGGAGGCGGAGAAGGGAGGAGGGATGGTGAACTCTTGAGCAGGTTGGAGTGGTGAAGAAGCGGGCAACAATGGCGCTTGAGGCGGCATGGCAGCAGCAGCCGGCGTGGCATCAGTTGGTGTGGCATCTGCCCGTTGCTTGAAAGCTGACGAGCTGAGGAGGTGGGATCGAAGGGCCTGCTTCGCTGCTTCTTTTGACGTCGCTCTGTTCACTGCATATGCAACTGAGGTTGTGCTTTTCCCCCGCCCAGAATCAGTGGAAGCATCCGCAGCAGCGAGCAGTGTCCTGCTTGCTGTTATGGTTGCACCACTTTGATCCCTTACGCTTGCTGCTCCTGCTGCTCCTGGTGCAAATTCTGCTCCCGCTGACAAGGGCTGTAGAGAGGATGACTTGGCAGCAGCTGGTTGGCGGTGGGAGATTGATTTCTCAGAGTTAGCGGGGAATTTCACTGGACGGGGAGCACCTGTTGACGTGGCGTTTGGACCCTCTGACGTGGCGTTGGGACCAGCTGACGTGGCAATTGAGCGGGGTGACGCGGATTTGAGGGCGGCAGAGAGGGAGGGCCTGAGGGAGGCAGCAGCTGCAACGCTGACTGCTGCTAACTGCTCAAGCGCCCTGCTTCTAGCAGCAGCAGAGGTGGAAGGGGCAGAAGGGGCGGAAGGTGCGGAAGCAGTAGCAGTAGGAGCAGCAGTGGCAGTCAGGAGAGGACTCTTAGGGCAGTCAAACGACGCCCCGAACGATGCAGCAGCAGCAGAGGCATTAGCATTAGCAGCAGCATCACCAACAGCACCACCAGCAGCGCCACCAACAGCACCAGCAGCAACAGCCTCCGCAGCAGCAGCAGCAGCATCAGCAGCAGCAGACGCGAGAGCATCAAACAGCAGAGCCGGCGAGGATGAGACGAACCGTGCCGGCCCGCCAATAGCAGGCGACATGGCAGAGAGGGCGAACACGCCCCGAGCCTGCTCATGCCTCTGGTGGTGGGCTATATCATACACGCCACTCATGCCCAGGAAACAGTACGGTTGCCTCAGATCTGGCTCGTCTAGAGACCAGAGATCCTCTCCCTTGGGGGTGTGCTGTGCCGATTTACCCTCCCTGCTGCTGGCGCTGCCACTGCTGCTGCTGGTACCGGTACTGTTGCTGCTGCTGTTGCTGCTGGTGGTGCTGGTACTGTTGCTGCTGCTGTCGGCCTCTGCTACAGCCGTGGGTGCTGCTGACGCTACATCCCTACCATGCGCCTGGAACATGAGGCGAAGAGCTGATCTGAGGCGGCGCCACACAACCATGGAGCACACATGGGCGCCTGAGGAGTGGCCTGTCAGGAATATGCGTGAGGGGTGGCCCCCATACTCGTGAATGTGGTCCATTGCCCATGAGAGGGCCCTGGACGTTTCCTGCACTTGATCTATGGCCAGGGCCTGGAGGGGAAGGGGGGAGGGAGAAGCAGGGAGAAGAATACGAGGGATTAGTGAGGTGTCACCCCCATGCTCGTAAATGTGATCCATTGCCCATGAGATGGCTCTGGAAGTTTCCTGTACTTGGTCGATGGCAAGGGCCTGGAGGGGTAGTGTGTGGGGTTGAAAGCAGGGGGTAGGAGGATCGGGGAGGCAACACGGAAATGAGTGGCCTGAGAGGAAGATGCGCGAGGGGTCGCCCCCATTCTCGTGAATGTGGTCCATGGCCCATGAGAGGGCCGCTGATGTTTCTTGCACTTGGTCAATGGCAAGAGCCTGTTGGTCAGAAGAAGCGCGAAGAGCAGACAAGAAGTGGGGGCGTGATGAGAAATGGAGAGGAAATGAGTGGCCTGTGAGGAAGATGGACGAGGGGTCGCCCCCATACTCGTGAATGTGGTCCATGGCCCATGAGAGCGCCCTGGACGTCTCTTGCACTTGGTCTATTGCGAGGGCCTGTCAGCAGGTGTGAGCAAAGAGGGGAAAAAGTGTGAGAGATGAGGGGAAAGATATGAGAGGGTCGCCCCCATACTCGTGAATGTGATCCATGGCCCATGCGAGGGCCTTAGAAGTTTCTTGTACTTGGTCTATGGCCAGGGCCTGTCAGTCATCAGCAAGGCAAGACATAGAGCAGAGAAGAAGTGCGGGCGTGCATGAGAGTAAAGAGAAGAAATGAGGGTAAGATGTGTCACTGGTCCCCCATTCTCGTGAATGTGATCCATGGCCTCTGAGAGCGCGACTGAGGTCTCCTGAACTTGATCTATGGCAAGGGCCTGTCGGGTAGGGTGTGAGTAAAGAGGGGAACACATGTGAGGGATGAGTGAGGGGTGGGCCCTTTCTCGTGAATGTGATCCATTGCCCATGAGAGCGCCCTAGAGGTTTCTTGTACTTGGTTGGTGGCAAGGGGGGAGGGGGATAAAGGAAGGGAAAAACATGTGGGAGATGCGCGAGGGGTGGCCCCCATACTCGTGAATGTGATCCATTGCCCATGAGAGCGCGGCTGATGTTTCTTGCGCTTGGTTTATTCCAAGGGCCTGGGCGGGGGGGGGGGGTGGGATGAGGGAACCGAGGGGAGAAGCCTGAGAGGAGGAAGATGCAGGAAGGGCCGCCTCACTTGAACGCAATAAAGAGGACGAGCCGGGTGTTGGGGTCGGTGGGAGGTGGGGAGGGAACCGAGTGTGACATGTGACTTACCTCGGGGTAGAGAGTGTACTGAATGGTAACCACCACCGCCCCGGATTGGGCAAATCGGATCGCGAGCGGAGAATACATCCACTTCTCGCCACTCGACCAAACTCCTCCGTGCACAAAAAACAAGACCGGCCGCCCCTTGCTTCCTTTATGACAGCTGCCGCTGCTGCTGCTGCTGCCGCTGCTGCTGCTTTCTGCTGCATTGTTGTCAAGTGGCAGTGGCAGTTCTGGTGGCATGTAGATGTCTAGGCTGCAGTGGGAAAGAAAAGAAGCACGTAACAGGTCACAAGGAGTCATCATCTCAAAAACCACTTGACAAAACAGACAATATATACATTGGGAAAAGATGGATGCATGGAGAATCAAAATCAGACACAGTTACTCCGTGCCCAGACCATTATAGCATAATCCGTCCCATGCCATCACATGCCATCAAACGCTTTCACATTGCCACCACCAACGCATATCCCATCCAGACTCATCCCCCATCCCTTATCCCCCTCCGTCCAGTCCAAAACACATGTTATGCCATCCCGTCCCATGCCACATCATCCCGTCCCATGCCACATCATCCCGTCCCATGCCACATCATCCCGTCCCATGCCACATCATCCCGTCCCATGCCACATCATCCCGTTCCATGCCACGCCATCCCTTCGCACGCCACGTACGTGTTGCGCGGACGTGGGCCGTAACGGATGTCATAGACCACTCGCACGCCGCCATGTGGCAGACCCTGCCACAGCATCGCCTCCATAGACGACGCCCAGTTCCACACTGAAAAGCGATCAGCCACGTCATGCCACGTCAGCCCCATGCCGTGCCATATCAGCCCAGGTCATATCACACCATTCCAAGCAAAGCAAGGGGAGAAATTGGGCAGCAAGGGGAAGTCAGCGCAAGGGAAGGTAGAAAGGAAAAGTTATAATTCCACTATGAGTCGATGAACAAATGGGGAGGGAGAACGTTAGTAAAAAATATTCGAGCAGCATCTCACTTGCTTTGCACTGTAGCGTCCCCTTCTCCCTTCCCTCTTTGCAAGATCCCCCTCCTCTCCCTCCCACCTCTCCCCTCTGACTCCAGTTCCTGGTCCTTGCCCCATTCCCTCTCGCTTTCCATTCTCCATTCCTCCCCCATCCCTCCCCCATTTCTCCCCCATTCCCCGCCGATTCTACCTGTCGACGTCAGCTGTCTCCGCATCTTCCGGATCCCAATCGCCGACCGCCGAGCCGCGGACGGGCTTTCCGCGTCCCCCGCTTCGCCGCGCGCGATCTCCCCCTCCGCCGCGTCCAGTTCCCCGCCTCCGCTTCCGCCATTGCTCCGCGGACCTTCCAAGCCGCGCTTACTGGCGTAAAACACGCTCCGATACATAGCCATGGCGTGAAACCCGTACGGCGCGTTACCGAATATCCCGACCAGCTCTTTCGCGAACGTTATTGCGAGCGTCGTCGCGACGGAGATGCGCTCCCAGACCGTCGCCTGTCGCAGCACCTCTAGCTGCGCGCCGCGCGCCGCCTCGACTAACAGACTCGCAACCATTTTGCTAGAATCTCTTGATCGCGGCGAGGACTCCCAATCACTTCGTTGTGACCTTGAGGAAAGCACTGGACGGAGCGGAACGTGAAAACACTTTTATGACGTCTCAAAGGACGCAGCGGAATGCGAGAAGCCACGTACAGAGCGCTGTGCCTTCAAAGTTTTTAACAAAGGAGCGAAAGAGCAGCGTTGAGTGCGGCGGGGACGGGTGTGAAGGAAGCGAGAGCGTTTGGGAGCGGCGGCGACTGGGCGAGTTGAGTCACTCGAGACCTTTGTCGCGTGATCGTGGTCGGATGGCCCAAGCAGGATCCCCTGGAACCACAGCCTGGTCTATCTCTCTGTCGCTCTCTCCGCGTCTCCGAGGGAGCCGCTCCAACTTTTGGGACTCGGAGTCCTAATCTCTGGACTCGCTTGAAGAGAGATGCTGCTGGGAGCGCGAGGACCAAGCGGGACGCGGTGTTGAAGCACGTAAAGAATCACGCCGCGGCAATGGCGCCGGTTCGACTCGCCAGGCGCTCCCAGCAATCAGTCCCGATCTCACTCAGGATCACCTCACCAGTCTCCTCGCCTCATCCCATCTGAGCACAACTCTTCAAGCAGTCTTGAAGGAGGTGTGTGAATTCCCGAGGTTGTCCCATTCCTGCAGGAGGAAGAAGGGTGGTTACAAATGAATCGTGAGAGCGCAAACACTCTTCGCGACCAATTGTATTCTAGCTACCTACGTACAAAGCGCCCTCGCAATCTCTCTCGACCCGAACAAATCTGAAGAAGACCGCGGGATGTTGGTGGAGGGGGAGAGCGGGTCCCCCAGCCCCGTGTTTTTCCGACAGGGCGCGTATGAACTTTCTGGGACCACACGGTCTGTTCGGGTGAAGCGCAGTGGCGGAGCTTGTGGCTGACAAACTCCCCGAACTTCCTCATCGAGACCTGCGCGATGGGCTGGCGATAACACCGATGGTTGCACAAAGTCGTAGACAGTCCCGCGAATCGGGGGACGCCAGTGCGTGTGTCGATATCTGTGATGATCGTGCTGGACCGACGGACGGATTATCATGCTTTGGCTAGGTCGGTCGGTTGCCAAGCGACGACGAGAACGAATGGATGAGATCGCAGACGTTGAGTTCTAGGATTCGCTACTGCAGGCTCCGAATGCAGTACTCTGTAGGCCCGCCAAACCAAAACTAACCTAGCGTAATATATAGCCCACATTCAGCGACTTCCGAGGTTTTCGCCTTGCAAGGTCCCTCGCTATATCTTGTGTAGTTTCTATTTGTATGACAGTGGTTGTAATCACATATACTCGCTTTCACAACTCAAAACGAAGTGCATTTTCTCGTAACGTTGCTGACAACCTGACCGCAAAGCCACCAAGCCCAGTAGCAGGAAAGATTGCGGGTGAGTTACTGCAGGCTTGGGTGCCCTAACTCGTGGAGAGATCTCTACCGTCAAAAGTTGAATCGTGTGTGCCTGAAGGGTTGGTCGACAAAGCTAGTTTCGTTGTCTTCGCACAGCGGATCACACTTCGCGAAATCCCAGTCAGCCGCGGTATGTTCTAGGTTTGCTGGGGGTCCGATTGGTTTGGAGATCCGTTTCATGGGGGTGTGTCTATGTTGTGTTCTCGCAAGTCGTTCGATACGGTGCAGTAGGCTTCCACACGGTAACTGACCTTTACCACTTTGAACCGCACCGTACCGTAGCAGTGGTACATGATTTCAAAATGCTCCCACCTTCCACAACGCAGTCTTCCAGAACTTCTGACACTGCTTCCTTTCTCGCGGCAATTCTGGCTCATTGATCAGACTAGCAGATCCTTCGCACAACTAATTGGTAGGGAGTATTTTAGGGATCTATTCCAATCAAGCCAGTTGAAACAGCAGTTTCCCCGATCCCGAGTTTTGAAAAATCAAATCTTGGTTTCCCGTCTCTGGCTCGCAAAGCGCTGGTCGCTAATTGTAGGATCGTTCAGTAGGATCAGATTGTAGCATCAGATTGTAACATCAATTGGTTCTGTAACACTGTAGCATCCGCCAGCCATGAGGCCTCAGAATCCTCCCCCAGGCTGGCGTCCCCCTCCACCCGGCGCCGCTCCGCCGTACGGCCTGCCCCCGGGAACCGCTCCGCCAGCACGACCGGGTTTCCCCCCGGGCCAGCACCCCCCGCAACAACCCGGATTTCCGCGCGGACCCCCTGGTCCGGGACAGGTTCCGCCTGGTGCGCCGGGATCCGCGCAGCCGGCTGGCGCAAGGCCCGCCGGACCTCCGTTCCCCGGCGGACCGTTCGCCGGCCTTCCGCCGGGCTCGCGGCCCGCAGGTCCGCCTCCCCCGGGGGTTGCGCCACCCGGCGCGCGAGGCCCGCCAGCTGGATTTGCGGGTCCGCCTGCGGGTTTTCAAGGCCCTCCCGCGGGTGGTCCGCCAGGAGGAGCAGCCCGTCCGCCTGGCCCCTTCGCGGGCCCCCCCGCGGGGGGGCCGCGCCCTGGCGGTCCTCCGCCGGGTTCCGCTCCGCCAGGCGCCGCTCCCCCTGGCGCCCCTCGTCCCGGCGGTCCCCCTGCCGGATACCCCGGTGCGCCGCAGCAGTACCCTGGCTACCCCCCCCAGCAGCAGGGCCCCCCGCCGCCGGTGCAAGCCCGCCCTCCGCCTGGCGGACCCGCGCCGTATGGTTCGCCATCGTACGGCGCTCCGCCGCAGCTGGCGCAGCCAGGCGCGCCTGTTAACGCGCCCGGAGGGCCTCCGCCGCCCTTCGGCGCACCTCACCCTCCGCCTGGCGCTGCGCCGCCGTCATGGGGGGGAGCCGCCACGCAATCTGCTCCGCCAACCCAGCAAATGAGCGCGCTGGCTATGGGCAGCCCTCCGCCTCCTGTCCCGGGGCAATACGGTGCGCCGCCCGGGTCCGCCCCGGGGCAATACGCGCAGCATACTCCGCCTCCGCCCGGGTCCGCGCCGGGGCAGTACGGGCAGCATGCGCCGCCTCCGCCGTTCTCCGCCGCCCCCCCGACAGGCCCTCCGCCTGGCGGAGCCATGATGCCCGGCGCGGGGCCTCCGCCGCCCTTCGGCGCTCCCCCGACTGCTGGCGCGGGGCAGCGACGCGCGTATCCCATGCCCGCGGGAACGGTGAGTGCGCCGATCCTGTCAACGCTTGAGAGTTTATGTCGTTTTCGTGTAAAGTTACCACCCTTTGTGCCCGATCCCTGCCAAATCGTCAGGTGCGCTCGCTTTGATTTGATTCGGATAGGTTGTTTGTCTTCGTTCTCCGAGATTTGGGAAGGTTCACATTTTATACCGCTTTTAGACTCTGAAACCCTAACCAGTATGAGAGCTCACGTGCATTTAGCTGTTCCCTGAATTCCTCGTTTGGGTTATGATATGAGGGCCTACGCACAGGGAATCCTCGTTAGGTATGGGGACATACGCGGGAACTTAGGGCAATATATGCTTTTCTTTCTCCCAGTTTTTCCAATCGCCCCAAATTGTCATCCTTTTGCCCCCCCCTCTCCCGCTCCCCAGCCTCCGGGCGTGGGCCCGCCCCCCCAGTCCCCCGGCATGCATCCCCCCTCCCCCACAGCGCCCTTCACAGGGCAGCCGGCGGGGCAGTAGGGGTCCGCGCCCTGATTTCCCCACTCACCCCTCTTCCTCCCACCCTCTTCCCCCCTCCCTCCTCCCCATCCCCCTCCTCCCTCCTCCCCCTCCCCAGCCCCCGGGCGTGGGCGCGCCACCCCAGTCCCCGGGCATGGGCGGACATGCGCCCCCTTCCCCCGGGATGGGCGCGCGGCAGCCCATGGCGCCCTTCACAGGCCAGGCGCCGGGGCAGCAGGGGTACGCGCCCTAAGCTCCCCCACTCATTTTGTTCCTCCTCCTCCCTCTTCCCCCCTCCCTCTCCCCCTGCCCCCCTCCCTCTCCCCCTTCCCCCCTCCCTCTCCCCCTTCCCCCCTCCCTCCCCCGTCGACCCTCTTCTCTTCCCACCTTCCCACTCCTCAGCCCCCGGGCGTGGGCGCGCCCCCCCAGTCCCCAGGCATGGGCGGACATGCGCCCACCTCCCCCGGGATGGGCGCGCGGCAGCCCATGGCGCCCTTCACAGGCCTCTCTCCCCTCCGTTTTTCCCCTCTCCTCCCCCACCCCAGCCTCCGGGCGTGGGCGCGCCCCCCCAGTCCCCCGGAATGCAGCCCCCTTCCCCCGGCATGGGCGCGCGGCAGCCCATGGCGCCCTTCACAGGCCAGCCGGCGGGACAGCAGGGGTCCGCTCGTGCCCTAACCTCCCTCTCTCGTTCTCCGCTGTTCGTGGCCCCCCCTTCTTCCCCTCTCTTCCCTCCCTCCTCCCTCCCCCGCCCTTCCCCTTCCCCAGCCTCCGGGCGTGGGCGCCCCTCCCCAGTCCCCGGGCATGGGCGGACATGCGCCCCCCTCCCCCGGCATGGGCGCGCGGCAGCCCATGGCGCCCTTCACAGGCCAGGCGGCGGGGCAGCAGGGGTCGGCGCCCGGGTCTCGGATCGACCCCAACCAGATCCCCCGCCCTCCCCCTCCTGCGGACGCGTTTCTCTTTGAGACGCGGGTCAACGGCACGGCTAACCTGCCTCCGGTAAGTGTGAGCAAGGTGTGAGGTTGCCCTGTCTGCTTGCTCTTGCAGCAGGGCTCAGCGCCCGGGTCTCGGATCGACCCCAACCAGATCCCGCGCCCTCCCCCCCCGCGGACGCGTTTTTGTTCGAGACGAGGGTCAACGGCACGGCCAACCTGCCTCCGGTGAGTGTGAGCAAGGTGTGAGGTTGCTCTGCTTGCCCTTGCAGCAGGGGTCGGCGCCAACCAGATCCCCTGCCCTCCGCCCCCCGCGGACGCGTTTCTGTTCGAGACGAGAGTGAACGGCACGGCCAACCTGCCTCCGGTGAGTGCTGCTCTGCTCGCCCTCGCAGCAAAGTGTTTGTCGTGTTTTCCTCCGCCCCCTTCACTTGCCCTCGCTGTACTGGCGTACAGTGGTTGTCAGGCCAAAATCAGTATCAACCCCAACGAAATATTTGCATTTCCTTCACACTTTTCTCCCCCCCCTCCCTCCCCCCCCCGCGCGCTCCCCCTCCCCCCCGCCCCCCTGACGCTACACCCGTTCAATCCTCGTCTTGTTTTCCCTGCCCGTGCGTCTTGTTTTCCCTGCCCGTGCGCGCCCTTGCTCCTATCACAGGCTGCCACGTCATCGTTTGTGGTCCGCGACACGGGAAACTGCAGCCCCCGATTTATCCGAGCATCGCTGAACCAGGTGAGAGAGCAGGTGTGAGCAGGTGTGGGCAGGTGTGAGCAGGTGCCAGCAGGTGCCAGCAGGTGTGACAACTGGCACAGTCTCACACTTTCCTTTCTCACACTATCAAATCCTTCCGCAAGGATTCGCCGAATCTTTCCCCCGATACCCCTTTCCGCGAATCGCCTCACTCCGCCATACTTTTCAGCTCACACCACCACCGGCACCTTCTCACCTCACACTCTCCCCTCCTACCCCTTCTTCCTACCCTCCCTCTCCCCTTCCCATCCTTGCCTCCTTGCTCTCTGCCTTCCTCCTTGCTCCAGATACCTCTCTCCTCGGATCTCCTCACCACCTCTGACATCTCCTCACCACCTCTGACATCTCCTCACCACCTCTGACATCTCCTCACCACCTCTGACATCTCCTCACCACCTCTGACATCTCCTCACCACCTCTGACATCTCCTCACCACCTCTGACATCTCCTCACCACCTCTGACATCTCCTCACCACCTCTGACATCTCCTCACCACCTCTGACATCTCCTCACCACCTCTGACATCTCCTCACCACCTCTGACATCTCCTCACCACCTCTGACATCTCCTCACCACCTCTGACATCTCCTCACCACCTCTGACATCTCCTCACCACCT
Source organism: Closterium sp. Naga37s-1 (assembly GCA_947471745.1). NCBI lineage: Eukaryota > Viridiplantae > Streptophyta > Zygnematophyceae > Desmidiales > Closteriaceae > Closterium > Closterium sp. Naga37s-1. The sequence continues at coordinate 1,223,468 of CANJKZ010000897.1, forward strand.
CTGACATCTCCTCACCACCTCTGACATCTCCTCACCACCTCTGACATCTCCTCACCACCTCTGACATCTCCTCACCACCTCTGACATCTCCTCACCACCTCTGACATCTCCTCACCACCTCTGACATCTCCTCACCACCTCTGACATCTCCTCACCACCTCTGACATCTCCTCACCACCTCTGACATCTCCTCACCACCTCTGACATCTCCTCACCACCTCTGACATCTCCTCACCACCTCTGACATCTCCTCACCACCTCTGACATCTCCTCACACACCCCCCTTCTCTCTCTATCCTTCCCCCCTCCCCTCCAGATACCCCTCTCCGCGGATCTTCTCAACACCTCCGCCATGCCTCTCAGCATCATGGTCTAGCCGCCACCACCTCTGGCACCTTCTCACACTCTTCCCTTCCCCCTCTACCCCTCATTGCTGCCCCCCTCCACCCCTCTGCCAAACACACACTCGTCCAGATACCTCTCTCTGCGGATCTCCTCACCACCTCCGCCATGCCTCTCAGCATCATGATCCAGCCATTCGCCTTGCAGGACCCGGCTGACACGCCCGTGCATGTGAGTGAGATAGGACTGTGCGTCAGGTGGGGCTGGTGGGGCTGGTAGTCTCACCTCACATGCAGATGACAGGCTGGGTGGTTGGGCCCTCACCCCCAACACCTCCGCCATGCCTCTCAGTATCATGATTCAGCCCTTCGCCCTGCAGGACCCGGCTGACACGCCCGTGCATGTGAGTGAGAGTGGTGTGAGTGACTGTGTGTCAGGTAGGCCTGGTATGGTAGTAGGCTCATCTCATTCCTAGATGGCCGGCAGGCTGCTTGGAGGATGGCCCCCTCACCACCTCCGCCATGCCTCTCAGAGTCATGATTCAACCGTTCGCACTGCAGGACCCGGCCGATACGCCCGTGCATGTAAGAGGGGTTTCAGGTAGGGTGGTGTAGGCCCACCAATTAACAACAGGCTGGGTGGCTGGTTGGGTGGGTGTGCGCCTCACCACCTCCGCCATGCCTCTCAGCATCATGATTCAGCCATTTGCTCTGCAGGAACCAGCTGACACGCCCGTTCATGTGAGTGGGAGTAGCGTGACTCAGGTTCGGCTGGTAGGGCTGCTGGTAGCCTCTCACTTCACATGCAGATGGCAGGCTGGGTGGGTGGGAGGTGGACTTCGGAGCGATGGGCCCTGTCAGGTGCCACCGCTGCAAGGCGTACATACATGAATCAACCCATTCATGCCTTTGACAGCCCACTAGTTTCCTGCACCTCATGCACTGGAGGGCGCACCTGCTTCCATGATCCATCGACCCTTTCCCCTCCCTCTTCTCCCTCTTCTCCCTCTTCTCCTTCTGTCTCTTCCCCCTCAGGTGGTGGACTTTGGAGAGATGGGGCCTGTCAGGTGCCACCGCTGCAAGGCATACATCAGACAATGCCTTCATGCCCTGCCGTGCTGACCATTATTTCATGCTCTGCCATTGTTAAACCCGTGCTTCTTCCCTTCTTCGTCTCTCTCCTCCCATCCCCCCAGGTGGTGGACTTTGGAGAGATGGGCCCTGTCAGGTGCCACCGCTGCAAGGCATACATCAACCCATTCATGCCCATTGCACTGCCATGCTTGATTGATGCACTGTTGCTCTTCTTGCTCCTATCGTCCCATCTCCTTCCCTCCAGGTGGTTGACTTTGGCGAGATGGGGCCCGTCAGGTGCCACCGCTGCAAGGCATACATCAACCCATTCATGCCCATTGCACTGCCATGCTTGATTGGTGCACTGTTGCTCTTCTTGCTCCTATCGTCCCATCTCCTTCCCTCCAGGTGGTTGACTTTGGCGAGATGGGGCCCGTCAGGTGCCACCGCTGCAAGGCGTATATCAACCCGTTCATGCCAACTGCCGTGCTGATTCATGCATTCATGCACTGCCGCACCTGCTCTCAACAATCCTTTCCCTTCTCCTTCTCCCATCTCCTTCCTCTGTGTCTCTGTCTCTCCAGGTGGTGGATTTCGGCGAGATGGGCCCCGTCAGGTGCCACCGCTGCAAGGCATACATCAACCCCTTCATGCCCTGTCGCACCTGCTGTCATCAACCCTTCCCTCCTGTCAATCCTCCTTATTCCATACACGGTGTCTCTCTGTCCTTCCAGGTGGTGGACTTTGGCGAGATGGGCCCCGTCAGGTGCCACCGCTGCAAGGCATACATCAACCCATTCATGCGATTCGTGGACCATGGGAGGAAGTTCATCTGCAACCTGTGTGGTGCGTGGGGGGAAGAGAGAGAGGGGAGGGGTGGGGTTGGGAGAGTAGGTGGGAGCAAGACTGCAAGGCGTACATCAACCCGTTCATGCGATTCATGGACCACGGAAGGAAGTTCATTTGCAACCTGTGTGGTGCGTGGAATGGTGAAGGGAGGGAGGGAGAGGGGGAGAGAGGGAGGGGCATACAGGCATAGGCATACACATGCATCAGTTCGTTCATGCGATTCGTGGAACCTGGTAGGAGGAAGTTCATCTGCAACCTGTGTGGTGCGTGGGAGGGAGGGGAGAGATATGAGCTGGTTCTAGTCAAGGGTGAGGAGAGAGAGAGGACTGGGAGGGCACGGATTACATCAACCCGTTCATGCGATTTGTGGATCATGGGAGGAGGAAGTTCATTTGCAACCTGTTTAGTGCGTGAGTGGGAAGGGCGAGAGGGGAGGTGGGTTTGGGAGGATGGGTGGTCACTGTAAGGCGTACATCAACCCGTTCATGCGATTCGTGGACCATGGGAGGAGGAAGTTCATCTGTAACCTGTGTGGTGCTCCCCGCGAGTACGTGTGCAACCTCGGCCCTGACGGCAGGCGGAGAGACTTACTTTCCAATGCAGCGAGTGAATTAAACCCTTCTCTTCCTCTCTCCTCGCCCCCCTTCCCCACCAGGCGTCTCCAACGAGACTCCTCGCGAGTACGTGTGCAATCTCGGTCCGGAAGGCAGGCGCAGGGACGTTCTTTCTAATGCGGTGAATGAATCAACGGTCAACCCCCCCTCCCCCCCACTTTCCACCTCTTCATCTCTCCCACCACCAGGCGTCTCCAACGAGACCCCTCGTGAGTACGTGTGCAATCTCGGCCCGGACGGCAGGCGCAGGGACGTACCTTCCAATACAGTGAATGAATCAACCCCCATTGTTTCCCCACTTTCCATTTATTCTTCTCTCCCACCACCAGGCGTGTCCAACGAGACTCCCCGTGAGTATGTGTGCAATCTCGGCCCCGATGGCAGGCGGAGGGACCCGGACGAGCGGCCAGAGCTGATGCAATCTCTTTTCCCCACCTCCCCCTCCCCTGGGCCTGCTCCCGCTCCAGGCGTATCCAACGAGACTCCCCGTGAGTACGTGTGCAATCTTGGCCCGGATGGCAGGCGACGAGACGCGGACGAGCGGCCGGAGCTGATGCACGGGAGCGTGGAGTTTGTGGCTCCCAAGGAGTACTCGGTGAGTATTCGGTGAAGTGAATGCTGTGAATGCAGTGGATGCATGTTGGTGCATGGGAGCAGGGATGAGGGCTCGGATGGCAAGCTGCAGGCAGGCGGAGGGACGCAGACGAGCGGCCGGAGCTGATGCATGGGAGCGTGGAGTTCGTGGCTCCCAAGGAGTACTCGGTGAGTGGTGTGGTGTGCAGAGGGGTAGAAAGGTGGTGCATGGGATGATGATGCATGGGAGCATGGAGTTTGTGGCTCCAAAGGAATACTCGGTGAGTGTGGTGGCCAGGGGGGTTACACTGTTGTGGGTGAACTTATCCGCCTAAAAAGATGGTAGGTAAGTGTTATGCGTTGAGAGCTGATGCACGGGAGCGCGACGCCATGCCCCCAGTCTACTTCTTCCTCCTTGATGTCTCCTTCAACGCTGTGGGGCTGCCTCTGGTGCCTTGTGATTTCAGTCCCCTCGTTTCTTCGCTTGCCCGCTCCTCCCTTCTCCATATCAGATCCGTGATGCCATGCCCCCAGTCTACTTCTTCCTCCTCCATGTCTCCTTCAACACCGTCGCCTCTGGAGCTGCCTCTGCTGCCTTGTGACTGCGGTTCCCTCAACCCCTCTTCCACTTACACTCCCTCCCCTTCCCCTCATTCAAATCCGTGATGCCATGCCTCTGGTCTACTTCTTCCTCCTCCATGTCTCCTTCAACACCGTCGCCTCTGGAGCTGCCTCTCCTCCCTCTACTGCCTCTGCTGCCCTGTGATTTCAGTCCTCCCAACCCCCCAACCCCCTCTTCTGCCCTCTTTCCAAACCTCCCACCTCTCCTCTCCCCCATATCAGATCCGAGATGCCATGCCCCCTATCTGTTTCTCCCTCCTCCACGTCTCTTTCAATGCAGTGGCCTCTGGAGCTGCTTCCTCTCTCCCTGCTGCGTCCTGTGGCTCCAACCTTAGCACCACCCCCGTTCTCACAGCAGTTCCCCGCACTCTTCCCCTTCGTTTCCCATCAGATCCGTGATGCCATGCCGCCAGTCTACTTCTTCCTCCTGGGTGTCTCCTTTAACGCTAGAGCTTCCGTAGCTGTCTCTCCTCCCTCTACCGCCTTGTCACGTCTACCTCCTCCCTCTCCCCCCTCTTTCCCTCTCAGATCCGCGATGCCGTGCCGCCGGTCTACTTCTTCCTCCTTGACGTCTGTTTTAATGCTGTTGCCTCTGGAGCTGCCTCTTCTGCCTCTACTGCCTTGTCACTTCTTTCCTCTTCCACTTCTGCTGCGTTTTCTTTCCCTACCCACAACCCCATTCAGATCCGCGATGCCATGCCGCCGGTCTACTTCTTTCTTCTGGATGTCTCTTTTAACGCTGTCGCCTCCGGAGCTGCCTCGGCTGCCTGCTCCTCCATCTCCCGCATTCTCCAGGACCTGCCTGTGAGTTCACCACACACATGATATGATATGTTTCATCTGCAAAGGTATGATTAGGTATTTACCAAGTCCCCTATGCTGGGGAGAGTGCTGGATTGGAGCTGCCTCGGCTGTGTGCTCCTCCATCTCCCGCATTCTCCAGGACCTTCCTGTGAGTATTCTGTGGTGCTGCTATCCCTTTATAGTAAAGACTTCGTTGCACTAATCAAAGTCAAGCCGTAAGTTTGTTGGAATTGTTGGAGCTGAGCTGACTGCTCCTCCATCTCTTGCATCCTGCATGACATGCCTGCGAGTGCACCCACCTGGTTTATGAGAATTCTCAAAAACCTCGTCCCTCCCCATCCCACCCCTCTTCACCCCTTCTCACCCCTTTCTTTCCCCCAGGAGGGCGGTCGCACGCTCGTTGCCTTTGCCACTTTTAACTCCACCATCCAATTCTACAGCCTCAACAGCTCCCTGGCTCGCGTGCTATACCATCCACCCGTGTTCACCCCTCTCCACCCCTCTTCATCCCTCTGCGCACCACTTCTCGCTCTCTCTCTCCCTCTTTTCAGGAGGGTGGTCGCACGCTCGTTGCATTCGCCACATTTAACTCCACCATCCAATTCTACAGCCTCAACAGCTCCCTGGCGCAGGTAAGCAGCTGTTTGTGTTACTTGTTTCCCGTCAAGTCAAGGTAAACTGACCACCGTTCCTTCACTTTCAACTCAACCATCCAATTCTACAGCCTCAACAGCTCCCTGGCGCAGGTGAGCTCTCCGTGTGACTCTCACAATACACTTGTCACTTGCACTAACACTTACGCTTTCCACCTGTCCACCTCCACCATCCACTTGCACAGAATCGCCTTATCGTCTACCACTTGATCATTTCTATACAACATCCTTCCCCCCCTCCTCTTTCCACTTGCACCCGCCCATGCTGATGGTCCGTGAAGTGAAACACATGTACACGCCCCCGCCGTCTGACCTTGTCAGTCCTCACACCCAATCTTACCATGCCAGTTATTGTGCCTATGAACCCCACAACCCTCTCCCTTTCCTCCCGCCCTCCAGCCATCCATGCTTGTGGTCCCAGAGGTGGAGGACGTGTACATTCCCCTGCCATCAGACCTGATAGGGCCTTATTGTCCCTTCAAACACCACAAAACCCTCGTCCCACTACCCCCCCTCCCTCCCGGTGCCCTTTGTGCCCTGCCTGCAGCCGTCCATGCTGGTGGTCCCAGAGGTGGAGGACGTCTACACCCCCCTGCCGTCAGACCTCATCGTTCCGCTTGACGAGGTGAGTCCCTCCAGCCATGTAGACTGGACTGGGCGAGCAGCAGTCAGAAGAATTCAAGGAACGCGCCAGAGGTTTAGGACGTGTATTCACGCCCCTGCCGTCTGACCTCATCGTTCCGCTTGACGAGGTGAGTCGTGGTGTTGAGTCCCGTAGCCATGGTATGGTACGCTTGAGTCGCAGCTTCAATGACCCATGACAGGGATGATCAGGTCATGGGAGGTCATGTCATTCCCATGCTGTCTTGCCCCCTGATACGATCCCCTGCGGGCCTTCATTGCTACCCCTTGCAACCCCAAGCCCTGTCATTCCCTGTCATTCCCTGTCATCCCTTCTCATCCCCTCTCTCATCCCCTCTCATCCCTCACCGCTCATCTCTTCTCATCCTCATCCCTCCATGCAGGCACGGGAGCGGCTGCAGCAGCTTCTGGAGTCGATTCCTCAGATGTTTGCCGAGACACGTGTTGCTGATTCGTGCCTGGGGGCAGCGCTGCAGGTGGGTGGATGGAGGAGGTGGGTGAGTGTGATGTGAGGGGCATGTGTGTATGTGTGTGTTAGGCGCATGAAGGGGTGTTTGCCGAGACACGTGTTGCTGACTCCTGCCTGGGGGCAGCGCTGCAGGTGGGTGGAAGGTTGTGTGCTTAGTGTGCGCGTGGGTGAAGAGAGGGTAGTGATGTATATGTGTGTGGGTATGGATGTGGGACTGCTGGGGTCAGTTGATTGATCCCTCAGATATTCGCTGAGAGTTGCGTTGCTGACTCGTGCCTGGGGGCAGCTCTGCAGGTGAGAGTGGGTGGGTGCGTGCATGGGTGTTTGCCGAGACACGCGTTGTTGACTCGCGCCTGGGAGCAGTGCTGCAGGTGGGTGTGTGTGGGGGGGAAGGGGTGTGGGTGCATGGCATGTGGGTGTTGGGTGCATGGATTGTTGTTTGCCAAGACACGCGTTGCTGACTCCTTTCTCTCCTCTTTTCGCTCCATTTCAGGGTGCTTTCCTTGCTATGAAGAAAACAGGAGGCCGGATTCTTGCCTTCCACTCACTCTACTTGTCTGTTTTTCCTCTCTCTCCCGCTTCCACCTCTCCTCCCACTCCTGCTCTCTCTCTCCCTTCCAGGGTGCTTTCCTTGCTATGAAGAAAACAGGAGGCCGGATTCTTGCCTTCCACTCACTCTACTTGTCTGTTTTTCCTCTCTCTCCCGCTTCCACCTCTCCTCCCACTCCTGCTCTCTCTCTCCCTTCCAGGGTGCTTTCCTTGCTATGAAGAAAACAGGAGGCCGGATTCTTGCCTTCCACTCACTCTACTTGTCTGTTTTTCCTCTCTCTCCCGCTTCCACCTCTCCTCCCACTCCTGCTCTCTCTCTCCCTTCCAGGGTGCTTTCCTTGCTATGAAGAAAACAGGAGGCCGGATTCTTGCCTTCCACTCACTCTACTTGTCTGTTTTTCCTCTCTCTCCCGCTTCCACCTCTCCTCCCACTCCTGCTCTCTCTCTCCCTTCCAGGGTGCTTTCCTTGCTATGAAGAAAACAGGAGGCCGGATCCTTGCCTTCCACTCACTCCTCTTGTGTGTTTCCTCTACTCACCCGGTCTCTCCCCCTTCCATCTTTCCTCCCACTCCCCCTTCCTCTCCCTCCCTCCCAGGGTGCTTTCCTTGCTATGAAGAAAACAGGAGGCCGGATCCTCGCCTTCCAGTCAGGTATTGCCCGGTTGAACACCAGTTTGGTGTCGTAGAGTCAAAAAGTGGCTGCAGCTTCGGGTTCAACACCTGTAAAGGTCAGGAGATTGAGCCCCACAGTGGTGCAGTGCATTCTCCTCGCGATGAAGTGAACAGGAGGCCGGATCCGTGCCTTCCAGTCATGTACTGCAGCTCTTTAGTTGAGCACTGCACTTCTTTTTCAGGTTGCTAGTCTAATTATCTCAATCGTTGAGCACTGCAATTGAGTAGATATTTGTTGTAGTTTTCCACTCAGGTGTTGTGTCTAATCTGGTAGTCACGGCATGTAATCTGCCTTCCAGGTACTATATTAGGTCTCTTTATTCATCCAGCTGTAATCTGCCTTCCAGGTGCGAACTGTGATGTTCGAAGCTGTGTATGCGTCGCAGACCTTCCTCCCTCGGTCCTTCCTTCAAAAATTGTTCCGCTCTCTGACCTCTCTTCTCCGCCTCTCCCTTCCTGCCCCTCTCCTCCTCCAGTTCTTCCCTCCGTGGGAATCGGATCGCTCTCCTCGCGGAAAGCAGAGGGACGGCCGAATGCCTCCGTGGCGGATAAAGACGTGCTGAAGCTGCTGCAGCCCAACGACAAGCACCCCACATCCCGCCTTACCTTTTCCCTTGTACCCACCCCCTGTCCCTGTCTCTCCTCCAGTTCTCCCCTCTGTGGGCCTCGGTTCACTTTCCTCTCGAGAGGCCGAAGGGAGGGCGAATGCGACAGTGGCGGATAAAGACGTGCTGAAGCTGCTGCAGCCCAGCGACAAGCAGCTGAGGCCGATGGCGGAGGAAATGGCGGACTTCCAAGTGGCGGTGGACATTTTTCTGACCACCCAGGGGTTCGCTGATGCAGCTTCCATCGCTGTCGTTCCCAGGATTACAGGCGGGCAGGTGTGTGTGGGGGGAGCAGGTGAGTGAGGGAGTGACTTGCAGTGGGGGATGGGGCAGCCCAACGACAAGCAGCTGAGGCTGATGGCGGAAGAGATGGCGGACTTCCAAGTGTCGGTGGATGTGTTCTTGACCACCCAGGGGTTTGCCGATGCTGCTTCCATCGCTGTCATTCCCAGGATTACAGGCGGACAGGTGTGTGTGGGGGGAGCAGGTGAGTGAGGGAGTGACTGCTCATCTTACCAGAGGCACTCAAACTGCTGCCTCTCTACACCCTGGGTAAGCCCTTTCTTCCATCCGCATCCCTCATACCTTCCATTCTCTACACCTACCGCAAGTTCTGCGCCACTGCTTCTTCGTCCGGGCAACTTATCTTACCAGAGGCACTCAAGCTGCTGCCTCTATACACCTTGGGTGAGTGGCATTAGAGTGTATAAATGAAGCCTCCCTAAGCCCCGTGCCTGGTGTGGGTCCCTCCATCCTCCACTCCCACCGCAAGCGGTGGTGGTGTGAGTAAGGTGTTTCCAATCTGTCTGTGTCCCCCTTCCATCCACCTCTGTCGTGCTCTACCCGTAATCCCATCCGCTTTGTCCCCACCCTTTTACTCCCATCTCCCCCCAGCGCTCCTCAAGTCGCAGGGTCTGAGGGGAGACGTGAAGGTGGGCGAGCGGTCGGCGTGGCCGATAGAGTGTGCGCCCGCATCAGCTCATCTCGTATCCCCGTCCTCTGCGCACTCCCCTTCCTTTGCCCCATCATCCCATCACCCCTCCCTCCCCCATCGCTCCTCAAGTCGCAGGGCCTCAGGGGAGACGTGAAGGTGGACGAGCGGCTGGCTTGGCTGGTCAGAGTGCGCTGTGCCCTGCCCGTTCCCCTCCACATCGTCCCCATCTCTCTCCTGTCTCTCCTTCCCTTTCTTTCGCCCCAATGTGCCCCCTCACAGCGCTGCTCAAGTCGCAGGGCCTCAGAGGAGACGTGAAGGTGGACGAGCGGTCGGCTTGGCTCGCAAGAGTCCGCCCCCTCTCCGCCTCGCTCTGTGTGCCCTTGGTCTACCCGCGCCTCTTCGCCCTGCACCACCTTCTAATGGATGCTGCTAACCAGGTAAGCTTCACTTTTTGCACCTATCTACACCGCTCTGCACCTCTTGTCGCCTGCCTGTGCATCCCTATGCGCCTCTCTGCCTCGCTCTGTGTGCCCTTAGTCTACCCGCGCCTCTTCGCCCTGCACCACCTTCTAATGGATGCTGCCAACCAGGTGAGTGTTATTGCATGCACCTCGCTGCACCCCTCTGCACCTCTTGTCACCTGTCCCTGCACCGCTCTTCACCCCTCTCCGCCTCGCTCTGTGTGCCCTTGGTCTACCCGCGCCTCTTCGCCCTGCACCACCTTCTCCAGGATGCAGCGAATCAGGTAAGATGCCATTCTGTGACTGGGGAGCCAGGCTATAGACACATCAAGCTGGCCTGGCTCGCCAGAGTGCGGCCCCTCGCTGCCTCGCTCTGTGTGCCCTTGGTCTACCCGCGCCTCTTCGCCCTGCACCACCTTCTCCAGGATGCTGCTAACCAGGTGAGGCAGAGACCAAAGTAATCAAGTGCTACCGAGGGCACCTTTTTGCACCTCTCCGCACCTCATCTCACCTGCCCCTGCACCGCTCAGCACCGCTTCTCTGCCTTGCTCTGTGTACCCTGCTCCGTGTCCCCTTTCCAGTTAGAAGCTTCAGCCCGACCGATGGGGTGCTTCTGCTGGATAACAGGGAGGAGGCAGTGGTGCGCCCTCAACCTCTCATTTTTCCTCCTGTTTTCTGTCCCGTTTTCCTCTTCTCTTATTCCTTCAGGAGCAGCAGAACATGAGGGGCAGGAGCAGCAGAACATGAGGGGCAGGAGCAGCAGAACATGAGGGGCAGGAGCAGCAGAACATGAGGGGCAGGAGCAGCAGAACATGAGGGGCAGGAGCAGCAGAACATGAGGGGCAGGAGCAGCAGAACATGAGGGGCAGGAGCAGCAGAACATGAGGGGCAGGAGCAGCAGAACATGAGGGGCAGGAGCAGCAGAACATGAGGGGCAGGAGCAGCAGAACATGAGGGGCAGGAGCAGCAGAACATGAGGGGCAGGAGCAGCAGAACATGAGGGGCAGGAGCAGCAGAACATGAGGGGCAGGAGCAGCAGAACATGAGGGGCAGGAGCAGCAGAACATGAGGGGCAGGAGCAGCAGAACATGAGGGGCAGGAGCAGCAGAACATGAGGGGCAGGAGCAGCAGAACATGAGGGGCAGGAGCAGCAGAACATGAGGGGCAGGAGCAGCAGAACATGAGGGGCAGGAGCAGCAGAACATGAGGGGCAGGAGCAGCAGAACATGAGGGGCAGGAGCAGCAGAACATGAGGGGCAGGAGCAGCAGAACATGAGGGGCAGGAGCAGCAGAACATGAGGGGCAGGAGCAGCAGAACATGAGGGGCAGGAGCAGCAGAACATGAGGGGCAGGAGCAGCAGAACATGAGGGGCAGGAGCAGCAGAACATGAGGGGCAGGAGCAGCAGAACATGAGGGGCAGGAGCAGCAGAACATGAGGGGCAGGAGCAGCAGAACATGAGGGGCAGGAGCAGCAGAACATGAGGGGCAGGAGCAGCAGAACATGAGGGGAAGGAGCAGCAGAACATGAGGGGCAGGAGCAGCAGAACATGAGGGGCAGGAGCAGCAGAACATGAGGGGCAGGAGCAGCAGAACATGAGGGGCAGGAGCAGCAGAACATGAGGGGCAGGAGCAGCAGAACATGAGGGGCAGGAGCAGCAGAACATGAGGGGCAGGAGCAGCAGAACATGAGGGGCAGGAGCAGCAGAACATGAGGGGCAGGAGCAGCAGAACATGAGGGGCAGGAGCAGCAGAACATGAGGGGCAGGAGCAGCAGAACATGAGGGGCAGGAGCAGCATGAGCACCTGCCGTCTGCCCTGCCCCTCTCAAGCGAGAAGCTCGAGCCGGACGGAGTGTTTCTGGTGGAGAATGGGGAGGAGGCCGTGGTGTGGGTGGGCTCAACCTCTCTTCATCTCTTGTTTTTCCCCTCCCATCACCTCCCGTTTCTACCTTTCAGGAACAGCAGAAGCAGCAGAATGGGACCGAGGATGCACAGGAGCAGCATGAGCACCTGCCCTCCGCTCTCCCCCTCTCCAGTGAAAAGCTCGAGCCGGATGGAGTGTTTCTGGTGGAGAACGGGGAGGAGGCCGTGGTGTGGGTGGGCAGGGAGGCGGACAGCCATCTGCTCTTTGACCTCTTTGGCCTGCGATCCGTCGATGAAATCGCTCCCGGCCCGGTGAGTCACAATTTTTACCCGCTTGACCCAGTTGTCTGGATCAGGTAGCATGACTTTCCTGTCCTCTGACCTGTTTGACCTCTTTGGACTGCGATCAGCCAATGAGATTGCCCTCGGCCTGGTGAGTCCCCGCCCCTGCCACCCCCTCTTGACCCTCTTGACCCACTTGACCCGCTTGACCAACTTGACCCACCTCCCCAACCCCCTCCCCCGCTTCTCCCCCCCTCCAGCCGGCCCCTGCAGTTCCTACTGCAAGAGTTTGACAACCCCGCATCGCGCAAGCTGAACGCCATTGTGAACGAGAAGCTTCCTTCTCTCTCTCCCCTCCTTTCACCTCACCATTCTTTCCCCATTTTACCTTCCCCCACCCCTCACTACCGTAGTTCCTGCTGCAAGAGTTTGACAACCCCGCATCACGCAAGCTGAACGCCATTGTGAACGAGATTCGGCGCCAGCGGTGCTCTTACCTCAGGTGAGTCTATAAGGGGTATGGGACGGGTATGGGAAGCGTATATGAGCATATGGGAGGCTTACAAGTGGTTTGGAGAGGCTTGTATGGAGGATCAATGCCAATAGAAAAAATGTTAAGGTTAGATGGGAGGGGAAATGGGAGGTGGTGTGCATTTGGATTGTTTCGTTTTTGTCACTCTTCTGCCCTGACTCACACAGTTTTGCCCCCCCGACCTCTTTGATGTTCTCACCCACCCACATATGCACACCGCACCCACACCCACACTCATTCCCAGCTCCACCCGAACCCCCCTCCCCTCCCCCACGCTCGCGCACTAATCTCCCCCTCTCGCCCTCTAATCAAACCTGCAGGCTTCGGCTTCTTAAGAGAGGTGATCCATCAGGTATGAGATTGCACTCTGTTGTAACACTACGAGGCTTGGAGTCTTATGAATAAGTTTGTTTCTTATGCTGCTTTCCTCCCTTCATCTCTGGTCAGTGGTCTGTTCTTACTGATCGACTCCCTGGCCTTACCATCCATCCAATGCCGGAGGAACACTTCCTTATTGTGTAACACTTAATGTGTGTACTCCTGATGCCTCTCCTCCCATTTTTCACATCAGAGAATCTCTTCTTCCAAACGCTGGTCGAGGATCGGTCGCCGTCAGGGATGTCCTACGTGGAGTTTTTGGTGTACGTGCACCGGCAAATACAAAACAAGATGGGATAGGAGGAACCACCTAGTGTAATGTAGCTTGACCTTTGGAAAATTGGGAGCGGGGCAGTAGGGCAATAGAAAAAGTATTTGATTGCATCCGTATGACTTGGCATCATTGGGGCACAGGCATAGTAATTTCTTTCCAATGATTTGTTATTACATTCCTATTGTCTGGTAAGGACGACTTCTGAATTATGAATTGAATCGTTATAGTGTTATCGGTTTAGTGAAGCACAGTTTCACGCACCAACACTGCGAGGTCTTCCCGCCAATAATTTGGGAGGCCTGCCGACACGCGGCTCGCGGAGACCTCGTTCAGATTCGAGTTTCCCTGTGGCATACAGTGGCTTTGTGTGCGGCTTGCAGCCTAAGTGAGGTACGGCCGAGCCGGAAATGCTTTGGATCTTTCAAGGAGGCGCCAGGGGAGGAGATCGACGGCGCGTATGCCACCGACGTTGTCAGAGGAGTTTCTCTGGTTTCTATTTTCTTGCAAAAATTGGAACACCGTCCCTTGTGAAACACCTTTCCTCGCACCGTCCATAATCACCATCCCACCTTATTTATTCATTTTCGCGTTATTTTCGTTTTACTTCTGTGAGTCAGGGTGGTGGTCAGTTTCCAGTCGCGGTGAGCGGACGAATTGTCACTTCAGATCAGACCTTTTCAGTGCCATGCAGTCACCTCACCAGTCGTGTAAAGCGAAGTGATGCCATGAATACAGTATTACCTTCTTGCCCGTGACGCGCCGACAGGACGACACGTGGCGTTGACCATTGTGGACTACATCGCGTGCCGCTGTCATCACAAGCACCTACAGTGGGATCCATCATAGTTCCCTAGTGGTTCCTATTATCCGCATCACAATAGCCTCACAGGTATCTCCCTCCGAAGGCCACCAAGTTAGCGAGTTAGAGAGCAGTAAGGTTATTGTCGACGTGGAAACTTCAAATTGACTAAGGTCGCCTCCGTTTGGGCAGTCACGGCCCTTATTTCCGCAGGAACCCCCGACTCGTCAGCTCTACCGGTTGAGTCGGCTAGCCGTTACTCAGGCTCCTCAGAACGTGAACTACTATTTACAAGCTACCTGCCTTGGAGTAGTAGTACTTGCTTCAATCATCACTGCTGAGCTCTCACTTGTCCCGTTACAGTCACAGCCCCAGTTGACCCAGTTACAGTCAGATACCCCCCGTTACAGTCACATTCCATAACCAGAACGCCTCCCGGTTGGCCCGCTATCGCTCACCCCAAGTACGCACGCAACACCTCACGGTTTCGATGGGAACTAGTAGGACGCGCGCCATACTCCACGCGGGAAATATCCCCGCTATAGCAGGCCTGCTCTTAGGACTGCTGTTACTTAGCAGCATCTGCTGCCGACCGTGCGACGCGCTGCCGGTGCAGTATCTGCGGCTCGGCTTTATTCTCCCGAGTCCCGAAGTCAACATCGGCATCACGAAACGGCTGGCGGACGAATGGTGAGTTAGGTTCGTTACTGTCACACTCCTCATTCTCACACTCTTCTCACGCAACCTCCTCTCACCGATCCTCCTCTCACTCTCTCAACCCATCACACGCTCTCACCCTCCTCTCACTCTCGCACACTCCACTCACCCACTCTGACTCTCCCGCCGCCTCCACTCCACTTACTATCCCTCGTTTCCTCCTATTCCCTCTGTTTTGTACGCGCTGTTAGGATGTCCGCTACAAGAGTGGCGCTGGACGTGCTCGGGCCCCGTTATAACGCAACCTTCAACGTCATGCCGGTGGTGGAGGTGGTACCGTGCAATAGCGAGGATGCGGCAGTGGCAGCAGAGGTGAGAGCGACGGAGGTGAAGAAGGAAAAAGGAGGGGGAGGAGGAGGGGGGGGGGGGGGGGAGGGGGTGGGGGAAGGAGGAAGGTGGGGTGAGGGGAGGGGTGTTCTTTCAGGAAAAAAGGAACATCCCTCGTGTTCTTTCTCAGCGAAGAAAGGCCGTGCTGTGCTGCAGCACAAGGGCATTCCTTCGTGTCGTTTGTTGCCTTCACCCTCCCCCTACTACTCCACTGCTCCCTTTCCATGCAACCCACCCACCCCAACCCCTCCCCTCCTCCTCCTCTCCCCACCCCTTCTACTTCCTGTGCCAGCTCCGTGCTGCAGCCCAAGGGGATTCCCTTTGTGTCATTTGCTGGCTTAGCCCTCCCTCCACTGCTCGGCTGCTCCCCTCTCCCATTCCCTCATGCCCCCCCGTTCCCCCATGCTTTCCCTTTCCCTCCTGCCCTACCGTCCCCTCCCGCCCTTCTCCTGTTCTCCCAGCGTCTAGACTTAATGAACGTGGTGGGGGTGGTGGGACCGGCGTGCTCAGAGGCAGTGAGGGGAGCCGACTCCGTGCTACATACAGCCCAAGGGCATTCCTTACGTGTCGTTTGCTGCACTACCACCTACTGCTTCACTGCTCTGCTCCCTTCTCCCGTTCCCGCCTGCCCATTTCCTGTTCCCACCTGCCCTTCTCCCGCCCTTCTCCTGTTCTCCCAGCGTCTAGACCTGATGAACGTGGTGGGGGTGGTGGGACCGGCGTGCTCCGTGCTCTCCCTCGTTCCCTCCCTTTACCTCCTGCCCACTCCGTTACATCTTGCCTCTTCATCTGTCCTTCCAGCGTCTAGACCTGATGAACGTGGTGGGGGTGGTGGGACCGGCGTGCTCCGTGCTCTCCCTCGTTCCCTCCCTTTACCTCCTGCCCACTCCGTTACATCTTGCCTCTTCATCTGTCCTTCCAGCGTCTAGACCTGATGAACGTGGTGGGGGTGGTGGGACCGGCGTGCTCTGAGGCAGTGAGGGGAGCCAACTCCGTAATCTCTCTCCTTCCCATTCACCATGCACCCGTCCCCCCACTTCCCTTTCCCCTGTGTCCCCACCCACAGCGTCTAAACCTGATGAACGTGGTGGGGGTGGTGGGGCCGGCGTGCTCCTCTCCTTCCTCTCCCCATCCACCCTATGTAACACCCCTCTTCCCTCCACCTCCCCCACCAGCGTCTAGACCTGATGAACGTGGTGGGGGTGGTGGGGCCGGCGTGCTCCTCTCCTTCCTCTCCCCATCCACCCTATGTAACACCCCTCTTCCCTCCACCTCCCCCACCAGCGTCTAGACCTGATGAACGTGGTGGGGGTGGTGGGGCCGGCGTGCTCCTCTCCTTCCTCTCCCCATCCACCCTATGTAACACCCCTCTTCCCTCCACCTCCCCCACCAGCGTCTAGACCTGATGAACGTGGTGGGGGTGGTGGGGCCGGCGTGCTCCTCTCCTTCCTCTCCCCATCCACCCTATGTAACACCCCTCTTCCCTCCACCTCCCCCACCAGCGTCTAGACCTGATGAACGTGGTGGGGGTGGTGGGGCCGGCGTGCTCCGAGGCAGTGAGGGGAGCCAACTCCGTGCTACAGCCCAAAGGCATTCCCTATGTGTCTTTTGCTGCTACTGCTGATGTGTTTAACACGCCTGATTACAACACGTTCTTCAGAACAGTGTGAGTGGGTGGAAGTGGGTGCAAGTGGGTGTGAATGGTTGCTCTGGTTGCCTTGTGAGTGGATTCTCCTCCCCCCACACGCCGAGGCGATTCCCTTCGTGCCCGTTGCTGCTACTGCTGACGTGTTCAACACGCCGGATTACAACACGTTCTTTAGAACAGTGTGAGTGGGCGGGAATGGGTGTGCATGGTTGGGAGTGGGTGGGAGTGGGTGCGAGTGGGTGCGAGTGGGTGCGAGTGGATTCTTAATGTGATATTCGTCTTCAGCTTCCCTTCAGCTGCTCCAGCTATGTTTCAGAGATCTGAGACAAGTGCATTGCCCCAATCATCCAACCCTTCATTCCCTTCCTCCGTCCTCCCCTGTCCCCATTATAAACAGCTTCGCTGACAAGCACCAGGCAAGGGAAATCGCGGCTTTGATCAGATTCTTCCAGTTCGACGAAGTCCATCTGTTCTACTCCAACGAGATCTACGGCTCAGATCTCGCCGCCAAGATCCGTGCTGAGCTGGACGGCTCGCTCATCCCCGTCAGCACCATCCCCGTCAGCTACCCCGTGGACGAGTTTGCGCCGCTCTTTGCTGACGTGGCGGTCGGGGAGCGGTCCATTTGCGTGCTCGCCGCCCTGCCAGCTGTCGCGGAGGGGTTCTGGCGAGCGGCAGTGAGGGAGGTGAGAAGGGGGAGAGAAGGGGAGAGAAGGGGAGAGAAGGGGAGAGAAGGGGAGAGAAGGGGAGAGAAGGGGGAGAGAAGGGGAGAGAAGGGGAGAGAAGGGGAGAGAAGTGGAGGATGTGAGTAAGAGGGGGTTGTGATGCAGCTATTGCAAAGTTCGTTTTGAGGCACCTCCAAACTTGTGGCAGAGGGGTTCTGGCGGGCGGCAGAGGGAGGTGAGTTGGTGGAGAGGTGGCGAGCGGTGGGTTGTTGGGGGCAAGGCAAGGGTGGAAGGGAGGAGGGATTATGGGGGAGGAGTGTAGAAGGGGGGGGGGGGGGGAGGGAGGGGCTGGGAGTGCAGCTTCCACCCTTGACTCCTCTGCGCTCTCACTGCTCCCCTCCCTCTCCTCAGACAGACCTTAGCTTTTTACCCCGGGTGGTTCCTTCTAATCCGATTGCTTTCGTCGTTGTTCAACTCTTTTCTCTCCTCTCCCTTCTCCCCCTCTCCCTGTCTCCCCACAGCTTCACTCGTTACCCCTTGTGCTGCTGATAACATTTTTTAGGTGCCTCGTAAAAAACTTCTCCCCTCGCCCATCTCCCCTCTCCCTGTCTCCCCACAACTTCACTCGTTACCCCCGGTGCTGCTGATACCTTTATCCCTTGACTCACATGACCTTTGCTTTGCACTTTTCCTTCCCTTTTCAATCTGTTTCTCTTGTCTCCTCAGAACAACTTCACTCGCTACCCCTGGTGGTACCTGGGGACTGACGGCGTTTTCAACCTTTCTCTCAAATGGTCCTTTGTATTAATTCAGCAGGGGGTACAGACATGCAGTTTGACTCGTGATTCCCTTAGACCCTCTGACCCATTAACCCATCCCTCTGACCCCCCCCCCCCCCTCTTTTCTTTCAAACGCTCCTCCTTTTCTCTCAACCCCCTTCTCAGAACTTCACTCGCTACCCCTGGTGGTACCTGGGGACTGACGGCGTGGCAGCTCTTGACTTCGTTGACCAATGTGAGCACTGCCTCTCTCACTCACTCACACTCTTGCTCACTCACTCACTCACCTAGTACGGGGTTAGCAGCACAGGCACATGAGGGCTACCCTTGGTGGTACCTGGGGACTGACGGCGTGGCAGCTCTTGACTTCGTTGACCAGTGTGAGCACTGCCTCTCTCACTCACTCTACTCACTCATTCCTTCACTCACTCACTCACTCACTCACACACTCACTCGAATGGTACAGCACAGTAGCATGGTAAGTACTAGCAATCATGGCAACGACCTAGGGCAGTTCGAGCTCCGGCTCGGGCTCACTCACTCACTCACTCACTCACTCACTCACTCACTCACTCACCTACTGTAATCATAGTATGTGATTAATTACACAGCACAGGCACTTACTTACCTCGTTACGATACCCCAGGCTCTGCAGCAGCACTGTCACCTCTCTTTTGAGGCGCCTCAAAAGTCGTCTCATGTCTCGCGGTTTTGAGGCGCCTCAAAACACAGCACAGGCACCTACTCACCTCGTAACGATACCCCAGGCTCTGCAAGCAACACTGTCACCTCTCTTTCTTCCCTCCCTCTCCCCGTGCCGCCTTCTCTAGTTTTGAGGCGCCTCAATACCAGGCACCTACTCACCTCGTAACGATACCCCAGGCTCTGCAAGCAACACTGTCACCTCTCTTTCTTCCCTCCCTCTCCCCGTGCCGCCTTCTCTAGTTTTGAGGCGCCTCAAAACCAGGCACTTACTCACCTCGTAACGATACCCCAGGCTCTGCAAGCAACACTGTCGCCTCTCTTTCTCCCCTCTCTCTCCCCGTGCCTCCCTCTCTTCCCGTCACAGCTGGGGAGAGGCTCGGAGGTATGGCCAGGTCTTTGGATGGGGAGATGACTCACTTGTTTTTCCCAGGACCCCCTCCATCTCCTACTCACGTCTCTCTCCC
Source organism: Closterium sp. Naga37s-1 (assembly GCA_947471745.1). Lineage (NCBI taxonomy): Eukaryota > Viridiplantae > Streptophyta > Zygnematophyceae > Desmidiales > Closteriaceae > Closterium > Closterium sp. Naga37s-1. Next base: position 1,242,761 of record CANJKZ010000897.1, read on the forward strand.
TCTCTTCATCCTCCTCCTTCCCGTCACAGCTAGCGAGAGGCTCGGAGGTATGGCCAGGTCTCTGCAAGGGGAGATGGCGATCGGTCCCAACAGTAAGTTCAGGCAGGGCGTGTCGTAGTAGTGTTATATTTGTATTGTATTCAATGAGAGTTTGATTTTTGAGTGACTCAAAGGTCACCTCATATTGAGTCGACTCAAATTATGGCAATTGGTCCTACCAGTAAGTTCAGCCAGGGCGTGCCGTAGTAGTATTCTAATTGTACTCAATGAGAGCTTGATAGCTATCGTTTTTGCACTTTAGGTTAGTTTTGCACTCTAGATGTATTCTGCACTTTATATCATTTTTGCACTTAAGAATGAATGCACTAAGATTATTTCTTTCACTTTAGATGATTAGCCAATTGCTATATTTCTGAGGATTTCAGACTATACTATCCTGAGTGTTTTCTTTTGGAGCGTGAAGGCATGTCTTTCAAGGCTCCTTACATAGCGTGTCTCTTCTTCACGGTTCTGTGTGTCAGAGAACGACAAGCACGCACTATCCTCTGACTCTCCATTCGTTTTCAATCCTCTCCCTCCTCTCCCTCCCCTCCCTCCTTCGCAGTGCCCTTTGAGAGTCCCAACCTGCGTCCATTCACGGCCCACTGGAGGCAGCAGGCAGCAGACGACTACGTTGGGCTCATTAATGCACCGACCACACCAAAGGTGCGATATCACTGTCGGCATGTGATGGTATTTGAGTTGTGTCATCCCCCAACCTGCATTCATTCACGGCCCACTGGAAGCAGGAAGCCGCAGACGATTACGTTGGGCTCATTAATGCGCCGACCACACCAAAGGTGAGGAAATGTGTGGTGTGTGATTGTAACGAGATGCCTTTCTAGTTGACTCAAAAGCAACAAGCAGCAGCAGACGACTATGTGGGGCTGATCAATGCACCCACCACGCCAAAGGTGAGAGCGTGTTTTGAGATTGTGCCAAGAGTATGAGCATGCTATAACTCGAATCCCAACCTGCGTCCCTTCACGAGCCACTGGAAGCAGCAGGCAGCAGACGACTATGTGGGACTCATCAATGCACCGACCACGCCAAAGATGAGGAGACGTATTGTGTGTGGCACACATGAAAGAGGTTGATACAACTCCAACCTGCATCCATTCACGAACCACTGGAAGCAGCAGGCAGCAGACGACTATGTGGGGCTGGTCAATGCACAGACCACGCCAAAGGTGAGGAAATGTGTGGTGTGTGATTGTAACAGGATGAATTTCTAGTCGACTCAAAAGCAGCAGGCAGCAGACGACTATGTGGGGCTGGTCAATGCACCGACCACGCCAAAGGTGAGGGCGTGTTTTGAAAATGTGCCAAGAGTAGGAGCATGCTATAAGTAGACTCGGATCCCAACCTGCGTCCGTTCACGGACCACTGGAAGCAGCAAGCCGCGGACGATTATGTCGGGCTGATCAATGCACCGACCACGCCAAAGGTGAGGAAATGTGCCTAGAGGAGATGCATCAGCGCTCTCTCCTCCTACCCCCAACCTGCGTCCCTTCACGGCCCACTGGAGGCAGCAGGCAGCAGACGACTACGTGGGGATCATCAATGCGCCGACCACGCCAAACGTGAGGAAATGTGTGGTGTGTGATTGTAACGAGATGCCTTTCTAGTTGACTCAAAAGCAACAAGCAGCAGCAGACGACTATGTGGGGCTGATCAATGCACCCATCACGCCAAAGGTGAGGAGATGTATGGCCTGTCGAATTTTGAGACATTTCAAAATAGATGCGCTAACGGTGAGGAGATGAATGGAGATGCCATTGTAACGAAACGACTTTCTAGTCGACTCAAAGGCAGACGACGGACGGTTTTGTGGGGCTGGTGAATGGAAAGGGCAGATGACTTTCCAGTCAATGTGCAGGGCACCGCAAAATAAGGTGATTTGTCTAAGGAAGATGCATTACTACCCTTCACATCCTAGCCCCAACTCACGTCAATTCACTGACCCTCACTCTCCCACACACCAAATGTTTCATTTCCCCACTCATTCATTGCCTCAGCTCCTCCTTACCCCGCACTCACTCATTTTCCAACCCTAAAGCCATCTCCCCATACTAGAGCAATTTTGACTCAGAATGTAATGATTTATTGCTACACCCCAACTTTTTCTTGCTTACCATACAGTATAACGAGACGCGCTTATACGTGGCGCATCTGATCGACTCCATCTGGGCCTTCTTCGAGGCGTTTCAGAACATCATAGCCGTCCAAAACCGGGCGGTAACCGCACAAGCCGTGCTCGAATGCTTCCGAAACCAGCCGGCCGGCTGTGGGCGGTTTGAAGGAGCATCGGGAACAGTGGCGTTCAATACAGTCACGGGGGAGAGGTTGAAGCTAGATGGGGTGCCTGCTTACAGCCTCTACAACCTGATTGGCAAGACGTGGAAGGTGAGTGTGAGTGTGTGACTGGGCGTATGTAAGTGTGTATACAATAGGGGCAGGCAAAGGCTGAAGCTAGATGGGGTGCCTGCTTACAGTCTCTACAACCTGATTGGCAAGACGTGGAAGGTGAGTGTGAGTGTGTGTGTTTGTGTTTGTATGAGTGACGTTGGATGGGGAAATCACATTTGAAAATTCTCAAAGGTTGGACGGGGTTCCTGCTTATAGTCTCTCTACAGCGTGATAGGCAAGTCAAGAAGGTGCATTTGTGGGTCGGTGTATGGGAGAGCGTATTCAGTAGGAGCAGGGTAGGGGGGGGAGCATCAAGGGCAGTGGCATTTAATGCAGACATATGCTAGAGCTAGATAGGCTCAAAAAGGTATTTACAGCCTCACTGGAAATATGTGGAGGTGAGTGTGAGTGTGATTGTGTGGGTGACTGTGAATGTGGTGTGTGGGTGGGTGAGGTGTGTGGGTGGGTTTGACAATGTCTGTGGCTATGTGAGTGCACGCACTCAAGGTGGGGCAAAACGGTTTCAGTCACTCACATAGCCACAGACAAGAGTCGCCGTAAGATGAACCCTCCACCCACCCCTCCCACGAAAAAAAAACTCTGATATTTACTTCCTCCACAACCAGATGTTCTTATATGGCTCGTTGAGTCTAGCCTGCTGCTGTTTGCATGATCCTCCTACCTGTTGGGTCTCCATCTTAAGTTAGGCTAGGAACAAGTGTCGAGAGAATTGTGTGAGTGAGTAGGAAGGATGGGATACAAGTCGACCTAGAGAATGTTGTACCCTTTAGAGGGCAACTCACTGTAGCCTAGATAACTAACATCTATAACATATAAACATTTGACACTCCACTACTCCCCTTAACCCGTCTTCCAGGAAAAGCCCAAGTGGGTATTGAACGGTTCAGATGGCGTCAAGCTGATGGATCCAACAGACTACGTCACTCGACCAGGGCCTCTGCCAGCTGGCTCGCTGCTGCCATTGGAGCACCAGATCGTGGCGCCGTTGTAACATGTTTTGGGTTGGCATAGTCTCGATAAATCGACATGTTATTTGTTTCGAATCGGTTCAAAAAGTGCACTTGATTCAAGAAGCTGTTACATTGCATCAGAACATGGAAAATGGCTGGCTATGTTGGCAGCGTTCCTCTTGGCTCAAGCAGCATGTTATGCTGATCACTTGTTGCCCAAATGACATGATTTGACCACATATTCATGTCTGGCCGCAATTCTAACAAACCCATCATATTGCAGCGAGTATACAGTACCATCATTTACGCTGCTCCATTTATCTAGGCATACAAATTGCATGTGTGAGGCACGCGCGATGTCAAACCTGCGCAGTCATTCTGACTCAACAATGCGACGCGAGAGCAGGGGAGGAAGTTCAGCATTTCCCGCCTTCGTGAAGCTCACCAACGGCTACTTGACCGAAGCGCGCCACGATTTCACCATGAGCTAGAGGTGTCAGCGTTTTCTGGGCGAACATCGTCCTGATAGCTGGATGGGAGAGAACTACCGCGGCACGGGCTTTGGGCTCGGTAATTTTTTATATCGCGCTGCAATTTTTATAAAACCGCTTTCGCGGTCCATCCACCTTTCATAACCAGTTTTCCGCGCTCGCGTTAATGTGATCTATATTAACACTTATATGGTTGTTTTTGCGGGTCGTCATTTTGTCAGTGGGCAGTTTAGGGTTCGATGTGGAACCCCCCTGCCACGCAGGGTTCACCGATTGGTCATTGCGTTCCCGAAAGTGTGGAATGCTGGTTCGGCGAGGTTCGAGCGCGAACAGGTTCGACAGTCTGCTTCGGTTCACTGTATCAGACTGTCGCGAGATGAATCGTTCTATGTGTCTCATTTCAGTCAACGCGTGTCGCGAGACGATTGGATTTGAGGTTGCTAAACTGTAGTGCTCAAAACAGATCACACTGTGATCGCACTTGACCCGATCAAGCAATCACAGACTGCCTCGTCACTATCTGCTCGAAAGTTCAAACTGACATTTGAGAATTAACCAGCCAATGAGTTTGCGCCGCGTCATACTATAGAAATGAACATGTTCAACGGCATTGCTGAAGTGTGAAGAAACAATCTTTACCTGCTCGATACTATACACAGCGATAGTTTCACAACAAAAACTATCAGTAGATGGTAACTATATATAATAAACAAAATAATAAACAAGGCCCAAAATAAAACACTCAATGCTCCCTGTAAATCACCTGAGATAACGCTGGTCACTCTTTGCAATCTTTTGCATTACTCCAGGGTTTAGGAGGACAAAGTACACAATATGATATAGAATGAAAATTCAGTTGTTTATTGTTTCAGATATTCACATTGTGTTTAATAGGTTATTTCCCATTTCGAAAAACTTTGAGTCTTCTCATCCATTCATTCTATTGGTACAATCGAAGACCGATCATCACTCTGAGAAATTGGAAATGGTAGAGCAATTGTTTGAATTTACACCCCGTGAATTTATATTCAAACTTTTGTTTGTCAATCTTGCTATCTCAATCCTTTATGTATGGTGTACTTGTGCATGCATTACGTAGTTCTGCCATACCCTATTGACGTAGGTATGTCTATTGATACACCTTAAGATTACCCATCTTTTTTCAATCTTTATAATCAGTAATGGTTCATTGCTATGCTTGATAATTGTTCATCTTGTATATCAAATATTCAATCAAGTCATAACTTCCCACTTTTATTGTCATGTGTAAACCTATCAGTGTCTACTTTGCAATCTTAATAATTCATACTTGGTTATGTTATACATATAATATATATTTGTAGCACATACTCCTAATGTCCTAATAATTTATACATGGTTATGTTATACATATAATATGTATTTGTAGCACATACTCCTGATGTCCTTATGCATAATGGGACATTATACAGTTACCTATTTTCAACACTAGTGACATATATAATTTCATTGCATAACCTAAACATTTGATAATCTTATACCATGAATGTTGATAGTTTTCAATATACGTTGTTTCATATTTGACATTATGAGTACATTAATCAAACTACAAATCATGTATTGGAACTATGAAGAAACTTGCTTTTGACAGATACTTCAACTGTTTATGCAAGGCCAGTTATATTAACGGTTCTATGTGTATTATTCATTAATATTTTCTGGTATTATGCTCAGCGTATATCGAAACTCCTTGATTTTTAACCTCGAGTGGTTCGATTGGCAGTGTCTGAAGTGGCTTGGATGATGCTCAAGTCTGACGTGTATAGTGTTTCGAACGGTTTTTTTATCAATCCGCGTCAGCGATTCATGGGGCATCCAGGGTGAACCAGCTGGCGAACACATGTCAAAACGAACACATGCTCATGGCTGGGAAGTTGGGGGGATCGAGCCAAACCTATCCACGTAGGTTTGGACTCCCTCGAAATTTGTGGTCTGGTTCCAACAATATTGGAGGCGACCATGTGTAATCCTGGCAAACATTTTCGAAGTGACCGTACACTGATAGCTACACTTCGTTTTTCAATACGAAATGACGGCACCGCGGGAAGCGCGGGACAAAAGGTGGATTCGCGTCGCAATGGGGTATAACAAAATTGGCACGCGATAAGAAAAATTCCAGATGCCCAACCCCGTGCCGCGGTAATTCTCTCGCTGGATGGACATCCTCCTTGGCGAGGTGAGCTTCACTGATGGATGGACATCAGTCGGTCCCCAGCTACCCCAGCTACCAGTTTAGATACCAGTAGGTTCTGTAAGATGAGTATTTACTGTGTTTAGCTTCTTGTTCCTGCTGAAATCCGTGTCGATTTGAGTCAAGTTTTTTAACCATGGATTCCCGTGCGCACATTAACAGACTGTCTGACGACCTCCTTATTAGGATCCTATGGCATACCTCCAAAACTCCGCTGTCTACTGTTTACGACACTGATGCTACATGCAACGACGCGACATGCAAGGATGCTTTATGCGGCAATGCTACGCGAGACGATGCCACGTGCGACAATGCTCCATGCGACAATGCTACATGCGACTCTTTATGTCCGAGGCAGAAATTCTTCTGGACAAAGATTCCACCCAAGGGCTCAAGCAGTAGCAAGAAAAACTCTTTTTTACCAACTCCTCCCGCCTTCACCGACGCAGCTCTTAGTCTCCTCATCGCTTCTGTCTGCCGTCGCTGGCGCCGTCTCTCCCAGCGTTACGTCTCGACGCTTCTCGTCAGGAAAGATCTTGCCGTTTCCCGCCAAGACCTCGCCAGTGCCGTCTCTTGCTTCCCGAACCTGACTCACCTGCATCTGTGCGACGGAAGCGTGGAAACAATAGACGACGCCTTCCTCTCGCACCTCGTCTCGACATGCACGAAGCTGACGGTTCTCCACGTTGGAAGCAGGATCACTAAAGATGTGGACGTCGAGGAGAGTAGGCGCTTACACCCGATTACCAAAACCGGCTTGGATCGACTTTTTCAGGGATGCACGCAGCTGGAGGTTCTTTCACTTGACCGCCTTGGATCCGCTCTCCACCCGAAAGTCGTCTTCCCGGCTTCGCTCTTCCAGCTCTCGCGGCTCCGCACTCTCGTTCTCCCGGACGCGTCAGCGCTGACCGCTCCTGGGTTTTCGAGCCTTACATCTCTCAGCTCGATCCGCATAACCTCTTCGAAGCTGGTTTTCCACCACCTCTTGAATCTCGTCCACCTGCCGAGCCTTACAAGCCTGGCCATCAGCGACGACCCCGAGTTTGAAGCACCACCGGGAACGTTTTCCGTCTCACAGCTGCCGTTTCTGAAATCGCTGCAGCTTGAGGGAGAGGTTTCGCCTTTTATCTGGTTTCTTCCCTCGGGATTGCCGTGCACCAGGCTGGAGCGGCTGGTGATTAAGGGTTCCTACTTCCTTGACCAACTTCCGGATGACCTGGGAGAGATTTTGCCGTGTCTCCGCGAGCTGACCCTTAGCAACTGCTCAGGACGCACCCAGCTCCCCGGAGATTTCACGTCACTGGCCAGGCTAGAGAGCCTGAAAATATCCTCGTGCGTCGGATTTTCCAGCCTGCCCGACGACTTCGGCCACTTATCTGCCCTGAAAAGATTGGAGCTGCGCGACCTGCCTCTCACCGACCTCCCAGACTCTTTCGGGCATCTTGAATCCTTGGAAACACTTACCATGTACATGCTCCCACTCGCGGAGCTTCCGGAATCCTTCGCCTATCTCACATCTTTAAAGACCCTGCTGATGGTTGGTTGCCGTGCATTCCGCCAGCTTCCAGCGAATTTCCGTCGTCTAGGAGCTCTCAAGACGCTGTGCATGGTGAAGCTGCCGCTACTGAGGCTTCCCACCGGCTTGGAGGGAATGGCTGCCATCCAGAGGCTTTTCCCGAATGATGTGTTCAACCCGCTGCAGCTGCCCGGTTCACTCACTCAATTGACTTCGTTGACCCGGCTTGACATGGATATGGTTGCAGATGAGAAGCTTCCGGCAGGGATTGGGAAGCTGAATCAGCTGCGGCACATGAGCATTCATTGCTGCTTCAATCTCAGGGAGATCCCAGAGTCCGTGACAGAGCTGACTAATCTAGAAACCCTGACAGTTGGGATGTGCAACGAGCTCGTTTCATTCCCTAAAAAGCTGGACACCCTTGTGAAGCTGAGACGGCTGGAGCTGACCGGATGTCACCCTTCCATGTGGCTGAACGGACCTGCTACTTCCCTTCCGTCCTCTCTCGAGTCCCTGAGCCTGGGGAGCTACAACCAGACCGTTCTTCTGCCGGACCTCCCTACGCTGCCAAATCTCAAGAAGCTGGCATTGAACCTGGTCAATGTGGAGGGTGGGGAAGCTGGTGTGTCTGAACCCAGCGCATTGCCAATGTTGCAGCACCTGGAGTTGGTGTTGGCGGAGGATGCAACGGAGCTGGCCTTCCCCTTGGCGTCTGTCCCTCAGCTGCGAATTCTGGTCATCTCCAGGGCTGGTAACATTGAGCAGCTTCCAGGAAGCATCGGCTCGGATCTGAAGCAGCTCCGGCGTTTGCAGATAGAGCATGCTGCCGAACTGAAAGCGCTGCCAGATACCATCTCTCACCTTCACCATCTGACCTCCTTGGACGTTCATGCACCCAAGCTCACTTCCCTTCCCACCAGCATCGGTGCATTATCGAGGCTAAGGGAGATGAATCTCTCAGACTGTTCTGCGCTGGAAAGTCTTCCTGCTTCTCTCACCCAGCTTGCCTGCCTGAACAAGTTGAGTGTTGACACCACTGGCATCCGCTCGCTTCCAGGAAACTTCGCGCAGCTGACCCGGCTCAAGAGCCTGGACCTGTTTGGATGTGCAAATTTGGGGAGTCTGCCTGAAGATTTTTCTGAGCTCGAGATGCTGCAGTTTCTGAGGTATGGCGGGGGCACGCAAGAACTGAATAGGGAACGAGTACGGGACATAGCAGACCATGGCATCTATGGGTTATCAATTCAAGGTTGGTAGATGTGCAGCTTTATGTTGCACGTCTAGGGTAATCAGTCACATGGCACACCTTGGAGACTTAGTTGCTGGGTGGCTTCTGTTGAAAAATGAGAGTTTTGGGTGTGTAGCTGTGCTTTTATAACCCTGACCAGACACTGGATGGACGAGAGGGGGATAAATGTACAAGTTGTGCAGGATTGATGCAAGTTGTTAAGCCATAGGGGTCAATGCTATGGGTGCTGAAATGTGCTGAATAGGGAACATGTTGATGGCTAACCTTTTTAGTTTTGTTTAGTACCAGCTTGCTGGATAATGAGCCAGGAAAGAGTACACATGCAGGTACACTCATTCCAGTTAACCTTTTAGCAGACTGCGACCTCTGCCAGCTGGCTCGCTGCTGCCTTGTGGAGCACCAGATCGTGGCGCCATTTTAGTATTGCTGTATTGACATGTTCGTGTGTAACACAGGTGGAATCTGGTTTTCTCCTAGAATTATTGCATAAGAGCATCATCAAGCTTGCCCCCCCCAACCATTGATCCAATCTAAAGCCCCTTATTCCACTGTAGTCCATTAACGCACAATTACGGTACACCCCATCCAATGCTACAATATATCCCAACACAAGGCAGGTACCATGCAACAAGCATCAAATGTGAAGAATAGCAGCAGGCAGCCAGCCTATACACGAAAACTTATAATGCTGAGTGGTAAAACCAACATACCATACATGCACAACTAAAGGTAACGCTGAATTGTCAACCCATACATGTCATGGCGTCGTAAATCCCGCTCAAGTTTCCTGTTCAGATCTTTCGTGCATCCACCAAACTTGAAAAACCGGAGCATCTCGAGCTCAGAGAAATCTTCCGGCAGACTCTCCAATCTTGCGCATCCGTACAGGTCCAGGCTCTTCAGCCGGGTCAGCTGTGCAAAGTTTCCTGGAAGAGAGCGAATGGCAGTGTTTTCAAGTTTCAGCTTGTTCAGGCAGGCGAGCTGAGTGAGTGAAGCAGGGAGGATTTCCAGAGCGGAGCAGTCAGAGAGATCAAGCTCCCTTAGCCTGGAGAGCGCACCGGTGCTGGCGGGAAGGGAGGCCAGCTTGGGTGCATGAACGTCCAAGGAGGTCAGATGGTGAAGCTGAGAGATTGTTTCTGGCAGCACCGTCAACTCTGCAGCGCGCTCTATCTGCAAGCGCCGGAGCTGCTTCAGATCCGTGCCGATGCTTCCAGGGAGCTTCTCAATGTTACCAGCCCTGGAGACCACAAGAATTCGCAGCTGAGCGACAGAAGCCAAGGGGAATGCCAGCTCCTCTGCATCTTCCGCCAGCACCAACTCCAGATGTTGCAACATTGGCAACGCATTGGGTTCAGACACGTTGGCTTCCCCACCCGCCACATTGACCAGATTCAACGTCAACCTCTTGAGATTTGGCAGCGTTGGGAGGTTTGGCAGAACAATGATCTGATTGTACCTTCCCAGGCTTAGGGACTCGAGAGAGGAAGGGAAGGAGATAGACGGCCCGTTCAGCCACATGGAAGGGTGACACCCAGTCAGCTCCAGCCGTCTAAGCTTTTTAAGGGTATCCAGCTTCTTGGGAATTGATACTAGCTCGCTGCACATCCCAATCGTCAAAGTGTTCAGATTGGTCAGCCCTGTGAGGGATTCTGGAATCTCCCTGAGATTGAAGCAGCAATGAATGCTCAAGTGCCGCAGCTGGTTCAGCTTCCCAATCCCTTCCGGAAGCTTCTCATCTGAAATCAGATCCAGGTCAAGCCGGGTCAACGGAGTCAACTCAGTGAGTGAACCGGGGAGCTGCAGCGAATTGAACACATCATCTGAGAACGTCCTCTGGATGGCAGCCATTCCCACCAAGCCCTCGGGAAGCCTCAGTAGCGGCAGCTTCACCATGCACAGCGTCTTGAGAGCTCGTAGACGACCGAAATTCGCTGGAAGTTGGCGGAATTCACGGCAGCCAACCATGAGGAAGGTCTTTGAAGATGCGAGGTAGGCAAAAGATTCCGGGAGTTCCGTGAGGGAGAGCATGTACATGGTAAATGTTTCCAGGGATTCGAGACGCCCGAAAGAGTCAGGGAGGTTGGCTAGAGGCAGACTGCGCAGCACCAATGTTTTCAGGGTAGATAAGCGGCCGAAGCTGTCGGGCAGGCTGGACAACCGACACGAGGTGATTGTTAGGCTCTCCAACCGGTTCAGAGACGTGATATTTCTAGGCAGGCGCGTGAGTTTTGTGCACCAGCTAAGGTTCAGCTTGCGGAGACACGGCAAGTTCTCTCCAAGGTCGTCTGGAAGCCGGTCGAGGAAGTGGGAACCCGCAACCACTAGCCGTTCCAGCCTGATGCACGGCAGTCCCGAGGGTAGAAAAAAGTTGAACGGAGACGCCTCTCCCTCGAGCTGCAGCGATTTCAGGAACGGCAGTTGTGAGACGGAAAACGTTTCCGGTCGTTCTTCTTCTACCTCGGGGTCATAGCTGATGGCCAGGCTGGTAAGGCGAGGCAGTTGGACAAGATTTCCAAGATGGTGAAAGATCAGGTTCAGAGAGGTTACGCGGAGAGAGCTGAGAGACGAAAGCGTCGAGAAGCCAGGAGCGGTCAGCGCTGACGCGTCCGGGAGAACGAGAGTGCGGAGTTGCGAGAGATGGAAGAGCGAAGCTGGGAACACGACACTCGGATGGAGAGCAGATCCGAGGCGATCGAAGGAGATGACCTCCAGCTGCGTGCATCCCTGAAAGAGACGATCCAAGCCGGTTTCGGAAATCGGGTGCATGTATATCCTCTCCTCGATATCCGCATCTTTAGTGATCCTGCTTCCAACATGGAGAACCGTTAGCTTAGGGCATGACGTGGCAAGGTGAGAGAGGAAGGTGTCGTCTAATGTTTCCACGCTTCCGCCGCACAGATGAAGGTGGGTCAGGTTCGAGAAGCAGGAGACGGAGTTGGCGAGATCTTAGCGGGAAACGGCGACATTTTCCCTGACGAGAAGCGTCGAGACGTGACGCTGCGAGAGACGACGCCAGCAACGGCAAACTGAAGCGATGAGGAGACTAAGAGCTGCGTCGGTGAAGGCAGGAGGAGTCGTCACGAAAGAGTTTCCCTCGCTATCGCTTGAGTGCTCTGGTGGATGTTTAGTCCAGAAGTATTTTTGCCTCGGACACATAGAGTCGCATGCAGCATTGTCGCACGTAGCATTGTCGTACGTAGCATCCCCGTCGAAAATAGTGGATAGCGGTGTTTTGGGAGCTATGCCATAGAATCCTGATTACTAGGTCGTCAGACAGTCTGTTAATGTGCGCACGAGAATCCATGGTTGAGAGCTCCACTCACTCTTCACGCATTTCTGCTCGGACTACAAGCTAATCAAAGTAAAAGGCTCTCAAAAAGCATGCCGCATAAGCTACTCCTGCTACCTAAACTGGTCGCTGGGGTGACTGATTGACTGATTCACGTTGAGGTGAGGAGGATGTCTAACGCACCCCGCCAAGAAGGATGCCCATCCGTCAGTCATCTATCAGAAAACGTTGAGTTTCTAGTTCATGATGAATTCATCGTGCGCTTACGTGAAGTAGCCGTTGACGAGCTTTGACAAGGCGGGAAATGAACTCCCTGAACTCCCTCCCCTCGTTTCGCGTCGTATCATCGCGTCGCCAGTGCTTCAGTTTCATGTCACTTCCTATCATCTTACTGTTTCTTTTCATCCCAGCTTTCGTTCTCTTGATAGTTGACTCATGTGGTCCGCCTTTGCGACAGAGTGACAATAACAATGACAATGCCGCCATGGCCATGGCGGAGAGCTTTAAAACCAGGGTCTCACGTAGATCAAAATGATTTGCAATTGCATCACAGGAAAAAACGGGAGGTGTCGCACAGACAAATGCCAAACCAACCCCTAGACTTCGCCACCTCAAACAGGGTGACTCAGCTTCATTTGTTTTGCAGTTGATCACGCTTTCTCTTACGTGAGACCCTGGTTTTAACTCGGCCAATGTGTATCAATTTCTTGTCTGATACTGGATTTGAAGCACTCGAGCGATGCACGGCTTTAACCTCTTTACAACGGTGCCTTTTTAGTGTTCATCACGGGAACCTAAACACCTGTTTTTTGAGTTCCAGGCTATCGTCAGTGCTACACTTAACATCAGGCCAGAACTATACACAAGTTTCTCTCCAGAGTTCTAAGCTACTCCATGGATTCCATCGCGACCAACAGTTTGCTTTGTCACCTGCTCGCGTCAAGATCAATGCTACCACTTCTCAAGGTCCCGGTTTTCCCACGGGAATCTACTACCAAGGCTGGGTGTTTTCCTCCATGGCGCCAACGATATCATCCGGCCTGGACCTGCAGCGTTTTGCCTTCAAGCACAAGAGATATAAACTGCAGAATGTTTTTGTGTATGTGCTCAGATCAGCTTTCTTCTCAGCCATTGTCTGGCTGTCAAGCCTTCCTCATCATCGCACCATGGCGAAGGGACGCAACAAGAGCGGCAAGAAGAATGTTGACAATGCTCAGGATAAGGACGTGGCTGGCGTACCTGACGTACCTGTGAAGGATCCTGTTGGCAATGGGAGGCCTCCGTCAAGCTCCGCATCTGCTACTGTGCTTGGTCCTTTTGAAGCTCTCCTGGACCTGCAGGACAACGTTGATCAGGATGCTGGATCAAGCCGGCAGAAGCCTGACGGGGAGGAGGAGACTGCTGACGACTCTCAGAGGCCTGCTGCTGAGGAAGGAACGCATGCGGAGGTCGACGCTGATGATAATGCGGAGGATGGTGATGACACGCTGCTGGCTGAGACCCCCGATGATGAGGATGATGGTTACCTGAGTGATGACTCCAATGAGTACTTGGAGCCGGACTCGCTTAATAGTGTCATTGCTCTGAAGCGTTTTTCACTAACCTTGCTGGTGCCGATCCTCAGGAAGGCAGAAGTTAAGCGTGCTGCTGTAACAGTAGCCGCGATGTTGGATGACTGGAAGGAACATTTATCGCCGGACGTGCTTCAGACTACAACGTGCCAGGATCTTCCGGCGATGTATCTCTCCGGCGCGCGTTATGGTCGCCTACAAGTCACTTTCAACCACGTTCGTGACGCGAACTTCGTTTGGAACCAGGTTATCCGTCACGAGTGTGTCAATGGGGACTTCATTGATCTCACCTGGCAGCACCCGGAGGATGCGCGCTTCTTGCGCGAGCGTGTGCTGAACCCTATGGCTAAGGAGGTTGTGGTTAAAGGCGTACCAGCTGAGATAACGGCGGAGTTGATTCGTCACCTGTTGGTGGTGTCGAAGCTGGTCAAGCGCGGCAGGAGCGCGTTCGCCAGCGGTTTTGGTTTTCATCGGACGGTTGACCCGGTGTCTGGATTGGATACTGACCGTATCCGCGGGCTGTTTGTCCCTCATGCTGGTGATGGATATCGTTGGAGGTATTTCGTGGAAGATCCATCTACGGGGAGGCGTTACCTGCTTCATTTCCCGTCGCTGACTTGTGATTTCTGAGGTGGCCAACACATGTCGCAGTATCACGACCATTACGTCGCCCCGAGGCAGGAGAATTTCAACAACTGGAACCTGACTGTTAAAAAGGTTCACGAGATGAATGGTATAAGCAGAGAAGCTTCTTACCCGCTGCTGGTGCACTCGTTACCGCTCGCTCTTCCTTTCTTACCTCATACTGATGGCTGTCTGCTCCTCTCCCCCCCGCAGCTGCGTCCCTGAAAGCCTCAGATCTCCTGAAACGCATCATGAGAGATCCGGCAGTTATCCTCACCTCTACAGGAGGCGCGCGGGAGGAATGGGTCTGTGTCCAGACGGCATGCGAGAAGGCGCAAGGAAATCGGTTCGAACAGGCATCTGCTCACATCGCGTCTGCTCGGCACAAAGGGGGGCTGCGGAAGGAGGGATCTGCAACTCGTGCCAGCAAATCCTCCCAGAAGCTGCTTGCGTTCAAGAAGGAGTACATCACAAAGCCGATGAAGTGAAACATATCAACGCCGGAATCAGCGGAGGAGATGTGACAGCAGGAGCAGTAGTTGTAGCTGGTTGCGTAGTCGGAGCCATGTTCTCATTTGCTGTAGTAGGATGCATTGTTGCAATGAAGCTCAGTCGCCCGTGGATGCTGTGGGGCTTTTCGCTGGTGATCAATGGATAAGCACAAAAAACTTACCATCCTCGAGCTCAACATCAACGGGCTCGGAAGCAGTGGGAAACAGGAGAGATGCGGAAAATGGATTAAGAAGGTGGCAAGCATAGTGGTACTTACGGATACTCGGATACCGGCGGATCACAATTTCTGGACACAAGTTAGATCAGAAGCTCAAGTGGTGGTTGGGCCGGCGCAAAGAGCTGGAGGGGTAGCAGTCTTGGGTTTCCTGCAAGGGATGCGTTTTACGGATACAGTCACGCACGAGTCAGGGCGGTTGCTGAGCCTGGTGGTATCATGGAGAGATCTAAAGTGCAGGATTGTAGCGGCGTACTTACCTGCGCAGGCCTCGGTCAGAGGGGTTTTCTTCCGCGATGTGCTGACACCTTTCGTGCAGAACTTGCCGGCGACACCGCACACAATCTTCCTCGGCGACCTGAACATAGTAGCGGATCCAGAACTGGACAAGTCTTTGAAGCTGGGAACGCCAGCAGAGAACCAGCGCCTTCTGCAGATTTGTTCAAGATGGGACCTGCAGGACGCTTTCCGATGCCTGCACCCGACCCGCAAGGAGTACACCTTCTTCTCCAGATCTGAAAGAACAAGCACGAGGATTGACAGGGTGTTAGTATCCCACTCACTGCTCAGCTGCGTAGTGGAGGCGAAGCACAAAATGGTGCCGTACGGCCTTACTGACCATTGGTTCGCGGTGATGGTGTCGCTCAAGGCTGCGTCGGCAGGTGATCACGGACCAGGCCTGTGGAGACTGCCAGCGTCTCACGTAGGAGGGGAAGGGACAAAAAACATTGTGTCGGTGGTACAAGAGTCGCACGCGAGTCAGCCGACCCAAGGCCTGGAGCGGCTGGTGGACAGTCTGCGTGCAGGCATGAGAGCTCATGTAACGGAAGAAAGGAAAAGAGTGAGAGCGACCATGAGACATTTAGAGCAGAAGGTGGAGAACCTCAGGTGGAGGGTTATGAGCAACCCGTCAGCTCAAGATGTTTACGAGGAGCTGGTGAAGAGTGAGGCGGCCCTCAAGATCTACCAAGATAGCAGTAAGGAACGGCTGCAGGCCATGACGGGGTTGCTGGCAGAGGTGGTAGGGGAGACGCCTTCGGCTTTCTTGTCGGGCCTGCTCAAATCAAGGAAGGCAAAGACAGAGATCAGTGAGCTCCTTTTTAAGGGTGTGACACGGAGGGGAGCAAGGGAGGTGCTTCAGGCGGCCTCCGAATATTTTCGAGAAGCGTATGCAGACTTACCGTCGCAGCTCACCAACGAACCTTGGCCGATTGAGGAGGGGAGGAGACTTGTTGAAGGAGACCGTCTACAACTTGGAGGTGAATGGTCAGAGCAGGAGGTGAAGGCAGCGCTTAGAGGGCTCCCGGTGGGGAAAGCTCCCGGGCAGGACGGCTTGCCGAAGGAGTTTTTCGAGCGCAACTGGGAGCTCCTCGGACCGGCGGTGATGAATGAAATCAGAGCTTTCGAGCGAACGGTGAAACTCTCCGAATCCTTCATGACGGCGGTCACCATTCTGCTGCACAAAAAGGGTGACAAAGAAAACATTGGCAATTACAGACCGATTACTCTACTGAGTTTTTTCTACAAACTGGTGGCGAAAGTGCTGGCGAACCGGATTAAGCTGGCCTTACCAAGGGTGATCTCGGAGAATCAGTGCTGTTGAACCACTCTGCTAAGAGATAATGAGGAGAAGACTGGGGGTCAGGAAAAGGGGAGTGAGAGGGGAGCTTGCTTACATCGGCTATGCGGATGATACAACACTCGTCCTGAAAGGGAAGGAGCAAGTGGAGCAGGCGAAAAAAATGCTGGATGAGTTTGCGGAGATCTCGGGGCTTCGTGTGAATCAAGATAAGACGACGTTGATGCCCCTGGGAAAAAATCGGAGACGCTTGCAACCCTTGGTGACACCTTTCAAATGGGCTGACAAGGACAAGGTGGAGAGGCTGCTTGGAATATGGATCACATCCGGGGGGTCGCCGGTACCGGCATGGGACAAAGCTTTTGAAAGCATCAGCGCGGTGTTGAGCTGCTGGGAGACGAAACACCTCAAAACGACGGCGCGGGTCACCATTATTAATAGTTACGCGATGCCGATTCTGCTTTTCCAGGCGCAGATTTACGCTCCGCCGCACGACATCTGGACGAAGGTGAAGCGACTCTGCCATAACTTCATCTCAGGGGGGAAGGCGGTGCTGGACAGACATTTCACTCTTTGGAGCTACGACCTGTCGTGCAGGGGTCGGAAGGAGGGGGGACTGGGAGTCATTAATCTGAAACATCGAATAGACAGCGTGGTGATTCAAAAACTGGGGAAGGCGCTGGCGGAACAAGAGCCTCTGAGGAATTGGCTGTGGGAGAGAGCCGCGGGTTTCCCGATTGGGCTGGCCACCATCTACGCACATCCCTCGATCCTGAAAAATTGGCTGGGGGGTGGCACGAGGTGGAGGGCAGCGGTTAAATCATTATGGGACTCAAAAGTGGTGGTTATCGGTGAACCAGCACACAGATGGTATGCGGAGGAGGAACAACTGCTGTTTAACCGAAAGTTTTCTTCAGGGGAAAATCCCCTTTCGGCAACCAGGCAGGGTCGCACTGCTTGAAGGGAGTTCGGCTGGGCGACCTGGTAGACAAGTGGATGGATGGAAGCAGATCTCTCAAGAGTTTTTCCACCCTGGAGCGCGAACTGGGAGAAGAGGAACAGAGGAAATGGGCGATGAAGGCCTGGGAGGCAACGCCGCAAAGTTGGAGAGATATGGTGCTCAGGAAGCTGACAGCGGAGGAGGTTTTCAGAGAAACGAACCTGATCCGTTCACCGCCGTACCCGGGGGAACTGCTGTATTATAAACTGGAACACACGATGGACGGCGAGATGTACGGGACGAGAGTGGCGGTGGACAAAAAAGGACATATCACCGCGGTGGAGTATGCGAGCGTGGTGTCAGCCGACTTCCTACGCGCCACTCCGATGGCAGTCATAGATGGGAGAGTACGCGGTCCGCTGGGGGATCCAAGAACACGACTGCTATACTCGCCGGTATGTGATAGGGGCGAGCGAGCCGAGCTAAGGAAGCTGAGGAAGCTGATGAAACCCCCACCGTCCCAACCCAAACAACAGCTGCAGTGGGAGGAGACATTGGGGAGGAAAGTTGACTGGGGGAAAGCCATCAAAACCCGCGACTCACTGGCAACCCCGGGCAGGGCGCGTGAAATAATTCTGAGGACACACAGCAATAACCTACAGGTGGGGGAGAGGTTACCGTTCCTGGGCGCAAGGGCGAGATGCCCCATTGTGGGGAGGTGGAGTCGCAGAATCACTGTTTGTACAGCTGCCCCAGAATTCAACCGGTGGTCAAGGTGATGAAAAAGGCGGTGCAATGCATGAATCCGGGGAGGGAATTGGAATCCCTCGGCGACATGCTTTTTCAAGAGAGCTGCACGTCGTCCGGTTTTCCGGAAGCAGCCTTTATCTCAATCACTGCGCACCAAGTTTGGCTGGAGAGGTGCAATGCGGTCTTCAGGGGCAGTCATTTTCAACCAAAAAGAGCACTGCGGCGTGTGGCAGTTAGCTTTGCAAGGCACGTGAAGATTTACAGCAGGGCTCGGAAACGGATGGCTAGCAAGGGGGCAGTGGACAAGTCAGGCGACTGGAGTCATTTGGCTGCTGATGAGGCGGAGGTCATGCACAGACTATACACATGTGAAGCCTCGATGACGTGGAGGACGGGGTTTAAGGCAATTTGGGAAGATGGCGGGGTGGCTTTCCAACCCCCGTAGAGAGGAAGAGGGGGGAGGGAGGTTACCAGTAGCTTCCGTTGTCCTCCTAGCAACAGTTACGACTGCGGATGTATGTATGCGTGTAGTATACTTATATCCACCAAAAAAAAAAAAAAAAAAAAAAAAAAAAGTCACTTCCTTTCCTGGCAAGCAGGGCAGGCAGCTGTTCATCCACATAATCGAAGTGTGACCATATTTTGGCTTTTTGTATCACTCAGAAGAAGAGCGAAAAGGTATCAATACATTATCAAACACAAGGACTGGTAGAAGGCACACATTGTAACAAGCTCCACCTTATCCACTGTGGCCTGTGCCATGATGCAACGTTATGTTCAATTCAGGAAGAAATATGAAAGATATGTATGTTCAGGCAAGAAGCAAAAACAGCGGACATTTCTGTCAGAATAGTAGCCATGGCTAGGGTTTGAGCTAGGCATACCGTAACTAGAGTAAGGTTTGGCAAAAAAGAGGGATTCAACAATATGAAGAGAGAGTACAGATAGGAAACAAGAACAGTTGGGTGCACCACCAACAAACAGCATATAAGTACACTAAAGCTATTGCTACAGGCTTTTATAGAAATATATAAATATATATGAATATACATCACTAAATTTCAGACTGGTTTCCGCCAGCAACTTCGCTGGATCACCAAGACTACATAAACCATGGAACTCCGATGAACCAGATAGGTCCAAACCAATCTCAGGGTTTGCTCCTCCGGACCAGGCCCTGCTGTTATGAGAGCTGCAGCCACTTCTGCTGCCAAAATCAGCTTCCTCACTGCCCCACCCCTTTTTTCCTCCATGATGCTCGCCTCACCCAAGTCAGCAGTCGGTGCTGCTATACAAAGGAGCTCATGGTTGTGCCTTGAGTCGACTCAGATGGAGCCTGCTCTGAACCCTGCAGTTGTCAGCACTGAGAAATTCCTGTGCCACAATCAGCTTCCTCACTGCCCCATCCATCCCTGCCTCCAAGCATGGCCGCTTCAACCCTACACCCAACGCAAATCAGCATCAGAGCTGTTATGACACAAAGGCACTCATACGGTGACCTTTGAGTCAAATCAGAAAGCACCGGCTCCGAATCCTGCTGTTGTGCGTGCTGCGAGCAGTTCCTGTGCCACAATCAGCGTCCTCACTGCCTCAGCCTCCTCACCTTCCCTCTCTGCCTCCACGCACGCTCGCTTCACTCCTACACCCAAGTAGGCAGTCAATGTCCTGATGTGGTGACTTTTGAGTCCACTCAAACGGCGCCTACTCCAAATCCTGCTGTAATGAGTGCTGATAGCAGTTCCTGTGCCATAATGGGTTTCCTCACTGCCCCATCCATCCCTGCATCCAAGCACGCTCGCTTCACTCCCACATCCAAGTCAGCTGTCAGTGCTATGATGCACAGGCGGTCATGTGTTGCACTTGCTTCGGTGGTTGCATCAACTGCACTTGTTGCTGCTGCTGGTGCTGCTGGTGCTGCTGCGGCTGCATCACTGGCGGTTTTGACTCCCTCTAACATCTGCTGTGTTGCCTTGCTGCTGCTGCGCTGTGCGCTCTCCATCGCTCGGACCCGACGAGCCGTCTCAAACCTGTCGGGAAACAGTGAGGGCAAGAGAGGGACGGGAACAACACAGTTGAGGGAAAACCAGAGGTTGTGTGTGCTTCTCGCATGTGGTGATTGTGTTGTGCGCTCTCCTCCATCGCTCGGACCCGACGAGCTGTTTCAAATCTGTTGGGAATTGGGACGCATTGCGTGGCAAGAAACGGACGGGAACAAGGCAGGGTGAAGGATTGGAGACGGATTGGAGCCCAAGCAGCACCACCAGCAGCTTAAAGCTTTCGTATACATTTGCAAGTACTGTTTGGACTTGCACTGTAGCCAGGGAAAAATTCGCCAGAACGAAACAACTGAGCGTGGCGAGAGGTTTGGCGAAAAATTGCAGCTTTGAGGAGTTCCAAACACAGGAAACTCCCCCGTCACCCAACCTTGGAGACAGATTTCACTAGGAACCATGATACGTGACTAACATACGCTAAGCATAGATAGAGGAACCGGGGCGCGACAAAGAACATGCGGAGCATCGACACCGCTCAGATATTCTCATGTGAGATGAGTTTAGGTACATTATAGGCTTGTGCGAGTGGGAAAATACATCTAGCTTGCACGCCAGCTCCTTTCCACTGCTGCGCCGTTCAGCGGCAATCGGAGAGGGAAAGGCTCTGCATTCGTCGAGCGCGTCGTGCTGCATTGATGGGCCCCGTCGAAGCCCTGTCAAGGGCGCCTCGACGGGTTGCATCACCACGCTGGGTAGGTGCGATCGAGTAAGCCGATTGAAAATTACGGAGCCGACGGCGGGATCGCATCGTTCCATGCGTTGGCCACGCCGCCACTCTCAACACCCGCTCGGTAGGCATTTCCCGCTTAGCGCCTCACCCACTGCGCGGGTCTCCCGCTTACCGCCTCCAATGCTGGGAGCCTCTCCCGCTTAGCGCCTCACCCTCTGCGCACCATGCCGCTTAGCGTATCACTCGCCGCGCGCCTTTCCCGCTTAGCGCCTGACCCGCTGCGCGCCTCTCCCGCGCAACGAATCACTCGCTGCGCGCCTCTCTCGCGTAGCGCCTCACCCCCTGTGCGCCTTTCCCGCGTGTCGCCTCACCCTCTCCCGCTTAGCGCCGCACCCGCTGCGCGCCTTTCCCGCTTAGCGCCCCCACTGCTCCCCTTCATTTCCCCTCCTGCTCCTTCTCACTTCCCCCACTGGTCCCCTTCATTTCCCCTCCTGCTCCTTCTCACTTCCCCCACTGCTCCCCTTCATTTCCCCTCCTGCTCCTTCTCACTTCCCCCACTGCTCCCCTTCATTTCCCCTCCTGCTCCTTCTCACTTCCCCCACTGCTCCCCTTCATTTCCCCTCCTGCTCCTTCTCACTTCCCCCACTGCTCCCCTTCATTTCCCCTCCTCCTCCCTCTCATTTCCCCCCTTACTCCTCTCATCTCCCCCCCTCCTCCCTCTCATTTCCCCCCTTGCTCCTCTCATCTCTCCCCCTCCTCCCTCTCATTTCCCCCCTTGCTCCTCTCATCTCTCCCCCTCCTCCCTCTCATTTCCCCCCTTGCTCCTCTCATCTCTCCCCCTCCTCCCTCTCATTTCCCCCCTTGCCGCCTCTCATCTCTCCCCCTCCTCCCTCTCATTTCCCCCCTTGCCGCCTCTCATCTCTCCCCCTCCTCCCTCTCATTTCCCCCCTTGCTCCTCTCATCTCTCCCCCTCCTCCCTCTCATTTCCCCCCTTGCCGCCTCTCATCTCTCCCCCTCCTCCCTCTCATTTCCCCCCTTGCCGCCTCTCACTTCCACCCTTGCTTACTCTCGCTTCCCCGCTTCCCTCTCATTTCCCTCCACCCCTTCATTTCCCAACCTAAACCCTTATTTTCCCCACCTTGCTCCCCGTCATTTCCCCCCCTTCTCCCCTTATTTTCCCCACCTTGCTCCCCTTCATTTCCCTCCCAGCTCTGGCATAGCCCCACTGCCCTCCCGTCCTTTTCATCTTCCCTCCCTTACAGGGTGGATCCCTTGCAAAATACTGCCCCCCACTCGCTCCCTTCCATTCTCCCTTCCACGCTCTCCCATCGCCATGCCTTAATTTCTCATCCCCCCTCCTTCCAGGGTCATCTCACCTCCCATGAGATCCCACTCGCTCCTTCAGTCCCTGCTAATGTAGCAGCAGCTCCCACGAGGAGTTGGAGCTGGGATGATCTTGCAAGAACAGCGGCAGGTGCATGGGCAGCAACAGCAGAACCAAGAGCGAGTGAGCCCTGCTGCGGTCTCACAGCCGAGCGCGCTCATGAGTGCGCAAGCCGCAGGAGATGCAGCATGCCGGGTCTCTCACGCTGGGTGCACACTATCGAAGCAGCCATGTCAGCAGTGGACTGGGGAGCGAGCAGGGTGTGAGGCTCGATGAGGAAGCGAGGCGGAGGGAGAGGGAGGAGGAGGAGGTAGCGAGGCTGTTGCGGCAGATGGTGCGTGCAAGCGAGCTCGACTCATCTCAAGTTTTGTCCCATCGTTCACGCCTCTCAGGTACTGTGCGCGTCCCATCGCATGCCTTGGGACTTGCCTAGACAACCGTTTTCACGCCACTTGGATGACTAAGGGCACTCTCTCCAGGCTTTGGTTGAGCTCACCCTGATATGTGCCTTCTTTTTCCCCTTCCTCGTCCCTTTCTCAGCCCTGACCCCCCCCACTCCTCTCACCGGCAGGTCCACCAAGCAGCACACAATGCATCGCTCCCCTCTGCTGCACACCAACGCCAGGCATACAACAGCAGCCGCCAACTTGTGCGGCAGCTCCCTGCGTATTTATTACTATGCACTTGTGATTCAAGAAGCATGCATACACTCCCAACTTTAGTACATTTTTGGCACTTCAGGACCAAAATCAAGCTCGTAGCCTCACAACATGTTTTATAAAAAAAGTCCTTACAATTGTATCACTAAATACATAACCTTTATCACCCAACCCTGGATTCTTCGATACCAATCACGTGACTAGTCATATGCCTGTGCACGAATGCAGGGAATGGAAGGGAATGGCAGGGAATGGAAGGGAATGGAAGTGTATGGAAGGGAATGGAAGTGTATGGAAGGGAATGGAAGGGTATGGAAGGGTATGGCTGGGGTATGGAAGGGAATGGTAGGTATGGAAGGGAATGGAAGGGTATGGAAGGGTATGGAAGGGAATGGAAGGGTATGGAAGGGAATGGAAGGGTATGACAGGGGATGGATGGGTATGGCTGGGGTATGGAAGGGTATGGAAGGGAATGGAAGGGTATGGAAGGGAATGGAAGGGTATGGAAGGGAATGGAAGGGTATGGAAGGGAATGGAAGGTATGGAAGGGTATGGAAGGGAATGGAAGGGTATGACAGGGGATGGATGGGTATGGCTGGGGTATGGAAGGGAATGGTACACTTACGCTAGGGAAGGAAAGGTATGGCAGAGTATGGCAAGGTATGGCAGAATGAGGGACGGGCTTGGCTGGCGTATGGAAGGGTATGGGAGGAGATGGAAGGGTGTGGCGGTGTATGGGGGCGGATGGATGAGTATGGCATGCGATCATCCAAGGGTACGGTAGGGGTTAGAAGCGTATGAGAGGGAGAAGGGGGGAAAATGAAAGGAGATGGGGGGAAATGAGCGGGGGGGAAACGAGATGGAGAAGGGGGGGGGAATGAGAAGGAGCACGTGGGGAAAGGAGAGGGAGATGGGGGGAAACGAGAGGGGGAAGGGGGGGGGAATGAGGGGAATTGAGAGGGAGGTTATGTGGCATTTAACTGAGTGGTTAAGGGGGGAATGAGAAGGAGCAGGGGGGAGAATGAGAGGGATAAGGGGGGGAAATGAGAGGAAGAAGGGGGGTACATGAGCGAGAGAAGGGGGGACATAACAGTGAGCAGGGGGGAGGATGAGAGGGAGAAAGGGGGGGAATGAGGGGCTTCATGGGGGGAATGAGAGGGAGTAGGGGGAGATATAAGAGGGGGAAGGGGAAGAAATGAGAGGGAGAATGGGGGGAAATGAGCGGGAGAAGGGGGTGACATGAGAGAGAGAAGGTGGGGACATGACAGGGAGCAGGGGGGGAGATGAGAGGGAGAAAGGGGGGGATGAGGGGCTTCATGGGGGGAATGAGAGGGAGTAGGGGGGAGGAATGAGGGAGAGCATGGGGGGAAAATGAGAGTGAGCAAGGGGGAAAATGAGAGTCTGCAAGGGGGGAAATGAGAGTGCGGCTGCCGCGGCTAGTGCGGAAACGTGGTAGCGAGGCTGTGCGATCGGGCGGCGACTGTGATGTGTGTTCGCCAGTTTGAGAAGGGAGGCGAGAAGGGATAATCGGGAGTGGGAAGGGGAAGCGGGGAGGCGGGAAGGGGAATTGGGGTGTCGGGAAGGGGAATTGGGGAGGCGGGAAGGGGAATTGGGGAGGCGGGAAGGGGAATTGGGGAGGCGGGAAGGGGAATTGGGGAGGCGGGAAGGGGAAATGGGGAGTGGGAAGGGGAAACGGGGAGGCGGGAAGGGGTAATGGGGAAGCGGGAAGGGGTCACGGGGAGGAGGGAAGGGGTAATGGGGAGCGGGAAGGGGAATTGGGGAGGCGGGAAGGGGTAATGGGGAGCGGGAATGGGAATTGGGGCGGCGGGAAGGGGTAATGGGGTGCGGGAAGGGGAAACGGGGAGGCGGGAAGGGATAATGGGGAGCGAGAAGAGGAAATGGGGTGGCGGGAAGGGGAATTGCAGAGGCAGGAAGGGGTAATGGGGAGCGGGAAGGGGAAACGAGGAGGCGCGAAGGGGTAATGGGGAGCGGGAAGAGGAAATGGGGTGTCGGGAAGGGGAATTGGGGAGGCGGGAAGGGGAATTGGGGAGGCGGGAAGGGGAATTGGGGAGGCGGGAAGGGGAATTGGGGAGGCGGGAAGGGGAAATGGGGAGTGGGAAGGGGAAACGGGGAGGCGGGAAGGGGTAATGGGGAAGCGGGAAGGGGTCACGGGGAGGAGGGAAGGGGTAATGGGGAGCGGGAAGGGGAATTGGGGAGGCGGGAAGGGGTAATGGGGAGCGGGAATGGGAATTGGGGCGGCGGGAAGGGGTAATGGGGTGCGGGAAGGGGAAACGGGGAGGCGGGAAGGGATAATGGGGAGCGAGAAGAGGAAATGGGGTGGCGGGAAGGGGAATTGCAGAGGCAGGAAGGGGTAATGGGGAGCGGGAAGGGGAAACGAGGAGGCGCGAAGGGGTAATGGGGAGCGGGAAGAGGAAATGGGGTGTCGGGAAGGGGAATTGGGGAGGCGGGAAGGGGAAACGGGGAGGCGGGAAGAGGTAATGGGGAGCAGTCGTTTCTGATTACCCTCGCGACACCTCAATTGCGGCTGCCGCCGCTACTGCGGAAACGTGGTAGCGAGGTCGCGCGATCGGGAAGCGACTGTGATCGTGCGTGTTCGGCAGTTTGAGACGCAGCGTGCGCGTTCACGGTGGCGTGAGGAGGCCGCGTGGTGAGGCAACGCGACGGACGACGAGGCGAGGCTGTGAGAAGGGGTCCGGCGGGCTCGCCGTGTTAGAGGGCGGAACTGACGTTGGCTCGGACGTGTAATTACACTAAACTGCCCCACGCGTCTAAGTTTGTGTCGGAAACGGGAGTGATTTGCGCTGGCTGTTGTCGCGATGTGCTTTGCTACGATTTATGCTGCTTGTTGAGCGTAGTGGCGTAGATCTCACATGGACTGGATTTCGTATACTTTTGTTATTCCAAAATTTTTGAATCACCAGTGAGCCCTAAGTGACGGGGAGATCACCTCCCTTGTGAAGCGAGTGAAACTAGCTGTTGCTGGGTTACCAATATTTCAGATTTCAAAACTTTTGAACCTCCCTTTTTCAAATGTATACGAAAGCTTTAAAGCACCTGGTGACCACAAAGGCCTATGGTAACAGCAACGGTGCAATGTTTACGGGAACCGGTATTCCAGCTCACCCGTCGATGCCGGGGGGCATGTGGAGATCAAGCAACAGCAGGTGGATGGGGGGGGAGGTCGGGGCAGAGGAGAGCGCAGAGGAGAGCGCCTTGATCGCCTCCTCCCCGGAGCACAGCAGCAGCACGTGCGCCCCGTAGCCCTGCAGCGTTCTGCGCGCCACCATGCGGTTCACCGCGTTGTCATCCACCACCGCCACCCCCCGCCCCGCCACGGCCGCTCGCACTAGACCCTCCGCCTCCTCCCCCTCCATGTGCCCCCGCGGCTTGGGGAGAGAGTGCGCCCGTGTTGTCCGCCGGCCCGCCACCGCTGCTCGCACCAGCCCCTCCGCCTCCCCTGCTGCTCCCTCCGTGTGCGCGTGCAGCTTGGGTTGAGATTGCGCCCGTGTTATTCGCCGGCCCGCCGCCTCCTCTAGCTTGTGGAGAGATTGCGCCCGTGTTATTTGCCGGCCTGAGACCGCCACTGCACGAACCTGCCCCCCCTCCGCGTCTCCCGTGCTGTCCGTGTGCGAATGCAGTGGCGGTTTCGCGAGCGAATGCGACCGTGCTATCTGCCGCCCCGCTCTGTGAGAGCGCGCTCGTGCTGCCCGCTGCTCCGTTGCCGCTGCCACCACTGCTGGCAACACCCCCTCAGCCGCTGGCGGTACCCCCTCCGCCTTCCCCGGCACCCCCACTACACGAACCTGGACCCCTTCCGTGTCTCCCATGCCTTCCGTGTAGGAGCGGGGTTTCGGGAGCGAAGGCAACCCTGCTGCCAGCCGCCCCGCAACCGCCGCGAGCGAATGCGACCGTGCTATCCGCCACCCTGCCTTTCCCACCTCTGCCACTGGCTTCTCCTCCTCCTCCTCTGTTGCCGCTGCCACCATTGCTGGCAATACCCTGTCCGCCTCTCCTTCACGCTCCAAGGATTCGAATATGCCGGCCCGCGGCTGAGAGTGAGGGTGTGCTCGTGCTGCCTGCTGCTGCAGAGGTTCCTGCTGCTGCTGCTGCTGCTGCTGCTGCTGCTGCTGCTGCTGCTGCAGAGGTGCCTGCTGCTGCTGCTGCACAGATGCTTGCTGCTGCAAGCTTGCATGCTGCTGCCCAGACTCTTGCTGCTGCACAGATGCCTGCTGCTGCTGCTGCTGCTGCTGCTGCAGAGGTTCCTGCTGCTGCCCAGATGGATGCTGCTGCAGGCCTGCCTGCTCCTGCCCAGGTCCCTGCTCCTGCCCAGGTCCCTGCTCCTGCCCAGGTCCCTGCTCCTGCCCAGGTTCCTGCATGTCTGGCATTGCAACACTCGCAAATTCCACACACTCCCCATCACTCCCTGACCCGCACCCATCCCTTTCACCACCACTCTCCTCATCTTCCCCCCAATCCTCACAGCTGTCGCTGTCCTCCCCTCTCCCCAAGGGCAGCGCCAGCAGAATGGTGGTGCCTGTGGCAGCGTCTGACAGCACTGCCATGTCTCCCCTCATCTCAGCCACCTGCAGTTGCATGGGGAACAGGGGGTTGGGCAGGGAGGGCCTTGGGTGCGTCAACTCATAAGAGCTAGCGGAATGGTGGTGCCTGTGACGGCGTGTGACAGCGCTGTCATGTCTCCCCTCATCTCAGCCACCTACAAAGACAAAGAGGGAGTGGGTGGAGGAGTGGGAGGAAAAGCGTGAAGTGTTAATGCCGTGTCTAAAAAATGCCATGTCTCCCTACATCTAAGAGATTTGCGAAGAGAAAAGGGAAGGGGGGAGAACAGGCGACCTTTGAGTCGACGCAAGCGGTCTAGGCAGGTGCACTTTGTTGACGGGAATAGGGTGTTGGCCCCGCCCTCGCTTGGGAGAAGCCGACGTAGTGGTCGGGTGCGCGGGTCCGCAGAGGTCGAGGCGTGCAGGTCGACGGGGTTGGTCGACCTGCAGAAGACTGCTGCGAAGCCGCTGACGACGGGAAGCAGGCGGCAGATTTCGACTGGCGTGGTCGACGAAGGCGTTCGTTGACCTGCCTTGGGTGTGGTCGACGAATGTGGTCGTCGACCTGCACGAGACTGTCGAAGAGGCCGTCGACGGTGGGAGTTCGACGGCGGCAGCTGGCCGAGATGGTAGACGGAGGGGTCCGTCGACCAGGGTCGTCTTCGACGGAAGCGATGGTCGATGAAGGAGGTCGTCGACCAGGGTGCCGGGTGGTCGACCCGGTCGACCAAGTTACCTCCTCGACGAGGTTATGCGGAGGCACACGAACGTCGTTGAGGCATCGGTGGCGAAGGCGACCTCGGGTTGGTATTCCCGAGGTCGACATGGAGCGACAGGCGCAACCGTCGGCACGTGGCCGACTTGGGAACCCGCGCGACGGTGCACAACGTGCTCGACCGTCGCCGCGCACCTGCGAAGTGGGTGCGCACCTGCGCTACTGTCACCTGCGGATGCAACGCTGGCAGATCGCTCTGCTGCAGCGTTGGTAGACCGCCTTGGTGCAACGTTGGCCAACCGCCGACTTGCTCGGTTGGCAGGTCGCCCTTCTGCAACGCTGGCGCGGTTCCTCTACGCAACGCTGGCAGATGTCGACATTGATGCGCTGGCAGTCAACCAGCTTGTCTGCAAGGTTGCTAGGCTCTTATGTAGTCATTCTTGCCATTGCTATTGCAACCATTGTTGTTTCCACATTTCCCTAGTGAAACTCTTGTCAAATTGTTCTGTGAATGTACAAGTGCTAGAGTACGCTAAGGAACGCTACGATCACTCCTAGAGCCCGTGCCTTCACCATAGTCCAGCTTCCGGTGTAGAGTGACTCTCCGCACACTTAACGCAAGCGGTCGAGGCAGGTGCACATAACGCAAGCGGTCGAGGAAGGTGCACATAACGCAAGCAGCACGGCACGATGCCAACAAGCTCGGTGCACGTGGCCAAGGCGAGGACAGGCCGGGGGAAGATGGCACTTACAAGAGCGGTGGAGAGCAGAAAGCGAACAGGGTAGGGCGTCCAGCGGGGACGAGCAGCGGACCGCTGCTCGTGCGTGAGAGCAGCTGTGGATGCTGGCCTTGTGCCCCGGCGCATGAAGGGGAGGGGGAAGAAGGAATCCTGGTGGAGGGTGGAGGGTGAGGTGATGCAGAAGAAGGGAAAAACAACACAGCACAGGACAGATTGAGCACACTGGCTATGCCAATTAGCTTGATGGCATTTGATGCGCCTCAGAAGCTAATCACTTACCTTGATACTTTGGCCATCCTCATTATCACCATCGCTGCCACCATCAGCATGAGAGATTCCGTGAGAGGAGTGTGCTGCAGCAGCATGGTGGGAGTCTCCGTGTGGATCTAGCACCCACCGCAGCTCCTCGGGTGGAATACCACCACCCGAGTCTTCACACGCCATCACCACCATCCACTCGCCCTCCTCTCTTGCCCCACACGCCCCCTCCACCCACTCCCTCGCCTCCTCCTCCAACCGCCCATGCCCACTCCCACCGTCTGCCTCCTCGCCTGCCTCGCCCTCCTTCCCCACACTCGATCCATTCGAACCCCCCATGCCTGAACCTCCCATTACTGAAGCCCCTAGGCGTTGGAGGAAACGCGAGAGCTGGGTGAGGGGCGACTCTTGAGAGGCCTCAGAAGAGCCCCCTGCCTGCTCGGCGCCGCTGCTTCTGGCAACGCGGCGCTGAGGGAGGCGTGCCAGATGGGTGGCAGGGGGGAAGCGGCGCACACAAGCCGCCAGCTGGCGCCACGCGGGGGAGCCCGAAGGGAGGTGGTGAGAGGCATGGGAGGAGGCGTGAGGAGGTGGTGGGACAGGGGAAACGTCGGCACTAGCAGATGCGCAGGGGAGGTAGAAGCGGCTTCTTGAGGCGTGTGGGGCAGGCGGGGGAGGGATGCAGCAGACTTGGAAGGACACTTGGCCACCAGTAGCGTTGCTCACGGCGTGGGCTGCAGGGGAGAGGGGGTTAAGGAGCTGGACAACTTGAGAATCTTGAAGGAGTGTGTGGTCAGTAAATGTTGATAAAATGGTTGTTATAAAGATATGACATATAGGTTAGAGATGTGATACGATAAGGTAGACATGAGTAAGTGGACAACTGACGGATTGGCTCGTCAAAAGGCCGACTCCCGAGCCTAGGTCGGTGTCGTGTGGTGCCAGGCATTTCTCTCTATTCTGATAATAATACATTATAAACTTATACATGTACATATAAACTTATATATGTACGAAAATAATATATATATACATCAGGTTTTCTATACATACACATATGTATATATTGTATACATACTTATCTTGAACAAAATAAGAAATAAGAATTCGAGGCTTAGCAGGTACGCACCTGTGAGCTCTTCAATGACTTGCGCCACGCGAGTAGGATCCCCCATGAGGACATCCGGCACACTCTCTTCCACGTGGCATGTCACTGCGACGCACGCACAATACAGCCATAGCACAACCACACTAGGAATATGAGGCGCCTCAGAAGAATCCCCCATGAGGACAGCCGGTACACTCACTTCCACGTGGAAAGCCACTGCAGCACACAGCATCCGCAGCACAGGCACAACAGCACACATCAGTCAGTATGCAGCCGAATCAGGACAGCAACCACAGTGTTCCATCAACTTAAGGGAGAATTGGCATGCATCAAACCGCTCATACATTGCGGATCGTCTGTTAGTGCACTCGAGTCAACAAGCGGAATTGCCTCATGAACAATACAGCGCAGGCAGCACGGGAGAGTCTCGAGCTGCAGCCGTCCCGCCTGCAGCTTGGCGAGGTCCAGTCCAGCGCACATTCATACCTTGCAGATTCTTTCCCGGTGCTATCGGTTCATCAACTGCTGAAGTGGCAGAAGTGGCTGAAGTTGCCTCGTGCACAATGCGGCGCAGGCAGCACGGGAGAGTCTCGAGCTGCAGCCGTCCCGCCTGCAGCTTGGCGAGGTCCAACACTCGGTTGATAAGCTCCACCGTCTCACCCGCACACGCCCTCGCAATCCTTAGGTCCTCACACTGCCACTCTTCCAAACTTGACTCCAGCAATTCTTCTATCATGCCTGTAGGGGTTAAAGGGTCCAACACACTTGGTTGATGAGGTCTATTGTCTCTTCCAGTTGCGACTCTAGCAGCTCCTCTATCATGCCTGTGCGGGAGGGGAGGGGAGGGGGAGAGGGAGGGGGAGGAGGAGGTGGGGAGGGTGGGGAAGGGGGGGGCTGCAACTTAGCGAGGTCCAACACGCGGTTGATAAGCTCAATCGTCTCCACCGCACACGCCCTCACATCCCTCAAGTCCACCACCTGCCACTCCTCCAGCCCCGCTTCTAGCAGCTCCTCTATCATGCCTGCGGGAGGGGAGGGGCGGGGGGTGTTGGCGAGAGGAACGGTGAATTGGAGCGAGGAAGAGTCCTCCTGATCTCAACTGCTGCCCTCACATCCCTCAAGCCCTCCAGCTCCTCTATCATACCTGATGGAGCAAGAGGAACAGTGAATCGGAGCAAGGAAGAGTCCTCCGAGCCTCCTTTACTGCCTTCGCATTTCTCAAGTTACTTTTATAAACGCCTTGACCCATAAAATGAACGCAATTGCACATGTATGAACGCCCTCACACATGTATGAACGCCCTCACAGACGTATGAACACCTTCACACATGCACGCACGCCCTCACACGTACAAGTAGACGCTCTACAACATGTATGACCGCCCTCATACGAACGCGCTAACACATGTAAGAACGCGCTAACACATGTAAGAACGCGCTAACACATGTAAGAACGCGCTAACACATGTAAGAACGCGCTAACACATGTAAGAACGCGCTAACACATGTAAGAACGCGCTAACACATGTAAGAACGCGCTAACACATGTAAGAACGCGCTAACACATGTAAGAACGCGCTAACACATGTAAGAACGCGCTAACACATGTAAGAACGCGCTAACACATGTAAGAACGCGCTAACACATGTAAGAACGCGCTAACACATGTAAGAACGCGCTAACACATGTAAGAACGCGCTAACACATGTAAGAACGCGCTAACACATGTAAGAACGCGCTAACACATGTAAGAACGCGCTAACACATGTAAGAACGCGCTAACACATGTAAGAACGCGCTAACACATGTAAGAACGCGCTAACACATGTAAGAACGCGCTAACACATGTAAGAACGCGCTAACACATGTAAGAACGCGCTAACACATGTAAGAACGCGCTAACACATGTAAGAACGCGCTAACACATGTAAGAACGCGCTAACACATGTAAGAACGCGCTAACACATGTAAGAACGCGCTAACACATGTAAGAACGCGCTAACACATGTATGAACGCCCTCATTCACACATGCACGCACACCCTCACACATGTAAGAACGCGCTAACACATGTAAGAACGCGCTAACACATGTATGAACGCCCTCATTCACACATGCACGCACACCCTCACACATGTATGACCGCCCTCTCTCACACATGTATCTTGGACTTCTCGGCTCTCTCGAATGCCCTTTGAGGTGCTTCAATACTGACACATACATGCACGCTCACACACATACATGCACGCCCACACACATACATGCACGCTCACACACATACATGCACGCCCACACACATACATGCACGCCCACACACATACATGCACGCCCACACACATACATGCACGCCCACACACATACATGCACGCCCACACACATACATGCACGCCCACACACATACATGCACGCCCACACACATACATGCACGCCCACACACATACATGCACGCCCACACACTCTCCCTCCCTCACCTATCACGCCAATGAGTGGCGTGCGCAGCTCATGCAACGTGTTGGCCACGGTCTCACTTTTGGACTTCTCAGCTCTCTCCAACGCCGCTGTACACAGCTGCATCTCCCGCACCCCCTCCTCCATCTGCTGCTGCTTCCATGCCAGAACCAAAATCACAGTGGAAATCAACACAGCCACCAGCAGCACCAGCAGACCCAGCAGCATGGGAGCAACAACCAGGTCCCACTTGGGGTAGGGGCCTTCAAACCTGCACACGAACATTCATGTGCGGAAGACAGAGGTCATGTGAATGAGCTGCATCCCACTTGGGGGGGCCCTCAAACCTGCACATTGGTATTTGTGTGAATGAGACAGACTTTACGTGAATGAGAGCAGCCAACAGCATCACAGCCACCAGCAACACCAGCACGCCCGCCCAGCAGCATGGGGGCGTACACCAGGTCCCACTTGGGGTAGGGGCCCTCAAACCTGCGAGTTGGCGTTCATGTGAAGGGGGCATAGTTCGTGCGAATGAGACACACTCTATGTGAATGGGACCAGCCACCAGCACGCCCGCCCAGCAGCATGGGGGCGTACACCAGGTCCCACTTGGGGTAGGGGCCCTCAAACCTGCGAGTTGGCGTTCATGTGAAGGGGGCATAGTTCGTGCGAATGAGACACACTCTATGTGAATGGGACCAGCCACCAGCACGCCCGCCCAGCAGCATGGGGGCGTACACCAGGTCCCACTTGGGGTAGGGGCCCTCAAACCTGCGAGTTGGCGTTCATGTGAAGGGGGCATAGTTCGTGCGAATGAGACACACTCTATGTGAATGGGACCAGCCACCAGCACGCCCGCCCAGCAGCATGGGGGCGTACACCAGGTCCCACTTGGGGTAGGGGCCCTCAAACCTGCGAGTTGGCGTTCATGTGAAGGGGGCATAGTTCGTGCGAATGAGACACACTCTATGTGAATGGGACCAGCCACCAGCACGCCCGCCCAGCAGCATGGGGGCGTACACCAGGTCCCACTTGGGGTAGGGGCCCTCAAACCTGCGAGTTGGCGTTCATGTGAAGGAGGGAGTCAGACATGATTCCATGCCTGCACCGCAATCACAGCGGAGAGCAACACAGCCACCAGCAGTACCAGCAGGCCCAGCAGCATGGGGGCGTACACTAGGTCCCACTTGGGGTAGGGGCCTTCGAACCTGCACATGGGGATTCGGGGATTCATGTGGAGGGGGGAGACATACATACATGCGCCATGTCATGTCTCACCTTCACTACCCCCATGTCTCACCTTCACTACCTCCATGTCTCACCTTCACTACCTCCATGTCTCACCTTCACTACCTCCATGTCTCACCTTCACTACCTCCATGTCTCACCTTCACTACCTCCATGTCTCACCTTCACTACCTCCATGTCTCACCTTCACTACCTCCATGTCTCACCTTCACTACCTCCATGTCTCACCTTCACTACCTCCATGTCTCACCTTCACTACCTCCATGTCTCACCTTCACTACCTCCATGTCTCACCTTCACTACCTCC
Organism: Closterium sp. Naga37s-1; assembly: GCA_947471745.1. Classification (NCBI taxonomy): domain Eukaryota; kingdom Viridiplantae; phylum Streptophyta; class Zygnematophyceae; order Desmidiales; family Closteriaceae; genus Closterium; species Closterium sp. Naga37s-1. The sequence continues at coordinate 1,277,312 of CANJKZ010000897.1, forward strand.
ATGTCTCACCTTCACTACCTCCATGTCTCACCTTCACTACCTCCATGTCTCACCTTCACTACCTCCATGTCTCACCTTCACTACCTCCATGTCTCACCTTCACTACCTCCATGTCTCACCTTCACTACCTCCATGTCTCACCTTCACTACCTCCATGTCTCACCTTCACTACCTCCATGTCTCACCTTCACTACCTCCATGTCTCACCTTCACTACCTCCATGTCTCACCTTCACTACCTCCATGTCTCACCTTCACTACCTCCATGTCTCACCTTCACTACCTCCATGTCTCACCTTCACTACCTCCATGTCTCACCTTCACTACCTCCATGTCTCACCTTCACTACCTCCATGTCTCACCTTCACTACCTCCATGTCTCACCTTCACTACCTCCATGTCTCACCTTCACTACCTCCATGTCTCACCTTCACTACCTCCATGTCTCACCTTCACTACCTCCATGTCTCACCTTCACTACCTCCATGTCTCACCTTCACTACCTCCATGTCTCACCTTCACTACCTCCATGTCTCACCTTCACTACCTCCATGTCTCACCTTCACTACCTCCATGTCTCACCTTCACTACCTCCATGTCTCACCTTCACTACCTCCATGTCTCACCTTCACTACCTCCATGTCTCACCTTCACTACCTCCATGTCTCACCTTCACTACCTCCATGTCTCACCTTCACTACCTCCATGTCTCACCTTCACTACCTCCATGTCTCACCTTCACTACCTCCATGTCTCACCTTCACTACCTCCATGTCTCACCTTCACTACCTCCATGTCTCACCTTCACTACCTCCATGTCTCACCTTCACTACCTCCATGTCTCACCTTCACTACCTCCATGTCTCACCTTCACTACCTCCATGTCTCACCTTCACTACCTCCATGTCTCACCTTCACTACCTCCATGTCTCACCTTCACTACCTCCATGTCTCACCTTCACTACCTCCATGTCTCACCTTCACTACCTCCATGTCTCACCTTCACTACCTCCATGTCTCACCTTCACTACCTCCATGTCTCACCTTCACTACCTCCATGTCTCACCTTCACTACCTCCATGTCTCACCTTCACTACCTCCATGTCTCACCTTCACTACCTCCATGTCTCACCTTCACTACCTCCATGTCTCACCTTCACTACCTCCATGTCTCACCTTCACTACCTCCATGTCTCACCTTCACTACCTCCATGTCTCACCTTCACTACCTCCATGTCTCACCTTCACTACCTCCATGTCTCACCTTCACTACCTCCATGTCTCACCTTCACTACCTCCATGTCTCACCTTCACTACCTCCATGTCTCACCTTCACTACCTCCATGTCTCACCTTCACTACCTCCATGTCTCACCTTCACTACCTCCATGTCTCACCTTCACTACCTCCATGTCTCACCTTCACTACCTCCATGTCTCACCTTCACTACCTCCATGTCTCACCTTCACTACCTCCATGTCTCACCTTCACTACCTCCATGTCTCACCTTCACTACCTCCATGTCTCACCTTCACTACCTCCATGTCTCACCTTCACTACCTCCATGTCTCACCTTCACTACCTCCATGTCTCACCTTCACTACCTCCATGTCTCACCTTCACTACCTCCATGTCTCACCTTCACTACCTCCATGTCTCACCTTCACTACCTCCATGTCTCACCTTCACTACCTCCATGTCTCACCTTCACTACCTCCATGTCTCACCTTCACTACCTCCATGTCTCACCTTCACTACCTCCATGTCTCACCTTCACTACCTCCATGTCTCACCTTCACTACCTCCATGTCTCACCTTCACTACCTCCATGTCTCACCTTCACTACCTCCATGTCTCACCTTCACTACCTCCATGTCTCACCTTCACTACCTCCATGTCTCACCTTCACTACCTCCATGTCTCACCTTCACTACCTCCATGTCTCACCTTCACTACCTCCATGTCTCACCTTCACTACCTCCATGTCTCACCTTCACTACCTCCATGTCTCACCTTCACTACCTCCATGTCTCACCTTCACTACCTCCATGTCTCACCTTCACTACCTCCATGTCTCACCTTCACTACCTCCATGTCTCACCTTCACTACCTCCATGTCTCACCTTCACTACCTCCATGTCTCACCTTCACTACCTCCATGTCTCACCTTCACTACCTCCATGTCTCACCTTCACTACCTCCATGTCTCACCTTCACTACCTCCATGTCTCACCTTCACTACCTCCATGTCTCACCTTCACTACCTCCATGTCTCACCTTCACTACCTCCATGTCTCACCTTCACTACCTCCATGTCTCACCTTCACTACCTCCATGTCTCACCTTCACTACCTCCATGTCTCACCTTCACTACCTCCATGTCTCACCTTCACTACCTCCATGTCTCACCTTCACTACCTCCATGTCTCACCTTCACTACCTCCATGTCTCACCTTCACTACCTCCATGTCTCACCTTCACTACCTCCATGTCTCACCTTCACTACCTCCATGTCTCACCTTCACTACCTCCATGTCTCACCTTCACTACCTCCATGTCTCACCTTCACTACCTCCATGTCTCACCTTCACTACCTCCATGTCTCACCTTCACTACCTCCATGTCTCACCTTCACTACCTCCATGTCTCACCTTCACTACCTCCATGTCTCACCTTCACTACCTCCATGTCTCACCTTCACTACCTCCATGTCTCACCTTCACTACCTCCATGTCTCACCTTCACTACCTCCATGTCTCACCTTCACTACCTCCATGTCTCACCTTCACTACCTCCATGTCTCACCTTCACTACCTCCATGTCTCACCTTCACTACCTCCATGTCTCACCTTCACTACCTCCATGTCTCACCTTCACTACCTCCATGTCTCACCTTCACTACCTCCATGTCTCACCTTCACTACCTCCATGTCTCACCTTCACTACCTCCATGTCTCACCTTCACTACCTCCATGTCTCACCTTCACTACCTCCATGTCTCACCTTCACTACCTCCATGTCTCACCTTCACTACCTCCATGTCTCACCTTCACTACCTCCATGTCTCACCTTCACTACCTCCATGTCTCACCTTCACTACCTCCATGTCTCACCTTCACTACCTCCATGTCTCACCTTCACTACCTCCATGTCTCACCTTCACTACCTCCATGTCTCACCTTCACTACCTCCATGTCTCACCTTCACTACCTCCATGTCTCACCTTCACTACCTCCATGTCTCACCTTCACTACCTCCATGTCTCACCTTCACTACCTCCATGTCTCACCTTCACTACCTCCATGTCTCACCTTCACTACCTCCATGTCTCACCTTCACTACCTCCATGTCTCACCTTCACTACCTCCATGTCTCACCTTCACTACCTCCATGTCTCACCTTCACTACCTCCATGTCTCACCTTCACTACCTCCATGTCTCACCTTCACTACCTCCATGTCTCACCTTCACTACCTCCATGTCTCACCTTCACTACCTCCATGTCTCACCTTCACTACCTCCATGTCTCACCTTCACTACCTCCATGTCTCACCTTCACTACCTCCATGTCTCACCTTCACTACCTCCATGTCTCACCTTCACTACCTCCATGTCTCACCTTCACTACCTCCATGTCTCACCTTCACTACCTCCATGTCTCACCTTCACTACCTCCATGTCTCACCTTCACTACCTCCATGTCTCACCTTCACTACCTCCATGTCTCACCTTCACTACCTCCATGTCTCACCTTCACTACCTCCATGTCTCACCTTCACTACCTCCATGTCTCACCTTCACTACCTCCATGTCTCACCTTCACTACCTCCATGTCTCACCTTCACTACCTCCATGTCTCACCTTCACTACCTCCATGTCTCACCTTCACTACCTCCATGTCTCACCTTCACTACCTCCATGTCTCACCTTCACTACCTCCATGTCTCACCTTCACTACCTCCATGTCTCACCTTCACTACCTCCATGTCTCACCTTCACTACCTCCATGTCTCACCTTCACTACCTCCATGTCTCACCTTCACTACCTCCATGTCTCACCTTCACTACCTCCATGTCTCACCTTCACTACCTCCATGTCTCACCTTCACTACCTCCATGTCTCACCTTCACTACCTCCATGTCTCACCTCCTCGCCTCACCTGCAGTGTGCCTCGTACTTGCGGCCGAGCAAGTCCTCAGGAAACGGCTCAACGTGCTTGGGGTGAGGCACCACAGGGCCGGGCAGCACGTAGGGGATGAGGGACCCACTCTCCAGCCACAGGGGCTCTTTGTCTCTCACTTGCAGGCTTATTTACCCGTACTGCCTCCTTGCCTCACCTGCAGTGTGCCTCATATTTGCGGCCCAGCAGGTCCTCAGGAAACGGCTCGATGTGCTTGGGACCCGGCACGACAGGGCCGGGCAGCACGTAGGGGAAGAGGGTTCCACTCTCCAGCTTGACTGGATCCGGGCCGAGCACCTGAATGGGCTGCTGCGGGTCGGTTGTGTCGTACAGGGCGATCGAATAGGCGCTGGCGCTGCTGTCTGCATTGATGAGACACACGCATGGAAGGCACAGGGGAGGGACACAGATTTAGAAATGGGCTCCGGGCCGAGCACCTGAATGGGCTGCCCTGGGTCGGTTGAGTCGTACAGGGCGATCGAATAGGAGCTGGCGCTGCTGTCTGCATGCAGCGAGACACACACGTGAATGGAAAGAAAGTGGGGGCACGACACATGAGGGTTTTGAGTCGACTCTAAAGCACTTGAACGGGCTGCTCCGGGTCGGTTGTGCCGTACATGGCAATGGAGCAGGTGCTGGTGGTGCTGATGCATGCATGCAAGCACACAACACAAGGCATGGGACATCAGTAGTAAGGGTCTCCAGACCGGACACCTGACTGCTCCGGGTCTGTTGTGTCGTACATGGCTGTGGAGCAGGTGCTGGTGGTGCTGCTGCATGCATGCAAGCACAAGCATAGAGGGCACATGAGGCCTTTGAATCGAGTTAAGAGCACTTGAATGGGCTGCTCGGGGTCGGTTGTGTCGCACATGGCAATGGAGTAGGTGCTGCTGCTGGTGCTGCTGCTGGTGCTGCTGCCTGCATGGGATGGGATCATGGGACCACACACACAACACACGCGAGGCAAGGCAAGGGGGACGCGGATTTGTGGAGCCAAAGCAGTGGTCTCCCGGCTGAGCAATGGAGTAGGTGCTGGTGCTGCTGCCTGCACGGGATAAGACCACACACACAACACAGGGGGACGCGGATTTGTGGAGCCAAAGCAGTGGTCTCCCGGCCGAGCACCTGAATGGGCTGCCCTGGATTGGTTGTGTCATACACGGCAAATGAATAAGCGCTTTAGGGGCTGCCTGCATCGATAACACACACGCATGTAAGGCACGGGAAGGGACACACAAATTGAGCACTTGAATGGGCTGCCCTGGGTCGGCTGTGTCATACATGGCTATTGAGTAGGCGCTGCTGCTGCTGTCTGCATGCAAGCACACACAAGGCATGGGAAGAACCTCAATAAGGGGCTCGGGAGCGAGCACTTGAATGGGCTGCCCTGGATTGGTTGTGTCATACATGGCTATTGAGTAGGCGCTGGTGCTGCCTGCATCGATAACACACACGCATGTAAGGCACGGGGAGGGCCACACAAATGGTCTCCCGGCCGAGCACTTGAATGGGCTGCCCTGGGTCGGCTGTGTCATACATGGCTATTGAGTAGGCGCTGCTGCTGCTGTCTGCATGAAGCGAGACGCACACATGCATGGAGGGAAACGCATGGGGGACACAGGCTTTCAGGAATATCAGAAATGGGCTCCAGGCAACATATGGGCTCAAAAACATTGCGAAGACTGTTATGGGGATGTGAGTGCGAACCGTTCTGAAGCAGGTGGAGGACGGCTTGTAGCTTTTTGAGACGTCTAAAAAATTCACTGAATACTTGCAGCTCCCTCGCGCTCCAGATAGCTGAGGTCTGTTTTGTGTCACTTTAAGGAATTCTCACAGGTGACACAAACGGGGGCAGCGTTGAAAAAGAGAAGCGATCGAACCGTTACGCCGCAGCAGGTGAAGGACGGCGTGTGGCTCGTTGCCCAGATGACTTTTGAGTCGACTCAAAAGTCAAGGAGAAGTGATCGAACCGTTATGCAGCAGGTGAAGGACATCTTGTAACTCGTTGCCCATATAGCTGAGGTCGGCCCATGCTGTGGGGCTCACACTCCCTCTGCATAACCAAGGTCTGCTTGTGTCACTTGCATGCAGCATGCTAAGGGCCGTTATGGGGAAAGGGGGAAGTGATCGAACCGTTATGCAGCAGGTGAAGGACGTCTTGTAGCTCGTTGCCCATATAGCTGAGGTCGACCCATGCGGTGGGGCTCACACTCTCCCTCCGCTGCTCCCGTAATGCGTTCTCGGGGACGAGATGGCGGAATATAGGCACCACAATCACTGCAGGTAGGGATGCATGCACGGATGGGGTCACACGGATGGAAGGTTGAATCATGGCACACGGATGGAATGATGGATGGATGGATGGATGGATGGATGGATGGATGGATGGATGGATGGATGGATGGATGGATGGATGGATGGATAATTGGATGGATAATTGGATGGATAATTGGATGGATGGATGGATGAATGGACCATGACGCGGTTATGGATGAGAAAAACACAGAACTGTCAATCATTTGCTTTAAGCCCAGACCTTGTCTGTTGCTGAGAATTATGTCAGAAGACCGATGCGGATTTATGGATGAGCAAAACACCCAACTGCAGATCGGTTCGCGTCGAACATAAGGCCGATTTAATTAGGTAGCGTACAGTCAAAGTATAAATGCACGCGCCTTGCGCTGAACTGTAGTGCAACAATGTGAGCGAGACTACGGATCATGTGACATGACATCACTTACTCACCAATGTTCACACTCTAGTGTTCACCCACCCACTCACCCAATAAAACAGGCACATGATACGTCTCAAAACGTCTCAAAACGTCTCAAAATGACTCAGCTTAAGAACTCTTTCGAAACGACTCACCAGTGCCCACACGCAGGTCGTTGCTAAAAAAGACAGGCGGCAGCGAGACAGAGTTGCCATCGAGAATGGAGGAGAGGAGCGACGGGGAGACCATGGCGGAGCGACGGAGGGACGCTGGCAGAGAAATTGAGTTGCGAGCCGACTCAATGACCGGACCCAACTAGCTCACCAGTGCCCACGCGCAGATCGCTGCTGAAAAAGACAGGCGGCAGCGAGACAGAGTTGCCATCGAGAATGGAGGAGAGTAGCGACGGGGAGACCATGGCGGAGAAATCGATGAAAGCCTCGAGATTGGCGACGTAAGCGTATCCGGGGAGAAAGTTGACGATGTAGTGCGGCTTGCGAGGGGAGGGCAGCCCGAGAGGTGACTTGATGTCCATGCCTGTTACGCCCTCAACCAATGCCCTGCGGGAGAAAGAGAGGAGAGGAGCAACGAGGAACACGCTGGTGCAGAAGTGGGTGAAAGCCTTGGGATCGTTGTTGGGGTATCCGCTGAGAAAGTTGATGATGTAGTGCGGCTTGCGGGGAGAGGGCAGCCCGAGAGGTGACTTGATGTCCATGCCTGTAATGCGCTCCACCAATGCCCTGCAAGCAAAGAGCAATAGGGGGATGAGAAAGCAACAGGAGGTAGAAAGAGAGATAGGGGAACACACACACACACACACACACACACACTCACTCACTCACTCACGCCCACCTGTCAGCATCCTACACTTGCAAGACGAGCGTCCCTAGGGTGAGGCTCTCCAGGCCATGCTGACGGTAGGACGGTGAGGCTCTCTCTCTAGGTCCAGGCTGACGGTAGGATTGTAGCGCAGTGCACGCACACCCACGCCCACACCCACGCCCACACCCACGCCCACACCCACGCCCACACGCACACCCACACGCACACCCACGCCCACACGCACGCCCACGCCCACACCCACGCCCACACGCACACCCACACCCACGCCCACGCCCACACCCACACCCACGCCCACACCCACGCCCACACCCACGCCCACACCCACACCCACACCCACGCCCACACGCACACCCACACCCACGCCCACGCCCACACCCACACCCACACCCACGCCCACACCCACGCCCACGCCCACGCCCACGCCCACACCCACGCCCACGCCCACGCCCACACCCACGCCCACACCCACGCCCACACCCACGCCCACGCCCACGCCCACACCCACGCCCACGCCCACGCCCACACCCACGCCCACGCCCACACCCACGCCCACACCCACGCCCACGCCCACGCCCACGCCCACGCCCACGCCCACGCCCACACCCACGCCCACACCCACACCCACGCCCACACCCACGCCCACGCCCACGCCCACGCCCACACCCACGCCCACGCCCACGCCCACACCCACGCCCACGCCCACGCCCACGCCCACGCCCACACCCACGCCCACGCCCACGCCCACGCCCACGCCCACACGCACACGCACACGCACACCCACACCCACGCCCACACGCACACCCACGCCACGCCCACACCCTCACCCACGCCCACACATACACATGCATGCACTCACGCACACACACACTCACGCCCACCTTTCGCTATCCTTCACGAGCATGAGCAATGTCCCTAGGGTGAGGTAATCCAATCCCATGGCGGTGGTGGCGTCTTTGTAGCGAACCAGGCTGTCGTTATTTGCACACCCCGCCACGCCCCAGTAGGTGAGGTTGGTGCTGCTGCGCGGGCCGTATCCGTTGAACACACGTAGGATTGCTGCCATTTGCTGCTCACACACACATACAGAGATACACACATGCGCAACGGAGTTGAGCAATGCTGGTTCCCACCCCTTCACTCCCCAAGAGATCAGGTTGGTGCTGCTGCGCGGGCCGTACCCGTTCAGCACACGCAGCAGCGCCGACATTTGCTGCTCATGCACACGCACATGCACACACGTGCGCATACGCAACGAGGTCAGCAGGGGTGGTGCACACCCCGCCACGCCCCAATAGGTCAGACTCGTGCTGCTTCTCCGCGGGCCGTACCCGTTCAAAACGCGCAGCAGCGCTGACATCTCCTGCACGCACGCACACGCACGCACGCACACGCACACATACACACGCACACGTACACACACACACGCACGCACGCACACGCACACATACACACGCACACGTACACACACACACGCACGCACGCACACGCACACATACACATGCACACGTACACACGCACACGCACACATGCACACGCACACGCACACACGCACACATACACACGCACACACACACACGCGCACATGCACACGCGCACATACACACGCGCACATACACACGCACACATGCACACGCACACATACACACGCACACACGCACACGCACACACGCACACACGCACACATACACATGCTCACGCACGCACATGCACACACGTGCGCACACACGCAGACATACACACGCACAACGAGTTAAGCAAAGCCGTCTCCCCTCCGCGCCGCCCCTCTGGGTTCCGCACCCCGGGGCGGGGGGCGCCATCAGCGCCGTGCGGGGCCGGCGCGCCGCTGCGCGACGGAGAGGGCTTCGAGGCGGAAATTTTAGGTCGAATCAAAAGTCGCGTCGCCGCTGCGCGACGGAAAGAGCTCCAGGACACCAGACGGAATGTCGTTGACAGTCGTGTACACGTGTCCTCGTGTCCCCCGTGTCAAGCGCGCCGATAATTTCTGAAAATCAAGGCCTACCTGCCACGAGGCCGAGTTCGCCACACGAACGTATAATTTCTATACGGGACCTCCCGAGCTCGCCACGGGACCTCACGTTCGGATAATTTCTTAAAATCCCGTGCTCTACCTCCTTTGCGTCGCTACCGTCGCTATGGGTCGCTATGCGTCGCTATCGCTACGCGTCGCACCTGCACGCGCGAGACGGACGAGAGCAGGCGCTGGTAGAGGTAGCGCACGCGCAAGTGGCACCACCCGCGCATCGCCTCCTCCCGCGGATTGGCGGCCTGCGTGTGCGCGAACCACACCACCCACGCGCACAGCCCCGCCCATCCCGCCACCCACACCACTCCCAGCAGCACCCTCCCCACGCCCCACGGCGGGCCCCGTGACGAGAGGCGCCACGACCGGCGCATTAGACTGGCTTGGATTCAGGAAGAAGAGTGAACAGCGAAAGTGAATAGACTAAGAATGAGGAGAGCATAGGCGGGGAACTAGTGGTGTTAGTTATGTAAGACTATGTGTAAAAGGTTAGGGTTGAGAATAGTATATCACGGTCCAAAGTGGTGAAAGAACGACACCAATACAGAATGCACGGCATCGTACCCAACCGAAAGAGAACTCTCGCGACGCGGGTGGAGCAGGTTGGGAAATGGACTTAGATTGGATTTGGTTCGCATGGGTTCGTTTGGGCTAAATTGGGATGGTGTTTGTTTGGGAAGAACTTGCCAGGGTGGGAGGGAGAGGGTGGGGTTCTTGGTCGCCCTCACAGATGCTTGGTCGCCTTGGATTGGGCGATTGCTGCAGCGCTGGGGTAATGTTACCTGTAGTGGGCCACACGTGCACGGTACAGCTAATGCCTGTTAGAGCCCCTCCCGGTTGCCTTGTGAAGGGGGTCTGTAAGCTAAACCTGCATTTCGCGTGTGGTTCGTTCGTTTCGTCAGGCGTCTAGCGTGCTTCAAAACTGCACATGGAGTGGGAGCTGTTCCCGCCGATTAAAACGGGCCATTTTGAGAGGCTGGGGTGTGTGAGAATGCTGAATTAGTGAATTCGTTGTTCAGATTTTAACTTCAGATGGCGGGCGTGCAAGGGCACTGCTGGGGCCTGTTCTTTGTGGCTTGTCCCATACGTGTGGATGGTGCTCGTTCCATGCACCAGGCTTGCATTTTTTATCGTGTGGTTTGGTAACCACACGATCAAATGACTGACGTGGGGTAGGCGAACAACGCCTGGCTGATAATGGGCTAGTACCCCACAGGTGCAGAGTACACGTGGCACCGTGAATCTGCCCAAATGTTTGTTACATGCACGATGAACCCTGCTTATGTGGCGGGGCAGTTGGGCGAATGCGTTCACGAAACCACGGCCGTTTCGTCCATTCATTTCGCCTGCCTGACTTCTGGCCTAGAAACAAGGCAAACCTTGGTCGGCCTGCCTTGTTCTGGACGGCACGTGCCTTGGTGGCCGAGGCGCGTGTACTGTATCCAGCCATCCAGGTGCTTGTACTGTGGGAGCAGCAAGCAGGGGTTTTGAGCTCGGGGGCAGCGTTTCCATCCGGTGCATGGCAAATTCGCGTGCACTGGTCGGGCATCATGTGTACAGCAGTGAAGTGGATGCTGAAATTTTTGGCGCATGGGCCAGCAGTGAGATTGTCCAGTCTGACTGGCCCATGCGCCAAAAAATATAATCCCTGACCGACGTGGGAGGGGACGCAATCAGGGCTGATTTTTCAGGGTAATCTACCTGGCCCTCTCTTTAAATCCGGGTGGATTTTGGGACCCATCCTGCAAATAGCAGGACGAAACGATTATGCTCGGCCCATTTCAGGGATCGTGGTTTTTTTAGGCTGCTGCGGACGGATGGTGTGCATTCTGCACATGGCCCATTATGAGTACTATAGTCCAGCACTCGGCCTAGAGTCTTTGCAGGAATCAGTTAAATTTTGTTAACTCCATGAAAATTGACGCAAATCTTCGGAAATTGGCTAAGTCCCAGAAAATTGGCTAGGACCCCGAAGATTGACAGTAGCCTACAATAATGGTGAAGCCCCTATGAAAAACGCCTAAGTCCAGCATTCCTGGTTTGAAGCATAAGGTAGTGCAACAACAAGAGTTAGCGTAAATTTAACTCGGCCCAGTGTGAGCGTCGAAACGATTTTACCCGGACTTGCCCTGCTTTTGAGCACGCTTCTCGGCCCAACTGAGTGGCGCGGATTTCACTCTAACTTAAAGCTCAAAGCCCAAATTGCGGAGGGCTCGGGGCAAGCTTAGTAATGTTGATGGGGAGTGCTGTTTTGAGTGTTGTTTGGGTTGCGAAATGGGGTTACGAGAAGGGCGATGTGATTTGATTGGCCAACATTTTTTTGGCCAATAGGAGAGCAGGAACACCAATAATATTGTGAGTTCAATTCGGGACTCTCTGTCCCCAACCCCACAGCACCCCCTGAAGGTTGTTGACTCAGCGAAACCAAGACAAGCGCAGCGAAATCATTCCCCCCAACCTCCCAACACCTTCCTCGACTTTGAGTTCACCACCCCCACCCAAGGGGACTCAATCTTGCCCAAGATTAGTCATCTTGTGCAATTTGGGCCTTGAGCTTTAAAGGGCGCCTTCAGAAAAAAAAAATAGCCCTGACCGTAATGCCACCATAGATTTTCCGATTTTCCGAACCGATACACTCGTGTGGACACCCCTTGTTCGGTACAGGCGGGCCCCTTGCACCCCTAAAAAAAATCAAAGACAATTGTGATCTAATTGCATGTGTAGGTGACTACATATTGTGGCAAACAACATATTTATGTCAGAAGTAGCAGTGAGAAACAAGAATGAAGAAAAGGAGGGGTTTCACTAGCAAGCAGTTGGATACATATAGCAAACCCTAATTGGGCTGTACTCACTATGGAGTACCCCACTGCAGGCTAGACAATTATAACATTCTGACACACCCCCATAGCCAAAGTGGGGTGTAATCAGCACAACAAGCAAGCATAGTAATAGTTCACAATTACAAGCAAAGCTAGAGGTAATCACAGCGGGCAAGTGAGGAGGAGGAGGAACTGTGGAAGGAGAGAAGATGGGAGACAACGACTGATGCTGCAGAGGCACGGGCACAGGAGCTGCTGACTCAGGGTTACCGAAGCAAGGGCGACGGACCCACAGTGGCTACCGAAGCAAGGGCGACGGACTACTGGAGTGACTGGCTCCGCGGCTAAGACGAGCGGCAGGAGCAACGGACCCACTGGCGACTGGTGCAACAGGCTCACTGGCTACCGAAGCAAGGGCGACGGACTACAGGCGCTGCAGGCGACACGACAGCTACCTCCACACAACCTCCTCCAACTGACCCACACCCTTGACACACACCCCCTGCTGAACCCTAGCTCCACTCCCACGGCACCCCCCTTAAACCCTAAACCCTCGGCTCCCACACACCCACCCCCCTCAGCGGCAGCTGCAGCAGTGGGAGACGGAGGAGGAGGAGGAGTAGGGGACGGATCACACACCCGCCACCCCCATACTTGCCACCCCCATACCCCCAAACGTAGGGCAAAAACGGGGGCAGCAGCTGGGGCGGTGTGTGAGCGGAAGCGGGGCGGCGCGCGGGCCCCCAGGGCGCCTCGACGAGTGACGGGAGGGGGGGACGCGCGGCCCCCCAGGGCGCCGCGACGGGTGACGGGAGGGGCGACGCGCGGCCCCCCAAGGCGCCTCGACGAGTGACGGGAGGGGGGAACGCGCGGCCCCCCAGGGCGCCGCGACGGGCGACGGGAGGGGCGACGCGCGGCCCCCCAGGGCGCCGCGACGGGCGACAGGAGGGGGGGGGTCGACGCGCTAGAGCCCAGGGCGCCGCGACGGGCGACGGGCAGGGCGACGCGCGCCCCCCCTGGGCGTCGCGACGGGCGACGGGATGGCGGGGGGGGGGGGCGCGCGCGGATCCCCCACGGCAGAAAACCGCCGCGCGCCTCGGGGCGCACGGCGGGCAGAAACTCGCCGCGCGCCCCGATTGCACGGCGGGATGAAAACCCTAACAATTTTCGCCCCGCGGCAGGAAGAAGACGGCGCGCGCCCGAGGCGCGCGAGAAGCAGAACAGCAGCGGAAGCAGTTAGGTGGTGGGCCCACCCACAGGATCGACCCAAGGGGGTCGACCTGCTCTGATACCATGTCAGAAGTAGCAGTGAGAAACAAGAATGAAGAAAAGGAGGGGTTTCACTAGCAAGCAGTTGGATACATATAGCAAACCCTAATTGGGCTGTACTCACTATGGAGTACCCCACTGCAGGCTAGACAATTATAACATTCTGACAATTTAGTCTCCACCAATATACTATCACATACCGGTTTAGGCATTAGCTATCATATAGGTAGTGTTATGAGTTGTAATAGGGAGTGCGCGGAATAACGAATAACGAAGAGGTGACTTAATGAACTGTTGATACAATGAAGGCACACGACTATATAGTGACTACCCTAGCTAGGAGGGAACCTCGGGAAACGAGGTCGGGTGCAGGTTTGGCGACGGAAAGCCGAAGGCGACGCGGAGGAGCCTCGGCATCATGGATGTCGGCCGAACGTGTGAAGTCCGAAATGTCGGGGTTGTAAGCGTAGCAGTCAACCTCGGTAAGGAAAGGGAAACATCCTTACACTACCCCCACCTTTAAGCAAGGTGGTCAATATCCGTCGCTTGCGGGCAAAATAATCACCAACAACCAACAAAGCTTCAAGCGAGGCGGATGGCACCCACGTGTCGTCTTCACTGGTGCGGTCAGTCCATCGGACTAAAAAGTCCACGTGGCGGCCAGTGGCGTCGAGCCGAATACGATGCCCCAAAATTTTCGAAGGGTCGGTAGTCGGTTCTGGGACAGGTCGAGCTGTCGGGGCGGCGTTCTGGCGCGCAATGTCTGTCGTGGCAGGCACGAACTTGCGAAGGAGGCTGACATGGAAGGCGTCATATATACGCCAATCGTCGGGTAGCAGCAGCTTCGCGGTGACGGGTGTCACCATTTGGATGATGCGGAAAGGCCCACAAAATCGTGGCCGTAGCTTGTTCGAGTCGGGCAGGCATATGTTTTTCGTGTCGAGTAGTACTAGTTGCCCAGGCGTCATGATGATTTCCCGTCGTAGAAGATCCGAGTATTTCCGGGCAGTAATTTTCGTCTTGCGAATAGCGTCGGCTGCTTTCTCGCGGATCTCCTGAAGTTCTGTCACAAATGTTTGTGACCGTGGGACCGGGTTGTCAAGTGTAGTCGTGGTTGGTACCACTGGGTCTATCCCGTAATTCAGGAAGAACGGGGAGTGAGTAGTCGTGCTAGACGGTGCGTTGTTGAACGCGAACTCCAGCATGGCGAGTGACGTTTCCCAACGAGCGGGGACGGGGCAGTTTGTCCTGATCAGGTGCTCCATCGTCTGATTGGTCCGCTCGGTCTGTCCGTCGGTTTGTGGATGGTATGCTGACGAAAACTGTAGCTTCGTGCCGTACTGCGCCCACGTTTCCTTCCAAAACCTCAAAGTGAACTTCGGGTCCATGTCGCTGACGACCGCCGAAGGGATTCCGTGCAGCCGCACGACGGTTGAGATGAAGAGGCGCGCAGTTTCTTCGGCTGTGATTGTTGTACGACATGGTGCGAAGTGCGCCATTTTCGTGAGGCGATCGACGACGACGAATACAGCGTCGTTGCCGGACGGCCCAGCTGGCAGCCTCGTGACGAAATCCATCGCCACATGTTGCCACGGTCGCTCGGGTGGCTCCAGGGGTTGCAGCAATCCAGCTGACCGCTGACGCGTCGATTTCATGGCTTGGCACAGCGTGCATGAGGACACATGTCGCTGCACGTCGTTAGAGGAATCAGGCCAGTAATATTGACGGTGCAACAGTTTCTGGGTTTTATCAACCCCGAAATGTCCGGAGAGATTGGAGTCGTGGACCTCTTGGATAAGGAGTTCACGCAGCAGTCGGTAAGCGGGAACCCAAATCAGGCCAGTTCCGACTTTTACGTAATAATTCCCCTTCTGCGTCGTCGCTTGCTGGTGATTTCCAGTAGTGAAGAATGGGTCCGTAGTGTAGCCATGGGTGAATAGTCCCGTAAGTAGCGGGTTCGAATGGGTGATGAGTACTGCAGCGGATTGAACTGTCGGGCGGGTAAGGGCGTCGGCGATGCTATTCGCCCCTTTCTTGTACGTGATGCGGAAGGTGAAGTGGCTCTCCGTGTAATCGAGCCAACGAACTTGTCGCGGGTTGAGATTCGGCTGAGCTCGCAAGTACTGTAGGGACTTGTGGTCCGTGCGAACAGTGACGTCGGCGCCCACCAAGTAGCAGCGCCACAGTTTGAACGTATGAATAATAGCGAGCATCTCCTTGTCGTGTATCGGGTAGTTGCGCTCGGCTGACTGCAGCTTGCGTGACTCGTAGGCAATCGGCTACAGCCCGTCTCCGAAATCTTGGAGGAGTACAGCTCCGATGGCGAAATATGAGGCGTCGGTGATGACTTCGAACGGCTTCGATGGGTCGGCGATGCGTAGTACTGGAGGAGACACCAGAAAATTCTTCAGTTCCTGAAAAGCCGCCTCAGCTTCCTCCCCCCACACAAAATTGATGTCCTTGTGCAGCAGACTGGTCAGCGGACCGCTTATCCCCGCCATATTTGGGATAAACCTCCAGACATAATTCACGAACCCCAGAAAACTCTGAAGTTCCGTGATGTTGGTCGGGGACTTCCACTCCTGTATAGTCTTGATTTTCGCCGGGTCGATTTTAATGCCGTCGCGGGAGATGACGTGCCCCAAAAATTCCAACTCTTGCTTAAAAATCTCGCACTTAGAGCTTTTGGTGATGAGGCGGTTCTCCTGTAGCCGCTGAAACACTGCGTCGAGGTCGTGGAGGTGTTGTTCCCTTGCTAAAACTCATAATATCGTCCAAGTAAACGATAACACACTTGTTAAGAAATTCCCGGAAAACTCTGTTCATGGTCAGTTGAAAAGTCGAAGGCGCGTTTGTGAGGCCGAACGGTATCACTTGGACTTCGTAGCTTCCGTAGCGGGTGCGGAAAGCGGTCTTGTAACAATCCTCAACGAAGACCCGTATCTGATGGTAACCGCCACGTAAGTTGATTTTCGAGAAGTAGCGAGCGCCGCGAAGTTGGTCGAGGAGGTCGTCGGTGCGTGGGATGGGATAGCGAGATTTAATAGTAACCCGGTTGAGCGCGCGATAGTCGATACACATGCGAAGCCCGCCATCTTTTTTCGGCGTGAACAGGATCGTGGCTGCGAAAGGAGATGTACTGGGTCGAATAAACCCCTTCTCCAGTAGGCCATCAATTTGGCTTCGCAGCTCCTCGAGTTCCGGTTGGGTCAACCGCCACTGTGTACGAACAGTCGGCTAGGCGACGGGTTCCATTTGTATTTTGTGGTCCTCGGGTCATTCGGGTGGCAGTCCAGGTGGCAGGTCGTCGGGGAAGATGTCGGGGTACTGTCGAATCAGCTCCGCTAAATCAGGCGGTACAGCTGCACACAGTTTCTCGATGTCCTGTCCGTCGGTGTCGGTTTCCAACTTGCGCAAGCATACGGCGAACAGCTGCGCGCCTCGGTTGAAGAGGCGGGCTATAGTGATAGCTTTGACGCACGGGGCTTGGATGTAGTCAGGTGTCCATGCAGGCAGTTTAGTTAGCCCCTCGTGCTTGTTGATGCAGCACGATCCCGTTGTCCAGTCGATGACGGGGTTGTGCCGTCGCAGCCAATCACGTCCAGTAGCACGTCGCAGCCATCCAGCGTCGTCGCGAGATACTTCATGCTGAAGCCGAAAACGTCGCCGCACTCGATCCTCACCATCCGTGTTTCCTCCAAAATCGCCAGAGGCGTCCCATCCACGAGGCGAGCGTCGCTTTTGGGCAGACACCTGTCAAGTTGCAGCTTGGATTTTTTTGCTGACGACATATTGAAGAGGCTATGGCTGGCCCCACCATCGACAAACATTTTCAGATTAACTTTTAACACTGTGCCAACGACCAACACAGGGTGATCCACATGGTTATCCACGTTATTCGGCCGACTGCGATCGATTGCATGAATCGGAACCACTACTCGATGGGGATGTTGGTGTTCGGGCGACGGAGCACAGTCAGTAAGGGGCCAGTTAATTACTGACTTTTCCCATTTCCCTGCTCCCACCTGTCGTTCCATTTCGCCGGTGTTCTCTCGCGGCATTTGTCGGAGAAACAGCTCTGCCTGCCATCTGTTCTTCATTCTGATGCTTTTCCTCTCTTTGGCTTCTTGTGCTGCCTCAGCCACTCCCTTATGAAAGAGATAAAGCTCCCCCCCCAAGGGTCCTCCCTGAGTGGTGTGTCATCTAGCTGCACGGTTGAGGTAACAACGATCCACTATACGAAAGGATAACAAGAGAAAAGCAACGAGTGTGTGTGTGAGCCGAAGCTGTACCCAGCCGCTATCCAGTCCAGCTCGTCATCCCAATCCCTCTTTCTCTGCTCCCCATAGGTACGCAGCCCTCGCTTAATGGTCTGTACTATGCGCTCAGTCAGCCCGTCACTCTGTGGGTGGTAGCAGGAGGTGCGTCGATGAGTGATGCCGGATTCCAACAGCAACTTCTTGAACTCCCCCTGGAACTCGGTTCCCTGATCTGTAAGCACCTCTCCGCACGCTCCAAATCGACACACTACATGCGCCTTGAAAGCCGCTGCAATGTGCCTTGCACTCTTGCTAGGGATTGCACTCACATGCTCAACCATGAGCACTATGTACTGGTTGCCGCTCCTGCTTAACGGCAGCTCACCCGCCAGGTCCAGGGACCATCGAAATCCCAAGCCACAGATGGGCAGTGACTGCAGCTCTGCCTTGGCCTGAGTCAGGTTGGCCTTGCTCCTCTGACATGCCTCACACCCCTCTACCCACTCTTTCACCTGCCTGCGCATCCCTTCCCACCACCAGCCCGTCTTCAGCAGATGTACAGTCCTCTCATGCCCGAAATGCCCCAACTTAGTATGCACTTCTCTGATCACTGCTTCTCACTCCTTTGGCGCTGGCACCAGCTTCCCTCCATCTTCGGTTTTTATCTGCAGCTGCTGTTGATACCACCTGTAGTGGTGTCCTCGCGCCCTCACCCTCTCCGACACTGTCTCGTCCTCCTCGGTCTCTCCCTTCACCCATTCCATTGCCTTCTCATCCTGCCAGATGTCAGCTGGCCCCTTGCTACCCTTAGCGCCGTTCTGCTCCACCTCTCTGGCCAGCAAGATCAGTGTTTGCGCGGGTTCCAGCTCTGTCTGCCCTGCCTCCAGCACTGTCTGTTCCTGTTCCAGTGGCGGCGGGTTCCTGTTCCTGTTCCTTTCCTGGTCGGTGCCGGATCTTAGGGTACGTTCTTAGCCCATGTCAAGTTTCCTGACACAAGGCTATCGACGGCTCTGATCGTTCCACGTCATCATCAATCAAATCCAAACCCTTCACAGCTTCGTGTCAGCTTGCCTGACATGGGCTAAGAACGTACCCTTAAAGTCATACTCCTGCAGCTTTACCGCCCACCTCGCGTTCCTGCCCGTCAGCCCTGGTGTGGTCATCAGCCATGTGAGCGGCTGATGGTCAGTAACCAAGGTGAACTCCCTGCCCTGTAGGTATATGCGGAAATGCCCTACTGCCCACACCGCCGCCAGCCCCTCCCCGATGTATGAACTGTACTGTGCTTCTGCTGGGTTGCAGCTCCTGTTGGCGTACGCCACCACTTTCTCGACTCCCTCTACCTCTTGGCAGAGTATTGCCCCCATCCCCTGGCTGCTCCAGTCGGTGTAGAGGATGAAGGGCTGATCTGCTGCCGGCAGCCGCATCACCGTTGCTGTCTTCACTGCTGCCATTAGGTCTTGCAACACCTGCCTCTGCGTCTCTCCCCACTCCCATGCCTTGTCTTCCCTCAGCATCCCGTTCAACACCGTCGCCCGCTTGCTGAAATTTGGCACGAAGCGTCGGTAGTAGCTTAGGAAGCCCAGCACTGCCCGCAGCCCAGATTTGTCCTTTGGTTCCCTGAGCCTGTCCAGCACCTGCACTTTTGCCTGCTGAATCCCGATTTGCCCCCCTTGCACTTCATACCCCAGGTACTGCACCGTCTGCTCCCCCCATCGACACTTGTTCGGATGACAGGTGAGCCCTGCCTCTTCTATTGCACTCAGTGTCCGCTCCACGTCCTCCAAGTGCTGCTACTCAGTCATGCTGAAGATGACCACGTCATCAATGTAGCACTCCGCATGCTCTATCCCCCGCAGCACCGCATCCATAACCCTTTGGAACACTGCCGAGGCGTTCCTCAGACCGAACGGCATGTACAGCCACTCGTACAGCCCATCAGGTCCGTGGAAGGCCGTTTTCTTCACATCCTCCTCTCTGATTTTAATTTGATTAAAGCCCTGCCGTAAGTCCAGCGTCGTGAAGAACACCCCATCGGCCAACTTGTCGAAGATTTCTTCGGCCATCGGCATCGGGTACCTGTCCGGCACTGTAATTTTGTTGAGATCCCTGTAACCCCCACACATTCTCCTGCTCAGCACCTCGCCTGTCAAATCTTTCCTGGCTGCCACCACAGTCGGGGTGGCGTACTCCGACTCCGACCTCCTAATTGTTGGTGCAACCTACGGTTTGCACTCGGCTTGTTGTCCGTGTGCGTGCATGCGTGTGTGCACGGAATGGAATGAGGGCATGAAATATTATATATATTTCATGCTTATAATAGTGTGTGCATGAAGAGTCATGATGTCGAGTGTGTGTGTGTCGAGTCAATAGCGAGCTATCGCTAGTCGCGTGTTACGCGGTCATTTGTGTCTCGCGCGCGGTTTCTATTTTGTCGTGTGTCCCGTACGCGGTTTCTATTTTGTCTTGTGTCGAACGTTCGGCGTGTCGCAGGTGTGTGCAGCAGACCCATCAAGAACTCAAGGATGAGTTTGTGATGAAGAACCCGAGCCTTGGTGTCAAGCCTCAAGTGATTTCGAAGCTCGCCAAAAGGGTACACTTCAAGATGTTGAAGATAGTTACATTACAATGTGTAGTGTAACATTTTTGTTGGTGTAGACCCTTGTGGAGGGTAGTTTTCGAGACCCTTCTTGGTTGGGGACAGTGTGGCACTGTTCCACATCACTGTACCTCGGCTCTTGGGGTTTGTAGGAGCTGGGAGTCATTCCCAACTCGTAACTCTTCCTATCTTGTGTTCTAAGACTATAGTGGCTGCCATAGTGCCGTTCGTTCAAACCGACGCCGTGTCGTCAATACTAGGTGAAATCGTGCGATCTAAATTGCCTATTGTAGGAGACATTAAGACGCTCCAGAATCAATTTGAATCAGGTCAGTTGAAGCTGTGACCAGAACGCTATGAACGTTTAAAGCCACTATGCAGAAATCCGACTGTGCACTCTATCTTTCGTTTTAGGCACATTGAAGCCTACTGTGACCATAACACTAATCAGACCGGCTTCCAGCAGCTCCTTTATTTTCTCCTTGCATATCTCTTCATCCCCTGGTGGCATCTTCCTCCTGCGGTGGAATACTGGCTCATCACTGCTCAGCTTCAGTGCCATCTCTTTGATTTTACACTTCCCCAACTCCTTCAGTGTAAAGGCGAAGCCCTTCCGATGCTTGGCCAGCAGTGTTCGCATTGCTGCCTTCCCTTCCTCGCTCATGCTCTCCCCTATCTTCCACTCTGGCTCCTCTTTCTGCAGGCAGGCCCACACCCCTTGTCTGACTGTTGCTACTTTGTTCTCTCCCTCCTTCAGTCCCCAGTGGAGCATTGTCTCCTTCCACATCCGCCGGGCCCCACACATCCATGTGGAGAGTCTGCAGAGGAGCAGTGGTCGGAGGAAACTCGGAGGAGTGAGGACCGGCGCGCTGCCGCCCCTCGACGCAAGGAAGGCACGGCGGGGCAAGCGAGCGCTGCAGGGGGGGCAGGGTCCTGGGGAGGCCAGAGACAAGGAGACGGGAGTGCATGCTGCGTAGACGCTGCAGGGAGGGGTGACCAAGACGGTGGTGCCAGCGCTGAGTCTCGTGCGTGAGTACTCTGCACGAGCAAGACGCAGCTAACTGTCCCGACGCAGACGCCCGACTCGACGCAGCCACCTGACCTGACTCAGCCACCTGTGCAGACGCAGTGGTCAGTGTGTACATACTAGACCCAGGCTGTCGAGTGAACGTAGCCAGGTGACGGCCAGTCCGGGAGCAAGTACAGATCGCCACACGCTGCCCTCCAGGAATAAAGGTGTCAACCCAGACATCCTGAATGGCAGCGTTGCTCACCAAGTTCGTCGAGAACGTGGGGAGGTGGAGACCTGACAGAGAGCCGGAGGGGACTGCTGGACAAGGGAGGACCGTGGAGGCTCTCGCAACTACTGGGCCCCCAGAGGGGTCAGCCAGTGAGACTGGGACAGGTGCTGTGAGTGGTGTGACTGTGGTGCAATCACGAAAGAAGCAACGTGACGCGCCTGAGTCAAGCGTGAAAGTGTGCAAGACCTCAGCTGAGGCAGGACCTGTGGCAGGAGACGCACTAGCACCTAGAGCGTCGGCAGACTCACGGGCACCTAGAGCTGCAGCAGACTCACTAGTACCTGGAGCGGCAGCAGACTCACCAGCACCTGGGGCGGCAGCAGACTCACTAGAACCGAGAGCAGGAACCTCTACACAGCCAGGGACGCATCGCTGAGAAGCACAGTCGCGACGTCGCTTAGGCCACTGAAAACCAAAACCTCCACCACCAGGCCTGCCTCGCTGAACAACCCACTCACGAAGCTGCTGAGGGGTGGGTTCGTCCGGGAGAGGCAGTGCCCGCTGCTGTCCACCCCTGGCCGCAGCAACTGCCGCGATAGTGGCCATGACAGACAGCGACGGTCAGGAGTAGGTCCAGCACCTCCAGCTCCTCCAGCACCAGCAGCACCTCCAGCACTCCCAGCAGCACCTCCACTAGCAGCAGCAGTAGCACGAGTAGCAGCAGCAGTAGTAGTAGCAGCAGCAGGGCAGCTCAGTGGGGCTGGGCGGCCGCACCTCCAGCACTCCCAGCAGCACCTCCACCAGCAGCAGCAGTAGCACGAGTAGCAGCAGCAGCAGTAGTATTATTATTATTATTATTATTATTATTATTATTATTATTATATTATATATATATGTATATATATATTTTTTAGGGTTTAGGGTTGCGCGCGGCCCACGGGCTGCAGGGGCGACGCGCGGCTCGGCAGGGCGGCGCGCGGGCTGTAGGGGCGGCGCGCGGCTCGGCTGGGCGGCGCCCAGGCTGCAGGGGCGACGCTCGGCTCGGCAGGGCGGCGCGCTGGCTGCAGGGGCAGCGCCCACGGGCTGCAGGGGCGACGTGCGGCTCTGCAGGGCGGCGTACAGGCTGCAGGGGCGACGCGCGGCTCTGCAGGGCGGCGTACGGGCTGCAGGGGCAACGCGCGGCTCGGCAGGGCGGCGCGCGGGCTGCAGGGGCAGCGCCCACGGGCTGCAGGGGCGACGCGCGGCTCTGCAGGGCGGCGTATGGGCTGCAGGGGCGACGCGCGGCTTTGCAGGGCGGCGTACGGGCTGCAGGGGCAGCGCCCACGGGCTGCAGGGGCAACGCGCGGCTCGGCAGGGCGGCGCGCGGGCTGCAGGGGCAGCGCCCACAGGCTGCAGGGGCGACGCGCGGCTCGGCAGGGCGGCGCGCGGGCTGCAGAGGCAGCGCCCACGGGCTGCAGAGGCGAACGCGCGGGCTGCAGGGGCAGCACGCGGGCCACAGGGGCAGGCACGGCTGCAGGGGCAGCACGGTCGCAGGGGCAGGCACGGCTGCAGGGGCAGCACGGTCGCAGGGGCGAGTACGGCTGCAGGGGCAGCACGGTCGCAGGGGCGAGCACGGCTGTAGGGGCAGCACGGTCGCAGGGGCGAGCACGGCTGCAGGGGCAGCGCGGTCGCAGGGGCAGCATGTGGGCTGCAAGGGCAGCACGGCTGCAGGGGCAGCGTAGGAAGAAAAATTTTACGGTTAGGGCAGGGCGGAACGTTCGGTGGGCCCTATAAACGATTCTGCTCTAATACCATGTTAGAATAAGCAGGCAAGAATGATGGACTAGGTAGCATGCATGAGTACAAGTACCTAACCCTAAAGTGTTGTACCCCTTGTAGGCTAACCCACTATAGCCTAGAGAGAACACAAACATACAGTTTGGCACATCCCTCGGTCGATCCCCTGTGGCAGCCGAACATCGGTATCGTTCTGCAGTCATCACGGAGGGAAGGGGAGGGAAAATAGGAAGCCGCCTGCCTCTGCAATTTTAGGTTCGAAATGGCGGTCAGCCCGGAAAAGGTTGATGTGGCAGTCATTTCCCTTCCGAACCTAATCGAAGGGAAATGCCTGCAGAACCGTCATTTCCCTCCAGGGAAATGCACCCCGAGGAAGGTTCCTATTTCCCCTCACCACCTTCCTCCTCGGACAAATTTATTTGCCTCCGCCCCGCCATCGGCCACCCACCCTTCACGGGGAAGTGCGACGGTGACAGGAGGGAGGAGCTGGGCGTGGGAACACCAGCCTCCCACCCAAGAAACAAGCTTCCTGTACAGCCACTAACCCAAACAGGGTTGCAAATCTCAAATCGAAAAATAAAAACACACACCAACCACCAAAGTGAAAACCCTGGTGGCCTGCTCACCACTCGTGTATGTTGGGATGTTTTTATGTTGAAAACGCCCAGCCCCAAATAATTACCCTGGTCCTGCATTCGATGGTCACAATTTATCCCTCCATTGGGCGCGAGAAATTCCGCGAGAACTTTGTCATTTTCCCTCGGAAACTACCTCCCCAAAATCCGAAAGTTCCCATCTCGCATGTTTGCCCAGGGGGGGGAAATCGACCTCGGAACCCACCTCGAAACCCTCCTCATTTCCCTTCTCCCTCCCTCCTCCCCCAATCGTCAGGTGCCTACAGAACGACACCATCGCCTTGAGGGCGCGTGGTTGGAGGCTGCAGGCAAGAACCTCCTTCGAGGCCCAGTTCGGCAGCCAGGGGGCAGCAATTTTGTAGGAAGGTTATGGGAAGGTGAGGCTCGCGTCAAACCAGGGTCAACGAATTTTGACCCTGGGTTGACTGCTCCGCGGAAAACCTGTGCCATGGGGGAGCTGGTGCAGATTGGGGGGGGGAATGGGAAAAGGCGCCGCAGGAGAGTGGCAAATTTGGCCTCAAAAGTGCTTGCCCCAGGGCACTGTAGCGGGAACAGAAAGGTTCGCCAGGGCCCAGTTCGGCAGTCACGGAAGAAGGGCGGAAGAAAAATGTTTCCGTCTTCTTCGAAGCTTCTAATCGCATTATCGAGGGCAAAACAGTACGGGCTGTAGGGTAAACTTTCTGGAAATCGAAACGCAGGTGTTTAGCAACAGCGACGCGAACACCTCCAAACATTGCTTCCGCGCCGTCTTCTGTCCTTATTCTCCCCCCTTTGGCGGAAAGGTTCCGCCCTAGTGAGACGGAAGAAGAAAGTGATGCTTTGAAAACAGAAGAATCGACTTTTTGATTCCACCTGGATTCACTGTTCACGGGCCAACATTGGACCCTACAAAGGAAAGGATTACTACATTAAAAAACACAATGATCGTTTTTTTGAAAGTTGGATTTCCCCAACAGCATGGGGCGCAAATCTTTTGTTTTTTCCTGGCGAACCTTTCTGTTCCCGCTACAGTGCGCTGGGGCAAGCACATTTGAGGCCAAATTTGCCACTCTCCTGCGGCGCCTTTTCCCATTCCCCCCCCAATCTGCACCAGCTCCCCCATGGCGCAGGTTTTCCGCGGAGCAGTCAACCCAGGGTCAAAATTCGTTGACCCTGGTTTGACGCGAGCCTCACCTTCCCATAACCTTCCTACAAAATTGCTGCCCCCTGGCTGCCGAACTGGGCCCAGAAAAAAACAAAAGATTTGCGCCCCATGCTGTTGGGGAAATCCAACTTTCAAAAAAACGATCATTGTGTTTTTTAATGTAGTAATCCTTTCCTTTGTAGGGTCCAATGTTGGCCCGTGAACAGTGAATCCAGGTGGAATCAAAAAGTTGATTCTTCTGTTTTCAAAGCATCACTTTCTTCTTCCGTCTCACTAGGGCGGAACCTTTCCGCCAAAGGGGGGAGAATAAGGACAGAAGACGGCGCGGAAGCAATGTTTGGAGGTGTTCGCGTCGCTGTTGCTAAACACCTGCGTTTCGATTTCCAGAAAGTTTACCCTACAGCCCGTACTGTTTTGCCCTCGATAATGCGATTAGAAGCTTAGAAGAAGACGGAAACATTTTTCTTCCGCCCTTCTTCCGTGGCTGCCGAACTGGGCCTGCGCCTTCTCCCATGTGCTTTCTCGGGAAGGTTCTGACTTGAAAGGTCACACCCAAACCATCGCCAGTGACCACTCAAACAGCACAGCAGCGTGAAATGGGTGGCGACTGGGTAGACTCGTAGCTGAATCGGCGCGCAGTGGTCGTAAATTTGCCACGTCGGCTTGAAAAAAATGTCATTGAGGCTCGAATCTCGTTGGATAAGGTCGGGGCGTTTCTGGCGAAGCAGAGGTCGATTCTGAGACCGGTCGCACTGGTCGTCGCACGCCGCCTTACGAGGAAGTTTCGCGTTGAACAGGCGCCGTCCAGCGCAACTTGCGCGCAAGTACAGTATGCAGTGTAGGCCATCGCCGCCGGTCATTTCCTCCCATCGCAAATCTCTCTCGCAAAGAGCCTACTCATCCTTGGCGGTTGAGCGTTAGAAGCGGAACCTCCCGCTAATGTTTCTCGCAGTCGCCAGATCTGAGTAACTGTCGCTCGCCGGGGCCGTCGCACAGCGCTCCACGATGAAAGTTCGCGTTGACCAGGCGCGTAGGGCGTCGCATTATTTTCTCGCGAAGGTTCTCAATTGCAAGAAACAGGAATTGCCAGTAGTGGGGGTGGGGCGGCGGAGGAAAGCGGCGGAAAGGGGGAAAGGGAGAAAGGGGAGGGGGATTTTCCGCTGCGCCCTTCCAGAGGAGGCATCATCTCTCGTCCCCCGTGAGCCATAGGCGGAGATGGCCCCGAAAGGCGCCACGATAATTCGTGTACACTACCTGAGTCTCCCCCCTGACTCTCCCCCTCGGGAGGGGGGACGCGATGGGAGGTTTGGTAGTTGTTGTCGTGACAGGCGCCGGATTCAGGAAGCAAGTACTATATTTACGCAGGTGCCGAGGTTTACAATCCCACCCGCTTTTTCCAGCGAATGAAACTTTCAGATAATCGACTACTCCGATCTTGAACTTTCTCATATTTTCCACGAGTACTCGCGTTGACATCCGCTCGTTCGTTCGTCAGCCTCTCGTCCATATAGCGCTGAATAGTAGCTACTACTATCTTCGTCCAGCCAGGGCGCGCCTCGGTCGTGCATTGCCAAGGACCACCTCTGTTGTGTTTGGGGCTACCTCTGTCGTGGTCGCGTCGCGAGGCTTATTACTATCAAGTTAATTCTCATCCCGGAGTGACTCACTCGGAGTGAGGGAGCTCCTCGAAGCGCATCCACTATCTTGCCGAGCCGGCCCACCGATGGCGCGCCACTGGGTCGCGTTCCTCTGCGCCGCGCTGCTCCTCGTGTCACCAGGTACGACGCTGATTCGGGTGTCTCCTTCGAAACATTTCAGAGCGTGACTGTCTCGCTTCCAGTAGTTATTCAGAGGCGCCTCTAATCCATGATACAGTAAGCGAGACAGTTTATCTCAGCAGGTGAGACATCTCAGAAAGAGCGTGCATCTGATCAGTACACTCCCCATTTCTCTGCTCCTCGCTCTCTCCCTCTCGCCCCCCCTTCCTCACCTGCAGTCTTGGCTCGTCGCGGGCCTGGAGGCACCGGGTAGGGCAACCCGGGCAACGGTCAGGCCGGTGGTAACGGCGGTAACGGCTACTCTAACGATTACGCCCCTCTCCCCCTCCTCGCTCTCCCCCTCTCGCCCCCCCTTCGTCACCTGTAGTCTTGGCTCGTCGCGGGCCTGGAGGCACTGGGTGGGGCAACGCCGGTCAAGGCGGCGGCGGTAGCGGTCAGGGGGGCGGTAACGGTCAGGGCGGCGGTGGTAACGGCGGTAACGGTTACTCCTACGATTACGCTGAAGAAAGTGACAACAGCAGCGACGACAGCACCGACGACAGCATAAGCAGCAGCGACGACAGCAGTGGAAGCGACGACTATTACGGTCCCGGACTTGGCAACGGCAGCGGCAACGGCGGCGGCGCTGGTGCTGGCGCTGGGTTTGGTCCGGGACCTTGGTGGGACGATGACGGCGACCAGAACAGTAGTAACAGTAACGGTAACGGTAGTGGTAGCGGCAACGGTAACGGTAACGGTGGTTACAGTAACGGCATGAACGGGCCTCGTTTTTTCAACGGGACTCATGTGTGCTTCAACGAATCTGGCCCGTGTCACAACGTAACGGACGGCTGGGGACCCTGGTGGTTAGACGAGAACGCTACAGCACCATGCTTAAACGGAACCGGGCCGTGCTATAACGAGTCCGGCGGTTGGGGCGCGGGGCCGTGGTGGTTAGACGAGAACGCCACAGCTCCATGCTTAAACGGAACTGGCGGGCCGTGCTATAACGGAGATGGCTCCAGGCCTTGCATGAACGGAAGTGGTGGTAATGGAACTGGGCCGTGTCAGGGACGTGGTGGCAACGCGCCCGGGCCTTGTGTGGATGGAACTGGCGGGCCGTGTCAGGGAGGTGGTGGCAACGCGTCCGGGCTCAGGCCTTGCTTGAACGGAACTGGGGGCAACGGATTCGGGCCTTGTCAGGGAGGTGGTGGCAACGCATCTGGGCCTTGCTTGAACGGAACTGGTGGTAATGGAACTGTAGGCCCGTGTCAGGGACGTGGCGGCAACGCGTCCGGGCCTTGTGTGGATGGAACTGGCGGGCCGTGTCAGGGACGTGGTGGCTACGGATCCGGTCGAGGCGGCGGCAACGGTCCTTGGTGGGACGATGACGAGGAGCCTAATAACGAGTCTTCCAACGGAAACGGAGGGTTTAATAGCGGAGCGGGTCGATTTGGAGGGCCGTGGTGGCTGGATACGAACGCGACGGACGAGGCTCATCCGTGCTGGAACGAGAGCAGCCCTTGCTTCAACGCCACGGGCCGATGGGGCCCCTGGTGGCTGGACGAAAACGCTACAGCGCCTCCCTGCTTGAACGGAACTGGGCCGTGCTATAACGGGGATGGATCTGGGTGGGGTTTTGGGGGTCCCTGGTGGCTGGACGAGAACGGCACTGCTCCTTGCGTTAACAGATCCGGGCCGTGCTTTAACGGATCAGGACAGTGGTTTAACGGAACAGGACCGTGCTTTAACGGAACGGGAGCTTGCAATAACGGATCTGGGAATGGGTGGGGAGGAAGGGGAGGGTTCGGAAGAGGCGGGTTTGGTCGCGGGGTTGGGAGGGGCGGGGGATTTGGCCGGGGTAACGGTCCCTGGTGGTGGGACGAGGATGACGTGGAGGCATTTAACAGCACCACGTGGCCTTGCATGAACGGGAACGGCAGTGGTTATGGCGCTGGCGCTGGCGCTGCTGGTGGGTTTGGCGGTGGTTTTGGTGCTGGTGCTGGTGCTGGTGCTGGTGCTGGTGCTGGTGCTGGTGCTGG
The DNA here is from genome assembly GCA_947471745.1 of Closterium sp. Naga37s-1. Classification (NCBI taxonomy): domain Eukaryota; kingdom Viridiplantae; phylum Streptophyta; class Zygnematophyceae; order Desmidiales; family Closteriaceae; genus Closterium; species Closterium sp. Naga37s-1. The sequence continues at coordinate 1,306,632 of CANJKZ010000897.1, forward strand.
TGCTGGTGCTGGTGCTGGTGCTGGGTTTGGAAATGGTCAGGGAGGGAACGGTTGGGGGCAGGGTTCTGGAAACGGAAATGGAAATGGAAACGGGAACGGGTACGGTAACGGATCTGGGATGGGTCCGTGTGTGAACGGCTCGGATGGCTCCTCACCCTGCTGCAACGGATTTGGGCCGTGCGTGAATGGGAGTGGTGGTGGTAACCCGTGGGTCAACAGCAGCGGATGGGGAGGATTCGCGTGTGGCACTGCTGATCCTGCTCTCGGGAACATGACAGGTGAGAATATCAAGGGTAGACCTTTCATCTCTGGTTTTAGCATCAACAGTTTGTACCTGCTGTTGTTGGTGATGTTGTAATTGCTCCCACCTTCTCACTTGTCAGGGGAGAATACATCCCACTTCTGGTATGGCATGTGACGACGCGTGCTAAAAAACGTTACCGACTGTGTGTTCTTTTGTGATTGTCTTGGTATGTGATTGTGCTTATAACAGGCCGGGTGAGAGCATCCCTCTCCAGCTGCTCTTCTGATGCTCCGCTGCTGTCCGGAGGCTCATTCTTCCTCTCCATCTTCAAGTAAGAAACTTCTCTTTCACTTGAACTGGTTCCCACCTTTATGTTCACTACTGAGTAATGCCCTTTTTTTTTCCATTTCATTCTAGTTCATCCATGTCCACATTATAACCGTTACCAGCAACATCCCATGAATACAAGGGGGTTGTTTGTGCCGTGTATTGTATTGTTAGGATCGTCGCATATGTTAATTTGTTAACATCTGTTTTGTATTCATAGCACCTAACTCTGACTCGCTTTTGTCCCTCTCCCCCAATCCATCAGGAACGCCACTGGCCATTTCAACCTCCATTACACCATAGTTATTCGTAACATCACTACTGCCTCCTCCGTCCCCGATACAATCACACTCGTTAAGAGCAGCACTGCCTGTAACAACTCCGCCCCCACGCTCTTCTCCTTCCCTGTTGCCGCCGACGAATGGGAGCTCGCCAACTCAACGGGCGGCCCCGCCAGGTGGGGTCTGTACACCACCGTTACTGTAGCTCGGCTCTTTGACACCTTAGAGGATGTCGATGCTGCTACTATCGAGGATATTCTGGCCAGCGTTCCCAATGCTACAGTGCCTGGGGACTGGGGTAACGGTGTAACCGGATGGGGCCAGGGGTATGGTCCTGGAAATGGTAACGGATATGGAAACGGTAATGTGCGGAGGTTTGGTGTGAGTAGTGGCAGTGTGGGGAAGAGGGTAGAGCAGCGGGGGAGGGGGTTGTGGGAGGTGGCAGATGCATGGTTCAAGAGCCTGTTTGCGGCTAAGGGAGTGGAGGAGGGGAGGGAGGAGAGCAGGGAGGAGGGGAGTGAGGAGGGGGGTGTTAGTGGTGGTGATGTGAGCAGCAGCAGCAGCAAGTATGAGACGAGTAATGATGATAACAGCAGCAATAAGGATGGTAACGATGGCAGCGATGACAACGAGAACAATGAGGACAGTGACGATCTCAGCAGCAGTGACGGCAGCAGCAGTGACTATGACAACAACAACAACAGTCGTAGTGATGGGAGTGACGATGGCAGCAGTGACAACAGCAGCAGTGATTATAACAATGACGACAGCAAAGACAACGATGGGAGCGATGACAACGATGGGAGCGATGACAACGATGGGAGCGATGACAACGATGGGAGCGATGACAACGATGGGAGCGATGACAACGATGGGAGCGATGACAACGATGGGAGCGATGACAACGATGGGAGCGATGACAACGATGGGAGCGATGACAACGATGGGAGCGATGACAACGATGGGAGCGATGACAACGAGAACAACGAGGACAGTGACGACGATAACAGCAGCAGTGGTGGCAGCAGTGGCGGCAGCACTGACAGCAGCAGTGACTATGGCAACGGTGACAATAACGATGGCAGCGATGACACCGAGAACAATGAGGACAGTGACGATCTCAGTGCCAAGGCGGGGAGTGACGAAAGTGGCAGCAGTGACAATGGCAGCAGTGATTATAACGATGATGGCAGTGACAGCAACGACAGCAGCAGCGGCGGCAGTAGCAGCAGCAGCAACTTCATGCCAGTACCCCCACCGTATATATCCGCCCCTGCCACGTCACTCTCTCTCATCGTTTCCAATAGCGACACAGGGGAGCAGTGGAGTGGGCCCGTGCTGGGGGTGTTTCTCTGGTATGACAGCAACTAGCTGGTTGCCTCATGAGGGGCACTTGGTTTCTTGGGTTGTGATGAGAGGGTGTGGGTGATGGAAATAGAGTGGGCCCTTGCTGGGGGTGTTCCTCTGGTATGACAGCAACTAGCTGGTTGCCTCTCTGGAGGGAGGTTGGCTGTTGTGCTGTAATGAGTCATGGGTACTGGGTGGAGCGGTGATGAATGGATGCTGTTTGGGAGTAATGGAGTGGGTGCTGCTGTGAGAGAGCAGTGGAGTGGGTGGGCTCTTGCTGTTGGTAGTGGGGGGATGATGAATGTTTCCCTGGTATGGCAACTAGCTGGTTACCTCATGAGGAGACTTGATGGGGTGTTGTGAGTGGGGAGTGGGTCATGGGTAGTGGAGGGGTGATGAGTGGGTGCTGTTGGGAGAGCAACGGAGTGGCCTTTAGCTGGGAGTGTTCCTCCTTTGTATGACAGCAGCTGGATGGTTACCTCATGAGGGGACTTCGCTCCTTTGGGTTGTGAGTGATGAGAGGGTAAGGGTGATGGGTGTTGGGTAGAGATGAAATAATGGGGGTGGGTGATGCAGGTGGGTGGGCTTTTTTCTGTGGGTGTGATGAGTGGAAGGAATGTGTGGGTTGTTGGCTTGCTGTGTGCCCTGAGTTGGGTTGCTTGCTTGGTTTCGATGGGTGGCAGAGGGATAAGTTGTTCTCTGTGGTTGGATGAGTGGAAGGTGTGGTTCGCTGGTTCTCCTGTTGCTTGCTGGTGTGCTGGGTATGGTGATTGTTGGTTTCTCACATGTGTTGGTTGCCCTTGGTGCAACGGTTGCCCTTAGCCGCATTCAGTACAGTGCACTGCTGGATGTGTTACTGGCCAGTACGGTAGCAAGATATTCCTGCTGGTACGGTAGTTGCAATTTGCAATAGTATATTGTACATTTGTATGCAGCTTTCCATGCCTTCATGTCAATCATATAGTGAATTTTTGTTATGGGGGGAACATGCCTTGTACCTTGCAATCACCCCATTCAGGTACCATACTGGAGAGAATAGGAAAAGGCTCTGATCATAATTTTCAGGACGAGTTACTAAGATTTTTCTATGAATGACCCCCCACCTCATCCCACCCCAAAGCATGATGCGTCTGAAGATATGCATGAGAAGTGGAAATGCAAAGTCTATAAATCAGTGGCATACCGAGGCTGTCATTGTCGAACATTGATGCTTTCATTGTCATAGGCTCTGCGTGACAACCGCGGCACGACTTTCGCGCGGGGTTTGCCGCAGAATTCAGGCCTGTGTTCCAATTCCGACCCGAGCCGTCAGACCGATTGATGCCTGCGAACCGCGTAAAAAAAAACGATGTGCGTCAGGCAAGGGATGCGATGGGGTGAAGCGAAGTGAAGGTGCTTGCTCTGGCCCTCCAAACCTCATCTGAACTAACTAGGTCTTGTCACCAACGGCTACCCAAACCATGGACAAGATTCCCGAACCACACTACACGTCGTTCACGCCACGCCTGTGCCCCTCTGCGAGATCTCACCTCGTTGTGTGTATGTATTTTTATTTCACGTAAATACCAATTCCAGAGTTGATTGGGTGGACTAAGCGTTACTTTTACATTGCACCCAAAGACAAGCAGTGGAGTACAAAACACCGCTGCAGTTCACAACATGCCACGGTTGACGTTTATAATGTCCCTAAAGCACTTTTTTTTAGCCAAGTCAAAGAACCGAGCGCCTGCTTCGCTCAATTCCGGACCTACTAGTCCGCCTCGGAGCAGCCTGTCCCGCCCAATTTCACGTTGTGCCATGCGTCTGACCGAGCGGATCAACCCCGTCTCTGGTATGGCGACTGGAGCTTGACGCCTGAACCGAGAACTCCTCCGCAGACACTCCAGCAACTCCCCGAGGACCTTAGATTACCGAACTAAATCAGGGCGAACACATTCCCCCAAGCCTCACCCCTCCTTCCCTCGAGCTTTTCACAACCCCCACAAGCTTCTGACATCCCATCCCACAAGCTTTTCCCCTTCCCTCTCCCAGTCCCCCCCCCCCCCCCCCCCTCCCCCTCCCCCCAGCTTCTCAAGCACACGCCCCCTTCCCAAAGTTCTCCGCTTATCCACACCACAGCTGCAAAGCGAATTTATCGAGAGAGCCTCCACAGTTGCTGCTTGGTCCGTTGCATTTCTCTCCTCGGTTTTGGTTTCACATCCTCCAACGACTGGGGTAGTTTCAAGGCTTCTGGCGTGTTGGAGATATCTAGGTAGACTCTGCGTGTGTTCTGGGATTGGTGTCCTGAGCCATGGCGTTCTCTAGGTGGCCCTCGTGTCTGGTGGCTCTGCTGCTCATCGCTAGTTCGTGCCAAGCTCAACAAGTCATTCGGCTTGGGTTCCTCCTACCGTATCCCGATGGCGACTCTGCCGTTCCGCAACGACTCGCCGATGAATGGTTAGAACCCTCACCCGAGAGTCTCCCGCTAAGTCACGTTCACGTTTTTGGTTTGGCACGACAAAGAAATTGACGAAACATGCGTCTAAGGACGCATCCGAAACGGTCTCACAAGTCACCTCTATGCTTCTGTGAATTCACCAGAAGGTTGCATTTAAATGACAAAGGCTGCATCACAAGGTTGCTCTCCAACGGCTATGTGCATAACTGGTTTCACGATAACTAAATCTGAAGGCTGCCGTGAAAGGCTGCATCTTAAAGGCTGCAACCATCACAAGACGACTGATGCAACCATCGTGGACTTGATCGTGTCGGTCACTCGACAGCTTGTTGTTATCGCTGTAACAAGTTCCGCGAGAGAGATTCTCGAAGGCCTCGTGAGAGGTTTCATGATTAGACTCCGGCCTCGGTCGTGCATCAACGAATCCTTGCATCTTGTGCGTCCAATGCTGTCGTGGCAGGATCTCCGCCGTCCGTGTGGCTCTGGAGGTGCTGGGACCGCAGTACGAGAACAACTTCGTCGTCGAGCCGTTCGTCCAAAACTCTGCATGCGACGCCGAAGTTGCCGCTCAGGCTGCACAGGTGGGTCTGATCTGTCACGATTCATCATTTTTGTCTTTCTAGGGAAGGTTTGTGGAAGTGATTTGGAAATCTCAGGATAGGGGAGTCACGGTTCTTTGAATTCTATATCTCCGACCTCGAAGGAGAACTGGCGTGCTGATCACGATTCGAGGACGGTGTTAACGGGGTGGTCCACATATCGCCTCTTCAAAGGAGAACTGGATTGCTGAATAACGAGGACGCCCTTAACGGGGTGGTCAGATTCGAGGACGCACTCGATAGGATGTGTCGCTTTCGTCTGAACGATTCTCCTCCGTGTTACCCTTACGACAAACATTTGTTTCGCATTCTCTTGGTATCGTCATGTCGCAAGGCCACTACCTACCGTGCTCAGCATTTGTTCTCTTTTCTTCCTCTTCCCGTCTCCCGCGCATTTCAGCGACTAGTATACACGAACGTGGTCGGCGTGGTGGGTCCGGCGTGCTCCGAAGCCGTGAAGGGCGCGAACCCCGTGCTCAAGGCGGCCGGAATTCCGTTCGTCTCGTTTGCTGCTACTGCCGACGGGTTCTCCAGCGACGTCGAGTACCCCACCTTCTTCCGCACTGTGTACGTTCCTTCATGATCCTTCACGTTCCTTCATGATCCTTCACGTTCCTTCATGATCCTTCACGTTCCTTCATGATCCTTCACGTTCCTTCATGATCCTTTTCATTTGCTCGGTTGTTCGACTCTGCCGTATCCATAATGCGTGTTCGCCATTATGCTTCAATTCCTTGCCTCCCCCCGCTCCTTCCCCTAATGTCTCTTTTACTTTCAGCTTCCCTGACGCGGACCAAGCGACGGCCATCGTTTCAGTGGTAAGTTCCGTGGGCCGTCCCCCCTTCCAACCTTTCCGCCCTTTTCCGCCTTTTCCCGCCTGTTCTGCTCGTTTCCGATTACGCTCTCCTTCCGTTTCACCCCTCGTCTTGGTATTTCTTACTCCGTTAATCTCTTGTTCCCTCCGTTTCTGCTGCCTTGGTTTACTCCGCTCCGTCAAAATTTCTCTCCTCCAGATCGAGCACTTCAACTTCGACCAGATTCACCTCTTCTATTCGGACGAGATTTATGGCACCTCTCTCGCAAAGGGCATCAAGGTGAGAAGTAGTCCCATTATAAGGCGATTCAGTACACTTTACGGCACTATCGTTCTCCTCCAGATTGAGCACGTCAACTTCGACCAGAAACGAAAGAAGCTAATTTCTACTTTTCCACCCGCTCCCCATCGCTCCCCACCCCACCCACCTCTCTCCCCCCCGCGCAGAACATTCTGAGCGGCAAGCGCGTGGTGCAGCCGATCAAGGTGCCGTACCCCGTCGACCCCACGGCCCTCGACCAGTACTTCGCCAACATGAAGCCCAGCAACGCGTCCGTCTGCGTCTTCGCCACGCTGCCCAACGTCGCGGAGGCCCTGTGGGAGACGGCGTTCCGCCTGGTGCGTTGGGAGAGAGGGGAAGATAGAGACACAGAGGGAGGGAAGGGGGAAGATTTTTTTTTCAGTAGTGTTGGTCACGCTGCCCCACGGCCCTCTGTCACGATCACGCTGTCCCAGTGATTAAGTTTCCGTACTGTTACCTTGGAGCTGATATCGATCTCTTCCTCTCCTCCTTCCCCTCACCTCCCTCTTCTTTTCCCTCCTATGAACGCACTGCAGGGCCAGACAAAGTTCCCGTACTGGTACCTGGGAGCTGATGGCGCCGTTGCGTTTGACCTTGTTGGCGAAGGTACGCTTGTATTTTTCAAGAGCCGTACTTGTAACGAGGAAGGCCCATAGCGAAGCCAGTGAATGTAAAAACATGGAATTTACTCTCAATGCCTTGGTGCCGCTAGGGTCTCGCTCACGTTATTAATATGGTCTCGCTCACAATGCCTTGGTGCCGTGCAGGCAAGGACCTTACCAACCTCACTCACGCCCTCCAGGGAGAAATCGGCGTCGGGCCTTACAGTAAGTCACTGGCTCACTCACATATAGCGCTTATCCCTCGTCTGCTTTCAACTGCTGGCCTTCTAGCCTTGATGGGCTTCCCACTTTGCCGCCCTTATTTTCTAACTTTACTTTTTTACTTCCCCTGTTCCCCCCCACCCCCTTTCGTTCCTCCTGCCCGTCCCCCTTCAAACGTGCAGGGAGCAACTACCATCCGCGCACGCCCCCCTTCAACCAGTTCAAGGACTTCTGGGCCACCAAGACGCACGAGGAATTGGCACTCATTCTCCCGTTCTCGCTCTTCTTCCCCCTACCGGATCCGCTCCCCCTGCTTCCCCCTATCTCCCCCTGCCCTTCCCCCCACGCGCAGAGGGCAACTACCATTCGCGCACGTCCCCCTTCAACCAGTTCAAGGACTTCTGGGCCACCAAGACGCACGAGGAATTGGCACTCATTTTCCCGTTCTCGCTCATCTTTCCCCCCCACGCGCAGAGGGCAACTACCATCCGCGCACGTCGCCCTTCAACCAGTTCAAGGACTTAGCTTATGTCCCTTTGCCTCTCCCTCCCCCTTCCCCCGTTCCCCGTTCCCCCCCACGCGCAGAGGGCAACTACCATCCGCGCACGTCCCCCTTCAACCAGTTCAAGGACTTCTGGGCCACCAAGACGCACGAGGAGTACCCTGGCCTGCTCACACTCGATGCCTCCCCCCGGGTACGTGCGTGTTGTGAGTGACTGGTCGCAGTGAGACATGGCTTGAGACGTTTCAAATTTACCCCTGGGCATGTGCGTGCTGTGAGTGATTGACAGTTAGAAGTTTGGTGTCGAAACACGGTCTTGAAACGTTACAAAACATCTGTTTGAATGTGCGTGCTGTGAGTGATTGTGAGATCTCTCAAGCTTGACGCTTCCCCAGGGTAGTTGTGGGCTGTGAATGGTTGGGTGTGTGCAGTTTGGAATCAGTGAGACATGGTTTGAGACGTTCCAACCCCACAGTCTCTTGCATCTCACGCTCCCCCTCTTATCTGCTGCTGCTTTACCTCCCTCCCCTGCCACCGCTCTCAGTTCACTGAAGCCCGTGCCTACGTCACCAACCTGATTGATTCCATTTGGGCATTCTTTGAAGCTTTCAAGACGATTGTTGTCGACCAAGGTACAGGGCCTTTTTCCCTTTTCCTTCAGTTGATCCGTCCTGCTTGGGATGTTGCGTCTTGTGTAAGCTTGTTGCCGCAATGCTCCAGGCAAGGAGGTGTCGGCGCCACTGCTGCTGGACTGCTTCCGAGGCATCCCCTCGCAGCTTCCACCTGTTCATCCCATTCTCCATGCTATCTCCTCTCTATTCTCTCTCCTGGTCCCCCACGCTCCTCTCTCTCGCCCTTGTGTCTCCAGGCAAGGAGGTGACGGCGCCACTGCTGCTGGACTGCTTCCGAGGCATCCCCTCGCAGTGCATCGCCTTCAATGGCGCCTCTGGCACCGTCTCCTTCAACAGCACCACGGGCGAGAGGCAGACAGAGGTGTCTGCGCCCCAATATGGATTCTACAACCTCATTGACGTCACATGGAAGGTCAGTCCTCCAGAGGCTGAGATTTGAGACGTTTCAGAGAACCTAGGGAGGGCAGACTGAGGTATGTGGTGAGGCAGTCTGAGTCCTCGGCGCCCCAATACGGGTTCTGTAATCTCATTGATCACACCTGCGCCTCCATACGGGTTCTGCAGTCTCATTGACGGCACCTGGAAGGTCAGTCGTGCAGAGGCTGAGATCTGAGACGTTTTAGATAAACTAGGGGAGGCAGAGTGTTTCTTTGGTGCCCCAATACGGGTTCCACAACGGGTTCCATTGAGGTCCAATGGAAGGTCAGTGCGGCCTACAGTGATGCAAGGTGCTCTGCTGCCGCAGTGTGGCCTCTGCCCTGCACTAAGGGCTCTAGAACTTACATCCATATCAAGCACTTGATCGTGTGCGCGCTCCCCCCTGTCACACTCACTGCCACTCTGTCTCACCCTCCCTCGCCCACCACAGGAGAAGAGCAAGTGGGTGCTGGGCAGCTACGACTTCAACCCCAACCTGGACTACATTGAGCGCACCACTACCCTGTTTCCTCTTGCTTCTCTTCCTGCTGTGCCCCTGTGTACTCTGTCCTTTCCCACCTGGCAGGAGAAGAGCAAGTGGGTGCTGGGCAGCTACAAGATCAACCCCAACCTGGACTACACTGAGCGCACCATTCCCTGACCTGCTGTGCTCCTTTTATCCGCGTGCTCCCTATCGTTCCCCACCACAGGAGAAGAGCAAGTGGTTGCTGGGCAGCTACAAGATCAAACCCAATTTGGACTGCATTAGCGCCCCACTCCCTGTCCCTGACCTATTTCCTCTTGCTTCTCTTCCTGGTGTGCCCCTGTGTACTCTGTCCTTTCCCACCTGGCAGGAGAAGAGCAAGTGGGTGCTGGGCAGCTACAAGATCAACCCCAACCTGGACTACATTGAGCGCCCGGGCCCTCTCCCGGCCAGCTGGAAAACGGATCTCATGAAGCAGATTGCCGCCCAGCCTGCTGTCATCCCGGCCGGCATCGACAAGTCGCAGCCTGTTTCGGATACTTTCGACACCCTGCCCGGCGCCAAGGAGAAGGTGAGAAGCGAGAGGGAGAGGCAGGGAAAGGCTGCCTGGGGTTTGAATCTTGCGAGTCTGTAGGAAGGAGATGGCTGCCCAGCCTGCTGTCGTTCCTGTCGGCATCGAGAAGCCGCAGGCGGGTTCAGATACTTTCGGTGTCAAGGAGAAGATGAGAAGGGTGACTGGGGGAAGGGCAAGGTTCTGTGGGTTAGAAGCAGATGGTTGTGCAACCTGCTATCATCCTGGCAACATTGAAAAGTGTTTTTTCTTTCTGTGATATGCTGTGCTGATAGCTATCATGACAGCTTATGGAATAAGGTACTCGGTTTTACCGTTCCCTTTGTGTTCTTACAGGATTACAATACCACCACTACCAAGGCCCCGGCACCGTCCGGTGGTGGTGGCGGGCCGAGCACGGGAGCCATTGTTGCTCTTGTGCTGGTCATTATCGTAGCAGTGGGAGTGCTCGGATATGGTGGATGGTACTGGTACAACCGCAACTATCGCCACCCCGAGCACCAGACATTCGTTCGCATGCTTTAGAATAAGCACAATGTGCAAAAGAGGTTAGGAGTTGAGATACATTGTTCACTAGATGCGCTAAATTTTCTATACTCCTTTTGTTGTTGGAACCAATGAGGCCCTTGTTGTGATACTCGTTTTGATGCACAAGTTTTTCCCTGCTACGTAATGGTTATGCATCTTTCAACAACATATTGGTACACTAATGTTCAGGAATCATTGAACAAACCCGCTGCCCGACTCGACCACCAACTCTCTCCAACAATTCAGATGCCTGTCTTGTGCGGTGGCTACTGTTTTGATTCAAAATCAGCACAGTACCGTGACCTGTCCCCTGTCCCTCCCTGCCCTTTCAAATGTTGTCCGATTCGAGGAGAATGATGATAAGATTTGATCGTTGCTTCAAAGTGGCCACTCGACCCAGGCACAAGGCGGACAATGTAGGCCACAGTGCTGTAAATTACATATCACCTGGAGTGGTGGTACACTAGCTGCCCGTGTGGGTAGCTAAATGCGCCTGTTGTGCCAAATTTGGGGATGGAAGTAGCTACCCCCGATACACATTGGTAGGACCTTGAAACACACTGGTGCCAATTGGACATAAGTATCGGCAGAGCCAAAGGAAGATGGGGCATCAGAAAAAACAACTTGACATTGCTGGTTTCCTCGTCATCGCCAGCAATGCTACGTGTACCGAGTGGCACAGTGTCGTGTACGGCAGGGACATCCTAAATCAGGACCTTGTCGTGTTTCAGAAGTAGTGGCTATCTGAGACCATCGGATGCCAGTGGCAACCAATCCATGTTTTTTTCTCGTTATTATTTTCCATCCCGCCCTCCATTCCGCCCTCCTTCCTGCATCCACACGCAAATGCAACATTTCTGCGCACGCGCCGCCAAGAGGGAGATGGCATGATTACTGTACCAGATTTCCAGAACTTGCACCGCAAGAGACCGTACAGGATTCAATGTGTACCAAATCAAAACACACTCAACCGTTCAAATGTTGCACATCTGATCCCGCTATCAATTCCTTGCTTCTCGCATCAGCAGCGATCACACATGCCATTCGTGGCTCATGTTTCCTTTCCACCCGCGGATAGGCTGGCTGCTTCTCCAATCAACTTGGCCTATCTGCTTGCGTTGCGCGCATGTGATGTTTCTGCCTATGTTTCATGGGCAGCAGCGTGTCCTCCCTCCCTCCTACTTTGTCCGACCTGGCCTCAAAATCGGCCCTCTACACCCTTCGTTGATCCTACTTCAACTCTCTGAACCGCTTTCCACCATCACCCTCATCCTCTCTATTTTGTCCCTTACTTGCGCCTCCCTCCCCTCCCACCCCGTTCCGCCCTTTCGGTTGTTATCCACTCTACCTGCCCTCTACCTACTCTCCCATCCCAATCTAAAGCCCTGTCAGTTTATTCCCTCAGTAACGTTGTTAGGAAACTATATACGATTTAGGAACACGGTATGGCATAGGAATACGCTAGGGTTGGAGCATTTAGGAAGGAAAAGGAGCGCGCTCCCGTCCACTTAGACGCTGTACAGTCGCGATACCACTTTAAAGACATGCCTCGATCCGAGGTCGCGTGCGCGACAAGGCCGCCTGTTATAGTCACAAGAGAACCTATATCTATCGGTAGTAGCAGCAGCTCTCACTCACTCGTTAGCGAGGATGCGCCTTCGTTTCCCCAAGCGCTCTCTCCGCGAGGACACGCAGGCGCGCACGGCCGCCTGTTCCCGTGCGGAACGGAAGTGCGCGGACACGCGGAGGGCTTGCGCGGGCACGCTGCTGACGATTCGCGGCAGCCTAGCGGACACGATACTGCAAGCTTCGATAGCACTAACAGAGATAGAGTTTCTAGTAACGGTGCCGGCTGTAGCTCTGGCCAATCATGCGCGTCTGATTCAACCACTCGCGCATCCGAAGCTTCCTCCTCGCGGTCCCCGTCGGCTCTAGCCCAGCGTCGAACTAGACCGCCGCGACTCCAGCTCCCCGCGCCTCCCGGCAGCAGCGCAATCAGCGGCAGTGGGGACGCCAGCAGCAGCGGGAGCGCCAGCGGCCGCGGAAACGTCAATGGCGGTGGGAACGCCAGCGGAAGCAGCAGCAGCAGCGGAAGCCGCATCTCCCCGTCCTGCGCGCCCGCATCTGCGCGGTTTTCCACCGCGGGGCGGTGCGCTGCCTCTCCCCCCTCCGCCGTTCCCTGGTCCCCGACGAGCTCCCCGTGTTCCGCACCCCCGACTCTTTCCCGCGCCGTGCGCTCCCCCGCCGCTTCCGCCTTCCCCTGCTCCCCCGCAAAACTTAGCGCGTCAGACCCGTTCGGGCTTGCGAGCCCGCAAAGCACGCCGAGCGAAACGCCTCGGGAGATCGTCGCTCCGTCGCCAAGAGCCCGGGGAAGCGCTTCGCGGGGATCCCGCGGAGGGGCCGCGGAGCCCCACGGAATGCCTCAGCCTGTGCGCTCACACCGGTCCGGCGGGTCGACGGGGGAAGCGGTGGTGGCAAAGGTGACCGCGCTTCGACTGGATGACGTGGCGGAGGTTTATTCGTCGGATGAAGAATTTCTGGACATGTTTTGCGAACGCGACTCTGACATTCGCGATAACTTACGCGAACAAGGAGTGCGCGACCACAATGGCGGCGCGCACGGCGTCGCAGGGCAACACTCGTCGACGGCGGTAGCAATTCCCTCTGCGACTGGTGCGACTGTGTCCAGATCGCCGTCGCTGTCGCAGTTGTCGCAGCGCTTCGTCATACCGCATTCGCACACCGTGCCGCTTCCGCCGCCGTCTCCTGCGGGCGCGCGGAGGGCGCTGCGGAAGGCCTATAGCCACAACGACGAGAAAAACGTCCGCGCGATCGGCGGAAGCGGTAGGCGCAACTCCCGCTTGGCGCAGGCGAAGGCGGGTGGCGCAAGTCCCGTTCAGGCGGGCGGGTTTCACTGCTATGCGGTAGAGGAGTCCCCGCACACCCCCGCGCGTAGCCGCGGGGAAGGGTCTGCGGTAGATTTCGCGGAAGGGCCCGCGGAAGGTTTTGCGGAAGGCTCCGCGCATAGAGGCGTGGGGGTTGATCGCAACGATGCCGGTGACGATAACGCGACTTCGCGTGGCGGTAATTCTGACCGTTGGATCGACGATACGGACGACTGGATGCCGCCCACGCCAAGACGGCAGCAGCAGACGCAGACGCAGGCGCATACGCAACAGCAGCAGCACCAGCAAGCGCAGCAGCAGCAGCAGCACCGGCGCGAGCTTCAGAAGCAGGGGTCAAATCCCGAAACTCGAGGCGCCTCGAGATCCGGAAATCGCGCTGGGGATGTCGGCCATCCCGTGGCGCCCCATGCGGTAACCAGCGCTGCGGCGCAGATAAACTCCGGAATGGCGCAAACTCACCCCGCGGCGCGTTTCTCGCCACGCACGGTTCGCGGGACGACCGCGGCTATAAGCGGACGATCGCGCAGCTCGTCGGATCTGCAGCGCGCCGCCAATACCTCCGCGCTTCTCCCGCATTTTCCCGCTTCCCCTTCCGCAGATTCCCCGTCCGCCGCTTCCCCTTCCGCCCCGTCCCCTTTCCCTGCCTTTCCACCCTCTCTCTCCGCGCCCTCCGCCCGCCCCACGCTAGCTCTCGTCTCCCCCTCTTCCTCCTCTTCCGCCGGCCCCTCCCCCTCTTCCGCTTCCCCTTCCCCTTCGTTCCCCGCCTTCCCGCCGCCGGCGGCGCTCGCATTTCGTACTGCTAGAGCCACTGCCGTCAGTAATGCTCGAACCGCGGCCGCTCGAACCGCGATAGTTGTTCCAACCTCCCCTCGCTATTGTCCCACATCGCCACGTCACGATCCTCTTTCGCCGCGTCTGCAGCCCCTATCATCGCCACGTCACAGGCCGTCTTCGCCACGTTGCTTCCCCATTTCGCCAGATCAGCACGCCCCCGTCTCGCCTCCTCATTTACCCGCTTCTCCACGTCACTGTCCCTCGTCCCCACGCCACCTCCCTACATCGCCTCGTCATCTCCCGTCATCTCCACGTCAGCGTGACGTGGCACCTGCGTCCCCTCGCCGCCTGACGGGGATCGCGGCGGCACTCGCGGCGCAGGCCGCGGCGGACGCGGCGGCGGCAATTCCGTCCGACGTGGATTCGGACGAAGAAGCGATGGGGATCCTAAACGCGCTGCGGCGGTCGCGCAGCAACCCGCGATCTTCGCTGCCGTCATTTCCGCCAGTGGACTCTGCTGCGGGGCAAGGATCCGCGCACGGTTCCGCGCAGGCGCCGCTAGTAGGGTGCGCGGCGGAAAAATCTGCGCGTTCTTGTGGTGGTGGAGGGGGAACTGTTGCTGGCGTGTACGCGTCTGGTGCTGGCTGCAGTAACGAGTACAGTGGAAGCTACAGTGAAAAAAGTCACGGTGATAAAAAGTATAGTGAACAGAACTACAGTGATTATAGTGACGGCCAATTGCACAGAAACAGGAGCGCTGGTAGTTTGGTGAAGGGGAGGAGATCTCTGGACAGCACTCGAATCTCGGGGGGTTTTCGGAATCAACACCGCAGTGGAGGGGAAACTGAAAAGGATATATCTCCATCTTCTTCAGATTATTACGTTCCCCTGCAACGCCAAGGCTCTTCGGGCGGTAGGATGAGCCACGGGGCGGGTAGCACTGGGCGGCTGGCGAGTCTTCTGCCAGCAGAACGGACAAGGCCGGGCAGCAGCCATGCGTTTGTTGATAGAAACGGTCCTGCTTGTAAGGTGGATTCCGAGGGTGGAGTGGGAAGGGACGTGGGTGAGGGGGCTAGGAGGAGTGGCGGCAAGTTTCGGAGGGAGGGGGGTAGGGTGAGTGAGGTTGGTAATATGAGCGAAGGGGGTGTGTGTGAGAGGGTTAGAAGGTACGGAGTTGGAAAGGGAGGAAGAGGGGAAGGAGGAGGAGGAGGAGGGGGAGGAGGAGGGGGAGAGGGAGGGCTTGACACCCCAGCAGCTCGGGATAGGTCGAGTGACTTGCTTTGGGAAGCGGAGAGGAGAGAGGAGGAAAGGAGGGAGAGAATTGCTGAGGAGATGCAAAAGAGGGGATGGGGAGGTGTGGAGGGGTCTGTGGGGGAGTGGGGAGGTGTGGAGGGGTCTGCAAGGGAGTGGGGAGGTGTGGGTGGGAGTCGCAGCTTCACAATAGGGCGGAGAGAGAAGTTGGCAGGAGTGGCAGAGAGAGGCTTGCTGACTGACAGCCAGGGCAGCCGCAGCTGCTCTTGGCTCAGAAGCAGCTCCACCAGTGGTAGCAGCAGCGGAAGCATCGGCGTCGGCAAAAGCAGCAGCGGCAGTATCGGCATTGGTGGCAGCAGTGGCAGCTTCAGTGTTGCCAGCAGCAGCGGGAGCATCAGCATTAACAACAGCAGCAGTAACAGCGGCAGTAACACCAGGAGCGTCGATCCGGTTAGCATCAGCCGCAGCAGCAGCAGCAGCAGCAGGGGGTTGATTCCTTCTGCACCAGTAGGGTCAGCAGCAGCAGCAGCCGCAGCAGCAGCTGCTGATGCAGAGATAAACCTAGATGCTATTTTCGCAATGCACAGTGCTGCGGTCAAGAGAAGAGCTGATGTTACGCATGCCCGACGCTTCGAGTATGAGGACGAGGAGTATGAGGAGGGTGGGAGAGATGCGGAGGTACGTGAGGAGTTGTTTCGGCATTGTGGAGTGGCAGGGGTGGAGGGGTGGAGTGGGAGAGAGGAGGTGCTACCGGTAGTAGCACGGGGCCTGGAGCAGAGGCGAGAGGCTAGTTATGAAGACACACGCAGAAGGGCGGGATTTACTGGCTTTCGAAAACCCGATCCGGATGATTATATAGAGGATGATGACGATGAGTTGGAATTTGGACTTCCTATTAAAAGTCGGAGCATGACCGTGTGGTCTGCTAGTAGATACTCTGCGGTGGAGTATGGTTTGGAGACTGGTGGTCCTTGGGGCAGCAGCGGCCAGGACTATTATCTGGATGACCAGCAGAGTTTATCGAGGCAAGAAAGAGACCGTATGGTTGGATATGGTAGAACTGGGAAGGATCGGCAACATTGTGAGGATGGTTTAGGGTTTGGACAGGAGCGGGAGAGCAAGGGATGGGGGGGGCAGATTAGAAAATCCAGGACTCTTCCAATTGATCCTATCGTTTATGAATAATGAGATATGTCAGAGCGTACATGCATTTTTTCTGTTCTGCTTCAGCCTGATGGCAAGTTCTGATGGGTTTATCATTCATTGCCCAAGTGGCATTACGTACCACAATCAAATATTTTGTTCAGTCTTACTAAAATTTTCACTGCACTCTTATTTTCCAATCTACACCCAGGTTCTTGCACCTTCGCGGTGGCATTTTCAGCCAATAGTGGCCCGTCGCATTCACCGCGTCAAGCTTCGCTACCGACAGCTTTACAAAGAACGACGCATCCTAGTGGAAGCGACGCCTGTCAGTCAAAGTCGTTCAGTCGCCATCGCGATTCGACGCTGATGCAAATCATAGTGCTGTGCGACAAGTGTCCTCGATGCTGACGGGGAACATTCCAAGTTCAAATCTCGATAACTGGGAAGTACTAAAGAGGGGTCGCATTCACGTACAATAATCACGTACAATATCACGGTTTGGTACGTTTGAGAACGGTAACCGGCAAGCAGCCATCTATTACCGTGTGAAAGCCTTCTGTACCGCACTGGACGCCCAGGTGACGAAGGCGTGGGACCCTCACGAGAGAACCATGGAGTCAAGCGGGGAGATTCGTAGCGAGTTTTGTAGCGAGTACTGTGTGCCGTACTCTTTGTTCACACAGTTCTAGCTAGCTCAGAAAGCTGGTTCTCTGTTGCTCGTTGATTCAAAGATAGTTAGTTTCTAGAGCTTGTTTCCAGTTCGCGTTCCTAGCCCGACACGTTTAGGTTGCATACGACTGGAGCGCAGGTATCCAGCTTGTCTGATTGCCTCCGATTCTCCTTAGAGCCTCCTAACTCTTTCTGCTAGCTCCTAATCCGCGTGCCGTTCCTTCTGCCTGGCTTCTCTCGCTTCTCTCAAAACAGTGCAGTGATAGTTTGCAAACGACAGGGAAACAGATAATCACCAACTTCTAAATTAGTCGAGCCACTATTCCCGTCCCGAGTAGTAGACGCCAGAAAGGCTGTTGCAAGGAAGGAGTCAGCGGGTTGCGAACGAGAAAGGAGAAACTTAGTGCGATCATCTAGAGTACGCAAAACGCCAGAAATCCAGCCGAAACAGTCAGCTTAAATAGTCATCCGAATCGAAGGGAGGGTGCCAGGCGTGTCACTACTGAGAAACCAGCGTCGTGCGAAAGCCTTTGCGTATTCGCCTGTCGCCTGCTATCAGTGGTTACCACCTGACCTGCTGGTCTTCACGGCATTCTCTACGAAGTTTGCAATGGCTGACACCCGACGGCATCTTGAAAGATTGCTCGCAGCGCACTCGTACAATCACACCCGTCTACAGTCATTCAAGTGCAGCTCGTTACGGTCGCATGTGCTCCCTCTGTTGCTCGTCATCGTTTTTCTCTCCTCGCTCTCGCCGAGCCTGGAAGCCGAAGCTGCTGGTTCGGTTCGGCAGGTGGTGAAGCTCGGGTTCCTGCTGCCGTATCCTAAAGCCGACCACGTCATTCCCCTGCGCCTCGCAGACGAGTGGTACGCGCCTCGTTCAAGGTTCTTTTGCACTTGTCTGGATCTTTTCATATCGCGTACCTGTAAACGGATTTCATTATCCCCACACGCTTCTCGAGTCTCTCTAGAGGTCGCACTAGGACCCAAATAGGGCTCATACCTTGAGAAGATTTGTCCAAAGGAGTTCTCGCAACCTCTCTACCTCTCGCCCTCACCCTCTCTCCCTCTCATCTCATCCACTCGCTCTCTCTCCCTCTCACCTTCTCTACTCCTCTATTTCAGGATCGCGGCGTCACGAGTGGCTCTGGAGGTGCTAGGACCCAAATACTCGAACGCCTTTGATGTGGTGCCGCACATTGCCCCACCCACCGCTAACCACTCCCTTTCTCTCCCCTCCTCCCATTCTCTCAACGCCCTCGTTCAGGATCGCAGCGTCCAGAGTGGCTCTGGAGGTGCTAGGACCCAAATACTCGGACGCATTTGACGTGGTGCCGCACATTGCCCTACTGACCACTCCCCTTCTCCCCTTTCCTCTCACTCTCTATACGCCATTGTTCAGGATAGCAGCATCAAGGGTCGCTCTGGAGGTGCTAGGGCCCCCGAATACTCGGACGCCTTTGATGTGGTGCCGCATATTGCTCTGCCTACTGCCAACACTCTCTATCCCTCTCACTCCTATCACCCCACCTGTTCAGGATTGCAGCATCAAGAGTGGCTCTGGAGGTGCTAGCCCCCAAATACTCGGACGCCTTTGATGTGGTGCCGCATATTGCTCTGCCTACTGCCAACACTCTCTATCCCTCTCACTCCTATCACCCCACCTGTTCAGGATTGCAGCATCAAGAGTGGCTCTGGAGGTGCTAGCCCCCAAATACTCGGACGCCTTTGATGTGGTGCCGCACATTGCCAACTCCAACTGCGACCGACAGGAGGCCAAGGAGGCTGCGCAGGTGAGAGGAGGGGCGGTACAGGTGGGTCAGAAAACCCAGATTCGTGTGTGTGAGAGAGAGCATGCGTGCATGCGGTGGCCCGGGGGGATGCTGGGTTGCTTCTTCCCTTCCAAGTACTCTCAGACGCATTTGACGTGGTGCCGCACATTGCCAACTCCAACTGCGACCGGCAGGAGGCCAAGGAGGCTGCGCAGGTGAGGGGAGGGGTGGGCATGGTGGGTCCTCCTAAGTGCTCGGATGCCCTTTCCCTTTGATGTGGTGCCACACATTGCCAACTCAAACTGCGACTGACAGGAGGCCAAGGAGGCTGCGCAGGCGAGGGGAGGGGCAGTATAGGAGAAAGCAAAGCGTTCAGATGCCTCTGGTGTTCCAGCTTCTGTAAATCCACGTGATAAAAGGAGTGTTTTGAGACGTCTCAAAGGCCGCTTAGGGGAGGGGAGGGGCAGTATTGGAGAAAGCAAAGAGTTCAGATGCACCTGGTGTTCCAGCTTTTGTAAAGGGAGCGGGTGGTGGGCGTGGTGGGCCCGGCTTGTACAGAGGCAGCGCTGGGAGCAGCAGACGTGCTGGTGCCTGCCGATGTTCCCATGGTGTCTCTCGGCCCCTCTCCACCCCTCTCCACCCCTCTCCGCCGCTCTTCACGCCTGTCTCTCCCCCTTCCAGTTGTTGCTACGAGACGGAGCGGTGGGCGTGGTGGGCCTGGCGTGTAGAGAGGCAACGCTGGGAGCAGCAGACGTGCTGGTGCCTGCTGGTGTTCCGATGGTGTCTCTCCGTACCTCTCCACCCCTCTCCGCCCCTCTCTGCCCCTCTCCGCCCCTCTCCGCCCCTCTCCACGCCTAGCCCTGAATCTGCCTGTCCCCCCGGCAGCTGCTGCTACGAGATGGAGTGGTGGGTCCAGCGTGTACAGAGGCAGCGCTGGGAGCAGCAGACGTGCTTGTGCCTGCTGGCGTTCCCATCGTGTCTCTCTGTCCCTCTCCACTCCACCCCTCTTCGCCCCTCTCCACGCCTGTCACCTCCTGCCTCTGCCTCTCTCACTGTTCCTTTCCAGCTCTTACTAAGGGATGGAGTGGTGGGAGTGGTGGGCCCGGCGTGCACAGAGGCAGCGCTGGGAGCAGCAGACGTGCTGGTGCCTGCTGGCGTTCCCATGGTGTCTCTCTGCCCCTCTCCACCCCTCTCTGCCCCTCTCCACGCCTGACCCCCGTGCAGCTCCTATTAAGGGACGGGGTGGTGGGAGTGGTGGGCCCAGCATGCACAGAGGCAGCGCTGGGAGCAGCAGACGTGCTTGTACCTGCTGGCGTTCCCATCGTGTCGTTTGCTGCCACGTGGGATGGGTTCAGAGACCGGGAGAGATTCGGCAGCTTCTTTCGCACTGTGTGAGTTAAGGGCAGGTGGAAATCGGTTGAGCTGGGCTGAGCTCGGTTGGCAGTGCTGGGAGCAGCGGACGTGCTGGTGCCTGCTGGCGTGCCCATCGTTTCCTTCGCTGCCACGTGGGATGGGTTCAGATACTGGGAGAGATTCGGCTCCTTCTTCCGCACTGTGTGAGTCGAGAGGGTGTGTGTAAGGGGAATAAGGAATCGGTTGGGTTGGGTTGAGCTGGTTCGAGGGGTGTTGTGCTGGTTTACAGGGCACCACGTGGGATGGGTTCAGAGACCGGGAGAGATTCGGCTCCTTCTTCCGCATTGTGTGAGTCTTGAGTGGATGTGTGAGATAAAAGAAATGCTGATTTCGGTTGGGCTGGGTTGAGCTGGTTCATAGGGCACCCGGCACCACATGGGATGGGTTCCGAGACCGCGAGAGATTCGGCTCCTTCTTCCGCACTGTGTGAGTCAAAGGAGGTGGAAGGAAATGGGTTAGGTTGGGTTGAGATGGTTGAAACTGCAGCACCATGCTGGCGTTCCAGTTCTCTCCTTCGCTGCCACGTGGGATGGGTTCAGAGACCAGAAGAGATATTCGGCTCATTCTTTTGCGCTGTGTGAGTCTAGTCTACGGGACTTGGGGGCTCGGATTCGTGTTTGAACGAATCATCCTTTTCACTCAACATACGTGTGCTGTTTCCTTGCCTCCTTGCCTTCATCCCCACCCACCATCCACCGTGGACCCAGGTTCGGCGATGCGTATGGCAGCAGCAATGCGCTCCCTGCTGCGCTCAAACACTCGCTTCCACTTCTCCTCGCCTCTCTGCCCCCTCCCTCCCCACAGCTTTGGCGACAGGCACCAGGCAGCAGCAATGCGCTCCCTCCTTCAAGAGTTTGTGTTTGCTGCACTCTTAATATGCCTCTCCTCCTTGCATCTGCACCCACTCCCCCCCTGTCCACAGCTTTGACGACAGGCACTAGGCAGCAGCAATGCTCTCGCTCCTCTCTCTGCTGCGCCCTTAGAATGCCTCTCCTCTTTGCATCCGCATCCACCCACCCCCTCCCTCCCCCTCCCCGCAGCTTCGGCGACAGGCACCAAGCAGCGGCCATGCGCTCCCTGCTGCAGGAGTTTGTGTTTGAGCGAGTAATCCTGTTCTTCACAGAGGACACATATGGGTCAGCGCTAGGTTATGATATCGAGGTGAGCAATGCGCTTGATTTGATTGCATGCGTGTGTGGTTGCATGCTTGCATGAGTCCCTTGGTGTCTTTGATCGAGTAATCCTGTTCTTCACAGAGGACACATATGGGTCAGCGCTAGGTTATGATATTGAGGTGAGCTGCAAAGAAACTTACATTCGTGCGCGTGATTGCATGTATACGTGTGCGCGTGCCTGCATGTGTCCCGGTGTGCTTGACCGAGTCATCCTGTTCTTCACGGAGGATACGTACGGCTCAGCGCTAGGTTACGACATTGAGGTGAGATGTGTGAGTGTGCAAAGTGGCTTCGCAATCGGTAACATCGTCTTTGAGCGAGTCATCCTGTTCTTCACAGAGGACACGTATGGCTCAGCACTGGGCTATGACATTGAGGTGAGAGCTGTTGGAGTGCGCAGAGCAGAGGCATTGTTACAGGCACCTTCGCCTTGGTGTTTGACCGAGTCATTCTGTTCTTCACAGAGGAGACATTTGGCTCAGCGCTAGGCTATGACATTGAGGCGACACCCGCCCCAGTGCTCTGCTCCAACTGCTCCCCTCCCTCTGTTGCTTGATGTTCCCAGCAGATCTCCCCACTCTCCCCCCAGTATTTCGTTCGCAGTGACAACCTGACAGTGCACAGCATACCCTTTCTAATTCCCTGCTCCAACCAGTCCCCTCTCATACTCAACCTCTCCTCCATTTCCTCCCTTCCTCCCTCCCTCTCTCCCTTCCCTCCGATCCCTTCCATTCCCTTCCCTCAGTACTTCGCCCGCACGACAACCTGACAGTTTACAGCATTCCCGTGCCAGTGCCCTGCTCCAACCACTCCCCTCTCTACGTTGCCTGATCTCCCCACCCTCCCTACCTTCCCCCGCTCCCTCCCTCCAGTATTTCGCTCGTAACGACAACCTGACAGTGCACAGCATACCCGTGCCAGTGCCCTGCCTCAACTACTCCTCGCTCTTCCTCAACCCCTCCCATCCTTCCCTCCCTACAGTACTTTGCTCGCAGTGAAAACCTGACAGTGCACAGCATACCCGTCCCAGTGCCCTGCCTCAACTACTCCTCTCTCCTCCTCAACCTCTTCTCCCTCCTCCCCTCTTCTCCCCTCACCCCCTCCCTCCAGTATTTCGCGCGCACTGACAACCTCACGGTGCACAGCATACCCCTCCCAGTGCCCTGCCTCAACTACTCCTCTCTCTTCCTCAACCTCTCCGATCCAAGCCCCTCCAAGCCGCTCATTCAAGCTAATGAAATCACTTCTCCCCTGTTTCCTCCTCCCTCCCTCCAGTATTTCGCGCGCAGTGACAATCTGGCAGTACACAGCATTCCCGTGCCAGTGCCCTGCTCCAACTACTCCTCGCTCTTCCTCAACCTCTCCGATCCAAGCCCCGCCAAGCCGCTCATTCAAGCTAATGAAATCACTTCTCCCCTGTTTCCTCCTCCCTCCCTCCAGTATTTCGCGCGCAGTGACAATCTGGCAGTACACAGCATTCCCGTGCCAGTGCCCTGCTCCAACTACTCCTCGCTCTTCCTCAACCTCTCCGATCCAAGCCCCTCCAAGCCGCTCATTCAAGCCGGTGACTCCACAGTGGTGGTCCTCGCCGTCTCGCCCAATGCAGCCGGGGGCATCTGGAGGGCTGCATTAGACCTGGTGAGTGATGATATCCCAATTGGGTGAGTGATACGGCAACACTGCCCAAGCCCCGCCAAGCCGCTCATCCAAGCCGATGACTCCACGGTTGTAGTCCTCGCCGTCTCGCCCAACGCAGCTGAAGGCATTTGGAGGGCGGCTCTAGACCTGGTGAGTGGCATTTTCCTTTCAAGTCTGGTCTCATTCCTACCCTGAGACACTTACCCCTTGAAGCACCCCCACGCCCCTCCAAGCCGCTCATTCAAGCTGATGACTCGGATGAGCGGCTTGGAGGGGCGTGGGGGTGCTTGAAGGCCACCACAATAGTGGTCCTCGCTCCTCGCGGTCTCACCCAATGCAGCCGAGGGCATCTGGCGTGCGGCTCTCGGCCTGGTGAGGGATATCCCCTTCAAATCTGGTCTCTCCAATACCCTCCACACCCCTCCACGCCCCTCCTCGCCCCTCCACGCCCCTCCCCGCCCCTCCCCGCCCCTCCACGCCCCTCAACGCCCCTCAACGCCCCTCACTCATTCACCAGGTTCCCCATTCTTCCTTCCCCCCCCTTGCGGAAACCACCAGGGTCGGTTGGAATATCCGTGGTGGTATTTCGGCACGGATGGAGCAGTGGCATTCGACCTTGGTGGGAAGGTGAGAAGGGGGGGGTTCTGGGGAAGGTGGGGGACGGGGGCGGTAGGGAAAAGGGGAGAGCGTTGGGCGAGCTCAACTCTAAAAAGGTATTTCGGGACGGATGGAGCAGTGGCATTCGACCTTGTGGGGGAAGGTGAGACGAGGAGAGTAGGGAACTGAGGAAGGTGAGATGAGAGGTCTAGTGAGGTGTGGCCTAGCATGGCTGCTGAGGTGGTGGAAATTGGAATACCCGTGGTGGTATTTCGGGACGGATGGAGCAGTGGCATTCGATCTTGTGGGAGAAGGTGAGACGGGAGGAACTGGGAAGAACTAGGGAAGGTGAGACGGGGGGAACTGGGAAGAATTAGGGAAGGTGAGACGGGGGGAACTGGGAAGAATTAGGGAAGGTGAGACGGGGGGTCTGGGGAGCAGTGGCCTGGCATGATCACTTAGGTGTTGGAATACCCCGTGGTGGTATTTCGGCACGGATGGAGCAGTGGCATTCGACCTTGTGGGGGAAGGTGAGACGGGGGGAACTGGGGAAGGTGAGACGGGGGGAACTGGGGAAGGTGAGACGGGGGGAACTGGGGAAGGTGAGACGGGGGGACTGGGGAAGGTGAGAAGGGGGGAACTGGGGAAGGTGAGAAGGGGGTTCTAGGGAGCAGTGGCATGGCATGATTGCTGAGGTGTTGGGATACCCCTCGAGCAGTGGCATTCGATCTTGTGGGGGAGGTGAGCAATAAAAGGGGAAACTATTGGGTGGGTTCTCCTCCTGCCCGTTCTCCTCTCCTCAACTGCTTTTGAGGCGCCTCAAAAGGTGAGCAACAAGGGAGCTACGGATGTGCCTGGTGACAGTGAGGAAAAGGGGAAAATATTGGGTGGGTTTTCCTGCTCATTCTCCTCTCTTCTCCTGCTTGTGTCCCAATCTCGTTATTTTGGAGTCAATCCTGAGAAATCCGAAAAGCGACTCTAAAAAACGGTTCTCAAAAGTGACTCGTAAAGATAACTCATTCTCCTCCCTTTTGAGGCGCCTCAAAACGCTTAAGAGCTACTCATTCTCCTCTCCTCTCCTGCTTGTTTCCCAACCACCCATCCACCACTGCAGGTCAGAATCTGTCAGCGCTGACGTCAGCACTGCAAGGGGAGATGGGGGTCGCTCCTTACAGTAAGTGCGGACTTTGAAATAGTATAGGTGTCAACATGCTGCTTCTGAGGTATCTTGAGAATACTCTACTGCAGGTAAGAACCTGTCAAAAGACTTTTGAGACGTCTCATAAACTCACTTGTTTCACGTGGCTTCTGAGGTTTCTGAGGCTTCTGAGGCTTCTGAGGCTTCTGAGGCTTCTGAGGTTTCTGAGGCTTCTGAGGCTTCTGAGGCTTCTGAGTTTTCTGAGGCTTCTGAGGCTTCTGAGGCTTCTGAGGTTTCTGAGGCTTCTGAGTCTTGAGAATACACTACTGCACCCCTTTTGCCCTCCTTTCCCAATGTCCCACCTACCAGTTGGAGACTACTCGGACTCCTCCCCCATATGGGAGTACATAATGCACTGGCGGACCAAGCGCCATGACATCTACCTGGGCTTGCTCACTCTCAACGCCACGCCCACCTCTACCCCTCCCTTCTGCCTATGTCATTCCCTCGCTTACAGAGGGAGACTACTCGGACTCGTCCCCCATATGGGAGTACATAATGCACTGGCGGACCAAGCGCCATGACATTTATCCCGGTTAGCTCACTCTCCCTGCCTCGTCCTTCCTCCCCCCCCACCCTTTCTTCCCTCCCATTGCCCCTTCCATCCTTCAGAGGGAGACTACTCGGACTCCTCCCCCATATGGGAGTACATAATGCACTGGCGCACCAAGCGCCATGACATCTACCCTGGATTGCTCACTCTGGACGTCGGGCCTTCCCTCCCCCGATTCAACACCACCCGCCAATACGTGCCCTACCTGTTCGACGCCATTCACGCCTTCTTCGAGGCTTTCAGCAGCATTATCGCCAACCAGAGTGAGTTTCTCGGTGGGTGGGGTGTGGGGATACCACCATCCGATGAGGGGATGACTAGGGACTTTCTCCCCTTCCTCCCACCTCACTCCCCCGATTCAACACCACCCGTCAATACGTGCCGTACCTGTTTGACTCCGTTCACGCCTTCTTTGAGGCCTTCAGCAGCATTATCGCCAACCAGAGTAAGTGTCTTGGTGGGTGGGGGCAATACCATACTTCGTCTCTCTCCCTCCCCTTCCCCCTCCCCCCTATTCAACACCACCCGCCATTACGTGCCATACGTGTTCGACGCCGTTCACGCCTTCTTTGAAGCTTTCAGCAGCATTATCGCCAGCCAGAGTGAGTGTCTCGGGGTTACTACCTGGCTTCCATCTGCTAGCAAGGCCACCTGCCTGTTCGATGCCGCTCACTCCTTTTTCGAGGCTTTCAGCAGCATTATCACCAGCCAGAGTGAGTACCTCCGCTCCGGCCGTTCAACCAGAGTGAGTACCTCCGCTCCGGCCGTTCAACCAGAGTGAGTGTCACAGTTGCCTTGCCCTGCCTTCATCTCCCATCCGCTACTCTCCTTCATGCCTTCTTTGAAGCTTTCAGCAGCATCATTGCCATCAAGAGTGAGTGCTTCAGCTGCTGCCGTTCAACCAGAGTGAGTTCTTCAGCTGCTTTCATCCACCTGCCTTCAGCTAGTGGGGCTACTTCTAGTCCCTCCGTCTCTCTCCCTCCCCCTCCCCCCTCCCCCTCCCCTGATTCAACTCCACCCGCCAATACGTGCCGTACCTGTTTGATGCCGTTCACGCCTTCTTTGAAGCCTTCAGCAGCATCATCGCCAGCCAGAGTGAGTTGTCTTGGTGGGTGGAGACTCTTCCATCCGATCCTAAGAGAGGGTCACAGGCTTCCTCCTTCCCTTCCCCCCACTCACTCCCCCGCTTCAACACCACCCGCCAATACGTGCCCTACCTCTTTGACGCCGTTCACGCCTTCTTCGAAGCTTTTAGCAGCATCATCGCCACCCAGAGTGAGTGTCTTGGTGGGTGGGGTGTGGAGTGGAGTTGACTTGGGTCCCTCTCTCCCTCCCTTACTCCCTCCCCTTCCCTTACTCCCTCCCCTTCCCTCCCTCGACTCAACACCACCCGTCAATACGTGCCGTACCTGTTTGACGCTGTTCACGCCTTCTTCGAGGCCTTCAGCAACATTATTGCCAACCAGAGTGAGTGTCTTGGTGGGTGGGGTGTGGAGTTTACTTGGATCCCTCTATCCCTGCCCCACTTTCCCCCACCTCACTCTCCCCCGCTTCAACACCACCCGCCAATACGTGCCGTACCTGTTCGATACCGTTCACCCCTTCTTTGCTTGTATCGCTAGGCGACTTTTGAGTCGACTCAGAAGTCGTATCGCTTCTGAGAGCTCTCAAAAGTGTATCCAATATTGTTTCCATGTGTGTGTCTCCAATTCGCAGATGCAGCATCCACTAAGGAGCTTGTGCTGGCGTGTTTTAAAGGCGTTTTGCATGTGTGCGTGTTTCCACATGTGTGCATCTCCAAATCGCAGATGCAGCACCCACTAAGGAGCTTGTGCTGGCGTGCTTTAAAGGCGTGCTGCGTGGATGCATCAACTTCACGGGAACAACAGGGCAGGTGAGGAGGGCAAGGGTCAGACTTTGTGTGTGTTCCATGTATGTTTCTGCAACTGCAAGTGACACTTGCGCTGGGAAGGGGTGTGCTGGCGTGCTTTCGAGGCGTGCTTTCGAGGCGTGCCGCAAGGATGCACTGTCTTCACGGGGATGACTTGGCTACAGGTGAACGGCTCAAGTCTGTAGCCCCTCCGACCGACCGCATTGTAGCCCCCTCCTCCCACCGTCCCCATCCACCCCTTCACCACAACCAGGTCTCATTCAACCCAGCTACAGGCGAGCGATTGAAATCTGTAGCCCCACCGACCTACAGCATTGCCCTTCCTCCCACCATCCCCATCCACCCCACCACCACCAGGTCTCATTCACCCCAGCTACAGGCGAGCGATTGAAATCTGTAGCCCCGACCGACCGCATTGTGGTTTTGAGACGTCTCAGTTGTCCTCCCACCGTCCCCATCCACCCCTTCACCACAACCAGGTCTCATTCAACCCAGCTACAGGCGAGCGATTGAAATCTGTAGCCCCACCGACCTACAGCATTGCCCTTCCTCCCACCATCCCCATCCACCCCTTCACCACAACCAGGTCTCATTCAACCCAGCTACAGGCGAGCGATTGAAATCTGTGGCCCCACCGACCTACAGCATTGCCCTTCCTCCCACCATCCCCATCCACCCCACCACCACCAGGTCTCATTCACCCCAGCTACAGGCGAGCGATTGAAATCTGTAGCCCCGACCGACCGCATTGTGGTTTTGAGACGTCTCAGTTGTCCTCCCACCGTCCCCATCCACCCCTTCACCACAACCAGGTCTCATTCACCCCAGCTACAGGCGAGCGATTGAAATCTGTAGCCCCACCGACCTACAGCATTGCCCTTCCTCCCACCATCCCCATCCATCCCACCACCACCAGGTCTCATTCACCCCAGCTACAGGCGAGCGATTGAAATCTGTAGCCCCACCGACCTACAGCATTGCCCTTCCTCCCACCATCCCCATCCACCCCACCACCACCAGGTCTCATTCACCCCAGCTACAGGCGAGCGATTGAAATCTGTAGCCCCGACCGACCGCATTGTGGTTTTGAGACGTCTCAGTTGTCCTCCCACCGTCCCCATCCACCCCTTCACCACAACCAGGTCTCATTCAACCCAGCTACAGGCGAGCGATTGAAATCTGTAGCCCCACCGACCTACAGCATTGCCCTTCCTCCCACCATCCCCATCCACCCCTTCACCACAACCAGGTCTCATTCAACCCAGCTACAGGCGAGCGATTGAAATCTGTGGCCCCACCGACCTACAGCATTGCCCTTCCTCCCACCATCCCCATCCACCCCACCACCACCAGGTCTCATTCACCCCAGCTACAGGCGAGCGATTGAAATCTGTAGCCCCGACCGACCGCATTGTCGTTTTGAGACGTCTCAGTTGTCCTCCCACCGTCCCCATCCACCCCTTCACCACAACCAGGTCTCATTCACCCCAGCTACAGGCGAGCGATTGAAATCTGTAGCCCCACCGACCTACAGCATTGCCCTTCCTCCCACCATCCCCATCCATCCCACCACCACCAGGTCTCATTCACCCCAGCTACAGGCGAGCGATTGAAATCTGTAGCCCCACCGACCTACAGCATTGCCCTTCCTCCCACCATCCCCATCCATCCCACCACCACCAGGTCTCATTCACCCCAGCTACAGGCGAGCGATTGAAATCTGTAGCCCCACCGACCTACAGCATTGCCCTTCCTCCCACCATCCCCATCCATCCCACCACCACCAGGTCTCATTCACCCCAGCTACAGGCGAGCGATTGAAATCTGTAGCCCCACCGACCTACAGCATTGCCCTTCCTCCCACCATCCCCATCCATCCCACCACCACCAGGTATCCTTCAATCCGGCTACAGGCGAGCGCTTGAAATCTGTAGCCCCACCGACCTACAGCATTGTCCTCCCACTGTCCCCATCCACCCCACCACCACCAGGTCTCATTCACCCCAGCTACAGGCGAGCGCTTGAAATCTGTGGCCCCTCCGACCTACAGCATTGCCCTTCCTCCCACCATCCCCATCCATCCCACCACCACCAGGTCTCATTCACCCCAGCTACAGGCGAGCGATTGAAATCTGTAGCCCCTCCGACCGACCGCATTGTGGTTTTGAGACGTCTCAGTTGTCCTCCCACCGTCCCCATCCACCCCTTCACCACAACCAGGTCTCATTCACCCCAGCTACAGCCGAGCGATTGAAATCTGTAGCCCCGACCGACCGCATTGTGGTTTTGAGACGTCTCAGTTGTCCTCCCACCGTCCCCATCCATCCCTCCACCACAACCAGGTCTCATTTACCCCAGCTACAGGCGAGCGCTTGAAATCTGTAGCCCCACCGATTTACAGCATTGTAAATCTGGAGGGCGTGACGTGGCAGGAAAAGGCCTGCTGGGAGGAGCGACACGTGGAGCGGTTCACTCTCGACCTCTCTCAAATCTCCTCGCCCTTTTCCCTCCCTTGCCCATTCTTATCCCGATTCCAATCCTGATCACCAGGTATCCTTCAACCCGGCTACAGGCGAGCGGCTCAAGACAGTGACCCCACCGACCTACAGCATTGTGAATCTGGAGGGCGTGACATGGCAGGAAAAGGCACGATGGGAGGAGCGACACGTGGAGCGGTTCACTCTCTTCATCCTCCTCCCTCCCATGACCAGGTATCCTTCAACCCGGCTACAGGCGAGCGCTTGAAATCTGTAGCCCCACCGACCTACAGCATTGTAAATCTGGAGGGCGTGACGTGGAAGCAGAAGGCCCGCTGGGAGGAGCGGCACGTGGAGCGGTTCACTCTCGACCTCTCCCAGATCTCCCGCCCAGGTCCTTTGCCCGGTGCTGCTGGTGCTGGTGCTGGTGCTGGTGGTGGCAGTGGTGGTGGGACCAGTGGTGGTGCTGGCAATGGCAGTGCAGCAGGGGTGAAGGAGGCAGGTGACTACTCAGCCCCTGCTGTGTTTGATGCCTTGAATCAGGTCAGTGGGGAGATCGGGGACTTTGGTGTGAAGAGCCAAGCTGAGGCGGCAGGCGAGAGCAGCAGCAGTGGTAGCGGCAGCAGCAGCAGTGGTAGCGGCAGTGGTAGCGGCAGCAACAGCAGTGGTGGTGGTACTACTGGCGGCAGCAACAGTGACACGGGCCCTTCAACTGGTTCCTCCATGCCTGGTTATACCATCGCTCTGCTTGTTCTCCTTTCTCTCACACTCCTGTGCCTTGTATCGTACCTGGCTTATATGGGGTACAGCAGTTGGAGGAGCAGGGAGGAGGAGGGGGAGGGGCAACAGCAGCTGTATGGGGGATCCTCAGGAGGCGATGTGTATTTGGCAGGCTTTAAGGGACGAGAGGTGGGGGGAGAGGAGTATGTGAGGAGGTATAATGGAGATGGGGAGTGGATAGGTGGGGGAAGTTGGGCCGGGGGATTTGGGTTAGGGAGTGGGTTCGGAAGTGGGTTTGGCTTTGGGGGTGTGGGTGGGGGGATTAATGGTGATGATGCATTGGTATTGGGTGGAAAGGAGGGGGACGGGAGTGGGAGGAAGGGAGGAGATGGAGGTGATGGTATGGTGGATGCTGGTTTGGATGATGTGGATACTGCTGATGTTGGTAGTGGTGACGAGAGTCATCATAAGCAAGTGTGGGTACATATGCTTTAGTTTCAGAGGCTGTCGTACAATCATGTACATGTGTTTATAGTTTGTAAAGTTTGCAGGTAATGTTGTGTGTGCAAAGTCATTGTACCAGGACGTGCCGGCAGGGCTTGTTACAATGGCGTGCAGGCATTTGTGGGTGGGGTGGACCTTTGTTATAGTATGATACGGTACCTGATTAGATAACAGAGTGAATTATCGTGTTCCCAACAATATTTTAAAGGTACCGGTATCTGTGACATGTACACACATTATAAGGCTGCCACAGCGAATCAGGAAATCAGAACCTGTCTAAGACGCCATTTTATTTAGCAAACTGCATGCTTGTCTTAGACACACTACCCTTGATCCAAACGGGTCATGCTTCACGGGGAAATCTTGTTTTGCTTCGCTGTCTCATCCCTCCTTGCCGCGTTGCTTCCCCGTGCCCTCCCAGACTTTCCAGCGCATTCTGGATGTCGGCGGCGCCACACGAGGGGAGCTGTCTTCATGCGCGGCTAGAGAACCCCCTTTCAACCCTCGAAAATACCTGTCAACCCCCAAAACCACTGAAATAACCATCCGAACCCCACTTCTGTCGCGGATGGTTCAGCGCAGAAAGCTAGGAAAACTTTCCGCCTGCCTGGTGTCGTGAAAGGCGGGAAACAATTCATATTTGCTGGTAAAGTTGAAACCCTTTTCTGGCATTCGCTCAGGCAAGATTAGCTTACAGCTCCTCGCCATAACCCCGCCTTCAGACCGACTCGGCTATTGCATCAACGCGTCATAGTTTATCATGGCTGCTCTCGCGTCGGTCTCTGCTTCGGCTGCTGCTGCTCTCTCGAGCTCTTTCGTCCAGACTTCCTCGCTGAAGTTGTCTGCGAAGCCCGTCAATGTTCGCAGCACCCGTGCGGTCCGCATCGTGGCCATGGCCCAGCCTGATCTGAAGAAGGAGATTCAGGAGAAGATCGCTGCTGCTCAAGAGACCTGCTCCGATCCGAACTCCACCGCTGAGTGCGCTGCTGCGTGGGATGAGGTGGAGGAGATCTCAGCTGCCGCTGCTGATCAGGCTTTGAAGCAGAAGGAAGCGGATTACGAGGATCCCCTTGAGAAGTACTGCAACGAGAATCCCTCTGAGGATGAGTGCAGGATCTACTCTGACTGAGCGATTGACTGGTAGTATACATGTGGATTTTTAGTCAGTCAGACTAGCCTAGCCATGATGTCCATAGACGGATCTTTTACTTGGCAAGGGCTGAGCTATGCCTGTTCGTTTTGCGTTCCATAAATAACTTCTGGTTTGACCTGACAATGGTTGTGATGTGAAGGCTATGGTATATCCTTTTTCTGAACACACTAATTCTTGACGTTTCCGTGGCATACGGTGACTGGGTGGTGCTGCGTGGTTTGTTGGGGACCTGAAACTAAGCAGCAAATATGGTTTGTTGCCTCTTTCCGCAGGTGAAACGAAGCATAGGTGATGGAATGTAGGTATTTGTTTTTTTTTTTTTTCAGAATGCAGCACTGACCATGCCATCTCTGTGCGCATGGTACTTACCAGACGGGGATTTTCATACAAGGACGGGAATATTAAAATTCAGGTTTAGAGCTATGCTCTTGCTGGGAATTTATGAGAAAGGGTATGAATGACAATGCGTAAATCATATCATATTTGGATTAGGTGAAGTGAACGTATAGTTGGCAATTGTTACGTAGATAGGATGTCACTGTACTGGAATGTGTAAATCCGCGAATATTACTGGAGCGATGGATTGAGTGTCACCAAACCTTTGGATCTTTCTTGAGAAGTATAGCACCGGACTGCAACTATAACGTGAAATCGCAATTTCACAAATGCAGAGCTGGGGTATGTTTCAGCAAGTGACCTGGATTGGATCAGTTTTGGAGACTTCCACTTCGCCAGCGTGGCAATTCGACCTCGGCATGGCCATCTTTCCCGACATTCTTGGCCCCACCCCTATCCACGTGTCAGATCGAATCATCCCAGAGGTGTCCATGCCCTCTGCTTTTCCGAGCGTGGCAATATCCACCACGTGTACCGTCGTCAAGCCACGAAGGTGCAGCACTCGAGACCAGCTTCAGCACAGGCAGGAACTCGCGAAACCGTCAGCAATTCCGTCCGTTTTCAGGAACTCCGTCAGCTTGTCCGTCAATCTTTGGTTGAGCTTGAATACTCCTCCAACGAAAGACATTGGCGTTTCAAGGCAAGACGCATTCTAGTTTCTTGTCTGGTCACGCATATTCTAGGGTGTTCCATCCAATCTTACTCCAAATACCGTCAGGAGACCGTATTTTAGTGACTATTTAGCAATGGCTGCCATTCTTGCGGTCTCCGCCGGTGTTTCATCCGCTGTCGCCTTCAGGCGCAGCTCTTTCGTCCAGACCGCCTCCCTGAAGTCCTCCTCGCTCACTGTCCGCAGCATCCGTTCTGTCCGCATTGTCGCCATGGCTCAGCCTGAGGCCAAGGAGGCTGAGGAGAAGAAGGCTGCGGAGGAGAAGGCCAAGGCAGAGGAGGCTGCTGCTGCTGCTGCTGAGAAGACTGAGGAGAAGAAGGAAGCCTACACGGACCCTCTTGACGCGTTCTGCGACGACAACCCCGCTGCTGACGAGTGCAGGATTTATGAGGATTAAGCTATTTCGTTGAGTCGCAGCGTTTGTCGCATGCTCTGTCGCAGCAGGGTAGCTTTGAGTCGTGTACATCAATTGTTTGCACATAGGCGGATTGCTGGAGCGGATGTGGCTACCGCGGTTTGCCCTCCCTAGGAATATCCCTTGTTCTGATTTGACGAAGTGGACTATTCCTTGCTAATTCAGCGTATCCCCCGTTTCCTTTGCCAAGTCACGTGGCAGTGCAGGGGATGGGCTGACTGCTTGGGAATTTTGAGCTGGCACTAAGGAATGTTGTACAAACGCCCCTCCACAAATGTTCACATGGCCAGTCAGAAGAAATCGTACTGACTGAAATTATGGGAAAAGTTAACTGTTGGAATCCGAGGTGAACCAAGCAATGCATGAAACCAAATTAGTCACTGTCAGATTGCCTCACATTCCGCCTCCTCATCATGGAACCCCTTGAAGAACCTGACACGCCAGCTCCTTTCTGCCGTCTCCCTGCCAGTTCAATCAGCTCTTGCCGCACCTCATCCAACTCCTCAGAACCCACAGAAACATCACTAAGACTCTTTTCTGCTGTCTCGGTCCCTTGGGTAGAAGCCCGCCCAGCAGTTAGTGGTGGTACCGACCCTCCCTGCTTCCTAGCAGCCTTTTTGCTGCGTTGCCTTGCCTGTTTCTCCTCAAGCTGCGTCGTACGGATGATGAAGAGTGTGGTTTCTAGCAGCATGCCAAATATCAAACCCACTGCACCTCCCACCGGGTGCTGCCGTGTGAGAAGGAATTAGGAATGCAGGGGACAGGAAACAAGGAGGTTGAGTCAGGGTGTTGGTAAACAAGCTTTGAAAATAATCCCAACTCCACTGCAACTCTTACCACATGCTACCACATGAGGGAGGGGAAAGGGCACGGTGGTTGAGAAGACACGCAAAACACTTGAAGAACACTCAGAAGAACCTGATGAACATCATACCCACCATCACTGATGAAGGATTGACTCGACAAATCTGCTGGCCCAGACTGCATAGCCTACGGCATTGACTCTTACCACTGGAGACACGCAAAACACTTGAAGAACACTCAGAAGAACCTGATGAACATCATACCCACCCATCACTGATGAAGGATTGACTCGACAAATCTGCTGGCCCAGACTGCATAGCCTACGGCATTGACTCTTACCAGGGGAGCTTACCAATGGAGCTTATGAGGGGAGCTTACTAGTGGATCTTACCAGGGCAGGTTGGTCTTTGATGAGAGCAGAAGCAGCAAAGTGACCTAAGAGGTAACAGGTAGCTGCCAGGGCCGCACAGCCTACCATACACAGGGCAGTGCAGCTCACCAGTGGAGCTAACGAATGGAGCTTACCAGGGCAGGTTGGTCTTTGATGAGAGCAGAAGCAGCGTAGTGACCCAAGAGGTAACAGGTGAACATCACACCCACCACATGCATGCCTGCTCGGGATGGGATGAAGAAAAGATGACGGAAAATTAAAACACAAAGGAGGTGTGTATGCAGGGAGGGCTTTAAGGGAAAGCTGCTCAGGACGGGGACGAAGGAAAAAACAAAGGAAATTAATAAGCTCACACAGAGCCAAGAAAGGATGCCACGATTTTTTTTCAAAACAGTCGCTTAGTCGACTCTACAATAGCCCACCAAACCCACAAAACTCAAGTCTCAGCAGAGTTGGCAGACCGTGACAGTGGCAAGCAGTGATTTTTGTGTCGGCTCAGAAATAATCATGAACTCATCGTTGACCTGAACTGGCAGACAACGGCAGCAGTGGCAGGCAATGAACGTGCCGCTTCATAGCCACCGACAGATAAACAATCCGGAAGAAAAAAAGAAGAAAATTAAAAGGAAAAGAACTCACCAAACCCCAGCTGCTCTCTGTATGATGCCAGGTACGAGCTCCCCCCCTGCCCTCCCAGATCCTCCTCATCGTCAACACCACCACCTGCACCAGTTCCCGCCCTTCTCCCCTTTGCCCCCCCTGGGACCACGTCTCTCACGAGCTCTCTATACTGCCTCTGCTCCTCCGCTTCCTTGAGAGCAGCCAAACGAGCTTCAAGCTCCGCACTCTGTGGGAAGAGAGGCGGATGGAAGGGAGAGAGGGAGGGAGGAGGTGACTGGACCCCTCAATCACCACCACCAGCAGCAGCTGCTCTTCTCCCTTTCCCCCCCCCTGGGACCACGCCTCTCACGAGCTCTCTGTACCGCCTCTGCTCCTCCGCTTCCTTCGGAGCAGCCAAACGAGCTTCAAGCTCCGCACTCTGTGGGAAGAGAGGTAGATGGAAGGGAGAGAGGGAGGGAGGAGGTGACTGGACCTCTCAATCACCACCACCAGCAGCAGCTGCTCTTCTCCCTTTCCCCCCCCCTGGGACCACGTCTCTCACGAGCTCTCTGTACCGCCTCTGCTCCTCCGCTTCCTTCAGAGTAGCCAGACGAGCTTCCAGCTCCGCACTCTGTGGGATGAGAAGTGGAGGGAGGGGAGAGGGGGAAGAGTTGACTGAGCAACTTCAGGGCGACTCGCACGAGCTCTCTGTACTGCCTCTGCTCCTCCGCTTCCTTCAGAGCCGCCAGACGAGCTTCCAGCTCCGCACTCTGTGAGGAGAGAGGTGGATGGAAGGGGGAGAGGGAAGAGGTGACTGGACGCCTCAATCACCGCCACCAGCACCACCACCAGCACCGATTGCCCCTCTCCCCTTTGCTCCCTTGGGGACCACGTCTCTCACGAGCTCTCTGTACCGCCTCTGCTCCTCCGCTTCCTTCAGAGTAGCCAGACGAGCTTCCAGCTCCGCACTCTGTGGGATGAGAAGTGGAGGGAGGGGAGAGGGGGAAGAGTTGACTGGGGGCCTCCAGCTCTCTGTACCGCCTTCCCTCCTCCGCTTCCTTCAGAGCAGCCAGATGATCTTCAAGCTCTGCACTCTGTGGGATGAGAAGGGAAGGGAGGGGAGAGGGGGAAGAGTTGACTGGGAGCCTCCAGATCTATGCGCCGCCTTCCCTCCTCCGCTTCTTTCAAAGCAGCCAAGCGAGCTTCAAGCCCCGCACTCTGTGGGACGAGAGGAAGAAAAATGAGTAGACGGTGGATATGGGGAGATGAGGTGAGGGACACACAAGACGGATCTTGAGCGGATGAAAAAAAAAAAAAAAAAAAAAAAACCAACAAACAAACTCTTGGTCCATGAACTGTCAATCCGAGTCAAGCCTGCACGTCCGGCCGCACCTTCTTCGGAGGCTCGGGTGGAGCAGGCAGCAGCACGAGGCAGCCTTCCAGCACCTCGTGCATAAGCCAATCAGAGCTCTTGTCGCTATTCGCAGCGCCGTTGCCCGCACTGTCACTGCTCCTCCCGTTTCCGCTGCTTGTAGTGCCGTTGCTACTCGCAGTGTCGTTGCTAGTGTTGCCGCTGCTGCTCGCAGTGCCTTGTGAATTAACGCCTGATGCTTCCTCTCGTGCTTCTGATTCCTTCACTTCTCTCGTCTCGCAGCTGTCGCTCGGCGAAATCTGACCCGTCCTTGTGTTACCACTCTCTTCGCTGTGGTCGCTTCGGTCGCTGCGATCTGATCTGTGCCGCTCGCGTAAAGCGGACCATGCGGCGCGGACCACGGCGTACGGAACCGCATCGCCGTCTTTAGTCGACGCGTACTGTTTAAACTTCGCCGGCAACTCTGACGGCGCGGATATCTTCTGATTGTCAGAATCGCCGACGGCCGTCCGATCCGCGATATGAGATGAAGGAACGGTATCCAGAGCCTCTAACGCTGCGTTTAACATTCTTCTGAGATTAACTGTGGATGAGAGGTGCAGGCAAGGTGACGCCATAGCCAGCGGCTCTACAGCAACAAAAAAACTCGGTCGGATAAAAGTACGAAAGAAGAAGCAGCGAGCAGGCGAGCCGGCGAATAAAACGGCGTCGGTGATTAAAGCGTAAATGAAACAGTACACGGTAATAGGAACTAGTACGATCTGAGAATTTCGAATTTCGTCAGAAAAAACTGCCTCGTCGAAGGAAGCAGAGATACAAAGCAGCAAGGAAGTGAGCAGACGAAGGCGTGAAGTCGTACGAAAGCACAAATAGGGCAAGCGCTATGTACCGTGCATCACCACAGCGTAAATCATATTAGCCACACTAAACCTCTCTTTAACCCATCAAAATGATCGCGAACCAATTTCAGTCCGGGGCGTGTTTACGTTCTAGATATGGTGAGGAGGATCAGTAACGAGACCCATCCATTTTACATTTCGAGTGTGGTTTTTGAGAGCGAGTCACGGGAAGGACAGGTGCGTAGTCAGGAACATCCGCTGAACTCACACTGATGAATACGTCGGAGATGTGGAAAACACAACCTGGTCAGCTGGGTTCCATGGCACGCGCTGGAGTTCTTTCTTCAGTTTCCGAATCTTACGGGCGCGAGCAGGTTGTTTGCGGCCTAGGCTCCGTGTTCTGCGGCCGAGATGTTTAGCAACCTGCTTAGACCAGCCACTTCGCAGCCTTAACACCGCCTAGTTGTCCCATATTTTCGTTAACGGCGTGTCTTATATCGCGCACTGCCGATTTTTCCACGCATCACTCTCCTGCGTGCGAGGGGTTTCTTGCCGAGCGATGGCCGGAGCGCCACTAGGCGTGTGCCACGTAAGCCACACGGATATGATGAACCGCGTCGCGCCTTCAGGCTCTGCGTTACCCCGACGCGTACTTAATAGTTTTAATAGCTACACAAGGCAGGCAATGACGGCATTGTCGGTCAGAAGTTTAGGTCGAGTTACAGAACCTAGTACTAGCCTCAGCCGCTACCTGTCCGCGATAGAAGCTTCCTCCATACCCTCGATAGGACCTCCCGCGAGTCCCTTGCTATCTCGTCACATCCTTTTACAAAGATTTCTGTTGCACTCGCATCCGAGGAATCATGCCACGTGGCAGCAGGTCGTTCGCCTGCAAACGCAGCGGCCTTGGGAAGATAGGGGTTCGGGATTGAAGGGGGCGAGAGCAGTGGGGGGATACCCCACGTCGGGTTACCACACGAGGGGTTACCACATAGCAGGCCTTTCTGATAATAAGCATAGACCGATCGGAAGCCGCAGGAGTAGCGTGGTTAATGCTGCTGACGTGGCAGGGGAGAATTCTGAGACGTCTCAGAGTGCAGATGATGTTACTGATATGGCAAAGGGGGAGGAGGAGGAGGAGCTGAGAAGGATGAGTGACCCGGGTTCGAATCCCAATGGCGGCATTAGTGTGATTCTCGGGATTGAGACGAGCTGTGATGATACGGGAGCTGCTGTGGTGAGTGAGTGTGTGACTGGAGAGCACCCCGGAGAGCACACGAGTTTCAGAGGCGCCTTGAATGCACCCTGGTTCGAATCCCCGTGTTGGCACTAATGCACATTTGGGAATTGAAACACTCAGTGATTACACGGGTGCTGCTGTGGTGAGCGCGTGTGTGACTGGAGAGCTCACGAGTTTTCGAGGAGCCTTGAATGCATCCTGGTTCGAATCCCCGTGTTGGCAGTAATGCACGCTTGGGAATTGAAACTCTCTGTGATTACAGGAGTGCTGCTATGGCGAGTGCGTGTGTGACTGGAGAGCCGGAGTGATTATATATGGGGATGACGTGGTCTTAATCAGTACTGTTTGTTTGCCTTTCTTTATGCTATTATTCTTTCAATACAGCTTGTCCACTCGACCTCTCTGTGCCTGTTACAGGTCACATCTGATGGGCGAATTCTAGGTGAAGCCCTGGCATCACAGGTAACAGTGCCATGTAATCTCACTTTTCTCTTCTCTTTTCTTCTCCCCCTCCATGCCTGTTACAGGTCACATCTGATGGGCGAATTCTGGATGAAGCCCTGGCATCACAGATTACAGGCAGGTGGCAGATTCTACATCAGCGAATCACATTTTCTCTTCTCTTTTCTTGAACCCCACCTTGCCTGTTACAGGTCACATCTGATGGGCGAATTCTGGGTGAAGCCCTGGCATCACAGGTAACAGTGCCATGTAATCTCACTTTTCTCTTCTCTTTTCTTGAACCCCACCTTGCCTGTTACAGGTCACATCTGATGGGCGAATTCTGGGTGAAGCCCTGGCATCACAGGTAATGACCATATAGAGCTGATACAGATTACCTGTTTCCTGTTACCTGTTACCTGTCACAGGTAACAGAGCCATGCAGTGCCATGTAGTGTCACTGTGCCATGCCATGGATAGCCATGCCATGGATAGCCATGCCATGGATAGCCATGTAAATTCATGTAGTGCCAGCCTTTTAGAGCCTTCTTTTGCCATGCATTTCCATGTAGTGCCATCCTTAGTTGGTAAGTAATTACATATAGAACCATGTAGTGAGTTCACGAGCACGTAAAGTGCAAACTAAGGTGCCATGCATAGCCATGTAGTTGTGGGTAGCAGCATAGGCCTTGTATTGCGTGGTTCTTTTATAACACAATAGGCCGCCTTTGCACCAATTCTTTCTCCTTTCTCCCTTTCCTCTTCCCTCTCTTCTCCCCCCTTCCCCACCCCGCTTCCCCTCTCCCTCCTCCCTTCCACAGGGAAAGGTGCACGGAAGACACGAGGCTTGCACAAGGTGCACGCGGAGTGGAGGGGAGTGGTGCAGCGTATGTTTTTTGAGAATTCTAAAAAAACATTCCTTGGCACGCGAAGAACATGAACATGCCATACACCCGGTATTAGATTGTCTTTTTCTCTCCGCTTTCCACCGCTTCCCCCCTTACCTATCTTCCACAGGGCAAGGTGCACGTGGAGTGGAGGGGAGTGGTGCCGTCCTTGGCACGCGAAGAACATGAGCAGACTAAAGGACCCACCCTCTTTCTTCCCCCCTACTTCCACCGCTTCCCCCCCCTCACCTCCCATTGACAGGGCAAGGTGCACGCGGAATGGGGGGGAGTGGTGCCGTCCTTGGCACGCGAAGAACATGAGCATGCCATACACCCGGTATTAAAATGTCTTATTCTCTCTAAAACCCTAGGCCTCTCCCCCCTTCCCTCCTTCCCTCCCCCTCCCCTCACCCTTTCTTCCACAGGGCAAGGTGCACGCGGAATGGAGGGGGGTGGTGCCATCCTTGGCACGTGGGGAACATGAGAAGACTAAAGGACCCACCCTCTTTCTTCCCCCCTACTTCCACCGCTTTCCCCCCCTCACCTCCCATTGACAGGGCAAGGTGCACGCGGAATGGGGGGGAGTGGTGCCGTCTTTGGCACGTGGGGAGCACGAGAAGGCAACAGACCCACCCTCGTTCTTCCCCCCTACTTCCACCGCTTCCCCCCTCACCTCTCTTCCACAGGGCAAGGTGCACGCGGAGTGGGGGGGAGTGGTGCCGTCCTTGGCACGTGGGGAGCATGAGAAGGCCATCGACCCACCCTCTTTCTTCCCCCCTACTTCCACCGCTTCCCCCCTCACCTCTCTTCCACAGGGCAAGGTGCACGCGGAGTGGGGGGGAGTGGTGCCGTCTTTGGCACGTGGGGAGCATGAGAAGGCAACAGACCCACCCTCGTTCTTCCCCCCTACTTCCACCGCTTCCCCCCTCACCTCTCTTCCACAGGGCAAGGTGCACGCGGAATGGGGGGGAGTGGTGCCGTCCTTGGCACGTGGGGAGCATGAGAAGGCCATAGATCCGGTATTAAGTGGTTCTTTATAAAGCTGTAGACCTGGCTTTACAGAGACTTCTTTCTAATTGTCTCTGTACTGTACTGTTCTTTGACTATTTGTTGTTCTTTGACTGTTTGTTATTGCTTGCATGCTTTTTGTGCCAAGTATGCTAGTTCAACAAGTCTCCAACCCCTTACATTACCCGTGGCATTCTCCTCCGGCATATCTCCTCATTCCCCAACCCTTCTCCGCTTTCTTCTCGCATCTCCGCGCGCGCGTGTGTTTTTCTTCTTAGTAAGACTACAAAAATCATCTCCATGTGGGTGTGATTCGGTTTGGGTGGGTCCAGGTGGTTCAAGCAGCCCTAGATGAGGCTGGCTTACAGCCGTCGGATCTTTCCGCAGTAGCGGTCACGATCGGCCCAGGGCTCAGCCTGTGCTTAAGAGGTGAGTCTCCGCTCGAACCCACTCACTACCTTTGTTAACTTCTCCTCTTATGAGAATCACTTGTGCTGCTGCTGCAATGGATGCCCTTGTAGGGAGTTTTTGAGAATTCTCAAAAGTCATCCCTGTTTAGACTCTGTGCTGGCAGTGGATGCAGAGTTGACTTTTGAGTCGACTCAAAAGTCATCCCTGTTTAGACTCTGTGCTGGCAGTGGATGCAGTGCTGGCAGTGGATGCAGTGCTGGCAGTGGATGCA
Organism: Closterium sp. Naga37s-1; assembly: GCA_947471745.1. NCBI lineage: Eukaryota > Viridiplantae > Streptophyta > Zygnematophyceae > Desmidiales > Closteriaceae > Closterium > Closterium sp. Naga37s-1. The sequence continues at coordinate 1,348,522 of CANJKZ010000897.1, forward strand.
GTGCTGTATCTCTCGTTGACCATGTCACGTCATGGCAGTGGGAGTGATGAAAGCAAGGAGGATGGCAGCACAGAATGGCATGCATCCCCATCATCATCATCATGGCAGCACAGAATGGCATGCATCCCCATCATCAGCATCCCCGTCATCATCATCATCATCATCCCCATTTCCTCTTCTGTTTCTGCATTGCTTTTCATTGCACTGCGTGTGCGTCCCTTGTTGTTTGCGCATCCTTCAACTTTTGACGCGCCTCAAAAGTTGTCCCTTGTTGCCGCATCTTTCGTATCATCGGGGGGTGGCAGTGGGGGTGATGAAGGCGAGGAGGATGGCGGCACAGCATGGCATCCCCATCATCCCCATTCACCATATGGAAGCACATGCCCTGGTGGCCAGGTGGGATTATGGGATACTGTACCTACCGTCATACCTATCTACACACATATGTTGGTGACACGGCACAGCATGGCATCCCCATCATCCCCATCATCCCCATCATCCCCATCATCCCCATTCACCACATGGAAGCACAAGCGCTGGTGGCCAGGTGGGTGTTTACCTGCCTACTAGCGCGCCCAGCTACTCCCATCAGTCATTCACAGCATCCCCATCATCCCCATCCACCACATGGAAGCACAAGCGCTGGTGGCCAGGTGGGTGTTTACCTGCCTACTAGCGCGCCCAGCTACTCCCATCAGTCATTCACAGCATCCCCATCATTCCCATCCACCACATGGAAGCACAAGCGCTGGTGGCCAGGTGGGTGTTTACCTGCCTACTAGCGCGCCCAGCTACTCCCATCAGTCATTCACAGCATCCCCATCATCCCCATCCACCACATGGAAGCACAAGCGCTGGTGGCCAGGTGGGTGTTTACCTGCCTACTAGCGCGCCCAGCTACTCCCATCAGTCATTCACAGCATCCCCATCATCCCCATCCACCACATGGAAGCACAAGCGCTGGTGGCCAGGTGGGTGTTTACCTGCCTACTAGCGCGCCCAGCTACTCCCATCAGTCATTCACAGCATCCCCATCATTCCCATCCACCACATGGAAGCACAAGCGCTGGTGGCCAGGTGGGTGTTTACCTGCCTACTAGCGCGCCCAGCTACTCCCATCAGTCATTCACAGCATCCCCATCATCCCCATCCACCACATGGAAGCACAAGCGCTGGTGGCCAGGTGGGTGTTTACCTGCCTACTAGCGCGCCCAGCTACTCCCATCAGTCATTCACAGCATCCCCATCATCCCCATCCACCACATGGAAGCACAAGCGCTGGTGGCCAGGTGGGTGTTTACCTGCCTACTAGCGCGCCCAGCTACTCCCATCAGTCATTCACAGCATCCCCATCATTCCCATCCACCACATGGAAGCACAAGCGCTGGTGGCCAGGTGGGTGTTTACCTGCCTACTAGCGCGCCCAGCTACTCCCATCAGTCATTCACAGCATCCCCATCATCCCCATCCACCACATGGAAGCACAAGCGCTGGTGGCCAGGTGGGTGTTTACCTGCCTACTAGCGCGCCCAGCTACTCCCATCAGTCATTCACAGCATCCCCATCATTCCCATCCACCACATGGAAGCACAAGCGCTGGTGGCCAGGTGGGTGTTTACCTGCCTACTAGCGCGCCCAGCTACTCCCATCAGTCATTCACAGCATCCCCATCATCCCCATCCACCACATGGAAGCACAAGCGCTGGTGGCCAGGTGGGTGTTTACCTGCCTACTAGCGCGCCCAGCTACTCCCATCAGTCATTCACAGCATCCCCATCATCCCCATCCACCACATGGAAGCACAAGCGCTGGTGGCCAGGTGGGTGTTTACCTGCCTACTAGCGCGCCCAGCTACTCCCATCAGTCATTCACAGCATCCCCATCATTCCCATCCACCACATGGAAGCACAAGCGCTGGTGGCCAGGTGGGTGTTTACCTGCCTACTAGCGCGCCCAGCTACTCCCATCAGTCATTCACAGCATCCCCATCATCCCCATCCACCACATGGAAGCACAAGCGCTGGTGGCCAGGTGGGTGTTTACCTGCCTACTAGCGCGCCCAGCTACTCCCATCAGTCATTCACAGCATCCCCATCATCCCCATCCACCACATGGAAGCACAAGCGCTGGTGGCCAGGTGGGTGTTTACCTGCCTACTAGCGCGCCCAGCTACTCCCATCAGTCATTCACAGCATCCCCATCATTCCCATCCACCACATGGAAGCACAAGCGCTGGTGGCCAGGTGGGTGTTTACCTGCCTACTAGCGCGCCCAGCTACTCCCATCAGTCATTCACAGCATCCCCATCATCCCCATCCACCACATGGAAGCACAAGCGCTGGTGGCCAGGTGGGTGTTTACCTGCCTACTAGCGCGCCCAGCTACTCCCATCAGTCATTCACAGCATCCCCATCATTCCCATCCACCACATGGAAGCACAAGCGCTGGTGGCCAGGTGGGTGTTTACCTGCCTACTAGCGCGCCCAGCTACTCCCATCAGTCATTCACAGCATCCCCATCATCCCCATCCACCACATGGAAGCACAAGCGCTGGTGGCCAGGTGGGTGTTTACCTGCCTACTAGCGCGCCCAGCTACTCCCATCAGTCATTCACAGCATCCCCATCATTCCCATCCACCACATGGAAGCACAAGCGCTGGTGGCCAGGTGGGTGTTTACCTGCCTACTAGCGCGCCCAGCTACTCCCATCAGTCATTCACAGCATCCCCATCATCCCCATCCACCACATGGAAGCACACGCGCTGGTGGCCAGGTGGGTGTTTACCTGCCTACTAGCGCGCCCAGCTACTCCCATCAGTCATTCACAGCATCCCCATCATCCCCATCCACCACATGGAAGCACAAGCGCTGGTGGCCAGGTGGGTGTTTACCTGCCTACTAGCGCGCCCAGCTACTCCCATCAGTCATTCACAGCATCCCCATCATCCCCATCCACCACATGGAAGCACACGCGCTGGTGGCCAGGTGGGTGTTTACCTGCCTACTAGCGCGCCCAGCTACTCCCATCAGTCATTCACAGCATCCCCATCATTCCCATCCACCACATGGAAGCACAAGCGCTGGTGGCCAGGTGGGTGTTTACCTGCCTACTAGCGCGCCCAGCTACTCCCATCAGTCATTCACAGCATCCCCATCATCCCCATCCACCACATGGAAGCACAAGCGCTGGTGGCCAGGTGGGTGTTTACCTGCCTACTAGCGCGCCCAGCTACTCCCATCAGTCATTCACAGCATCCCCATCATCCCCATCCACCACATGGAAGCACAAGCGCTGGTGGCCAGGTGGGTGTTTACCTGCCTACTAGCGCGCCCAGCTACTCCCATCAGTCATTCACAGCATCCCCATCATTCCCATCCACCACATGGAAGCACACGCGCTGGTGGCCAGGTGGGATATATTTTTTAGGGTTTCGGGTACGATAGCACATTGATCATCCATATTCTCCCCAGCACAGCATCCCCATCCTCCCCATCCACCACATGGAAGCACACGCGCATGCCTTCTCTCTTGCACGGCAATGTGGCTGGTATGGCACTAGCATACACAGCATCCCCATCATCCCCATCATCCCCATCATCCCCATCATCCCCATCATCCCCATCATCCCCATCCACCACATGGAAGCACAAGCGCTGGTGGCCAGGTGTATTCTTCGCATGCCGATTTCCATTGCAATACCCATCACCCCCATCACCCCCATCACCCCCATCACATCACATCACCCCCATCACCCCCATCACCCCCATCACCCCCATCATCCCCATCACCCCCATCACCCCCATCACCCCCATCACCCCCATCACATCACATCACCCCCATCACCCCCATCACCCCCATCACCCCCATCACCCCCATCACATCACATCACCCCCATCACCCCCATCACCCCCATCACCCCCATCACATCACATCACCCCCATCACCCCCATCACCCCCATCACCCCCATCACATCACATCACCCCCATCACCCCCATCACCCCCATCACCCCCATCACCCCCATCACCCCCATCACCCCTATCACCCCCATCACCCCCATCACCCCCATCACCCCCTAAAAACACGACTTTTTTCAGTCGACTCAAAACACGACTCATTACACGCGCTTTTCCTTTCCCCACCCTTGTGATGTTTCCCTTCTTCTGCTATGCTAGTACAGGCTGATCAATCCTAACGTCACCTTCCCCTTCCCCCTCTTCGCAAAAAGAAAGAAAGAAACGTGATTTTTCTTTTCTCCCACCCCCCCACCCCCCATACAGGCTGACCAATCCTGACGTCACCTTCCCCTTCCTCACGCTTTTGATATCAGGTGCAGTGGGGTGTGGTGCTCGTGCAAAGATGCGCATCTATGGTAAATTTCTGTCCTTTTTGCTCTCCCCCCCCCCCCCCCCCCCCCCCTCCTCCCCCCTCTTCCAGGCTGACCAATCCTGACGTCACCTTCCCCTTCCTCACGCTCTTGATATCAGGTGCAGTGGGGTGTGGTGCTCGTGCACAGATGCGCATCTTTGGTAAATTTCTGTCCTTTTTGCTCCCCCTCTCCCCCCTCCCCCCCACCCCCCCACCCCCCATACAGGCTGACCAATCCTGACGTCACCTTCCCCTTCCTCACGCTCTTGATATCAGGTGTGGTGCCCCGGGAGAAGATGCGTGTGCGGTGCTGTTATTAGTAAACAGGTGGGCTGCGGAGGTCTGATGTCCATCAACTTGAGTGTTATTGAGACGGCGAGACAAACTCCATGACATCAGAACTTGAGTATCAGGTGTGGTGCCCAGGAGTAGATGCGTGTGCGGTTATGATATGATACAGACTTGTTAGTTTGCGTGTTCCTATTCATGTGTTCCGTTTGATGTGTCTCTATCAGTCTTTTACTATTGATGAGTTCCTTTTGGTGTCTTATTGTCATATCCTCCCCTCCTCCCCTCATCCCTCCCTCCCCCCTTTCTCGGTCCCTCCTAGAAGCGCCGACCATTTGCTATTGTCGCATCCTCTCCTCCCTCTGCCCCTTCCCCTCCTCACCTTCCTCTCGTAGGAGGGCACAACCTTCTGTTATTGTCACATCCCTTCCCCCTCCCCCTACCCTTTCCCCAACCCCCCCTTCCCCCTTTAGGCGGGCACAACCTTTTGTTATTGTCACATGGGGTGGGGCAGTACACTCAGCTGGGAACAACGCTAGACGACGCCATGGGTGAGGTGAGAGGTGGAGTGTGGTGGTTTGGGGTGCGGCGAGGTAAGGCGGGGTGGGATGGGGTGTAGAAGGGTTTCCATGGAGAGAGGGAATAGGTGTTGCTATCGAATCAGTCATTCATTTGACAAGACAATACAGCTGTTGGGGATTGATCTGAGAGGGGCAAGCACATGCCTTTCTCTTAACAATTAACCCCTTACCTCCACCCCGCACTCTTTTTCTCCCCAATCCCACCACCCCCTCTCACCCTTCCCGCAAGCCCATTCCACAGTTCCTTACCTCTCCTTGCCATTTGACAAGACAGCGCGATTGCTGGGTTTTTGAGACGTCTCAAAAGGTTAGGACCTGTTGGGAGCAGGAAGGGGAGGTGGGCAGCAATGAAATCTCAGTCGTCTCTCTTACCATGCTCCCTCCCCAACCACCCAACCTGTACCCACCGATTTCCCAGGCGTTTGACAAGTCAGCACGCCTGCTGGGTCTGGGCCTGTCGGGGCCGGGAGGGGGAGGGGAGGGGCAGAGCAATGGATTCACAGTCATCTCTCTTACCATGCTCCCTCCCATCCCAACCACCCCACCTGTACCCACCGATTTCCCAGGCGTTTGACAAGTCAGCACGCCTGCTGGGTCTGGGCCTGTCGGGGCCGGGAGGCGGAGGGGGGAGCAGTTGATGCGCTTGCAACCTCTTTTAAACCCCCTGTACCCCTCCACCCTCTCCCCCAGGCGTTTGACAAGACAGCACGCCTGCTAGGTCTGGACTTGTCGGGAGCAGGAGGGGGAGGGGCGGCGGTTGAAGTGCTGGCAAGGGAAGGAAACAGAGATAGATTCAAGTTCACTGTAAGAGAAATTGCTGCTCGTTCTAAATGATGGCTTCTTTAAATAAATGCTGGTTTATTGGCAGACTGTTGTTTTCTAGTAGCAGTTGCTTTTCCCCTCACTACACGTCTCTCCTCTCCACACCTCTTCCCCTCTCATTTATCCAGGTGCCCCTAGCACGTGTCAAGAGCTGCGACTTCCCCTTTTCAGCCCTCTCTAACCCAACGTGGCATACCCGCCTTGCCTGTTTTCCCTCGTAATTTTGCATCAAGGCCACCGTGGCGCGCTGCATGTTTCCTCTGTCCGTGTCTCCCCGCATGCTCCTTGTTCCTCCCCTGCCCCCACCCATCCAGGTGCCCCTAGCGCGTGTCAAGAGTTGTGACCGCTCCGTCTCAGGAATCAAGGCCACCGTGGCGCGCTGCATGTTTCCTCTGTCCGTGTCTCCCCGCATGCTCCTTGTTCCTCCCCTGCCCCCACCCATCCAGGTGCCCCTAGCGCGTGTCAAGAGTTGTGACCGCTCCGTCTCAGGAATCAAGGCCACCGTGGCGCGCTGCATGTTTCCTCTGTCCGTGTCTCCCCGCATGCTCCTTGTTCCTCCCCTGCCCCCACCCATCCAGGTGCCCCTAGCGCGTGTCAAGAGTTGTGACCGCTCCGTCTCAGGAATCAAGGCCACCGTGGCGCGCTGCATGTTTCCTCTGTCCGTGTCTCCCCGCATGCTCCTTGTTCCTCCCCTGCCCCCACCCATCCAGGTGCCCCTAGCGCGTGTCAAGAGTTGTGACCGCTCCGTCTCAGGAATCAAGGCCACCGTGGCGCGCTGCATGTTTCCTCTGTCCGTGTCTCCCCGCATGCTCCTTGTTCCTCCCCTGCCCCCACCCATCCAGGTGCCCCTAGCGCGTGTCAAGAGTTGTGACCGCTCCGTCTCAGGAATCAAGGCCACCGTGGCGCGCTGCATGTTTCCTCTGTCCGTGTCTCCCCGCATGCTCCTTGTTCCTCCCCTGCCCCCACCCATCCAGGTGCCCCTAGCGCGTGTCAAGAGTTGTGACCGCTCCGTCTCAGGAATCAAGGCCACCGTGGCGCGCTGCATGTTTCCTCTGTCCGTGTCTCCCCGCATGCTCCTTGTTCCTCCCCTGCCCCCACCCATCCAGGTGCCCCTAGCGCGTGTCAAGAGTTGTGACCGCTCCGTCTCAGGAATCAAGGCCACCGTGGCGCGCTGCATGTTTCCTCTGTCCGTGTCTCCCCGCATGCTCCTTGTTCCTCCCCTGCCCCCACCCATCCAGGTGCCGCTAGCGCGTGTGAAGAGAGTTGTGACCGCTCCGTCTCAGGAATCAAGGCAAACGGGGCACGCTGCATGTCTCCCCTGTCCGTGTATCCCCGCATGCTCCTTGTTCCTCCCCTGCCCCCACCCATCCAGGTGCCGCTAGCGCGTGTCAAGAGCTGTGACTTCTCCTTTTCAGGACTCAAGGCAAACGGGGCATGCCATTCTCTAAGAAGGCAGTTTTTGTGATTCTCGTCGTTCCCTCCCCCTCCCCCTCCCCCTCTCCACCCATTTCAGGTGCCACTAGCGCGTGTCAAGAGCTGTGACTTCTCCTTTTCAGGACTCAAGGCAAACGTGGCATACTCGCCTTGCCTGTTTCCCCTCACACTTCTCATCTCCCCTGCATCTCTCCTCACCCTCCACCCTCAGGTGCCCCTAGCGCGTGTCAAGAGCTGTGACTTCTCATTTTCGGGACTTAAAGCCAATGTGGCTCGCTGCATACAGAAGGAGGCCCCGTAAGACCTTGTGAGGAGGGTGGGGAGGGGAGAGAGGGGTGGGGGAGGGTGGAAATGGGTGGAAAGGGTGTGCATCTTGTGCTGTCTCAAGGCGAACGTGGCACGCTGCGTACAGAAGGAGGCACCGTAAGGCCTTGTGAGGAGGGTGATGGGGGTAAAGGGGTGGAAATGGGTGGAAATGTGTGGGAAAGGGTGTGTGTCCCGAGTTGACCTAACCTTCCATAGTTTCGCCAGACCTATCTGTCATGTAACTTGTTCCGTACCTCTCTTCCCGAACCCGATCCCTCGTTCCCTCCCAGGGCAGCTCAAACCATCCCTATTGCCGAAGCAACGCCGGAGGACCGGCAGTTACGAGCAGACATTGCTGCCTCTTTCCAGGTAACTTCCTTCCCATAGCACCACTCTTCTCCCCATTAAAGCTGTCTGCGCTGCAACATTTTCTCAGGTTACCCTGTCATATCCGATCCGCTTTTTTTTCGATCGACTAAGAAAATCATATCCCTCTGCTTCTCCTTTATTTTCAAAAGGATGGGTGTTGCCAGAATCCGGCGGCTGTTATGTCACTCAAATCTCTTCCCCTCCTTCCTCTCTACGCCCATGTTATTCCCAATCAGGAGGTGGCAGTGTTGCATCTGGAGTCGAGAGTGCAGCGGGCTATTAAAATGGCGAGAGAATCAGCTCCTGAGATTGACACACTGGTGAGTCAGAGGGAGAGGGAGAGGGAGAGGGAGAGGGAGATGGAGAGGGAGAGGGAGAGCATGTCTAGGAGGAATTGTGTTGTGTCATGGTCCAGGGCTGGCATGCAGGAGGTGGCAGTGTTGCATCTGCAGTCGCGGGTGCAGAGAGCCATTCAGTTGGCGAGGGAATCAGTGCCTGCGATTGACACACTGGTGAGTTGGTTTTTGAGAATTCTCAGAAGCAAAACGTTCTTGGGTTGTCCGCAGACCAGGAGGGAGTGTGGGTTGTTAAGGTCTTGTGTGGCTAAGGGGGCTTAAAGCCAGGGTCTCAAGTAAGCTAAGGAGCCGTCAACTGCAAAGCAGTTGAAGCTAGGTTACCTAGTTATTGCAGACGAAGTTCTCTCTGGTTGGGTTGAAAAAACAGCTTGCGACACACCCCGTCATTTCCCCAGAAGCGATTGCACAACACTTTTGGGTACTTGAGACTTTCGATGAGTTGGGGGCATTTTAGGTTTGGCTCCGAGCCAAGTTTCCAAGCCTAGAAGGTTTGGGTACACCCAGCGATTTGAGTTTGCTTCGCACCCCTCGCTTCAACCCACTTCAAACCTTCTACTTCGCTAACCAATCACAGCCAAACTTTCACCATCAACTGCAAAACACTTGTAGTACTTGAGACCCTGGCTTTAACACCTGCTATTCCCCCTCCTCCCCACCCCCACCCCAGCCCTTCCCCCTTCCGCCGTCACCAATCAGGTGATGGCGGGGGGAGTGGCGTCTAATCAAGTCGTCCGCTCGCGGATCGCAGCAGTCTGCAAGCAGTCAGGAATGAGGCTGGTGTGCCCTCCGCTCTGCCTGTTCATTCCTTCCTTCTTGGGCTTTCTTTGCTCTCTCCCCCCCCCCGCCCCTCCCCCTCACCTCCCTATCGATCAGGTGATGGCAGGGGGAGTGGCCTCCAATCAAGTTGTCCGCACGCGGATAGGAGCAGTCTGCGAGCAGTCGGGGGTGAGGCTGGTGTGCCCTCCGCCCCGCCTCTGCACCGATAATGGTGAGTGGCAGTGGCTGTTTTGGAAGAGGAGGGGGCGAAGCGGAAAGAAGGGGGAAGGAAGGGGGGTGAGAGTGTGAACAGTCGGGGGTGAGGCTGGTGTGCCCTCCCCCTCGCCTCTGCACCGATAATGGTGAGTGGCAGTGGCTGTTTTGGAAGAGGAGGGGGCGAAGCGGAAAGAAGGGGGAAGGAAGGGGGGTGAGAGTGTGAACAGTCGGGGGTGAGGCTGGTGTGCCCTCCCCCTCGCCTCTGCACCGATAATGGTGGGTGGCAGTGGCTGTTTTTTAATTGGGGATTGAGGGAGAAAGGTTCGAGTCGTTTCAAGAGGTGCAATCTCTCTTGAATGGTCCTTAGTATGAATGCACGGCCACTCTGGGAGCAGTCGGGGGTGAGGCTTGTGTGGCCTCCTCCCCGCCTCTGCACCGATAATGGTGAGGACTGGTTTAGGGGAAGGGATGGCATAGGGAGGGGGTATGCACGGTTCAAACTGGGGATGAAGGAGCCTCCAATCCGCCTGCTGTAGACGAATCGGACGATGATGCTTATGTCTCCCCTTCCCCTATCTCCCCTCCTCATTCCCCATACCCCTCCTCCCCAGGAGTCATGGTGGCATGGGCGGGGTACGAGCGTTTCAGACTGGGAATAATGGAGCCTCCGCCTGCTCTGCTCTAGGCAATCCCCAGGTTCTCCCTTCCCCTGCCTTCCCCTGCCTTCCCCTGCCTTCCCCTCCCTTCCCCTGCCTTCCCCTGCCTTCCCCTCCCTTCCCCTGCCTTCCCCTGCCTTCCCCTCCCTTCCCCTGCCTTCCCCTGCCTTCCCCTCCCTTCCCCTGCCTTCCCCTGCCTTCCCCTGCCTTCCCCTCCCTTCCCCTGCCTTCCCCTGCCTTCCCCTGCCCTCCCTGTCCCGACCACTCCTGTTTCCCTCTTCTCCTCTCCCAGGAGTCATGGTGGCATGGGAGGGGAGCGCTTCAAACGGGGGATCATGGAGCATCCACCTGCTGGAGACACTCCCCATTTGTCCCTCCTCCCTGCCCCCCCTCGCCTCTCCCTGGCTCCCCTTGTCTTTAACCAGGAGTCATGGGTGCATGGGCGGGGTACAAGCGCTTCAAACGGGGGATCATGGAGTATCCGCCTGCTGGAGACACTCCCCTTTTTTCCCTCCCCTTCCCTATGTGTCCGTCCATATATCCCCTCCCCTCTCCCTCCCAGGGGTCAGCGATTTAGACTGAGGATCATGGAGCATTCGCCTGCTGGAGACAGTGCCCATTTGCTGCAGCGCCCACCTTGCCCTTTCCCATGCCCTTTGCCATGCGCCTGTCCCTATTTCCCCCCTTCTCCTCCCCAGGGGTCATGGTGGCATGGGCAGGGTACGTGCGCTTCAAACTGGGGATCATGGAGCCTAGCTTCCTTCTATCCCCATCCCCCGCACCCGCCTTCCCATTCCTGCTTCCCCCATACCCTCTCGCCGGTCCCTCTTTCCCCTCTCCCTGACAGGGGTCATGGTGGCATGGGCAGGGTACGAGCGCTTCAGACTGGGAATTATGGAGCCTCCACCTGCTGTAGACGAATCTGATGATGATGCTTATGTAAGTTTTTTTTTTTTTTTTTTTTTTAGAGATTTATCGGTCATATGTAATGTCGATATATCGGGTCCTGAAGGTGTCTTGGGAGGGCCAGGAGGAATAGTAAGGAACAGAACACTTATGTCATCATCCCTTATCTTTTCCTCCCCCTCTCGCTCAGCTGTCTTCTCCGTTCTTGTCCCGCACTCCTTCCTCGCCCCCTTGATTGCCCATCCCAACCATTCATACACCATCAGGTGGAGCTCAGACCGCGCAGGCCCCTGGCAGACCCCCCATCCTCCCCCCCTGTCAGCCACCCCCTTTCATCTTGCCCCCCCTCCCCTTCCTTCACTTGCCATGCCTCATCTCATTCATTCATGCACCATCAGGTGGAGCTGAGACCACGCTGACTCCTGGCTGACCCCCCATCCTCCCCATCACGCTCAATCTTTCCTCCTGTCCGCTGCTCCCCTTCCTTCCTTCGCTTGCCATTTCTGTGTGCATTTGATCGACCATCAGGTGGAGCTCAGGCCCCGATGGCCCCTGGCAGATCCTCCCTCCTCCCCATCCCGCTCAGCCACCCCCTTTCCTCTTGTTCCCCGCTCCCCTTCCTTCACTTGCCATGTCTCATCCCGCCCGCTCGCCCTCACCTGCCAACCATCAGGTGGAGCTCAGGCCCCGCTGGCCCCTGGCAGACCCCCCATCCTCCCCATCCCGCTCCTCCAAGCAAAAGCGCCTCTTCCCATCCCTCTCCTCCTCCTCCCCTTCCACCCCGCTTCTCACCTCCTCGAATCCTCCCACCACCTCCATAACGCCCCTCTCCACTTCCTCTTTCGAATTTCATGCTGCGGCCTCTACTGTGATTTGACTTACCCAAATTTACCCTTGGCAGACCCCCCATCCTCTCGCTCCTCCAAGCAAAAGCTCCTCTTCCCTTCCCTCTCCTCCTCCTCCCCTTCCACCCCACTCCTCTCCTCCTCGAATCCTCCCAACACCTCCCCAAGGCCTCTCTCGTCTTCCTCTTCCCAACTCTTATGCTGCAGTCACTACTGCGAATTGACTTACCTGCGTTGGCCCCTTGCAGAACCTCCTTCTTCCCCCTCTCGCTCTGCCAAACGAAAGTGCCTCTTCCCTTCCCTCTCCTCCTACTCCCCCTCCACCCCACTCCTCTCTTCCTCGAGCCCTTCCAACAACACCTCCCCAGCGACTCTCTCGTCAATCTGAAGTGTTCGTTCTTGCACCCCATTTGGTCCTCCCACGATCACGCCGACGCCTTGCTCGTCTTCCTCCTGTAGCACCGTTATTGCATTAAGGGGCTCCACTACCGTATTATGGGCTCATCGGCCTGTGTATTTTGGCAGAAATTATTGAAAGCATGTGCATAATGTATTGTTGTAGATGTCATAGAAGCTGTTATGCTTAGCAAGCAATAGGAAAGGATGCCTCTAAAATATCCAACCTGCAAGTCAACCCATGCATTCCAATATATTTGTGAGAATGGAACAGTTGTATGTGAGCACCATTTGACATAGTAGAAGCTGGAACGAACCTTATATGCCGTCGACGCATCTGGGTTTTATGAAGAATACAGATCATGTAGCGAGGTGTGCCCCTACTGCGGATATGACGGGGTTGTGTGTTCCGTTCTGGCACCTGGGTAACTGCCACTTACGGTCACAGGACAACTCGTGTTATTGTCGGGAACGAGTCCGAATCCCGCGTCATTGCACTGCACAGCAGAAACTTGCTGCCACTCCCAACATTCTCTTGTAAAAAACGGCGACTGCACTGTATTTCTGGAAGGCAATTTGCAAGCTCCCAACAGAGCACCCGTCAAACAATAGACTCAATGTGCAATGCACACAGGTGCTGTAGTTGCCCTAATTTGACAATTCCAGGTAAGGTGCAACTGTCTACCAGCTTCATCAGGCTCATTTGGTGGTGCATAGGTCTTGTTATTCTGGTTCGGTACGGTGTTGATGGAGGAACCGAAACCTTTCTGCCCTTGTTCTGGCTGCCAGCCAAAGCCGTGTTTTTTTCTGCATTATACGGAAATCCAAGATTCTTGTGCTGTCCTTTTCAACTGAACAGTCTGGACCACTGCCGCGTACGAATCTGCATAGTTTCTAGTTTCTAGTTTTCATTTGGAAGCCCAGTAGTGAGTTTCTTCGCCTTCATGTATCCGGTGTCTTCAGACCCAAAAATAAGTGTTGGAAATACTAAACACGAATACAGAGCACAGACACCAGAACCAGCGCAATCCAGGTGACCAAGACGCAGATTATCCCCGATTCCTGCCAAAACCGGTGGGGAGCATGAACAGATTCCAGTTCCTTTTCGCTAACGTTGCCAGAGCTTTTGCGACTTACGTTTCCAGTGTTTTGGAAATTTCACATTGGGTCTCGCTCCACAAGATTTGTGAACCGAACCCAATGCTGAATCAGCTGCACTAAAGGTTTTGTAATGCGAGCGTTCGGCGTCGCCGCTGTCGATTGCTCTGGGGCGAGAACTTGGAAGGCTGAGCTGCCCCGAAATGTGCCCTTAAAATTACGTTTTGGGGCCAAACTCAACACTTGAAATCAGGGCTACAAAGTGCTGTGCACTTTTGCTAAGAGAATAAATCACCCTGGAATAAGGATGAAGTGAAGTACTGGGACCTCTCTAGTACTCTATGTGTAGCCATACCCAGATCTAGCACTAAGTTTGTACTTCGATACTACTTTAGGTTCTTTCTGACTTGCAGCTTGGGTTCTGACTTCGAAAAATAACGGTTCAGGCCTCGACCTTGAGAGTGTCAGAGTACATCGAAACTGGCTCTTGGGAAAGTTATACTGCACCTGGGCCTGGGATGACGGGAATTGGGGAGGGTCGGGGAGGAATCAGTTCGAAGGAGAAGGGCTAGCCCCAAGGCTGATACTTGAAATCCGGGTTAGTCCCGAACACAGCACTTTAGGTGGACGGGCTGACCTGAAAACCAGCCCTTAAATTCGGGGACCTAGGCCGAACTCAACCCTTAATGTTCAGGGCATTAAGGGCATTTGCCCTTGTAGCGACAGCCCTGTTCGGCGAGTCTCCTCTCCTGTACGTTCTTCCTGGTCGAATTCGTTGGGAGGGACACGATGCAAAACGATGGCCTTCAGAAACCGCTTTCAAACGTTTAGAACCGTCCTGAGCCACGAAGCATGAACTGTAAATGTACGACCTACACACCTCCCACTGCTTGGAAAATGTGTCCAGTCCAGTCACCTCAGGTCCTAAGTTTCAACAAATATTCACAAATGTAACAGAACGGGATTCGCCATGCTAGCATGCATGGGAATCTCCGAATGGGAGAGAACTTGTATCTCTTAGCTAGATCTGAACTCTGCACTTGCTAGCCTCGAGAACACTCTCCCATCCCCGTCATACCTTAGATTCCAACGGGGCATGGCATCAAGGCGCTATGCCAAGATGCCATGCTGAAAGCGTAGCGACGCGGGCTTTCTTTACGAGCCGCGCTTCTATCTTTTTAGCATAAATATTCCGTCTCAGAATCTTGTTGTATCATCCTGGGATCATTCTAATCCTATCTTCTTGGAATCTATCTTCCTATCTTCTCTCATCGACGAATCTGGAGCTAGACTCTTGTCTAGCTTTCTTCCGCTGCGATTACTCTTCTCTTTCTACGCTACGGCGCCTCTCCTTAGGCGCTAGGCCGGCCAGGCAAGCCGCGCCGTGCGTCGCTGCGCGCCGTAGCCCTGTTTCAACAAAGCATCCCCTATTCTCTCATCTGCCATTCCGTGGGGTACGAGAGCTTTGAGATGCGGTTGAGAGCCGCCTTAGTGGCGCCTTGCTAGTATCTGTGACATGTCCCTGGATACGGCGCAGAATGTTGAGCAGACATACGACTTTCTACGTGATTCAAATCCGTTATCTCCAGCTGTGGACGATCATGCAGAAAATCCTGAAATTTTCTCTTATCCGACTAACATGGATTATTTCCCGAGTCGGGAATCGAGCCAGCCGACATCCCAGACCCGGCGTCGAAGCGAAGGTAGTAATATTACGACGAACTACTCATTGAGTACTCGTTGTAACTTTTATAAAAGATTTAACGATTTAGCCGCATTATCTCTTCTTCTTTTTTTCCCGCAATTTGGGCATGATAATTGTTGACACAACTTTGTTACTTTCGTTTTTTCAGACATCGGCTTGACGACTAGCACACCAATCAAGAAGATTGACCATCAACGGTCAAAATCTTGTCCTGGAGCTCCAATAAAGCTGGCGAGTCTCACCAGCCGTCGGATCAGCTTGTACTCTACAGTGAAACGAGACCTGATGAGAAAGTTCCAAGCAGCTGAATTCATCGGACCACCCATAACAACCGATTCGTCATGCGAGTCGGGACTAACGGAGGAAATCAGCTGAAAATCCGTAACTGCTGACACATCATCTCGAGGGTCTTTTGAGTCTTGAGGAACTAACGGAGGAGGAGCAACCCTGAGGGTCCTAAGGGTCCTAAGGTCCCTGAGGCTCCTGAGGGTCTTAAGGGTCTTAAGGGTCCTTAGCAAGCTGACATCGCCCAAGATTCTTCCTGCCTTCCCGTGAAACTTCTACGTCTTTAATCTCTTGGCTTCTGTGGCTAACAGAAGGCCTTCAGGGGCAGACGTTGTGTACGTCTCTTCTCACACAGGCTCCCTCTCTCACGTAACCCCCCTTCTCCCTTTCACTCTATTTTATCACATAAAACCTTTCCCTCCTCTCACATAACCCCATTCCCGCCTCTCACATAACCCCCTCTTTCCTCTCACATGACCCTCTCTTCTCACATAACCCCTCTCCCGCTTCTTACATAACTCCCTTCCCTCCTCTCACATGACTCCCTTTCTCTCCTCTCACATGACCCTTACATAACCCCTTGATTCCTACATCTCCTGCATATCCTCTCACATAAGCCTCATTTCTCAAATAACCCACTCTCACTCCGCTCACATAACCGTTCTTCAAATGACCTAGGCGGCAAAATGATGGGAAAGGGCGCTGTACATGTGGGTGGCTGAACCTGGACTATATAGTATTTCTTAGCACTTGAGGTTTATCTGCCCATCTTTCCCTCTTAGCATTTTTCTATGAGTGTAGCAAAACGTGTTCATACATACATCATGCAAGAAAACAGCTCTAAAACAAGCCTAGGTGAAGGGATAGAAATTGATGAAAAGCAAGGAGCCAATGACTGCATATCCCAATGATGCACCGATCCATGCTCTTATCATAAACAACTCCCACCTTTGATCCTCGTTCGCAGAAGACTGGCGGGCAGATTTAGAGAGCTTGGTATTTGCCGATGTGAGGAGATGGGCCAGGAACCAATAGAGAGGAGGTGAGGAGGACAGGAAGCGAGTAGCCACCTGAAACCCACAAGGGAGGGTGGGGAGAAGGGAAGGGAGGGAGGGAGGTGGGGGGCCCAGGCTGAGACTGCTTGGCATAACCCGATTTGAGGAGATGGGCCAGGAGCCAGTAGAGAGGAGGTGAGGAGGAGAGGAAGCGAGTTGCCACCTGCAACTCACAAGGGGGGGAGTTGCAAGGTGGGGGCAGGGGGGTTGTGGGGTTGGAACAAAAAAACATGGAGTATGACTGCTATGTGGGGAGATGGGCCAGGTACCAGTAGAGAGGAGGTGAGGAGGAGAGAAAGCGAGTGGCCACCTGTAGCTCAAAAGGAAGATATTTGCGGGGTGAGGGGGATGGGGGTTTGGATTGAGACTGTTTGGAATGTCCCGATGTGAGGAGATGCGCCAGGAACCAGTAGAGAGGAGGTGAGGAGGAGAGAAAGCGAGTGGCCACCTGCAACTCTAACAGGAGGGAGTTGCGAGGTGGTGGGGTGGAAGGCGATTGAGGGTAAGAGGGAGAGGGAGGAGCTGAGGGGGGTGTGGATCAGGGGGTAGTGGGGGGGGGGGGGGGAGGGGGGAGAGACTGAGGGCGTGCTCCTAAGGCCTCTTATCAGGCGAACCTCGTATCAGACTCGAGTCCATAACACTGAAATTCCCCTAAACCCCAAACCCTTTACGCATTGAATCAGGCAATTCTGACAAGAGGTTCGCCTGATAAGAGGTGTATGAACACGCCCTGACGACTTGGCATTTACAGGTGTGAGGAGATGGGCCAAGAATCAATTTTTTTGTCAATTCAAAAGTCGATCTTATTGGGAAGAAAATGTGTGGCCAGACTGAGACTGCTTGGCATTTGCCGTGTGAGAGGATGGGCCAGAAACTAGACCAGTAGAGAGGAGGTGAGGATGAGAGAACAGGTCAAATTCCCTCCCACTCATTTTTCTTTTTTTTTCTTCCCCCATTGGTACACACTTGCATGTGCATCACCAGCGTTGCCACTGCTGCCATAAACAGCAGCTGCAGCAGGAACGGAAGAGCAGCAGTGGGAATAAAACCCCCTGCATGCATCCACTCCAGCGGTCATATTCTCTCCATTCTACTGACTTCTCACCTGCACATGCATCACCAGGGTTGCCACTGCCGTCATGAACAGCAGCTGCAGCAGGAATGGAAGAGCAGCAGCGGAAAAAAACCCCTTGCATCCACACCAGCGGTCATTTTCTCTCCATTCCACCTCCCATTCCTCCTCCACTTCCTCCTTCCTCTCCCGTGCTTGGGGGTGGTTGGCGGGTGGAAGGAAGAGGAGGTGGTGGTGGTCAGCGGGAGAGGAGAGGAGGCCGAGAGAGAGGAAGAGGAGGGGGCGGGTGAGAGCGAATGAGAGGATGGCTGAGAGGGAGAGGAGGAGGGTTGGCGCTGCTAGGAGGAAGTTTGGGAGCTGCTTCAGCTGAAAGTATCGGAGAAATCCCACGTCCCTGCATTGTGAATGGGGGCAGAGAGGGATAGGAAGAGGTGGGGGCGGGTGAGTACAGAGTATCAGAGAAATTTCACATCCCATTTTTTAACCGACCAGGAAATCTTGACGCAAAAGTTGACTCAGTAGTCCACTCAAGAATCTCAGACATCCCACATCCCATTTCTCAGACAACGCAAAAATTGAGACAATTTTTTAGTCAACTCGAAAATCGTATAATCTCAGAAATCCCACATCCCATTTCTCAGGCAACCCAAAATTTGACTCAGGAGTTGGCTCAAGTATCCGAAATCTCTCACATTCTTGGGGGGAAAAAGGGTAAGGAGAAGGAGCAAAAGGCTTGGAAGAAGAGGAGGAGGGAGAAGGCGAGGAGGGGAGGCAGTGCTGCTTGCTGCTAGCTGATATCTCACCAGTATTTGCGCTGCACATAGCCGTAGATGTAGGGGAGGGAGTCGAGGCACCAGGGTGGGATGTCTTGAGGCGCCTTGGTGCTAGCAGCAGAGCGGCAGAACTGGGTGAAGGCGAATGTCCGTGCCACTGTTACTCACCAGTACTTGCGCTGCACGTAGCCGTAGATATAGGGAACCGAGTCAAGGCACCAAGGGTGAGACGTGGAAACAGGGAGAGCGGGGGTGCAGGAGAGGAGGCGAACACTGTCTATCTCTCACCAGTACTTGCGCTGCACATAGCCGTAGATGTAAGGAACCGTGTCCATGCACCACGGGGGGACCTCCAGGGGCGTGTTGCTAGCAGCAGGGCGGCAGAACTGGGTGAAGGCGAAGGCTTGGAAGGAGAGGAGGAGGGAGAAGGAGAGGAGGCAGCAGAGGGCAGTGGAGAGGAGGATGGGGAGGAGCCTGGGTGGGGGAATGGGGGGAAGAAGGGGCGGGGGGGAAGGGGGGAGGGTGGGGGGGCAGAAGCAACGGAAGAGAAAAGGGGCTTAGTTGGGTGAAGGCAAAGGCTTGGAAGGAGAGGAGGAGAGAGAAGGAGAAGAGGCAGCAGAGGGCAGTGGAGAGAAGGATGGGGAGGAGCCTGGGAGGGGGGAGAAGGGGGGGGAGGGGAGGGAGGGGAGGGGAGAGGGGAAGGGGGTAGGGGGAGGGGACGGGGACAGCAAGAAAAGGGAGAAATGGGAAGTAATTGGTTGACGGCGAATGCTTGGAGGGAAAGGTGGAGGGAGAGGGAGAGGGGACGGCAGAAGGGTGTACTGAGGAGGATGGGGAGGAATTTGGTTAGGGAACGATGAGGGGAGAGGAAGGGGAAAGGAGGGAAAGGTGAGGGGGAGGGAGAGGGCTTGTGGGGGAATGGGGGGGTGGTTGTGGGGGAGGAAGGGAGGGAATGGGCAAAAATGAAACACGACAAGCATACTAATACATATATATAGATAAAAATGAAAAGGGGAGAAAGGAAATATATAATAGAGTGGTTACTTTGAGCGGCACAGCTGCCCCTTTCTTTCCACCAGTCCTGCTGGTGACAATCTTCTGTCTGCCTCGCTCCCTGTTGACTTGTGAGAGGTGTGCAGGTCTTCAATTCCGTGCGGCCTTACAGCACTGAACAGCCGCTGCAGCAGATGGCGTGACAGCAGTCGTAGGGTGAGGGAACCTGCCGCCTGATGGGGGGTTGGAGGGGTGGAGTGGAAGGGAAGAGCGGAGCAACACTAGTGAGATGAGGAGGGGTGGAGGGGTGGAGGGGTGGAGGGGTGGAGGGGTGGAGGGGTGGTGGAGAGGAAGAGCTGATCAGCCACGGCAGCTGCTTCAGTGGCCGACGAGAGTCGTCAGGCCATATGTACCGGTCTTCATCCCTCTATGGCCTTGATGTTGCAGGGTGTTTTTGAGAATTCTCTATGGCCTTGTTGTTACACCCTGCAACATCGTGGCCGACAAGAGTCGTCAGGCCATATGTACCGGTCTTCATCCCCCTATGGCCTTGATGTTGCAGGGTGCTTTTGAGAATTCTCTACGGCCTTGTTGTTACACCTTGCAACCTCGTGGCCGACAAGAGTCGTCAGGCCATATGTACCGGTCTTCATCCCCCTATGGCCTTGTTGTTGCAGGGTGCTTTTGAGAATTCTCTATGGCCTTGATGTTACACCCTGCAACATCGTGGCCGATGAGAGTCGCCAGGCCATATGTACCGGTCTTCATCCCCCTACGGCGTGACTTTTGAGGCGCCTCAAAAGTCAATGAGAGTAATCAAGCCATATGTACCAGTCCGGCCTTCATCCCCCTATGGCCTTGATGTTGCAGGGTGTTTTTGAGAATTCTAAAAAGCACCCTGCTTCAGTGGCCGATGAGAGTAGTCAGGCCATATGTACCGGTCCGGTCTTCATCCCCCTATGGCCTGGCTACTCTCAAGAGCCACGTCACATACCATGTTGAGTGTGGTTACCAACGCGTAACACCACGATATACCTGCAGTGAGGAGAAGAGGAAGAAGCCTGCATGCAGGACGCTGTTTGAGCGAGCTGCTGCTGAGAGAGGGCGACTAGAAGGGAGTAGCATACCATGTGTGTCCGCAACACCACCACGCTCAGTAATTACCACTAACATGTGCAATCCCACCGTAGCATGTACCTGCAGGGAGGAGAAGGGGAAGAAGCCTGCGTGAAGGACGCTGTTGGAGCGAGCGGCTGCTGAGAGGGCGACTAGGAGGGACTCACATCACGTAACATGTGCGTGTCAATTCAATAAGACCCACTAGTAGGAGCACATACTTACCTGCAGTAGGGAGAAGAGGAAGACGCCTGCCTGCAGGACGCCGTTGGAGCGAGCTGCTGCTGAGAGGGCGATGAGAAGAGGAACATACCTGCAGACTCACTAGAGGCGCGCACCTGCAGCAGTGAGAAGAGGAAGAAGCCTGCATGCAGGACGCCGTTTGAGCGAGCTGCTGCTGAGAGGGCGACTAGGAGGGACTCACATCACGTAACATGTGCGTGTCAATTCAATAAGACCCGCTAGTAGGAGCACATACTTACCTGCAGTAGGGAGAAGAGGAAGAAGCCGGAGTGCAGGACGCCGTTTGAGCGAGCTGCTGCTGAGAGGGCGATGAGGAGGGAGTCGCATCACATACCATGTGTGTCAGTAGTACCATGTGCGGTGGTTACCACTACCATCATGTGTAACCCTCACCACACCATAGCAGACAATATACCTGCAGGGAGGAGAAGAGGAAGAAGCCCGCGTGAAGGACGCCGTTGGAGCGAGCTGCTGCTGAGAGGGCGATTGGGAGGGATGCCGAGAACCATCGGCCACTCACAACGCGCCACATGGCAGCGAAGGAGAGCAGAGCGAATAGGCTTTCGGAGTAGCTGTTGGGGTCAAAGGGGAGGGGTGGGGTGGGGTGGGGTCGGATGGGGTGGGGTGGGGTCGGATGGGGTGGGGTGGGGTGAGTTGGGACGAGGTGGTGCGACCAGGTGGGGAGGTGGGGTGGGGGATGTGGGGAAGAGAAGGATGCAAAGACACCTATCTTTCACTGACATACACTCTCCCTCTCACTCTCCCCTCCTCCTGACTGACTCTCTCACCCACCCTCTCACAGATGCCCATCTCACCCACAAACACACACTCCCTCACACACACTCTCACAGTCACTTCCTCAGACTCATTCCCCTGAAGTCATTCACTTACACAGCAGGGTAA
The DNA here is from genome assembly GCA_947471745.1 of Closterium sp. Naga37s-1. Lineage (NCBI taxonomy): Eukaryota > Viridiplantae > Streptophyta > Zygnematophyceae > Desmidiales > Closteriaceae > Closterium > Closterium sp. Naga37s-1. The sequence goes on from CANJKZ010000897.1 coordinate 1,370,064, forward strand.
AAAGTGGAGGCGGGGGTGAGGCAGAAGAAGAGGGAGGGAGGAGAGGAGGCAAGAATGCGCAGCATGCCCGTTCTCCCTCTTTCTCACACAAACACACATAACCAGTCTCCCAACTTACATGGCAGAGTAAAAAGTGGAGGCGGGGGTGAGGCAGAAGAAGAGGGAGGAGAGGAGGGCCAGGCGCGTGTCCGAGAGAACACATTCGGTCAGCCTGCAGAGAGCACACATGACAGGGCACGTTCAAGAAGGGCAGGCATAGATTGATCCCTTGAGGAGCCTCAAGAGGGAGGAGAGGAGGGCCAAGCGCGTGTCCGAAAGAACACATTCGGTCAGCCTGCAGAGAGAGAGAAAAAAAAGATGAGCAAACATGAACATTAGACGATCAAGAAAAACACATTTGAAGCTTCTAGGTCGTGTCAGAGAGAACACACACACACACACACACACACACACACACACACACACACACACACACACACACACACACACACACACACTCGGTCAGACTGCACAGGACAAAAATGACATGGGACGTTCAAGAGGAGCACACTTGAAAACGGGTTTGCAGGAAGTTCAAGAGCAGCGCCTGACCGGAAGGAGTGGAGGTTAGGCACATGCCAGAGAGAGCACACTTTGTCAGCTTGAACAGGGCATGAAGCACAAGATCAGGAAGATTATATTCGAATCCACCGGACGGTCAAGAGGAGGAGCACACTTGAAGGTCAGCCTCCGAGTTGACTCAAGAGCAGATATCACTCACTCACTCACTCACTCACTCACTCACTTTGCCCACATCTGATAGTGAAAATACCTGAAGAGGCAGTAAGCTGCTGCAACAAAAGCGGCATTTGAGAGGAGCAGTCCCACGAGGGCGAACGTGGCTGGTGCTCCGAGAATGGGGAGAAGCAGACGGACTGAGGGGGGTAGAGGGACGGGGGGGTTGAAGGGAACAAGGACAGGAGGAGAGGAGAGGAGGGAAGGAGAGGTGGTAAGCTGCTGCAGCAATAAAAGCGGCATTTGAGAGGAGCAGTCCCACGAGGGCGAACGTGGCTGGTGCTCCGAGAATGGGGAGAAGCAGACGGACTGAGGGGGGTAGAGGGACGGGGGGGTTGAAGGGAACAAGGACAGGAGGAGAGGAGAGGAGGGAAGGAGAGGTGGTAAGCTGCTGCAGCAATAAAAGCGGCATTTGAGAGGAGCAGTCCCACGAGGGCGAACGTGGCTGGTGCTCCGAGAATGGGGAGAAGCAGACGGACTGAGGGGGGTAGAGGGACGGGGGGGTTGAAGGGAACAAGGACAGGAGGAGAGGAGAGGAGGGAAGGAGAGGTGGTAAGCTGCTGCAGCAATAAAAGCGGCATTTGAGAGGAGCAGTCCCACGAGGGCGAACGTGGCTGGTGCTCCGAGAATGGGGAGAAGCAGACGGACTGAGGGGGGTAGAGGGACGGGGGGGTTGAAGGGAACAAGGACAGGAGGAGAGGAGAGGAGGGAAGGAGAGGTGGTAAGCTGCTGCAGAAATAAAAGCGGCATTTGAGAGGAGCAGTCCCACGAGGGCGAACGTGGCTGGTGCTCCGAGAATGGGGAGAAGCAGACGGACTGAGGGGGGTAGAGGGACGGGGGGGTTGAAGGGAACAAGGACAGGAGGAGAGGAGAGGAGGGAAGGAGAGGTGGTAAGCTGCTGCAGCAATAAAAGCGGCATTTGAGAGGAGCAGTCCCACGAGGGCGAACGTGGCTGGTGCTCCGAGAATGGGGAGAAGCAGACGGACTGAGGGGGGTAGAGGGACGGGGGGGTTGAAGGGAACAAGGACAGGAGGAGAGGAGAGGAGGGAAGGAGAGGTGGTAAGCTGCTGCAGCAATAAAAGCGGCATTTGAGAGGAGCAGTCCCACGAGGGCGAACGTGGCTGGTGCTCCGAGAATGGGGAGAAGCAGACGGACTGAGGGGGGTAGAGGGACGGGGGGGTTGAAGGGAACAAGGACAGGAGGAGAGGAGAGGAGGGAAGGAGAGGTGGTAAGCTGCTGCAGAAATAAAAGCGGCATTTGAGAGGAGCAGTCCCACGAGGGCGAACGTGGCTGGTGCTCCGAGAATGGGGAGAAGCAGACGGACTGAGGGGGGTAGAGGGACGGGGGGGTTGAAGGGAACAAGGACAGGAGGAGAGGAGAGGAGGGAAGGAGAGGTGGTAAGCTGCTGCAGAAATAAAAGCGGCATTTGAGAGGAGCAGTCCCACGAGGGCGAACGTGGCTGGTGCTCCGAGAATGGGGAGAAGCAGACGGACTGAGGGGGGTAGAGGGACGGGGGGGTTGAAGGGAACAAGGACAGGAGGAGAGGAGAGGAGGGAAGGAGAGGTGGTAAGCTGCTGCAGCAATAAAAGCGGCATTTGAGAGGAGCAGTCCCACGAGGGCGAACGTGGCTGGTGCTCCGAGAATGGGGAGAAGCAAACGAACTGAGGGGGGTAGAGGGACGGGGGGGTTGAAGGGAACAAGGACAGGAGGAGAGGAGAGGAGGGAAGGAGAGGTGGTAAGCTGCTGCAGAAATAAAAGCGGCATTTGAGAGGAGCAGTCCCACGAGGGCGAACGTGGCTGGTGCTCCGAGAATGGGGAGAAGCAGACGGACTGAGGGGGGTAGAGGGACGGGGGGGTTGAAGGGAACAAGGACAGGAGGAGAGGAGAGGAGGGAAGGAGAGGTGGTAAGCTGCTGCAGAAATAAAAGCGGCATTTGAGAGGAGCAGTCCCACGAGGGCGAACGTGGCTGGTGCTCCGAGAATGGGGAGAAGCAGACGGACTGAGGGGGGTAGAGGGACGGGGGGGTTGAAGGGAACAAGGACAGGAGGAGAGGAGAGGAGGGAAGGAGAGGTGGTAAGCTGCTGCAGCAATAAAAGCGGCATTTGAGAGGAGCAGTCCCACGAGGGCGAACGTGGCTGGTGCTCCGAGAATGGGGAGAAGCAAACGAACTGAGGGGGGTAGAGGGACGGGGGGGTTGAAGGGAACAAGGACAGGAGGAGAGGAGAGGAGGGAAGGAGAGGTGGTAAGCTGCTGCAGAAATAAAAGCGGCATTTGAGAGGAGCAGTCCCACGAGGGCGAACGTGGCTGGTGCTCCGAGAATGGGGAGAAGCAGACGGACTGAGGGGGGTAGAGGGACGGGGGGGTTGAAGGGAACAAGGACAGGAGGAGAGGAGAGGAGGGAAGGAGAGGTGGTAAGCTGCTGCAGCAATAAAAGCGGCATTTGAGAGGAGCAGTCCCACGAGGGCGAACGTGGCTGGTGCTCCGAGAATGGGGAGAAGCAAACGAACTGAGGGGGGTAGAGGGACGGGGGGGTTGAAGGGAACAAGGACAGGAGGAGAGGAGAGGAGGGAAGGAGAGGTGGTAAGCTGCTGCAGAAATAAAAGCGGCATTTGAGAGGAGCAGTCCCACGAGGGCGAACGTGGCTGGTGCTCCGAGAATGGGGAGAAGCAGACGGACTGAGGGGGGTAGAGGGACGGGGGGGTTGAAGGGAACAAGGACAGGAGGAGAGGAGAGGAGGGAAGGAGAGGTGGTAAGCTGCTGCAGAAATAAAAGCGGCATTTGAGAGGAGCAGTCCCACGAGGGCGAACGTGGCTGGTGCTCCGAGAATGGGGAGAAGCAGACGGACTGAGGGGGGTAGAGGGACGGGGGGGTTGAAGGGAACAAGGACAGGAGGAGAGGAGAGGAGGGAAGGAGAGGTGGTAAGCTGCTGCAGCAATAAAAGCGGCATTTGAGAGGAGCAGTCCCACGAGGGCGAACGTGGCTGGTGCTCCGAGAATGGGGAGAAGCAAACGAACTGAGGGGGGTAGAGGGACGGGGGGGTTGAAGGGAACAAGGACAGGAGGAGAGGAGAGGAGGGAAGGAGAGGTGGTAAGCTGCTGCAGAAATAAAAGCGGCATTTGAGAGGAGCAGTCCCACGAGGGCGAACGTGGCTGGTGCTCCGAGAATGGGGAGAAGCAGACGGACTGAGGGGGGTAGAGGGACGGGGGGGTTGAAGGGAACAAGGACAGGAGGAGAGGAGAGGAGGGAAGGAGAGGTGGTAAGCTGCTGCAGAAATAAAAGCGGCATTTGAGAGGAGCAGTCCCACGAGGGCGAACGTGGCTGGTGCTCCGAGAATGGGGAGAAGCAGACGGACTGAGGGGGGTAGAGGGACGGGGGGGTTGAAGGGAACAAGGACAGGAGGAGAGGAGAGGAGGGAAGGAGAGGTGGTAAGCTGCTGCAGCAATAAAAGCGGCATTTGAGAGGAGCAGTCCCACGAGGGCGAACGTGGCTGGTGCTCCGAGAATGGGGAGAAGCAAACGAACTGAGGGAGGAGGGAGAGCATAGAGAGGAGAGAAGAACGATCACGCATGCTTGTACCCATACGTTTATGTCAATGCACAGACCGTTAGAGAAGGGTAGGAGGACAAGAGAGGAGAGGAGGGAAAGGTAGAAGTAAGATGCTGCATCGAAAACTGTACTGGGGAGTGCAGCAGGGCTAGAATCAATGTAATCTCGAGGTTCAGTGCTGAGGTAACTCTTGAGTCAACTCAAAAGTCACCTCTGTACTGGGGAGCAGCAGACAAGGTGATCTGGAGGTTGAGTGCTGAGGTAGGTAGGTACTGAGAAGAAATCATATGGGGAGTGAGAGAGTGGCAGGGAGAAGGGCGCACGCGGAGTGGCTGGCAGTGGCGGAGGGGGAAGAAGGCATAGGCATGTTCGAACTAAAAAAAAAAGGCTTATTGGCGAGTGGTTACACTCGCAAGGGCGAGAGAAGAACGAAGAACTCACAGGGAGTGGCAGTGGCGAGGAGTCGCATGAGCAGGGGCAAGAGAGGAAAGAATGCGTAGGCCTGTTCGAACTCACAAGAAGGGCCTATTGGCAAGTAGTTACACTTATAAGGCAAGAGAGGAAAGGAGGCCTTACAGGGAGTGGCAGTGACGAGGATTCGCATGAGCAAGGGCAAGAGAGGAAAGAAGGCGTACGCCTGTTCGAACTCACAAGAAGGGCCTATTGGCAAGTAGCGACATTCACCAGGGCAGGCGGAAAGGAAAGGAGGGCTTACAGGGTGTGGCAGTGGCAAGGAGTCGCATGAGCAAGGGCAGGAGGGGGAAGAAGGCGTACGCCTGTTCGAACTCGTAGCCACAGAGGGCAATGCGGTGGAAGAAGACCGAATCCCACACCACTAGGCTCTCGAGGGCTTGCTGTGCTGTGCTGTTATGACCTGATAATGGGGACAGAGGGGCAAGGGGCCAAGAAGTTCTCATAAGGAAGGGAAGGAGGGGGAAGAAGGCATACGCCTGCTCGAACTCGTAACCACAGAGGGCAATGCGGTGGAAGAAGACCGAATCCCACACCACCAGACTCTCCAACGCCCCTTGTACGGTGCTGTTGTGACCTGATAAGAGGGGGCAAGAGGGGCGCGTAGGGGTGTTCAAGCTCGTAGCCGCAGAGTGCAATGCGGTGGAAGAAGACCGAATCCCACACCACCAGACTCTCCAACGCCCCTTGTACGGTGCTGTTGTGACCTGATAAGAGGGGGCAAGAGGGGCGCGTAGGGGTGTTCAAGCTCGTAGCCGCAGAGTGCAATGCGGTGGAAGAAGACCGAATCCCACACCACCAGACTCTCCAACGCCCCTTGTACGGTGCTTTTGTGACCTGATAAGAGGGGGCAAGAGGGGCGCGTAGGGGTGTTCAAGCTCGTAGCCGCAGAGTGCAATGCGGTGGAAGAAAACCGAATCCCACACCACCAGGCTCTCTAGTGCTTGCTTGCTGCGCCGTGCTGTTATGGCCTGGAACGGGATTGGGATCGGGGGTGGGGTTTGGTTAAGAAGTGGAGGGACGGGGTTATCAACAGAGGGCATAAGAAGACCAAATCCCACACCACCACGCCCTCCAACGCTTGTTCTACTGTGCTGTTACGGCCTAACCGGGTGTGCGGGGTGAGGTGTGGGTGGGAGGGGGGTATCATGGGCCCACAAAATGCAATGCTGCGTAAGAAGACCGAATCCCACACCACCAGGCTCTTCCCCTGCCTGCTGCGGGCTGCTAGGGAAGAAGGGGGTTCAGGGTTTCGAGTTTAGCCGGGAAAAAACGAGTAAATGTGAGTCTAGGCAAATAATGTGTATATTGTAGCAGGGGTAGACGGCGGACGAGATGCTACTTACCTGGATAGTCTTCGATAAGCGATGTGGAAAACAATTCAGGGGGTAGACGGCGGAACACCCACTCCGTTGCGCGAGCTACAGTGGGAACGAAGATCAGACGGCCCGTAGCGACATTCTCGAGATTCGATTCGCCAGAACTCTGGCTTCTGACATGGGAGATTCCTAGGAGTGTCAGAGTGCGGTCTACTGCAGACGAATTTCCGGGTGACACGTGGCGTGGATGACACGGGGAGTAGATGCGAGCTGACGTGTCGTAATCTTCTAAGATCGCGTCAAAGGCGAAGAAGAGTATCAGCATGGCTACGCGCGACGCCGCAGCTGTCGCGAGCACAATGCGACCGGCTCGGCGACGATCTGCGACGCTGGTGGGCTTGCCTCGACCATCGCTGGACTTGGGTCGATCCTGTATCGAATCTACTGAACCTGCATCCGGCATCAGTTCAACGCCACGCGGCGAATCCACATCCGTTGCAGCACTAACCCTACGACAAGGCCTCATCTTCCCGCCGTAGGCGGCGTATCTAATACCTCCTAATGCACACGCCGAGGCGACATCTTCCTCTACTAGGAGTAACCACAACAACCTCGTCGTTTCGCTTTACTATGGATTGTCCCAATGCGGCAGATCGTACGTACTAAACGCTCGTGCCGTGCTGAGAGGCTAAGTCGCGAGGCGGCTAACTTGAAAAAGGCCGCTGAGAGAAAAGTTTATCCTGGTGCTGATTGTTGCAGCGTGATACAGTACGGTGCATTGTGGTATTTGCCGAACTTACACGGTTTGCAGCAAGTCATAAATTCGTCCACCCAACTTTGCAAGGTTCAATTGGGTGCACAGTGGTCTAAGGGATGAAAACTGCAAAAGCCTCGAGTATGTCAGGACAGCGTTTCGGCGGGATGGTGTGCGCCGCAGAGTGGTTGGTATGAAAAGTTGAACGGTTGGGTCGGCTCTGACAGAATGTGAAATTCATCCACATTCAACCGCATTCCTGCCTATATCTAACGTCACATATTGCACTTCTGATGGTACGATGTAAGACAGGCAAATACTTGTGCTGGACACACGAAGATGTATATATACAGAACTCCTTGCGTCATAGAGTGGCCTAATCTACTCCCTACGTACTTATCTCCAAAATCCACCACTGAAAGGTCAAAGCCTCACTCAGCTGGTGTCCTGTACTAAAAAACTAGCAAGCAAGCAGCAAGCACTATCTGAGTCCTATTTTATAGCTCCAGCAGCGTCGCTATCCCCTCACGCTTCCCAAAAAGGTTTGCGCAAGCTCACCCATCTCCTACGTGAAAGCAGCTGCAACAACTTCAGCATGCCTTCTATCAGACTGCTCAGAAAGCGTGACACCTCCGCTCCAGGCTTCCCTCATTCGTATCATCCTGTATTACCCCACCTCCTCCCCCTGTTGCTCCAGCTCCACTCCCCTCCCACCCACTCTTATCAGGCTGCAGTCTCGGTCAATCAATCTGTACAGATTTGTAAGACAATAATTCTGAAGATCGTAAGAAATCTCGAAGCTTTTGCAGTATCACATTCCAGTCTCCCTGATGGCTCTCCGCATGGACTTCCTCAGCCGCTCGTTTTCCGCCATCAGCGCAGCAATCTCCCCCTCGATCTCCGCGTTACTCCTCTCAACCACCTCGCACCGCTGCTCCAGCTCAGACACGTAATTCTTCTTCCGCTCCCGCGCCTGCTGCGCGCTCACGCGGTTCCGCAGCAGCCGCTTCACACGCCGCTCATCCCGCTGCTGCTTCGCCGTGGCCTTCCCTCCCTTAGCTTGCTGCCCGGACGCAGGCGGCGAAACGGTAGCGGGAATAGCGGGAGCCTCAGCGGTAGGAACAAACTCGTCCTCTTCAATCTTAAGGACAGGCGAAAAAGGCAGGGCAGCGGCTGGAGCAGCGGCGACCTCCGCGCCTGCCGAAAACTTCACGGCAGAAGATTTACCACCAGCAGCAGGAGGGGGAGCAGCTCTACCCAGCGGACTCTTCGCCGCAGCCTTCCCCGCGCCGGCTTTCCCCATTGCAGCAGCGGACGACGCGGGAACGGGCGAGGCGCACCGTGCGGGGGACGCGACGGCTTTCGGAGACGACGGGACGACGGCCGGGGATAACGGCGGGAGAGGAGCGGCGGGAACGAAAGGCGAAGAGGGAGCTGTGTTCGCGGAGTCGGCGGCTTCGGGATTGACGTGAGTCCAAGGGAGCATGGACGGTGAGGATTGCGAGATGGGGTGGCCGTAGAGGGACGCGGAAGGCATCGCGGAAGGCATGGCGGAAGATACGGCGGAAGGGAACTGCGAGGACGCGTGGTGCGCGTGTCGTCGTCGCTTTCCGCGCGCGGAATCCGCGACCAGGCGACGTTGACGCGCGATGGCAGCAGGGTCGGTGGGCATTGCGTTGGTTCCAGGCATAGCACTGCACAAAGTAAAAAGAAAGTGATTATTAGTTTCCATTCACAGGTAGTGCGTTCCTCTTTTCGCGAAGACTAGTTTTGCATTACTAGTAGAAAATTCTTATGGGCCGGACAAGGAAATATCTGACATCGTTTAGGGAAAGAAACGCGACGCGGACTTACTGTTGGGGAGGCATGAAGGGCGAGGAGTAAGGAGTCATCCACGGGTTGTACGCGAAGGGAGGATACGGCATGCCGTAGTAGGGAACCGGCATGGTGGGCATTCCCGGGTAGTAGAGCGGCATGTGCGGCGGATACATCGGGTGGTTCATCGGATGATGCGCTGGATACTCCATCTTGGGATGCGACGGAGCATCCTCAGTAGAATGCTCTGCGTTAAGAAAATAACAGAATAGAAAGAGAAAATAACGAGTTAGCCACAAAACCTTCGTGGTGACAAAAGCGGAAACAGGAGCAAGACCGCATGGAAAACACGAAAGTGAAAACGAGGAGGAGTCGAATCACATGCTTTCACTGCGTACCTGCAAGGCCCGCTCCTCTGAGCATGAGATTGTAACGAAGGTCCTGCTGGTTCAACGCATCCACGTCATCCATCCCGAACGACAGATTGAGATCCTCCGACGCGAAGCCGTCCGGCGAGCTGAACGCGTCAGGCGATCCGAACGCTCCGTCTGCGACCGAGTCGGCGACGTCGTTCGTCGTCGTCGTCGTCGCAGCCGGCTTCGGAGCGCACGGGACAAGCTGCGGCTCGCACGAGCCTTCCGGAAACGACGCAGCGAGATTCACGGTACCGAACGGGTTCGAATCGAACATGCCGAAATTGTCATGGCTGCCTCCTTCCCCAACGGACTCCTCGGGAACATCATCAGGCAGAAGCCTGTCCGCATTAGGGAGCACTTTGTTATCCTTCTCAGCAATCCCCCCCATTTCGCCCATGTACGTCATTAATTGGTCGAGCCCTCGATCAAACAGGTCCCCGGTCTGGCCAAAGGAGAACATGGTGTCGTCTGCTGCGTCGAACGCGTCTGCGTAGAGCCTCTTGGAACCAAGCTTTTGGTTCGACTCCATGGGAAAGCCGGAGCTCGGAGAAAGAGAAATCTCGCCTGGAATCATCTTGCACAACTTCTAGGAGCGGAGAGTGTAAGAAAGTACTCCAAAGTTGCAGTCAGGAACCGTGCTAGACAGCTGGGGATAATGAGCAAGCTTCGGTAGCTAGCAATTTCTGAAGTAACCTGGAGTGCTGACTTGGAAGGCAGGAAATGATACTTGAATCTTCTCGTAAAGTGAAGTAAATACTAGCGAAAATACTCGCTGGGACAGTGGAGCGGAAGACCGACTTTCTGCGGAAACGGCCGCGGTGTCCTCCCGTCCCGTCCCGTTTCGCTGGGAGTTGCGGAAAATGCAATTGCAGTTGCAATGGCAGCGGTGGAGCAGAGGGGAGAAATGGCCGCTGCTGAATTTGCGGCCAAATGCAGGTCTGAGGTGACAAGGACGACGCGGTTCCGCCACCTCAGCTGCACTCACTTCACCTCACTGTTCCGGATACAAGAGCCCGTACCAACCAAGGCACACCTGGCTGGGCTCAGCTTGGGATAATTTCCAGTTTGGTGAGAGTTGCAAACAAAGAACGCACGGTTGGGAACGATTCGAAATGTTGCAGACTGGTGTAGCGGGATTTGATGGATTTGGCTGGACGATTTTTGGGTGTGTGGGAAGATCTTTGGGTGAAGGCGGTGGGGTTGCTTGCGGGGATCATATTTGGGGAGGGGAGTTGAGGGGAGAGCAGCGTGCGGCGGAGACGAGGTCTTTCGGAACTTTGGTTCGGCGCTGGGAGCGTCAGCCTCAGGTGTAGGTTTGGTTGCACGAGGGGCTGGTTGGTTGGTTCAGGCGGAAGGACTGAGGGGAGAGGGGGCAGGCGTCAGGGAAGGTGGTGGTGGTGGCGGGCCAGAAGAATTAGTTGCCTTCGCGAAACTTGTGACAGACTGGCCATAGGTGGCCTCCTGTCAGAATTGATTCGGCCTGTGCCGCTGTGCGCCCAAGCAGGCTGGTGTGGGAGTTCGCTCGCGAACACGAAAATGTCGAGAGCGTCCTTTCGCAGCGTCCGCCAACCTGTTCGTAGGAAGCCCGTCAAGCAGGAAGAATTCTGACCACGAAATGAGCCCAAGTCCCTCGCTTACGTACGTCACGCACCTTCGACGAAAGATTCACGTCGCTTGAGGGAAAAGAAACGATCGCCTAGATCTTCTATCCCCGATTGGCAAGTGGTTGTCATCAACGACTTTTCGAGGGTGAGCGCCGCACCTCATTGGCCGAGCCATTCGAACCTTGGATCTAGAACTTGAAGCCACCTGGCGCTGAGTAGGAAAATGTAAAAGACAGTGGCAGGATTTCGCCTGATTCGTGAAAATTCCCACTGGTGATGAGTGAATCTAACCACATTCTGCAGCGTGAATCTTCCACCACACTGAAACGGCACAGTTGTCGGCAATCAAATCCTTCACTAATGCACGTCTTCGTCTCCTCCTCGCTCGAACGCCTTCGGTTTGGATGGACTCCTTTATAGTACGCGTGGACGTGTAGCAACACAGGCGCAGCTGTGTAAGCGTAAACAAAACAAAGGTTCTGATAAGCAAACAAATAAGAATCCATAAGCAAGGGATAAATTTTTACTCTCTGATCTACAGCATTTGACAACTGAATGGCTCTAGCTGCTTCACCTAAACTACCAAACGTCCCTAGCGCAACTACTGCCTCTTGCAGGTCAGTTGTCAGACACCTAAGCAAATCAAACTAAAAAGCACTATACTAACTCTCAAACTACTCCCTGGAAGTAACAGCTCTATCATCGAGATCAACAGGGCTGCGATTGGCTGAAGAAAAGAGAAGCCCTCTCCAGCACATGGGAGTACACAAGAGGGTGGTGGCAACAGCATACGCACACTGCCGCCCACCATAGCACAGCGGAGAGCACCACACCGGGGCAGACAGCAACAGCAAGGCCAAGACACCCTCCGAGTCTTCCCAACACATGGGAGTACACACAGCGCAGTCACAACACACAAAGCCCATCCACAAAAGCACAGCGAGAGCAGAAGCACAATGGAGAGAAGCACACCGGGGCACCCGCACCAGCCCACCAAAGCAAATCGATCAGAAACATTGCCATCCATTGAAATGCAGCGCCCACACGGAACGGAACAGCGCAAGAGCGTCAGCCATACTACAGTGATTCCTGGTATGGCGTCAGCAATACCAAGGTGACTCCTGGAATCGCCTCCCATCCGCCTGTTTTGGGTCGACTCAAAGCACCAAAGCAAATCGCGCGGAAATAGTGCCCACAGCCCACGCGGAACAGCACAACAGCGTCAGCAACACCAAGGTGACTCCGGGGATTGCCTCCCAACCACCTGAAGCAGTCAGCCTGAAACGTGCTGGGCGCACAAAGCATGGCTTTAAGTGGACCAGTCCAGTGGAACCAGAGGAGCACACAGGGCATGTTGTGCTGCTGCCTGCGTGTGAACGCTGCTGACAAACAACATTCACGCGGGGTGAAACCCTTGACGAGTTCAGCAGCATGCCTATAACGAGGCTGCAGTGTAGCTGTACCCATTACAAGCACTAAATGTCCAGGAAGAGAGCGAAGTTCCACGTCAGCATTCGTTATGCAGGAGTGAGCCAATGGTTAAACTCTTGTAAACTCGACGGTGCTGCTGTAACGCTTACGCATCAGTGATCAGCCCACAGACGTGATGAGCCAATGGCTGGGATCAGCCCATGTCAGTCCTGTGGTAAATCCAACAGCACAAAAGCACCCTGCTGCTGCAACTGCTGCTGCTGCTGCACCTGCACCTGCCATCACTGCACCTGCTGCTGCAACTCCTGATGCACCTGCTGCTCCCTCCCCTTAGAGTCACAAAAGCACCCTCCTGCTGCAACTGCTGCTGCTGCTGCACCTGCACCTGCCATCACTGCACCTGCTGCTGCAACTCCTGATGCACCTGCTGCTCCCTCCCCTTAGAGTCACAAAAGCACCCTCCTGCTGCAACTGCTGCTGCTGCTGTACCTGCACCTGCACCTGCCATCCTTGCACCTGCTGCTGCAACTCCTGCTGCACCTGCGGACCCCTCCTTGTGGTCACAACAGCCCCTCCTGCCCCCCATGCTGCACCTGCTGTCACATGAGGCAACGGCAACGGCTGAGAGAGCAGAACTTGCAACTGGCATTATCAGCACCACCACCAGCAGCACAAGCAGCGAGCTCAGCACTTGTCTGCCATACACAGCCCCTCCAGCGACCCACTGCTGCCGCCTTCGGACCCACTCTCACTACCATCCCACCAACAATTAACAGCCTTGAACACATAAGCACCGCCAGCAGCAGCAGTACCACCGATCAGCTCCCCTCAGCACTTGTCCGCCATACACAGCCCCTCCAGTGACCCACTGCTGCCCCCTCTAGACCCACTCTCACTGCAATCCGACTCACTCGCCACAGCCCTCAACACAGCAGAGCCCGCAGAGGAACCAGCAGCAGCAGGAACGGTAGCCGCAACTGCAGCCCCTGGAGCTTCAGTAACAGCAGAAGCGACTGCAGGAGCAGCAGCGGCAGCACCAACAGCAGCACCAGTCAGCTCAGCTCAGCACTTGTCCGCCATACACAGCCCCTCTAGTCACCCCCTGCTTCCCCCTCTCGACCCACCCTCACTGCAATCCGACTCACTCGCCACAGCTCTGAACACCGCCCCACCAGCAAGTACCACTACCAGTGGCAGAAGCAGGACCCTCAGCACTTATCCGACTTTTGAGGCGCCTCAAAAGCCAGCAAGTACCACTACCACTGGCAGAAGCAGGACCCTCAGCACTTATCCGACTTTTGAGGCGCCTCAAAAGCCAGCAAGTACCACTACCACTGGCAGAAGCAGGACCCTCAGCACTTATCCGCCATACACAGCCCCTCCAAAGACCCATCCTCACTGCAGTCCGACTCACTGGCCACAGCCCTGAACTCAGCCGCACCAGCAAGTACCACTATCACTGGCAGCAGCAGGACCCTCAGCACTTATCCACCATACACAGCCCATCCAAAGACCCATCCACACTGCAATCCGACTCACTCGCCACAGCCCTGAACACAGCCGCACCAGCAAGTACCATTATCACTAGCAGAAGCAGGACCCTCAGCACTTATCCGCCATACACAGCCCATCCAAAGACCCATCCTCACTGCAATCCGACTCACTCGCCACAGCCCTGAACACAGCCCCGCCCGCAGAGGGACCAGCAGCAGCAGCAGCAGCAACTGCAGCACCTGCAGCTTCAGTGACCGCTGAAGCGACTGCAGGAGCAGCGGCGGCAGCACCAACAGCAGCAGCAGTATCAGCGGCAGTGGCATTGAGGGCAGCAGAAGCAGCGGTGGCATTGAGAGCAGCAGAAGCAGCGGTGGCACTGAGAGTAGAGCGGTTGTATTTGAGATGCGCCTGCACAAGGTGACCAGAGGCGAGCGCGGAGCAGAGCGAGAGTTCCCCCGCCAGCACTGCTGCCGCCACCACCCGCGCCAGCTGCTGCGCGTTCGCTCCTGGCTGTGTCTTGTGCGCGCCCTTCACTCCCAGAAGAGCGAGGGCGGCCGCCTGGAGTAGAGTGGGGGAGCAGAAGGGGGAGGGAGACGAGTTAAGGTCATTTGCTGCTGCCACCACCCGCGCCAGCTGCTGCGCCTTCAGCCCCGGCAGCGTTCTGTGGGCGCCCTTCACTCCCAACAAAGCCAAAGCGGCAGCCTGTGTGAGGGAAGGTAGCAAGAAAGCAGGTAGGGGTGGATAGAGATGAGTTTAATTCGCCTCCAGAGCAGAGCGAGAGCTCCCCGCCAGCACTGCTGCCGCCACCACCCGCGCCAGCTGCCAGCCCTGGCTGTGTCCTGTGGGCGCCCTTCACGCCCAGCAAGGCCAGTGCTGCTGCCTGGAGGAGGGAGGGGATTGGGAGAGAGGGGAAGTGGGGAAGGCATGAGAGAGCGGATGGGAGCAGAGAGAGAGCTCCCCCGCCAGCACTGCTGCCGCCACCACCCGCGCCAGCTGCTGCGCATTCGCCCCTGGCTGCGATGCCCACTGCCACTCACCCTCTCCCTCTCCCTCTCCTCACTCTCTCCCCCTCTAGCTCACCTGCGGTGCGAGGAAGGTTCCTCCGCCAACAGTGCCCACTACAATCGCGGGGAGCGGGACAGACGCGTGCAGATAGGTGCCGTTATTGGCGCTCTCAAGCAGTGTGAGGCACTGCGAGCTCTCCACGTTCCTTTCTTACTCACAATACCGGGAACATGGAGGGGTACAGACGCGTGCAGATAGGTGCCGTTATTGGCGCTCTCAAGCAGTGTGAGGCACTGCGAGCTCTCCATGTTCTGTGCGGGGTCCTGCCCTCAGCTCTCTACCCACCCTCTCTCTGCCCTGCGGTGCAAGGAAGCTTCCTTGCTTTCTCACCTGCGGTGCGAGGAACGTTCCTCCCCCAACAGTGCCGACTTCAATCGCAGGCAGGGTCACCGAGGCGTGCAGATCTTCGCCGTTATTCGCGGCTTCGAGAAGCGTGAGGCACTGCGAGCTCTCCACGTTCTGCGCGGGGTCCTGTCCCGTGGCGAGAAAGACGGCCGTGACGATGTTGCTCGCGTGCGCGTTGCATCCACCCACCGCGCCCGCCATGGCCGACCCTACCAGGTTCTTGACGGTGTTTAGCTCGACCAAGGCGGCAACCGTTGTCTTTAGCACAGTTTCGACCTGCGAGAACACGGAGGAGCAGCAGGGGGATCAACGGAGGAATGGGAAGACAGAGGAGTACAGAGCGGTTGAGGCATGCAAAAACCACCAGGCTCTCCACGTTCTGCGCGGGGTCCTGCCCCGTCGCCAGGAAGACGGCCGTGACGATGTTGCTCGCGTGCGCGTTGCTGCCGCCCACCGCGCCCGCCATGGCGGAACCAACCAGGTTCTTCACCGTGTTTAGCTCCACCAGGGCGGCAACCGTTGTCTTTAGCACCGATTCCACCTGGGGGAGGACGCAGCAGAGGGGAAAGCATGGGAGACGGGGGTGGGAACACAGAGGGGTGCAAAGTGGTTGAGACACTGCAAGCTCTCCATTGGGTCCTGCCCCGTGGCTAGTACCACACCACCCCCGTCGCCAGGAAGACGGCCGTGACGATGTTGCTCGCGTGCGCGTTGCTGCCGCCCACCGCGCCCGCCATGGCCGAACCCACGAGGTTCTTCACTGTGTTGAGCTCGACTAGGGCGGCAACCGTTGTCTTTAGCACCGATTCCACCTGGGGAAGGAAGACAGTAGGCGGTAGAGACAAGGTTGAGGACACAGGGGTCGGGAGGGTCGGAAGGTGAAGAGGCAGGAGGAATGGAGGACAGGGGGGGAGGACAGGGGGTGAGGAGAGGAGGGAATGAGGACGGCAGGGGGGTGAGAAGGACAGGGGAGTGAGGGCAGAGGGGTGAGGAGGACAGGGGAGTGAGGGCAGAGGGGTGAGGAGGACAGGGGAGTGAGGGCAGAGGGGTGAGGAGGACAGGGGAGTGAGGGCAGAGGGGTGAGAAGGACAGGGGAGTGAGGGCAGAGGGGTGAGAAGGACAGGGGAGTGAGGGCAGAGGGGTGAGAAGGACAGGGGAGTGAGGGCAGAGGGGTGAGGAGGACAGGGGAGTGAGGGCAGAGGGGTGAGAAGGACAGGGGAGTGAGGGCAGAGGGGTGAGGAGGAGGGTAGGGCAGGGTGTCGGGGAGGGCAAGGGGAGTGGGAAAGCAAGGTCGGGGGAGGCGGGGGAGGGTGGGGAGGAGGGCAGGAGGGTGCGGAGGGCAGGAGAGTGCGGAGGGCAGGGTGCCGGGGAGGGGAGGAGGGTGAGGAGGCCGGGATTGTAGGGAGAGTAATGGGGGTGGGAAAAGAGGGCGGGGAAGGGCGGGGAGGAACGTACCGCGTGGCCGGGGAAGGTGGCTTCGCAGACGACAGATTTCCCGCGCCCGTGGATCCAGTTGACCGCAGTAAGGGGCCGGAGAAGGGGGCAAGGGGGAAAGGCGGGGAACGTACCACGTGGCCGGGGATAGTAGCCTCGCAGACGACGGATTTCCCGCGGCCGTGTATCCAGTTAACGGCAGTCGCCTTCTTATCCGCGCAGTAATTCCCCGACATGGATCGAGCAAAGGGGAAAGAGAGGATCGCAGTACGTATGGAGGCAGGGAGCGGGTGGGGGCAGGGCGGGGGGGAACGTACCACGTGGCCGGGAATGGTGGCTTCGCAGACAACAGATTTCCCGCGGCCGTGTATCCAGTTGACCGCAGTCGCCTTCTTGTCCGCGCAGTAGTTTCCCGACATGCTCACAACGCGCATATCCGGGAACGCGTCCCGCAGCGCGCCGAGCACGCTCGCGGTGCCCTTGGAAACCATGTTCATGCCCATCGCGTCGCCCGTGCCGCACTCCACGCGGACAAACGCGTTGCGCCCCGCGACCGCCACGCGGATGCTCCGCAGCCGCGCGAACCGGCTGCTGCTGTTGAACGCTTCCGCGAGCTCCGCCCAGTTGCGCGGACTTTCCGCGTATGCCTTCAGTTCCGCCGCGCGCATGGCGGAGGGGAGCTGCACGGCGGGCGCGCGCGTCATGCCGTCGCGCAGCACGACGCTGCGCGCGCCGCCGGCGGCGCAGATGGCCTTGCAGCCGCGGTTCGTGCTAGCAACGAGACACCCTTCAGTCGTAGCCATCGGTACGAAGAATTCCGTTCCGTCCAAAAGTAACGGTCCCGCTACACCCATGGGGATCGTCACGTGGCCAATCACCATCTCGCAGCACGCGCCGCGGATCACATCGTAGTCGTAATTCTCCAGCGGGAGCCCGGCTAAGGACCGGCCGGTTTTAATCTCCACGGCGCGCCGCCGGACCGCGGCCGCGCGGAGGGTGTTGCCGAGTTGCGCCTCGAGGGAATGCATGGGAATGTCGCCGCGCGCGACGGCGCGCGCGATATCGTCGTCCGGGAGGTCTTGTAGCGGGACGTCTGGTAACGAGGATGAACTGTCAGACTTAAAAACAAAGGTTTTCAAGCTGTCGGCGCTGGTGTTCGGTGTGATTGTACCGGAAGGGACTGTAGCGGAAGGGGCTGCAGCGGATGGAATCGGAATCGCTTTAGAAGCGCACTCAGGCTGGAAGGACGAAGGCGGGAGATAGGACTTAAAAGAAGGAGCGTCGAGGTGGCGGTGTGTAAGTTCCTTAGTCTGCTCCTGCTGCTGGCTATGACGAAGCTTCCTTGACGATTCCTCCTCTTCCTCCTCCCGCTCCTCCTCCTCCTCATCTTCCTCTTCCTCTTCGTCCGATAGAACGCTCAGTCCCACTGTCGCTTGCACATACCCGATCCCCAGGAAACCGATTAAGTAGATAAACGAACAGATCGCAAGAGTGACAGCAGCTAAGTCCCGCCATATTAAATTATGGAGCTTGTCCGACGAGTCCAATTTCTCGCGCCAGCGACGGAGGAGGTAGCAGCTAGAAAGAACGAACGTTATAACGAAGATGACATTAGTGAGCCAGAGTGGGAGTGGAAGGCCGTCGGAGGCTAGAGTTCTCGGTCGCTTTTTCCGGCTGTGAGATTCGCCCTGATCCGATACAGGCCGACCCGTTAAGAGCTCGTCCCGGATGCGATCGTAATGAGCGATCATGTCTCCTGGTTGTCTGTGGCCTCTATATGTTAGGTAGGGATGTCCGGGTGGCTCCATGATTAGGGTTAGGAATGGTTACGAGCGGTACGCAGTCGGCTTGAAGTAGCCTGGTCAGAATCAGTAACGAATGTCCTAAAGCTCGCGAATCGGATCGAAGGTTCTTCCTAAAAGGCCTAGCTATGGCGGCTCTAAGTATGGAGGCGGCGCTACTTATAAAAGACTCCCTGTGTTAGCGAAAAACACGCTCTCGGTCTAAGATGGTTCGACGATTAGGGGCGAAGTAACGAAGTTAATCGAGGGCCAATTGGGCAAAAAAATAGGCTGTTGGCAGTTGGTCAAATCGCGATCAGTTTGTTCCGGCTAGCATAAGACGGCGTCAAATTGAGCTAACGGCGTCCTTATCAGTCGCATCGCACAAGAGTTGGACCGATATTGGCTAAAAATCGCAGAACGGTGCACTACTGGACAGAAATTGGGCCTTCGATTGGATAAAAACTAGTGATCAGGAACCGAGTAACGTGACGTGCGTGCGCCTCGTAAAAGTGCGCTGCTGCTGCTTGATTTATCCTCCCTGCTATTCTAGGTCTGCTTCATACATCTGCTGTGCTCCCATCGTTGCTGGTCCACATTCTAGAATGCCGCTAGGTATGCTTGGCGGGCGTGTCATACGGGGGGGGGGGCTGGTCGATACAGTAAAACGGCAGGCAGGAGGAAAAAGTGTTTCTGGTGGAAGTGTGCTAGACTGCCCGCCCTTGATTCTAACGAGGGTTCCATGCGCATGGGTTGCCGCTAGCGAAGGTTGGAGGTCACGCGTGTTTACAACTAGGGATTCGTGTGGCTACCACTCTTTTCACATGAAATCGAGGGTGAGTGTGGGGCGCAGAAGTTCTGTAGCGGGCAGAGGCTAAACATGTTATTTTGCTAAGTGAGGAAGACAACTGAAGCGCGAAGATCGACGGCGAGAAATGCTCAGGGGTGTCAATGGGGTGCTCTCAACAGCACGTCGCTGGTTTCTGGGGACCCCTTGAGGAACCGTTGAATCTCGATTTCCAAACAGCCACGTCCTTCCACATCCCGCGAGTGTATGGATGCTCACATGGCGGGAAAGGTTTCATGACCCACCTTGGATCGCGGAAAGCCAAGTTTGGAGATGTCACGTGGCGCTAGGTGAAACGGCGAAGCAATTCAACTAAACCAGCACAGCAAATTTTCCCGCCAACTCGATACAAGGCCGTTTCGAGAAGCCCTACTCCCACCAGTGAAGCGGACCTACACTTGAGCAGCCTGGATACAAGAATACATTCCTACAACTGGTAGTTATTCACCCAATTACGTTCAAGTGGTTGTACGTTGCAATGGACTTGGCACTCTAGAGCAAGAACACATGCGGCAGAATGAAGATGGTGGGCAAGATCGGGGCAAGGATGCGTTAGAGGTGCATGCCAACAAGCATGTGGGCATTGCCTGGAATTGGAATCAACAGAATAGCATTGCTATGTTGGAAAACAGGAACCGTCCAACTTTATCATCTTCACCACCACGCTGAAAACATCAAGCCATACATGGTACGAACGCAAGGGAGCTCTAATGACCGTTTTCTGTCATAGACCTTTTCACACCCCGTGATCTCCAATGATCGGAGCAGCTTAAGGCCTGAAATGTCATTTGGAAAAGTCTGCAGCTGCTTACAGTTACTCAAAGACAGTCGCTTCAACCTGGTCAACTCAGAAAACCTGGGAGGAAGGGAGCAAATAGATGTATCCGAAACATCCAGCCCAGTTAGGCAGGCAAGCTGAGTGAGGGAAGCAGGAAGATGTTCGAAAGCAGGGCACTTGATAAGGCTGAGCTTTTGAAGCCGGGATAATGCACCGATTGCATCAGGGAGGGAAGCCAGTTTTGGAAGTTCAACGAGCTCCAAGCGCGTGAGGTGCTTCAACTGTGTGATGCTTGTCGGCAAATGCTCCAATTCCTCCGAACCCTGTATCCGCAGCTTTCGCAGCTGCTGCAGAACTGATCCGAAATCTTCTGGAAGCTCCTTCAGCTTCACAAAACACCAAATGGTCAAAGTACGAAGCTGCTTCAGAAAAGTCAAAGGGAAAGGCAGCGTCTTTGCATTCTTCGCCAGGTGCAGCACCAAGTGCTTCAGTTGGGACAAGCTTTTACTTGTCGTCACTTTTCGCCCAGTAGTAACCATGCTTAAGCTTAAACCGGTGAGACTTGGCAGCTTGGAAACGTCGGGCATCTGAGTGAGCTTGGCGCAACCCCCCCAGTTCAAGACTTCCAGAGAGCAGGGAAGTGACTCCGGAAATTCTGTCAGTGCAGTGCAGGCATGAATCTGCAGCCGTTTGAGCTTTGTAAGGCACCCCAATCTCCTGGGGAATGAGAACAGCGCGTAACAGTTGTCGATCGTCAAAATCTCGAGGTTGGTCAGACAGGTAACGGAATCAGGAATCTTCTTGAATGAGCAGCCATGGATGTGCAAAATCTTCATGCCTTTCAGCTTCCCCAGGTCCTCTGGAAGTTCTCTGAAGGAGCAACAAGAATCGAGATCAAGCATCGTGAGGGAGGATAATTGGGTGAACGAGGACGGGAAATGGCCCTTCCAGCTGTTGCACAGACACAGGATCTGCAGATTACTCAGCATTCCAATGTCTTCAGGAAGCGTCACTTCTGGTGTATTCTCGATGCACAGAGCCTTAAGCGCTGTCAGGCAGCAAAAACCTTTCGAAAGCTTGGATAGCCGACGCATCTCAGTCAGAATTAACGTCTCCAGCGATGTGAGCAGGCTGAAGGAGTCCGGAAGATGGAAGAGACACACCGAATTCAGCACCAGTTTTTTTAGAGCAGGCAGCTGCCCAAAGCTTTCAGGCAGGCTGAAAATACCGCTGGAATGGGAAACCCTCAGGCTTTCTAATCGGCTCAGCGACGTGATGTTATCAGGAAGCGGGCCGAGAGTCTCACACCACCTAATGTCCAACTCGCGCAGGTTCGGCAGCCGATCCTCAATGTCGTCAGGAAGGCTCGCGAGTTGGTCTGGCCGGGTGATGAGGAGTTGTTTGAGGCTGGTGCATGCCGATCCTGCAGGAAACATTTGGTCGAATTGCGGAGATGATGCGTTGAAAGTCAGCGACTCCAGACAGGGTAGTATTTGCGCGATGGCTAGAGCAGAAAGAAGTTGATCGCTTGAAACTACGCGGGTGCCGTGAGGGAAGGACAGGCTGGTGAGGTTCGGAAGGTGAACGAGAGATGATATCTGCTGGTAGTTCAGTTGCGGACAGGTAATCCAGAGAGCTCTGAGAGCTGAAAGATTGGCCAAGGCAGGAACTTCTAGGGCTGAAGCGTCGGGTAGAGTGAGTTTTTGCAGCCGCGCTAACTGGAAGAAAGAAGCCGGAAGTTTGACCTGTCGATGCAGGCAGCGTAACGAAAGCTGCTCCAGCTGGGTGCAACTTCGGAAGAAATGATCCAAGCCAGCTTCCGTCACGGGATGCAGATGCTTCCTGGCGTCATAATGATCTTGTGTGATCCGTTCCCCCACGTGAAGAGCCGTCAGCTTGGGACACGATGAGGCGAGGTGAAGCAGGAAGGCGTCATCTAGAGTCTCCACGCTCTCGTAGCAAAGATGGAGGTGCGTTAGGTTCGGAAAGCGAGAGACCGCGATGACGAGATCTTGGCGGGAAACGACGCGGACCGATCTGACCAGAAGCGTGGAGACGTGATGCTAGGAGAGAGAGCGCCAGCGACGACAGACGGACGCTACCCCGAGAGTCCACGCAGCATTAGTAAAGGCGGGAGGTGTAGGTAAAGGGCCGGAAGTTTCGCGGAAGTAGTCCTTAATATGCACTCCGGCAGTTGACTTTATCATCGAGTGCGTGAACTCTTGCATATCGTCGCTGTCGGTATCCCACGGCGGAAGCTGCTTGGATCGCCATAAGATCCTGACGAGGATCTCGTCAGGAAGACTGTGAATGTGCGTGCGAGACTTCATTTCAGCAGGACTCGATGTTACCGAGGCGAAACAGGTGGCCACAGTAGTCACACACGAACACGGGAGGAGCTGGGAGGATTTAGCTCAGGAGGATCTCTGAAGGCCGTTATAGGTGATCTGCGAGTTAGACTGGAGTTGAACGAGGGTGGGTACCTGGCTGGATGGGAGATATTCCCAAGGTGAGGCTGGAGCAATAGGTGAATCGGTTCGGTTCGGTTCGGTTCGGAGGACCATGTTCGCAACTTCGCGCCATCTGTGCTTGATCTGACCTGAAACGGCTGAATTGTACGCGGTAAGAAGAATGCATGTCACAAAACCAGTTATAGATTTACAGGTGACAGCATTAACTGCTCAGTAGTTAAGTTGCTGGACATACAAGTATTTCATTGGTCAAGTTGCCACATCAAACTTCCACCTGTTAGCAAGCCTAACAACAGACCAGCAAATCAGCTGGGAAATGAGGCCTGGACACCTCAAAGCACACTGATAATGAGTAGTTCCTGCCTGGCCCCCTGTTGTCATCCACCTGATTGGTTGCCTGCTTTGATTCCTAATAATATTCAGCTCTCCTGGTTATTGCTGGGTGTGTGTTACCATACCAGCATGTCCTGACTACAGTGGATGTGATGGTAATGGGTGTGATAATAACAGGTTTGTTACCAGCCACGACTGATGCACACAGCCGCACCACCAAAACCATTATCTCCAAGCCACGTTCCAGCTCCATCCTCTATTCGCCAGCTGCTCAAAT
Organism: Closterium sp. Naga37s-1; assembly: GCA_947471745.1. NCBI lineage: Eukaryota > Viridiplantae > Streptophyta > Zygnematophyceae > Desmidiales > Closteriaceae > Closterium > Closterium sp. Naga37s-1. The sequence goes on from CANJKZ010000897.1 coordinate 1,393,019, forward strand.
ACTTCTCCAATCCCACACCTGACTGCTGCATCCATCCAAACTACTGCCACAGGCTATCTTTGAGTCGTTTCTGAATGCCTCCCACAAACCAAATCCGGCTCCCACAGCAACATCAGTACCAGCAGCTGCTGCCCCACCACTCCTTCCTGCAACAGCATCAGCAGCAGCCGCAGCTGCTCCCTTTCTCCTGCACATCCAGGTGCTGAAATGATCCAGAGGGAGCTGTAACAGCCCCCTCTCGCTCCTAACTTGAAGTCTCCTGTCCACCACAGCTTCCCAACCTGTTGAGGTATCACCCTTAGCCTTCTGAGATATTTTCAGTAGCTTAAGTACCGCCCTCCTTTCCGTCATCTAAAGCCGAAGGCTGGCACCTGCAGCACCCCAACCGCTCTGCTCCATAAATACCCCTCCATCCCTGACACACAACTCCCCACTGCGACGCCAGGGATTCTTGCAGGCTGTACAATCTCACGACTAAATCTTTCATTGTCGTAGGTCGGCATCTGGGGTCCTCCTGAATGCACTCCTTGGCCAGCACACATCCAGCATCCCCACCACCATGCCTTCTTCCCCCACCCCACCTCCTTCCCGCACCCACCTCTTCCCCCCTGCCACCCACTCCCTACTACACACCCCTCACTGCGACGCCAGGGACTCCTGCAGGCTGTATAATCTCACGACCAAATCTTTCATTGTGGGTCGGCATCTGGGATCCTCCTGCACACATTCTTTCGCCATAACATCCATCATGCGAACCACCATGCGCTTGGTGGGCTCGGCGCAAGCAGCGCTGAGCTCATACTCCTCGATGCGCGGCTCTGCCCACGCGATGAGCCCACTCCCCCAGTCCCCGCTCCCCCGTACCCACTCCCCCGGTACCCACTCTCCCACTCCTCGCTACTGCGATGCCAGAGATTCTTGGAGACTGTATAGTCTCACCACCAGGTCCTTCATGGTGGGCCGGCATCTCGGGTCCTCCTGAACGCACTCCTTCGCCAGCACATCCAACATCCGAACCACCATGCGCTTGGTGGGCTCGGCGCAAGCAGCGCTGAGCTCGTACTCCTCGATGCGCGGCTCTGCCCACGCGATCAGCCCACTCCCCCAGTCCCCGCTCCCCCTACCCACTCCCCGTACCCACTCTCCCACTCCTTGCTACTGCGATGCCAGGGACTCCTGGAGACTGTATAGTCTCACGACTAAGTCTTTCATCGTAGGTCGGCATCTGGGGTCCTCCTGAACGCATTCTTTCGCCAGCACATCCAACATCCGAACCACCATGCGCTTGGTGGGCTCGGCGCAAGCAGCGCTGAGCTCGTACTCCTCGATGCGCGGCTCTGCCCACGCGATGAGCCCGTCCGCGCCCTCCCTGTCCGCCACCAGCGCTCCCCTGCGGCCTGTGAGCAGCTCAAACAGAACATTACCCTAGTCAAATGCGTCCTTGGCCATGCCGTCCGGGCCTGGGGGGAGAGTGGAAGGGGCAGGGAGGGAGGCAGTGGGAGGGAGGGAGGCAGTGGGAGGGAGGGAGGCAGTGGGAGGGAGGGAGGCAGTGGGAGGGAGGGAGGCAGTGGGAGGGAGGGAGGCAGTGGGAGGGAGGGAGGCAGTGGGAGGGAGGGAGGCAGTGGGAGGTCTTAAACTTAGAGGCATGAAGTTGTGTCATTCATTAGGTCAAGGGGGGGTACAAGAAGAATGTCGAGAGAAATATTGTACCCCCTAGTGCTAACCCCCATATAGCCTAGACAACCTAAACATAACATATAAATATAACTTGACACACCCCCATATGCGAAATGGGGGATAGCCAGAGCAAGCAAAGGTCACAAGACCAGTCAAGAGAAGAAACAAAACACAGCTCAGGGTGGATCACAAAGTCACCACACACACTGAGCACAAGCAAGAGGCCACAAGGCCAGTTCACATGCAGATATGTATATGCAGCAATAGCACAGTGATCACTACCTAGCAAGAGCAAGCATGCAGGTATATATATATAGATCACAGTACAAGCAGAATCTACAGCAAGTGTGGAAACGTAGGCACAAGGCCCAACAAAGTACAAAAGCGCTGATGATCACCAGACGGAAGCGCCTTGGTGAATATATCAGCAGTGTTGGCCCGAGTGGCCACGTGAGCAAGACGAAGCTGACCCCGCTGCTGCAACTCTCGAGCTAGGAAGTAACGCAGAGCGATGTGCTTCGTTCTGTGCTCCAGTCTGTGCTCCTCACACAAGGCAATGGCGGCCTTGTTGTCGACGTACAGCACTGGAAGAGAACGAGGCCGCTCTCCCAGGTCGGTCAGCAGGTAGGTGAGCCAACATAACTCCTGTGCAGCCATGGCTGTGGCGTAGATCTCAGCCTCACAACTGGAGCTGAGAACTGAAGACGAGTGTGTAGAACGCCAAGAAACAGAGCCAGAGCAAAGGCTGAAGGTGTAACCCTGTGACGACCGCTGTGTAGCCTGGTCGTCAACCCAAGAAGCGTCTGAGTGCCCAGTGAAGACAACTGCGCTCCGCCCTCCAAGCACGAGCCCCATGCCCGATGTACTGCACAAGTAGCGTAGTACCCTCTTAGCAGCATCCATGTGCACCTTTCGGTGCCGACCAGGAGCCACGTAGCGAGCCAGAAGGCCAAGAGGGTACGCAAGGTCAGGACGAGTGCAGGTCATCAGGTACATGAGGCAGCCCACTAGCTCTGGGTAAGGACCACTTGGCTCTACGGACTCGTCCGAAGGTGGAGCTGAGAGCGAGTGACCTGTAGCCAGAGGAGTGTGCTGTGCCGAGGACCAGGTGAAGCCGAAGCGCTGAAGGACCTGCTGCACCATGTGTGACTGAGTCAGTGTGATGGTGCGGCGTGCTCTGTCCCGGGTGATCCGCAAGCCAAGATAGCTTGTCAGCTCACCCAGGTCTGTGCACGTGTGTCTCTTCTGCAGCTCCGACTTCACCAGGGCGAGAGCCTCAGTGTCAGCAGTGGCAAAGACCAAGTCGTCAACGTACACGAGGATGTAGAACGGCGGCAGCGAAGTGTCAGTGCGCAGAAACAGCGACGGGTCAGCAGTCGACGGAGCAAACCCAAGAGCCGCAAGTGTCGTCCTCAGTGTGTCGTGCCACTCACGTGGCGCCTGGCGGAGACCGTAGACCGGCCGCCTGAGGCTCCACTGCGTACCAGGAGGGAACGACCCAGTGAAGCCAGGTGGGCGGCGCAGCCAGATCTCCTCGTGCAGGCTGCCCTGTATGAAGGCTGTGCTGAAGTCAAGAGAGTGAAGCTCGTAGTCACGCTGAGCGGCAACGTGCAGCAGCACCCGAAGAGTGGTCATCTTAGGGGTGGGGGAGAAGGTCTGGAAGAAGTCTACTCCCTCTCGCTGACTGAAACCTCGTGCAACGTAACACGCCTTGAAGGCAGGCAGAGAACCTGGCGGCCGCTTCACCCTGAAAATCCACATGCCACTGACGATGTTCGCCCCAGGTGGGGGAACCTCGTCGACGTAGGTGCCTGTGGACTTCCAGGATGCCATCTCTGCGTCCATGGCTGTCTGCCATTGAGAGGAGTACTCACCCGCGATCGCCTCAGCGTAAGAGCGCGGGGTCGGGATGTCTGGAGCATCCGGGTCTCCCTCAGGGGCAAGCAGCATGGACACGAGATGAGGCGCAGCGGCTGCAAGACACTCAAGGTCCTCCTGCCTGTCCTCAAGGACGTCCGTGCCAAGAGCACACTCACCCCCGACGGACGGAGGACAGACAGACTCAGACTCAGCAACAAGACTAGCGGCGTAGTCTAGACGACAGGCAGCAGCAAAGTCAACAAGCTCAGCAACTAAGGCAGACGAAGCAGCAGACTCAAACGACGGGTCAGTGACAACAGTGGCTAGCAGACGCGTGACAGTAGGGTGCTCAGCACGAAACCGGTCAGACTCGGGGTCCGCAACGACAGGCAGAGAAGACGCAGGAGGGGACGGCAGAGGAACACGCTGTGGAGGAGAGGAAGGACGACGGACTACGAGGTGGGTGTCGGGGACAGCCGGCAGACGCGGACGAGGAACACGACGACCGGAACGACCAGAACAGACAGGCGAGACAGGACGCGACACAGGCTCACGACGCTCAGTAAGACTCCCTAGCTGCTCAGTGTAAGGAGAAGGAACAGGCAGCGGTGAACCAGGCTGCAACGGAAGACCAGTAGACGAAGGGAGACTAAGAACCTGGCGAAGCACAGAGTCAGGCGGTGGCTGAGACGACGGAGACGGTGGAGCGAAGAACAGGCGCGGCTGTGCAGTGACACCAGCACCAGCAGCTCCAGTACTCCCAGCAGCTCCAGTACCTCCAGCAGCTCCAGAACCTCCAGCGCCAGCACCCTCAGCAGCTCCAGAACCTCCAGCTCCAGCGCCACCAGCGCCAGTACCTCCAGCAGCTCCAGAACCCTCAGTGCCAGCTCCTCCAGGACCAGCTCCACCAACAGCAGCACCCCCAGAACCGGCACCTCCAGTCCCAGGGTCTCCAGCCTCAGTGCCTCCAGCAGCAGCACCCTCAGACTCAGCACCTCCAGTCCCAGCAGCTCCAGTACCTCCAGTACGAGCACCTCCGGGACCAGCACCACTCCCAGCTCCAGTGACGACAGCAGAAGTACCTCCAGCGGCAGAGCCCCGAGCTCCAGAAGCGCGACCCTGACGGCGACCGTACCAGTCGTGCAGCTGCTGCGAGGTGAGAGGCACACGCGGACGAAGGCGGCTACTCCAAGGAAGCCGCGCAACAGCAGACTCAGAACCCTCAGCGCCAGAACCCGCAACAGCTCCAGAACCTCCAGCGCCAGCACCCTCAGCAGCTCCAGAACCTCCAGCTCCAGCGCCACCAGCGCCAGTACCTCCAGCAGCTCCAGAACCTCCAGCGCCAGCACCCTCAGAAGCTCCAGAACCTCCAGCTCCAGCGCCACCAGCGCCAGCACCTCCAGCAGCAGGGCCCCTAGCTCCAGCAGCGCGACCCTGACGGCCAGCGTACCACTCAAACAGCTGCTGTGGGGAGAGAGGGAGTCGACGACGAGAGTGCACCGGCGAGGCACCAGCGGAGCGACTACGGAGACGGCCGCTCCCGGGAGACTGCTCACCAGACGCCTCAGCGCCCCCAGGCTCAGCACCCCCAGACTCCTCACACCCAGGCTTAGCACCTCCAGTCTCCGCACCCCCAGGCTCCGCACCCCCAGGCTCAGCACCCCCAGGCTCAGCACCCCCAGGCTCAGCACCCCCAGGCTCCGCACCCCCAGGCTCCGCACCCCCAGGCTCAGCACCCCCAGCAGCAGCACCACCCTCAGCAGGACCTGAGTCACCAGTGACCTCAACCTGAGGAGGAGGGTCTACCTGAGACACACCTGAAGGAGCAGGACCGGGAGCGGGGAGGGGGTCTACCTGGGGAGCACCTGGAGCGAGGAAGAGCGGCGGGGGGGGGAGAGGGGCAGTGCGGTAGGGGAAGAGACTGTAAAAGGGAACCGGCTCGTCGAACGTGACGTCCTGAGAGGGGAAGACACGGCGCGAGGTGGGGTGGTAAAACTGCCAACCAGGCGCGTCAAGGACAAAGCCAAGGAAGACACAGGGAACAGCGCGGGCGGAGAGCTTGTCCGCAGTGGTATCGCGGACAAAGGCACGAGCATCCCAGACCCGGAAACGCGACGCATCGCCAACCTTCCCCGTCCACAGCAGTGTGGGCGAGGTCTCCGGCAAGGAGACACGGGGCCAGAGGTTGAGCTGATGCGCGGCGTACCGGACCGCAAACGGCCACAGAAAATGGGGGGGCAGCCGCATGGATCATGGAGGTACGAGCGACCTCCATGACCAAGCCAATGCGGCGCTCAGCAACCCCATTCTGCTGCGGAGAGGCCGGAAGCGTGAACGACTGGCGGATGCCGTGCTCCGTGCCAAGAGGTCTGAGGAGAACTCACCACCTCTGTCAGAGTGCAGACGCAGGACAGGAAAGTCCGACTGGAACCGCTCGCGGAGCTGGAGACGAGTAGCGCGGATCCAGGGGATCAAAACATCAGGGACCTCCCCCTTGCTGCGCAAGGGGAAGACCGTGGTGTAACGCGTGTAGTCGTCGACGACCAGCAGGAAGTACCGCTCGCGGCCCTGTCCACGGACGCGGGCTTGGCCCCACACGTCCAGGTGGAGAGTCTGCAAGGGAGCCTCTGTGGGAGGGAACGAGGAGGAGTGAGGAGCGGCGCGCTGCCGCCCCTCGACACAGGGAAGACAGGGAGGAGCAGGCGAGGGTGGGAGGGGAGGGAGAACCCTGGGAAGACCAGAGACAAGGACACGGCGGTGCATGCTGCGAAGGCGCTGCACCGAGGGGTGACCAAGGCGGTGGTGCCAAAGGACGGTCTCGTGCGACAAGGCGCGACACGAGCAGGGGGCCGACAACTGACCTGACGCAGACGCAGACGCAGCTACCTGAGGGGACTCAGTGGTCAGTGTGTACAGGCCCGACCCCGGCTGTCGAGTGAAGGTAGCCAGGTGATGACCCGTCTGAGCACACGTGCAGTGTGTCACACGCTCGTAGGCAGGGGTGAACTGGTGAACACCCGCGTCCTGGAGCGCAGAACCCGCCACCAAGTTCGTAGAAAACGAGGGGAGGTAAAGACCCGACAGTGTGCCGGACGGGACAGCAGGACAGGGGAGGACAGTGGTGGAGGTCGCACGGACTGGACCCCCAGAGGGGTCTGCCAGAGAGACTGCAATCGGCCGACTGAGCGGCGTGAGGGTGGTGCTGTCGCGAAAGAAGGAGCGAGAAGCACCGGAGTCAAGTGTGAAGGTGTAAAAGGCCTCAGCAGGCGCAGTACCAGAGAGAGCAGTCTTACCAGCACCTAGGGCAGCAGCCTCACCAGCACCTAGGGCAGCAGCCTCACCAACACCTAGAGCAGCAGGCTCTATACCTGGGTCAGGCGGTACGCACAGGTAACAGACACCGGCAGCACTAGTAGGCAATGCATACATGGCAGTGAGAATAGCATCATAGTCAAGAGCAAATACATCCACACTCTGCCTAAGCAGCTCCAGCCAGGTGGGGAGCTCAGCCTCGTCGCCAAACTCGGTACGCCAGGCGTCGCTCAGACGGGCGAAGCAGCGGGACTGTGTGTGACCAGGTGTCCCGCAAGGCTGACCAGCCCGATCACCAGTGCGAATGACGTACGGGCAGCGAACGGGACTCAAAGACCCTCTACTCTGAGCGTACCACTCGTGAAGCTGCTGGGAAGTAAGTGTCTCGCGTTGACGCCGCTGCAGCTGCAGCTGACCACTGCCAGACGCTCCCAACTGACCAGCTCCAGGGCGACAGCTACGACGGCTACCGCCACAACCCCAATCAGCATACCACTCACGAAGCTGCTGGGGCGGGAGAGACTCGCGTGGATGTCGCTGGAGCTGCATCTGGCCACCGGCAGTAGCAGCAGTAGCAGTAGCAGTAGCCTAGCAGTAGTAACAGAAGGAGCAGCAGTAGCAGCGCGGGCAGGGCAGGTGCGGCAGGTGCGGCAGGCAGGCAGGCAGGCAGACAGGCAGGCAGGCAGGCAGGCTGGCAGGCAGGAAGATGGCGCGGCAGCGCGCTAACAAGGCAGGTGCTCACCAGGCGGGAAGGGCAGGCGCACGCCGGGCGAGCAGGGCCGGCGCTCGGCGGGCGGCTGCTCTGGGTCCAGGGGCGGCGTCGCGGGTCCAGGGGCGGCTGCACGGAGTCCAGGGGCGGCTGCACCAGGGGCGGCTGCTGCATGGGGCCAGGGGCGGCTGCTCTGGGTCCAGGGGCGGCTGCTCGAGGGTCCAGGGGCGGCTGCACCAGGGGCGGCTGCTTCAGGGGCCAGGGGCGGCTGCTCTGGGTCCAGGGGCGGCTGCTCCAGGGGCGGCTGCTGCAGGGGCCAGGGGCGGCTGCTCTGGGTCCAGGGGCGGCGCTCGAGGGTCCAGGGGCGGCTGCTCTGGGTTCAGGGGCGGCTGCTCTGGGTTCAGGGGCGGCTGCTCCAGGGGCGGCTGCTTCAGGGGCCAGGGGCGGCTGCTCTGGGTCCAGGGGCTGCTGCACCAGGGGCGGCTGCTGCAGGGGCCAGGGGCGGCTGCTCTGGGTCCAGGGGCGGCTGCTCGAGGGTCCAGGGGCGGCTGCACCAGGGGCGGCTGCTTCAGGGGCCAGGGGCGGCTGCTCCAGGGGCGGCGTAGCTGGTGCAGGGCAGCGCGCGGGTCCCACAGGTGCCGTGACGGGCGACGGGGGGCAGCGCGTCGTCACGGGAGGAGGCGACGCGCGGGGCCGGCGGCAGGCTAAAACGAGGCAGGAAAACGGGCTACGCGGGCGGCGGACGCGGCGCGCAGGGCTTAAGCGGGCCGCGCTCGGGCGGCTTACACGACGCGCGGGCCGGCGGCAGGCTGCGCGGGCGGCTGACGTGGCGCGCGGGGCCGAAAACAGGCTAAAAACGAGCCTAAACGGGCCGCGCGCGGGCTGTTTAAGTAGCGCGCGCGGGAAAAAAAAGAGGCCGCGCGCGGGCAGCCGAGGCGCGCGCGGGCAGCAGGCAAGGCAGGCAAGGTAGGCAAGGTAACGTTGTAGTGGGTGGGCCCTTATCTTAGGTCCTAAAGACCTCTAGGCTCTAGATACCATCTTAAACTTAGAGGCATGAAGTTGTGTCATTCATTAGGTCAAGGGGGGGTACAAGAAGAATGTCGAGAGAAATATTGTACCCCCTAGTGCTAACCCCCATATAGCCTAGACAACCTAAACATAACATATAAATATAACTTGACAGGAGGGAGGGAGGCAGTGGGAGGGAGGGAGGCAGTGGGAGGGAGGGAGGCAGTGGGAGGGAGGGAGGCAGTGGGAGGGAGGGAGGCAGTGGGAGGGAGGGAGGCAGTGGGAGGGAGGCAGGCAGTGGGAGGGAGGGAGGCAGTGGGAGGGAGGCAGGCAGTGGGAGGGAGGGAGGCAGTGGGAGGGGAAGGCACACGTCCTTGGCCTGCTCAAACAGCACCACCCCGTGGTCAAACACATCCTTTGCCTAGTCAAACGCCGTCAGGGCCTTGATGGGGGGGAAAGGGGAGAGGCAGGGGCGGGGAGAGAACAGCACAGGGGGGGGGGATGGTAGAACTGATGTGTCGGCAAGCCGGGCAGGAGAGCGTGAGTGGAAAGCCCGTCCGCCCCATGAGCAGCTCAAACAGCACCACCTCAAAGTCGAATGCATCCTTGGCCATGCCGTCAGGGCCTGGGAGGGGGAGAGGGGAGAGGCAGGGGCAGAGAGGGAGGCAGGGCAGGAGAGCATGAGAAGCCTATGCGCCCCGTCAGCAGCTCAAACAGGACCACTACAGAATTTGATGCCTCCTTAGCCATGCCATCTGGCCCTGTGGGGGTCAAGAGAAGGGGAGCTGGCAGGTGGGATGGGATGGAGAGTGTGTTGGTACAGTGCCATCGTCGTATGCATCCTTGGCCATGCTGCCAGGGCTTGCGGTGGGGGGTGGGGAGTATGTGAGTGGCAGGGGCGGGAAGAGATGCAGGGGCACAGGGAGGGAGACAGTTGGAGGGAACATCCAGCATACGCACCACCATGCCTTCTTTCCACAACCCCCCACCCATCCCCACAGCCACGCACTCTTTACTGCCCCCTTCCCACCACAACCTCATTGCGATGGCAACGACTCTTGGAAACTGTATAGTAATATCTACCACCGGGTTTTTCATGGTTGGTAGGCATGTACGGTATGTACAGGTGGGTTTCCTCATCAACACATTTTTTTAACCTCACACCTCTATGTACTGCGTCGCTTACAGTTGCAGCGTATTTCGAATGTGTTTTTCCAGCAAACGTTTTTCAGCCTTTTTGAATTAGCAGTAGTGAATATGAGGCAGTGAAGCAGAAAGACGTCTCAATGTTGCTCAAAGGGTCAGGAGAATTTCATTTCGATGGCTGGATGATGTAAGGTCACTCGCGATTTTACCATTGTAAGTCTGTCTTCGCTTGATTAAAGATGGGTAATAATCTACACTGTTTATCTGTTTGTGGCCATAATACCCCAGCATAGAAGCATTTTCTGCTGGACCCAAGTTTCACAGCCGGTTCTTTCATGTACTTTCATTCGGACATCATCTGACATACGGTACTAAAAAGAACAGAGACGAGATAAGGTAGGAGAGGGCGAGGAGAGTGGGAAGAAACTAGGGAAGGGCAACAGAGGTGAAGAACTGGGAGGGAGACACCTAAAACAGCTTGATAGAGGGGGAACTGGGGTAGACAACAGCAGGCACCATAACGGAAAGAGGATTACAATATGTACCACAACAGGCGCGTAGGAAAAGCCGAGGAGGGGAGGAGGGAGGGATACTCCAGTGGAAGGTGACAGTTGTGGATTGCGGCAATACAACTATGGGAGAAGCAGTAGAGAAGGCGTGGACGAGGAAGAGGGGGAGCAGTCGGAGGTGCGATCAGGGGAAAAGGGTACATGCAACCTCCGATACAAAATGCATGTTCATCCATTCGCAATGTTGGGTATTAAACCGTTTATTAAGAGATAACAGTAATAAAACTGAAAAGCTTCCCAACGTGAAGGGGGAAGTGACAAACCTAAAAATGCAAAAACTTCACCTTCTGAGCGTTAATAGACCTAAGTTTCGCCTGTTGCCACTATTCACTCGTCAGCAGCAGGTGCAGCCTCGACAACCTCGTCAACAACCGCGGGAGCCTGCACGGGAGCTGGTGCCAGCTCCGCCTCGAATTTCCGAACGTAAGAGGAAAGAGGAGGTCCGGAGTACGCCTGTTCTTGAGGTGCAGGGTCTGATCCACCGAGAGCGAAGAGCACGGCTGCTGCGCCGGCCAGCGCTGCGGCAGCGCCGACAACGTTCAGGACCACACCGGAGCCGCCGGAGTTACCCACATAGATAGTAGGCTGCAGGCGAAACATAGACATAGACAATAAAGCTCATTAATTCTCGCTAACGATTGCGACAACAGGTAGCGACTGCTAAGATGGACCGGCTCTTTTCGAACAAGTGCAACCAGCACTTATGATAGTTTAATTGCCATTGTCCAGCTGTGATTCGTCGCAAAGCCTGAGATTGGCAAAGCTTGTGCCTTTGACTCTCACCTCAACGGCGTAGATGTTCTCTTGACCGGCAGTGTCCTTCTCCACATAGCCGGTGTAGTCGTTTCGCTCCGCACGCACAGTTAATCTCTGCAAGGTCAGTCAGAGGTAACACAATTGAGTCAGAACACATCAACCCTGAATTGAACTATTTAACGTTAAAAATGCCGAGCTCCGGACTGAAACTCTCTCCCAGGTTACGACTATGATCAGGGAACGCAGAAGCTTACTCTTTGGGGAAATGACACGACAGCGGGCCCTTGTCGGAGGGATGACACGTCGGCCTTCACGAGAGCCCCAAGCGAGAGCTTGCACTGGAGAGAGGTAGCGGCCATGGCGTAAATGTTACGGTATACGTGCGTAGACAAAGGAAGGTAATGTGGAGGACACAGCTACTGGTAGAAAAAAATATTTTGGACAGAGAAGTTCAGCGATGCGATCTAGGAAATTTGCTACCAGGCTGGTACAAGAAACTAGGATGAGAGAAACGTTATATGTTCACCAAATGAGAGAGTGACTGTCTTCTGAAGCAAGTGAAATACCGAAGAATGATGACCATTTAGAAACGAGCGACAGAAACAGGTGAATGGAGATGAACATGCAACGGCAGGTGGCGCGACGCTGAGCTGTCAGGAACCACGTCACCATATCTATTGAAGGAAAATAGACGGTTTGGGTGAAACATGATGACCACGTGGCGGAAGCAAGTCCACCTCCAGGTGGCCGGTCAGCCCTGTGAGTGATAAAGCAGAAGCACGATGATTCGTGTTTGCTCTGTCCACGTTCCTTCCTGCGAAGGCTTCCCAGGTTTGAGGCAGTCGTTTTCTCTGTCCAATTGGCGGTAATCCGCGCTATAGACTGCACTGGCTATGGTGCAGGAATACAATTGGACGTGTTGCTACATGGAGCCACTGGCGATCTCATTTGTTGCTACATAGACTATAATGCTCTAAAGCTCAGTTTGTATCAGGAAATTATTTCTGTCACGATGAAAAGACAATGATTAATAAAAAATCCAAGTATAATAATGATCCAAACGTAATGGATATTCCAACTATGAAGTAGTTGAATTCCAGTATCAGTTGGATTGTGCAAATAAGCATGAAAGTAGACTACGTGTACTGAAACATATAGCATGTCGAAACGCTCTTCACCAAGAGTATAGTTCCGTAATGTCGGTAAGGAAGGAGCTGTTGGGGATCCTCCTTTCAGTTGTCCCAACCAACTGAAAGCTGCGCGAAGGCTGTTGGAAAGCTGCTTTGTCGTGATGAGCAGTAACAGACCTTAGCGACAGGCGTAAACCAGTTTCTCGTTTATTCGCAAAGCGTTACAGCATACTTCAAATTCGCACGACCGCCCGCCTCCCTATCACTTCCAGACCACCAGCTCCTTCACGAAAGTGCACACCGCGAAGAATTTCCGTGAAACCCACTGCAGTGAAAACAAATTGTAGACACTCATGAACACCTGTACAGTGACCCCCTTTCGCAAGTAGAAGTCCATTTGTACGGTTTTAAACTTGTTTCCAAAGCATCTTGGAGTCACAAACACAAGGGTTGTGAGGGGGTCAAACCTTCTAGTGGCAAGAGAGACACCTCGAGCAGACCCCTAAAAAAATGCCGAAAGGATATTCCCAAGGTCAGCACTTCGAGAACTGTTCACCGGGGACGACGATGTTTGTCCCCCAAGCTGCTGCTTTCAACCACTCGTGCGGAACCTTTCCCCAGCTACTCCCCATCTCCCCCTTCCTGCATTTCAACTCCCCCACTTCCCCGTCAGGTCGCCAGTTTCCAAGCCCGCACCTTCACCGATGCTCTTCCCCCAAGCTCTCTATTCCCGCAACATCGCATGGCACAATCAGGCCAACTCCGTACCGCAGGCTTTCTGTCTCCTGGTTCTTCCCCCCTCGATCTTTCCGCCGTTCTCGTCAATGGCGGAACCAACAGTAGGCATTTCTGTCGTCCTCCCAATCCAACCTAATCCAGCTATTCGCTCGCTCTTGCTGTCTCCTCAAAGCTCTCTAGAGTCACTCGACTGACAATTCGTCCCTGATTTCTCCTTATCATTTGGAAGCTTCCGATACAATCCATAGTTTCTAGCCTCCATACGTCACGTGTCAGTACGAACCCTAACATTGTGAAGGGAGAGTACGTGAGTGCGCGTCCCGGTCCGATAGTCTCGCTCCTCTCTCTTCAGTGTTTCGGATAGAGACTATTTTGTGGGACGCCTATCTTACAGGTACACTTCTGCGTGTGTCGCGAAGGCTTTACGCTGTCGTGCGGTTTGCTGTATCGCCGTCTCATTGCCCCGCTGCTTCTTCATCTTCCGCTTCTTCGCACTTCCGTAGTCAGCCCAGCTGTCGTTTTATTTCTTCTTCACTTGCTTCCTCCACTATTTTCGGAGCACTCCCTCCGGTTTTTAGCCAGAAAAGGCCTTGCTATGAAGGCCCGGCTTTCACTACCTTTCCCTCCCTGTCCCGAGCCTCTATTTCCTTTTGAGGCACCACAAGCACTCCTTCCGTCCCTGCCCCCCTGCGTCTGTTGTCCTGTCGTGAACCGTACAGGGAGCTTCATTCGTCGTACACCGCCTGTAGCTCGCGCACGCGTAAACGAGGACGAACTTAGCGGGACACAGCACATTGGGGTTCCTTCAATTATAGCCTGGTTTGGTTTCTTCCACCGATTCCTGTTCAACATTGTCTTGCCGGCTCGGCATTGCAGAATGCTGACACATCATCGCGACGATGCCACGTCATCATGACGGTGGCACGTGAGCACCGATGGCGATACGGACGGCTGCGTATCAGGCGCCCTTTCTTGCCCCGTTGCGGATTCAAGTCTCTCGTTCAAGACTTTCGTGCAAAGCCCACCATTCGTCACTGCAGCATCATCCATCCCTTAGAGTCACATCCGCGTTAATGACAGGCTCATGGCCCTAGGTGCTCGTTAAGGAAAACGCTTAGGCTGGACTCCCACTGGCAGGAGCGGCCTCGTTATGGAGTTATTATGCTACACTCGATGTCGACGTGCGTCACTCCGTTTAGGCTTTCGGTAGACGCAAGACTTACTTAACTAATTCAGTAACAATCGCCATCTTGTCGTTATCAGCAATTAGGGTAGCAGGGGCCCCAGCAGTCGGCAACGCCAGCAGTAGCAGAAGCAGCACGCAGCAGCACGCAGCAGCAAGGCAGTATTTATTGGCGCAGTTGGCTGGTTTCGATACAGTTAGCATCATCGTCAAAACCCGTTACTATTCTCATCAGCATTTACAAAGCGTATAATAACACTTGCAGGCTGATAGTGTTTCAGCCAGGCCGAGCGCCGGGTTCCGATATAAGCACCAGACGAGGATGGGGGACGCGGACCAATCAGACAGCAGCGACACAGAGACGGAAAGGCCATGGTTCCCCGAGCCTCGAGTCAACGGGGCGAATCTTGCCGAGCCTATAGGCACGGTAGCACGTTCGGGACAGTTGGGAGCGCCACTTGGGATTGCGCATTTGGCATTGGGTGCCGTAACGGCTGCTATGTCAGCATACAGCCCCGGAAAAACGGGGAAGGGGGAAGGGGACGGGCTGCCACGTGTCCGGATGCTGAGCTGTCTACATGCGCTGTTCACGCAATTGCATGACCCGGAACAAGTCGAAGAACCGGAAGGAGGTATGTGGAGTTGGGTTTGGGAGGTAAGTTGAGTTAGGGTTACGAGGTATGTGGTTTGGGGGAAGGGTGAGGGGGTATGTGAAGTTAGGGTTAGGAGGGGATGTGTGGAGTTAGGGTTACGAGGTATGTGGTTTGGGGGAAGGGTGAGGGGGTATATGAATTTAGGGTTAGGAGGGGGTGTGTGGAGTTAGGGTTACAAGCTACCTGATTTAGGGTTACAAGGTATGTTTAGTTAGGAATGGGAGGAGTTATGTAGCGTTAAGGTAAGGGGATACGTGGATTACGGGTTAGGAGATACATGGAGTTAAGGTTATAGGGTACGTGGAGAGTTGGGTTAGAAAGTACGTACAATAAGTAGAGTTAGAAGGTACATCACACAAGGGGTGGTCTGCAGAAAGGCAGTGCGCAATTTGCACTTGCCTCCTGCCCGCTTATACCTGCCTTTCATTCCCCCTACCCCCTACCCCCTACCCTCTCTCTCCCCATGTCCCTGCGCCCCTCCCCGCCCCCTCTCTCCCCTTCTCCGCCTCCCCCCTTCCCTTCTTTCCCTTCCCCTAACCGGCACACCCTTCTCCCCCACCCCGACGACCCCCCACTTTTCCCCTCCCACGCCCGCCCCCTCTTTCCCCCCCTTCACCCACACCCCTCTTCCCCCTCACCCCCACCCCACGCCCCCACCTTTCCCCTCCCACGCCCACAACCCCCCTACACACAGAGAACGGGCGGGGCGGGGGGAGGTCGCAACTGGACAGTGCGGAGCTGGACGTGCTCGAGAAGGCAGTTCGCATCCTGCACCTGCGCTACCGCTCCTGCCTGCGCCCGCTCCCCCTCAACCCGTTCCCCTGCTCCGCTTCATCACCACTCACCCCCCATTCCCCTTCTCCCGCTTCCCCTCTCCCCCTGTAACCCACACCCCACGCTCCCACCTTCCCGCTCCCCCCTCCCACGCCCACAACCCCCCTACACACAGAGAACGGGCGGGGAGGGGGGAGGTCGCAACTGGACAGTGCGGAGCTGGACGTGCTAGAGAAGGCAGTGCGCATCCTGCACCTGCGCTACCGCTCCTGCCTGCGCCCCCTCACCAAGGGGCGCCTGCCCTCCGTGACTGAGCTGAGGGAGCTGAGAGTGAGCGCTGAGGCGCTGGGAGTGAGATCTGCCCTGCTGTGCCTCGACAGAATACCCAAGGTGGGTGGTTGGGTGGGTGGGCCTCAGTCTCTTTGTAGTAACAGTACACAGTACCTGAACTGCACCCCCCGCTCACCAAGGGGCGGCTACCCTCGGTGACTGAGCTGAGGGAGCTGAGAGTCAGTGCTGAGGCGCTGGGGGTGCGATCTGTCCTGCGGGACCTGGACGAGCTTCCCCCAGGCAGCGCCTGGCCCGTCTCCTCCTACCGCGTCGGCGCCCCCAGGCTCCACCTGAGAGCGCCCTGTGGACCACCACTAACCCCTCCTGCCCTTCCCCACCCACTCCCACCCTTCTCCACCCCCTCCCGCCGTCTCCCACCCCCTCTCACCCTCCCCCAACCCCCCCACCCCCTCAACCACCCTTCTCCCCCCCTCCCAGGGCGACCCCCGCCGCCTCGCCCTCTTTGCCTTCCGCACATTCGCCCTGCGCGCCGAGCTGGACGCGGAGGCCCTGCGCGACCTGGACGAGCCTCCCCCAGGCAACGCCTGGCCCGTCTCCTCCTACCGTGTCGGCACCCCCCGGCTCCGCGCCCTCCTAGAGGATATGGTAGAGGAGGTGGAGAGCCTATGGAACGCCACCAATAGGACCCTCTATGAGGTTGCTATAGTGCTCGCGCCGGTGCTGGCTCAATACGCGTTGCTGGGGAAGGCGGTGGGGATGGCTATGGAGCAGTACTACGCGCGGCTGACTGTGAGGAAGCACGGGCGGGTGGTTATGGCGGTGGGAGATGAGATTATCCTGTGGGATGATGGGTTGGAAGATGTTAGGGAGCTGTTTCTGGCTGAGAAGGCAGCGGATGAGCAGCCGTTGGGGTCGGCTGTTCGGATCGACAGCATGAATGATTACTCGTGGTTTGTTTCGTGGAATGGGACGTCTGCAGTGGATAATATCCCGAGTGAAGTTTCAGTGAAGAAACTGCTGCATTCGATCGGGGCGCCGACTGCCAGGCTGGCGGGGTTGAGGGCGAAGGATAAGGGGCTGCTGATGGGTGTGACTGTACCGGATGTGAGAATAGAGGCAGAGAAACGGGTGCTGGCGCAGTTGCAATGGGTGGTGGACGGTGGAGGGAAGCTGGAGATTAAAGCCGCTCGGCCGCAGCACCAGGGGATTAGTGCGGGCGTGGGGGAGCGGGAGGTGATTGGGAGGGGGAAGAGAGCGGGAGCGGGGCCGGGGGGAGGGGCGGCGGCAGGGGGTGGTGCAGGAGGGGCGGGGGGGCCGGGGGGGAGGGGGAGGGGGAGCGGGGGGAGCGTTGGGGGGAGGAGGAGGGGGGGAAGACAAAGCGCTGCTGAAGAGATCGTTTGCCAAGAGGCTCGAGTCTCTGGATTCAGCAGGTAAGACGGAGAACAGTCCACTGCAGTTTAGCTGATCGATGCTTGCTTTCTGGGCTCAAAGATTGCTGACTGACCGGTCACACATGATTACACATGAGATTACTCATGTATCTGGAGGGGGGGATGACAAGGCTCTGCTGAAGAGATCGTTTGCCAAGAGGCTCGAGTCTCTGGACTCAGCAGGTAAGGCGGAACACAGGTTTGCAGATTCTGCAAACGGTTCTTGAGAATTCTGAAAGCATCACAAACAACCCCTCCCCGCTCTTCCGCACAATCTTGTTTCCACCGCCCCCCGTTCCCCACCAACTAGGCATGGACGAACCCGAGCCAGCTCACGAGATACCCTATGATATGAGGACCTTGTGGAAGCCACCAAGAACTGGGCGGACGACCTGCAGCTGGGGGAGGGGGGCTCCGCGATTGTGTATAAGGGCGCTCTCTGAACCGTTTTTTCATACTTCCACTTTCCCCCACCACTTTCTTCCCACCCAGGCATGGATGAGCCCGAGCCGGCGCATGAAATCCCGTACGAGGATCTCGTGGAGGCCACCAAGAACTGGGCGGAGGACCTGCAGCTGGGGGAGGGAGTGGGGAAGGGGGCTCCGCGATTGAGAATGAGAAACCTCTCTTGACCTTGTCTGCACCCGCCCCTTCTCCCCTCACCCAGGCATGGACGAGCCTGAACCAGCGCATGAAATACCCTATGATGACCTCGTGGAAGCAACCAAGAACTGGTCGGACGACCTGCAGCTGGGGGAGGGGAGGGGAGGGGGGCTCTGCGATTGTGTATAAGGGACCTCTCTGAACCCCTCCGTCTTCCCACATACCTTCTCCCCTGCCCTCACAGGAATGGATGAGCCCGAACCAGCCCATGAAATCCCCTACGAGGACCTTGTGGAAGCCACCAAGACCTGGGCGGACGACCTGCAGCTGGGGGAGGGGGGCTCCGCGATTGTGTGTATAAGGGAGTTCTCTCATCCCTTCGTTCTTTCACACACACCTTATCCCCGCCCGCCCTACACCCCCAGGCATGGACGAACCTGAACCAGCGCATGAAATTCCGTATGAGGATCTCGTAGAGGCAACCAAGAACTGGGCGGACGACCTGCAGCTGGGGGAAGGAGGCTCCGCGATTGTGTATAAGGGCGTGTCGCCGGATGGGGAGTTGTGGGCTGTGAAGCGAGGGAAAAAGGGCGGGCTAACACGGCTGCAGGACTACCACAGGGAGGTAAGATGGGATTGGGGCTGAAGGGAGATGAAGGCGATTGTGTATAAGGGCGTGTCGCCGGATGGGGAGCTGTGGGCTGGGCGGTGAAGCGAGGGAAGAAGGGGGGACTGACGCGGCTGCAGGACTACCATAGAGAGGTGAGACGAGCAAAGAAGCAGGGGGAAGGGCAAGGATGGAGGGGGGAAGGCGGGGCATATATACGTGGATATACCTTATAGGTGGTGTGTAAGGGGGTGGGGCTGGGTGGGGAGCTGTGGGTGGTGAAGAGAGGAATAGGAGATAGGGGAGGGAGGGAAGGTACTTAAGTTGTTTCATCCCAACCTTCTACACCACTTTCACTGCCTCCTTCCCACTCTCCCTCCCCTCCCCTCAGATCGAGGCAGTGTCTAAGATGCTTCACCCGAACCTGGTGCGCCTGATGGGGTTCTGCCATGAGAACGAGGAGCAGGTGTTGGTCTACGAGTATGTGGCCAATGGGACGCTCAGACAACATCTATCCCCATTACAAGGTGAGCCATTCCCGTTATAAGCACCCTTGTTACAGCCTGATGGGGTTCTGCCATGAGAACGAGGAGCAGGTGTTGGTGTACGAGTATGTGGCCAATGGCACGCTCAGACAACATCTATCCCCGTTACAAGGTAAATTCGTTATAAGATTACCCCCAGTACATTCTGCCATGAGAACGAGGAGCAGGTGTTGGTCTACGAGTATGTGGCCAACGGCACGCTCAGATAACATCTATCCCCGTTACAACGTGAGCTGTTTCCGTTGTAAGCATGCTTGCTATGGCCTCATGGCCTTCTTCCATTATCTGGTGACAGAAAAGGTCCTGTCATTTGAGCAGCGGATAGAGGCGGCCTGTGGGGGTGTTTGAGGCGCTTCTGTTGCTCATTCTTCTCGTTTCTTCTCCTCTCCTCTCCCCGTTCTGCTCTTTTGTGCTGATGCGGCTCTGCCTCCCTCCCACTGCTCAACCCCAACGTGTCTCCCATTTTCCCTCGCCAGGTGACACGAAGAAAGGGGGGCTCTCGTATGAGAGGCAGATAGAGGTGGCGATGGGGGTGGGTGGGTGACGTGACACAGAGAAAGGCATGCTGTCGTTCAAGCAGCGGATAGAGGCGGCCGTATGGGTGGCTGAAACCCTCCTGTTGTCCTTTATCTTTCGCTGAATCCTGTGCAGGTGACACAGAGAAAGGGGTTCTCTCGTTTGAGCAGCGGATAGAGGCGGCCGTAGGGGTGGCGGAGGCCCTCCTGTATCTGCATTCGTGCAAGCCTGTGCTGGTGCATCGAGACGTGAAGAGCCTCAACGTGTTCATGGATGACGATCTACAGGTGAGTGGCTGAGAGCGAGTGAGAGGGAGTGAGAGGGAGTGAGAGGGAGTGAGAGGGAGTGAGAGGGAGTGAGGGGGAGTGAGGGGGAGTGTGAGAGAGAGAGGAGAGAGGGAGTGAGAGAGAGGCATGAAAGGAGTGGCTGAGGCCCTCCTGTATCTGCATTCGTGCAAGCCTGTGCTGGTGCATCGAGACGTGAAGAGCCTCAACGTGTTCATGGATGACGATCTACAGGTGAGTGGCTGAGAGGGAGTGAGAGGGAGTGAGAGGGAGTGAGAGGGAGTGAGAGGGAGTGAGAGGGAGTGAGGGGGAGCGAGGGGGAGTGTGAGAGAGAGAGGAGAGAGGGAGTGAGAGAGAGGCATGAAAGAAGTGGCTGAGGCCCTCCTGTATCTGCATTCGTGCAAGCCCGTGCTCGTGCATCGAGACGTGAAGAGCCTAAGAGCCAGAACGTGTTCATGGACGACGATTTGCAGGTGAGTGAAGGAGAGGGGGACGTGAGGGAGTGTGAGAGACGTGAGGAGCCAGAACGTGTCCATGGATGACGATTTGCAGGTGAGGGAGAGGAAGAGAGATTGTGGGGGACACAGTGAGTGATGTTGTGGGAGAGTGAGAGAGACGATGAAACCTCTAGCCGATAGGCGACGATGAAAGCGCCACCACACACACCCTTGTTTGCTTGCTTGCTCGTCCCCCTTTCCTCTCCTCCCCTTGTAACCCTCTCATCCACTCCCCACTCCTCCCACCAGCCGAAGCTCGGGGATTATGGAACCTCAAGTTAATAAGCGGCGATAAGTGCCACCACACACACCCGCGTGGTGGGAAGGGGGCGCTCCTGTTGCCCTCCTTTCCCCTGCCCTCTTTCCCCATGCCTCTCTCATTTTTCTCTTCTCTCATCCTTCTCACCCTCACACCCACTCCCCATTCCCCACTCCTCTCACCAGCCAAAACTCGGGGATTACGGCAACCTCAAGTCGATAGGAGACGATGAAAGCGCCACCACACACACCCGCGTGGTGGGCACACCTGGGTATCTCGACCCGCAGTACTGCCAGACGAGCGTGGTTTCCGTGTGGTCTGATGTGTACAGGTGAGCAGCGTTGATGGGGGGCGCTAGAATTGATGAGACTGGTGGGCACGCCCGGGTATCTGGACCCGCAATACTGCCAGACCAGCATGGTTTCCGTGTGGTCGGATGTGTACAGGTGAGCAGCGGTGGTGGTGGTGGGGGGAATTAGGGAGCAGTCACGACTCACCAGTGTTTGGAAGGGAGGCAGGGAGGTAGGGAAATGGGGAGAACGGGAGAGGGAGGAGGAGAGGGAGTGGTGGGCACGCCCGGGTATCTGGACCCACAATACTGCCAGACCAGCGTGGTTTCTGTGTGGAGTGATGTGTACAGGTGAGGAGGGTGGAGGGGGGGGGGGGGGAGAAGAAAGAGGGGCACGCCTACACTACCCCTTTTTCTCATCTTCCCTCTCCCTCCCCCACCTCCCTCCTCCTTCCCCCGTACCTCTCAGTTTCGGAGTCGTCATGCTAGAGTTCATCACAGCCAAGCCGCCGGTGCTGAAGGAGATACCTTCAGCAGCAATCTCACTTCTCTCATTCTCCCTCGTTCTTCCCCTCCTCCCTCCCTGTCTTTCGTGCCTCTCAGTTTCGGAGTGGTCATGCTGGAGCTCATCACAGCCAAGCCCCCGGAGCTCAAGGAAGCACTTTCACCACTCTCACCTATCCTGTTTCTTCCCCCCTCCTCCCTTCACTTCCCCTTCCCGTGTGCCTTTCAGTTTCGGAGTGGTCATGCTGGAGCTCATCACAGCCAAGCCGCCGGTGCTCAAGGAAGCACTTTCACCACTCTCACCTATCCTGTTTCTTCCCCCCTCCTCCCTTCACTTCCCCTTCCCGTGTGCCTTTCAGTTTCGGGGTGGTCATGCTGGAGCTCATAACAGCCAAGCCGCCGGTGCTCAAGGAAGCACTTTCACCACTCTCACCTATCCTGTTTCTTCCCCCCTCCTCCCTTCACTTCCCCTTCCCGTGTGCCTTTCAGTTTCGGGGTGGTCATGCTGGAGCTCATCACAGCCAAGCCGCCGGTGCTCAAGGAAGCACTTTCACCACTCTCACCTATCCTGTTTCTTCCCCCCTCCTCCCTTCACTTCCCCTTCCCGTGTGCCTTTCAGTTTCGGGGTGGTCATGCTGGAGCTCATCACAGCCAAGCCGCCGGTGCTCAAGGAAGCACTTTCACCACTCTCACCTATCCTGTTTCTTCCCCCCTCCTCCCTTCACTTCCCCTTCCCGTGTGCCTTTCAGTTTCGGGGTGGTCATGCTGGAGCTCATCACAGCCAAGCCGCCGGTGCTCAAGGAAGCACTTTCACCACTCTCACCTATCCTGTTTCTTCCCCCCTCCTCCCTTCACTTCCCCTTCCCGTGTGCCTTTCAGTTTCGGGGTGGTCATGCTGGAGCTCATCACAGCCAAGCCGCCGGTGCTCAAGGAAGCACTTTCACCACTCTCACCTATCCTGTTTCTTCCCCCCTCCTCCCTTCACTTCCCCTTCCCGTGTGCCTTTCAGTTTCGGAGTGGTCATGCTGGAGCTCATCACAGCCAAGCCCCCGGTGCTCAAGGAAGCACTTTCACCACTCTCACCTATCCTGTTTCTTCCCCCCTCCTCCCTTCACTTCCCCTTCCCGTGTGCCTTTCAGTTTCGGAGTGGTCATGCTGGAGCTCATCACAGCCAAGCCGCCGGTGCTCAAGGAAGCACTTTCACCACTCTCACCTATCCTGTTTCTTCCCCCCTCCTCCCTTCACTTCCCCTTCCCGTGTGCCTTTCAGTTTCGGAGTGGTCATGCTGGAGCTCATCACAGCCAAGCCGCCGGTGCTCAAGGAAGCACTTTCACCACTCTCACCTATCCTGTTTCTTCCCCCCTCCTCCCTTCACTTCCCCTTCCCGTGTGCCTTTCAGTTTCGGGGTGGTCATGCTGGAGCTCATCACAGCCAAGCCGCCGGTGCTCAAGGAAGCACTTTCACCACTCTCACCTATCCTGTTTCTTCCCCCCTCCTCCCTTCACTTCCCCTTCCCGTGTGCCTTTCAGTTTCGGGGTGGTCATGCTGGAGCTCATCACAGCCAAGCCGCCGGTGCTCAAGGAAGCAACTAAAGCAGTTAAACACTCTGATCTTGTCTGTTGTGATTTTTCGGACGTTAAATTCACTACATAATTATTTCTGCTACTTATATTTAGATGCATTGTTAGGGAATGGTGGAAACAAGGTGGAAACAACCGGGGTAAGGGGGGCAGGGCTATAGACAGTGAGTCGTAATAAATGCGACTACTTTTCCAAATACAACCTGCACTATAGTACCTGGTATAGAGTATCAGAAGCTACCGCACCATCCAGTGAAGCATTTTCATCACCACGCATACGGGTTCAATAGTTTCAGCGTGGTCCTCTTAAAGAGAGGAACTATGTGCTCAGCCCTCAAGATGGCATCAATGTGCACGACGCGATAGGCATCAGCCCTACGACGGCAGGCCAATTTTACGAAGGCTGTGTCTTCGTCCTCTCCTCTCACGTCCAGGAGCTTCACGTACGCGAGTGGCTGTTTCTCTATCTCCCGTCCAGCTCTGGTTTGGACATGGAAAAGCATGAGGAGCTGGGCATACACAACATCTGACCCCCCTTGAGTACGGTTACTGACCATACTCCCGTCCAGAGCTACATAGGAAAACCATGGATTCCCATGGAAAGCCACGGTTGCCCTTGCATAGTGAGCATCGTTCAAATCATTCCTTGGGAGTGCAACTGCAGAATGCACCTGCATAGGACGAGAAAGTTTGGGATGGCGAATGCAAAAGTTTCATTCTTCAGGAAATACAAACTTCAACGTCGGCAATATAAAAGTGACAGAGTTTAGAATAACACTGCGCATAATGGTGGTCATGGTAGGTGAGGTGTTTTTCTTACATGGACGATGTCATTTCGAATGCCACGTTCAGCGAGGGCTATTGTGATATCGTTCATGGCGCTGCCGTGTTGCTCCAACAGCCCTTGCCAGAGTTTCTCCGCTTTTCGACCATCAACATGTGGAAGTGTCATGGCTGTGCTTGTCGCCGTGAGAACAGGGTTTTTGTTCCTTTCAGCCTGGACGTTGAAATAAAAAGGGATAGGGGAAGTTGCACATGTATGGCATGATGTGTGTTTGTGAAAGTGGCAAGGCATTCCTTGCTGGCCTTACAACCAGCAATGCATGCAATGATGCATGTGTGTGAAATGAATGGCATGGCATTCCTTGCTGGCCTTACAACCAGCCATGCATGCAATGATGCATGGCTGTGAAACGAATGGCATGGCATTCCTTGCTGGCCTTCCAACCAGCCATGTATGCAATGATGCATGGCTGTGAAACGAATGGCATGGCATTCCTTGCTGGCCTTACAACCAGCCATGCATGCAATGATGCATGGCTGTGAAACGAATAGCATGGCATTCCTTGCTGGCCTTACAACCAGCCATGCATGCAATGATGCATGTGTGTGAAACGAATGGCATGGCATTCCTTGCTGGCCTTACAACCAGCCATGCATGCAATGATGCATGGCTGTGAAACGAATGGCATGGCATTCCTTGCTGGCCTTACAACCAGCCATGCATGCAATGATGCATGTGTGTGAAACGAATGGCATGGCATTCCTTGCTGGCCTTACAACCAGCCATGCATGCAATGATGCATGGCTGTGAAACGAATGGCATGGCATTCCTTGCTGGCCTTACAACCAGCCATGCATGAAATGATGCATGTGTGTGAAATGAATGGCATGGCATTCCTTGCTGGCCTTACAACCAGCCATGCATGCAATGATGCATGGCTGTGAAACGAATGGCATGGCATTCCTTGCTGGCTTTACAACCAGCCATGCATGCAATGATGCATGGCTGTGAAATGAATGGCATGGCATTCCTTGCTGGCCTTACAACCAGCCATGCATGCAATGATGCATGGCTGTGAAACGAATGGCATGGCATTCCACGCTGGCTTTACAACCAGCCATGCATGCAATGATGCATGGCTGTGAAATGAATGGCATGGCATTCCTTGCTGGCCTTACAACCAGCCATGCATGCAATGATGCATGTGTGTGAAATGAATGGCATGGCATTCCTTGCTGGCCTTACAACCAGCTATGCATGCAATGATGCATGGCTGTGAAACGAATGGCATGGCATTCCTTGCTGGCCTTACAACCAGCCATGCATGCAATGATGCATGGCTGTGAAACGAATGGCATGGCATTCCTTGCTGGCTTTACAACCAGCCATGCATGCAATGATGCATGGCTGTGAAATGAATGGCATGGCATTCCTTGCTGGCCTTACAACCAGCCATTCATGCCATGATGCATGTGTGTGAAATGAATGGCATGGCATTCCTTGCTGGCCTTAAAACCAGCAATGCATGCACTGATGCATGTGTGTGAGATGAATGGCAAGGCATTGCTGGCCTTGCAAGCAGCCATGCATGCAATGATGCATGTGGGTGTAAATGGCAAAGAATGTCTTGCTGGCCTTACCTCCAGCCATGCATGGCATGATGCATGAGAGACGACACGAGCAAGGCATGTCATGCTGGCCTTACCACCAACAACGCATGGGATGATGCATGAGACACGACACGGGCACAGCATTCCATGCTGGCCTAAACACCATCCATGCATGGCAATGATGTGTGAGTGTGAAATGCACTCTAGCTACGAAGATCGCATGCATACATGGGCACCAAGAGGAAAATGGAGAAGGGGACAGAGGAATGGCGGACACACTGCATGTAGAGGGTTGCGTTTGGTATCACACCTTCATTATGGCAGTATCACGTCCTGGCAGGTTGTTGAAAACTGACGGCAAATCCAGCAGTGCGCATCTCATTTCAGACGACCGCATGATGGCATCGTCGTAGTTACGGTAGTTCGATGCGCGGAAAGGTCGTTTGCAGGATGTTGTGTGGGCGTTCTCGAAGAGCTCGGTGCAGTACTCTCCGGGTGCACCAGCACGTCGGACTGCATCAGGGAAGTGGACAAGCTTGTGCACCTTGACAAGAAGCCAGCCATGCCCGGCCCTTGGAAGGTTGGTCCTGAGCAAGCGCACCAACCTGATTTACACACAGAAGTGGGGTGGGGAACAAAGGGGATAGGATGTGGGGTACAGAAGGAAGTGGGTTGGGAAACAATGGGGAGTGAGGTGAAGAACAGGGGGAAGGGAGTAGGGTAACAGGGGGGAAGTGAGGTGGGCAACATTGGGAAGTGAGGTGGGCAACAGGGGGAATTTTTGAGGGGAACAGGGGGAATTGAGGTGAGTAACAAAGGGAAGGGAGGACTTACTCTTTGGTGTCCACGGTGTACTGGCGCAAGAGACTCTCCGGATAGACTGGTGCACGGAAGTATGTGTGAAACCACTTTACGAAAAATCGCAGGACAGCCATCTTGATTGGTGCTTTCAGTAGCACATCGGACATAATAAGCAAGACCACCTGTTCCATAAACAATACGGGTTGGTTACGTCATTGTGACATCAAATTGCAACTCAATGAAAGGCTCTAAGGACTCAACCATAGAGAACACCAACATTCGCACTCACACACCCGAATCACGGCCGCATGCTCTGCCGCAGAATAGTTGGCTCCTGGATTGAAATAGTGACCGTC
Organism: Closterium sp. Naga37s-1; assembly: GCA_947471745.1. NCBI lineage: Eukaryota > Viridiplantae > Streptophyta > Zygnematophyceae > Desmidiales > Closteriaceae > Closterium > Closterium sp. Naga37s-1. The sequence continues at coordinate 1,419,490 of CANJKZ010000897.1, forward strand.
AGCGGGTAACTTGTATGAGGAAAACCTCTCCTCCTTCGCTAGGACACCGAGTCGCCTATGATATTTGAAAAACGGGATGGGGGAGGGGGGTTTGGGTGTAGAGGTCCAGGGTGGAGGGATAGAGGGAGGGAGGGGGGAAGGGGACAGGCGGAAGAGGGATAGGGAGGGTGGAAAAGGCATACAGATTGTGGTTGATTAAGTCATCAATATCACATTGCACATAGCAGCAAGACAAACACACCTGTTCATTTCGTTTATGTCTTCACCATGTACCACCTCTTCCAAAATGTAACGCCACACGCCAGCGAGTACAACATGTAACACATCCAGTATGATAGCCAAGTAGGGGTTGCCCCAAGGGTCGTGGATCTCATGCGCGCGGTTCACATTCCAGAGGAAGCTCTGCAAAACGTGGATGAAAAAAAAAAAAAAACAATAATGAGTCCAGTACTGAAACGCACCCTCTCAAGCCCTTACCCTCCAATGCAAGAGAGGTGTGAGTGAGGATGACGGGAGGACGGTATGTCAATCAACCCTACACCCTCCAGTACACAAGAGGTTTGAGTGAGAGTGAGGGGTGGAAGGTAAGCTCTCTGCCCTACACTCTTCGATCCATGGGAGGCACGAGTGAGGCTGAGGAAGGGGCAATTATGTACGTACGGGGATGGGATGTGTTGAATAAGCGGTCCGCCACTCCGTGCTTGCCGTCATGAGCCATTGTTGGTGCTTCACGGTCCGCCATTGAAATGACGCTGGTTCCATGTTTGCAAGGTCATCCTTATGCACGTAACAAACCGAGCAGGGACGGTTCGAGGCGTGTTGCATCGTGCTGGTCACACGACTCCCTTTAGGGTAATCGGCAACATACGAGTATAGCTTCGGCCAGACGGTGTAGACATTCCCAAACGGATCTGTTAATGGTAAGGAGCTGGGGAAGCATTACAACCATGGAGATAGAAGATTTATGAGAAATGCACTCATGCATGGCAACCTCACTCACTGCCATGCGTGGCAGGATGAGTAAAAGCGTTATGAGCAATGGACCCATGCATGGCAGCCTATGGTTCCCTGACATCATGCGTCAAATGGTGATGAGCAGTCCACCCATACATGGCAGCCTTACTCACTGCCATGCATGGCATGATGAGTAAAAGCGTGATGAGCAATACACCCATGCATGGGAGCCTTACTCACTGCCATGCATGGGTGATTGGCGAAAAGCGTGATGAGCAATGGACTCATGCATGGCAGCCTTACTCACTGCCATGCATGGCATGATGAGTAAAAGCGTGATGAGCAATACACCCATGCATGGGAGCCTTACTCACTGCCATGCATGGGTGATTGGCGAAAAGCGTGATGAGCAATGGACTCATGCATGGCAGCCTTACTCACTGCCATGCATGGCATGATGAGTAAAAGCGTGATGAGCAATACACCCATGCATGGGAGCCTTACTCACTGCCATGCATGGGTGATTGGCGAAAAGGCGTGAGGAGCAATGGGCCCATGCATGGCAGCCTTACTCACTGCCATGCATGGCATGATGAGTAAAAGCGAGATGATCTAGCGAGTACAAGGCTTGGATTAGTGGGATTCATGTGTACAACAACCAAAAACGGTGTGAGGACGTACCTCTACAGGGTCAATAAATTTGACCTTGAATATCCTGTGCCACCCGGAAACGCTAACATTTTCGGTTTTGTAGCGCCTTTTCTCAATGCCCAGCTTCTCCAGAGCGTATTTATCGACCGCATGCTTCGTGTTCCAATTCTTCAATGCTTTTATGTCAAATCCGGCGTGCTTGATGAGCTTGAAAAACCACCACACGTCATGCGCGCTGAGACCGACTCCCTTGTTGCATGAAGCTAAGAACTTGAAGGTTTCCAACAGCGTGTCGAACTCCGGTGTCTCTTCGGGTTCGTCAATGTCGGCAAAGAAGGAGTTGGCGTCGTGGAAAACCTCCTCACGGTCACATTCCATCGCTGCTGCTGAGAATGGCGTTTCCACATGGTGCGTGTCTTCTGTCGTCGCCACTCCAACCTCGGGAATGACACTGGAGTTGTATGGGATTCCCGGAAGCACGTCATTCTCAGTGTTACGAGATTTATTTGCTCTTGCACGCGCATGAGCAAGCAAGCATTTGTCGCTGCGCTCGTGGTTTGAGAGTGCAACCTCGTTGTCGAATGAAACCTCACAAGTCTCGCAGCTGAAACCATCTGTCGGCAAAAATACCCTTTCCATCTCGCAGCATCCGTGAGGCATTGGTGATTCAAAGCTAGATGTCATGTCAAGGCGTTCAGCGTGAAGCACCAATAGAAGTAGTGCTATAACGCACCGTAGCCGTATGGCATGAAGATTAGGGCCCATTGAGAAGAGACCACATTACAGAGGGTTCTGAAAAGAACTGTGAATCAGCCAGGCTTGCTCTGATTATGAATGGGCTTCTAGACTGTTGTGCGTACTATCTGTGAGAGAAATTTGGCTGGGTAGGGAAGGGGGGAAGGGTGACGGGTTTCTTGCTGGAGTCGCGAGGCTTCTGGTTACTTGGTGGGCTGGCAAGGGCTGGGATTAGAACTGTACTAGAGTCTAGCTGCATTTGATTGGTTGGAGTACAGGGAGTGGCTGAGATTTGTCGCCAGAGCGAGTCGCATTTCCAAATCCGAGATTTGAACAACCAAATCACTCGCAAACCCTTCATTGAGGTGTTCGATATTATAGGTAGCTCTATATGGGTTTGCAAAACAGATACAGACTGTTTTGGATATACCCGATGTAAGGCGCTTGAGATCTCTGTACATTGTATTAGTGGTATTGTTCAGGCATCAGCCATAAAAGAATGTTATGATTGCTCATGTCAAGTCAGAAATATAGACATGAATAACAACAGCAGAATACATGTCCCATCAGGCATTGTCAAGCTTAAGTGGTGTTTTTTCAGAATACATGGCGTGATTATGCTCGTAGGTTTTGTTGTTTGAAAAATAGGTGCCCTGTAGTGCCAGCGCGCCTTAGTCGTCTCGCGGCTTGTGACGACGTCCGTTCAGATTTGTGGCTCACAGCTTGGACAGGTTGCGTTCGGAGGTGCATTTGGACAGGTTACGCCACGGACTGTTTTGTAAACTTAGCATCTTAACGTCATTTACTGAGTCGCGCTTGTTAGAGGCGTGTAACCGGGCGCGCGCCATGCTAGTAAAATACCGTATCACTTGTGAAGTCGGTATCGTTACGGAAAACGAATACCAGCGTCTCGTAACAGGCTGAAGGAACTCCGAGAAGACGCTGATAACAGATGGGAATGAACGGGTGGTGCTCTGCCGATCTGATGCTGGAGTTGGTAATTAAATATCGCGTTGCAGTCGTTATCGTGTCCTCTAAAAACACGTAGAAACCGTGAAAAAATCGGCGGGAATTGTGATGACTAGTAAGTCAGCAGGTAATGAACGGGTGGTGCTCTGCTCTCGTTCTATCGTGCGTATTTGAAGAAGAGAGTGAAGTTGAGAGCCTACTCCCCGCAGGCCCAGCAGGTCAGGCTACGTGAAGTTTGTTGAATACACCTGCCTGGCAACACGCTCGAACAAGCACACGTTCGTGACCAACAACCAACGGAAACAGAGCCGTCAACCAACCAGCATGTCAACACCCTCGTTACAAAACGGTTAAAAACCTTGATATTTCCATAAACAACGTTACATATGAAGACAATCATGAGTAATCATTAGTATAAAACCAGGTGTCACTAATTATATAAAAAGGGCGTCAACTCAATATGGTTCCATTCGCACTAATGACGTAGTATTGAACAACGAATGATGTGAAACCGTGCGAGTACAGACCCGGACTACAGATTATGCCGTTTCGACGCTGCGTTGCTCATTTTTGCAGGGTTTCTTCACACCACTGGGTCATGAATGATATTAGAAGGGTGTCAAATCATCTTGGTGCCATTCGCACGACTGGAGAACGAGTGACGCAGTTGTGAACGTCGAATGATGTGAAACCGCGCGAGTACAGACCTGGACTGCAGATGATGCCGTTTCGACGCTGCGTTGCTCATTTTTGCAAGGTTTCTTCACACCACTGAGTCATGAATGATATTAGAAGGGTGTCAAATCATCTTGGTGCCATTCGCACGACTGGCGAACGAGTGACGCAGTTGTGAACGTCGAATGATGTGAAACCGCGCGAGTACAGACCTGGACTGCAGATGATGCCGTTTCGACGCTGCGTTGCTCATTTTTGCAAGGTTTCTTCACACCACTGAGTCATGAATGATATTAGAAGGGTGTCAAATCATCTTGGTGCCATTCGCACGACTGGCGAACGAGTGGCACAGTTCTGAGCGTCGAATGATGTGAAACCGCGCGAGTACAGACCTGGACTGCAGATGATGCCGTTTCGACGCTGCGTTGCTCATTTTTGCAAGGTTTCTTCACACCACTGAGTCATGAATGATATTAGAAGGGTGTCAAATCATCTTGGTGCCATTCGCACGACTGGCGAACGAGTGACGCAGTTCCGAGCGTCGAATGATGTGAAACCGCGCGAGTACAGACCTGGACTGCAGATGATGCCGTTTCGACGTTGCTTTGCTCATTTTTGCAAGTTTTCTTCACACCACTGAGTCATGAAGGATATTAGAAGGGTGTCAAATCAGTTTGGTGCCATTCGCACGAGTGGCGAACGAGTGACGCAGGTCTGGACGTCGAATGATGTGAAACCGTGCGTGTACAGACCTGGACTGCGGATGATGCCGTTTCGACGGTGCGTTTATTTGTCTTGCAACTTTTATTCCCAGAAACTGAGACACTTATGATGCTATACATTCGTCACCCCAATTAGTTGTCGTTCCCGAAATGTTATGGTTTTCAACTGGACCTTTTGAGTGAATGTTTACCGTTTTATATATACAAAACTAAATGGTTTGTTTTTCAAACAATTCTGAACCTACACCCAACCCCCCTTCATGAACTCAACCTCAGCGGTTGGATGTGCTGAGGGTTTCGTTATCGAGGGCTAGGAGAGCTTCACGCGAGCCCTGAAACAACCCTGGGCATTGTTCCTTGTCCATCTCCTTGCTCGACGTTTTCAAACCCTTGGCCTTGCTCTATCTGCTCTGTTCGGCTGTTTGAATTTTGAGATTTCAAACTTGAGAACTCTGTGCCAACCCTAGCCCACGACCATAGCTACTAACCTCACCTTACACCATGCCTAGCGTTCGGTACCAACCCTGGCCGACCACCACAGCCACTTACCCCAGATATCCGCCAGGCCTAGCGTCCAGTTCTCAACTGAGTAAGGGAACGTCACCTGCTGTGAACGCGTTACCATACCTCACCTCCCTCCCCAAGCCTGATTCAGTGACACAGTCATTACCACAGATTGCCACCAGGCCTTGCGTCCAGTTCAGCTTTGCTACGGATCGTCAACTGCTGTCGGCGCGTTGCCTCACCGCACCTCATTCCCAAGCCTGATTCAGTGACGAGCCTTACTTTCCACCGTCTCACCAGGAGTCACGCTATTTTCGTAGTATATAATGGCGGGTCCGCCTCATTTTCCGCACAAACTTACCGAGAATCACTCTTCAAAGCTTCTCTACTTCTTCCGTCATGGAACAGTCTAACGCAACTGCTTCCGCCCTAATCTCTTCCATCCGCGGGCGTCGCCAAAATGGCCGGTTTCATGCGATGCCCGGAACCCAGGCAATTCGTGCTGCATCGATGGGACATGCTACCTCTCTCGGTATCAACGTGGCGGCTCGACCATCTTCTCCGAAAAGTGAGTTTTTTTATGTTGTTTTGTTGCACACCATTTTACGCTCTGTTTCTAGCTTCCTTGTGTTGATTCCGCAGGCCAATGAGAGATATTGACACATTGTTGCTGGATCTCATTTGTGCAGGTCCTGTTCGGACGCGCTCCTTACACGCTGTGTTTTCCGACGCGGTAGGAAGTCAGCCGCGTCACGAGGAGAATCGGCCGCTCAACACCAGTGGTCATGCTCCACAAATCCCGGCCTCGCGTGGTGATGCGACTTCCGCTCACGTCAATGGCGTGGGAACGCCATCTGCTCACCATTCTCTGCGTTCCGGAAGTCAGGGCCGGTCGGGTGGGCGGCGAGCAGGTCAGGCGGCCCGCCAGAGTTCCGCCAATGCCGCAGGGCGCACGTCTGCTGCTGCTGGCGCAGGCCAGCAGTTCCGCCACGCTGCAGGGAGCAACACCGCCGCTGATGCATCTGGCGGGCTGCTTGGCGAGACCGCTGGGCGCACGTCTGCTGCTGCTGGCGCAGGCCAGCAGTTCCGCCACGCTGCAGTGAGCAACACCGCCGCTGATGCATCTGGCGGGCTGCTTGGCGAGACCGCTGGGCTGACGTCTGCTGCTGCTGGCGCAGGCCAGCAGTTCCGCCACGCTGCAGGGAGCAACACCGCCGCTGCTGCATCTGGCGGGCTGCTTGGCGAGACCGCTGGGCTGACGTCTGCTGCTGCTGGCGCAGGCCAGCAGTTCCGCCACACTGCAGGGAGCAACACCGCCGCTGATGCATCTGGCGGGCTGCTTGGCGAGACCGCTGGGCTGACGTCTGCTGCTGCTGGCGCAGGCCAGCAGTTCCGCCACGCTGCAAGGAGCAACACCGCCGCTGATGCATCTGGCGGGCTGCTTGGCGAGACCGCTGGGCTGACGTCTGCTGCTGCTGGCGCAGGCCAGCAGTTCCGCCACGCTGCAGGGAGCAACACCGCCGCTGCTGCATCTGGCGGGCTGCTTGGCGAGACCAGCGGCATGCCGCGAATCAAGCGTGCGTCTATCTCCGGTAAACACCGGCTAAGCGTCAGTTGTAGTGTCCTTACAGTCGCGGTATTAACTAAGCAATGTCTTGCTCCGTCGTCAATAAAAATCTTCACTGCTACCCCCCGTATTTTCCTGTGAACCGGTATTAGGCAATCTGTCGCTGTACCCTCCTTATTCAGCCGAGCGCGATCGATTGCGTGAATCGGTACAGTCACTCGGTAAGGGTCAGCGAGGTCGGGCGAGCAGTGAGTCTCGTCAGTAGTGGGCCCGTACTCCACTGACTGTTGGATTTTCCCTGCCTCCCGGACTCCCTCCCCTGCTCTGCTCCTCAGCACGTTAGCTCATCTGGGCATTCGCTCTTGCGGTGGTCCGGCCTGTTGCACTCGAAGCAACACCCCTTAAATGGCGCAGCAGCTGCGCTCGTTGCAACAACTTGTACAGTGGCGTGCTCGGTCGGTCCCCGAGTACGATGTCCGTAGTAGGACCCCAGTCTCAAACAGCGTAGGATGTCAATCTTCTCGGCGAGCGCCAGGATTTCGTTGAAGTTCGAAATTTTGCAGAGTAGGATTTCCTGCGAGATTTTCGGCTTCAAGCTGCCGACGTAACGATCCACTCACTCCGCTTCGTGCATGTGGCCAACATGTTCGCACAACGCAAAAATTGCTGGTGTAGTCTTGAACCGACCCAAGCTGCCGCCAAGTGCACAGCTTCTGACGTGCTGAAATCAAAGCCGCGATCGGCTCTAAGCGCGCCCGAAGCCCTGCGCACCACGCGTCCCATGTGCTGTATTGGGCAACTTCGCAGAATGAACTCCAGTTTACGGCTGGGTCCGAGGGCCTTTCCTCTTGCGACAGTGGCTCTACGACGTTTCGATAACTCGCCACCAGTCCATGGCGGGTCCGCGCAGTAAAGAAACGGCTCACCAGATCTTCGCTGCATCTGATATGACGTAGTTCGCGTAAACAAATACGTTTATCATGAAAATCCACGATTGAACGGTCGAGCCTCCACGCTGCTAGGATCGAAGCAGGCCGGGTGCTGCGGCTTGAGCGGCATCGGCTTACCAATGTCGGTGTTGTTGATAGGTTCCGTGATGCTGACGCGGCGTTGGACCTTGCGTGGTGTGCTCGCGGCCGGCATTTCCCTGGCTCGTTCCATGCCCGGCATGGATTGGGCGGCGCCATCACCGATTGCACCGGAGCGCTGTCCCACGCTGCCGTATTGCGACGGTGTTCTTGATTAGATGAGAATTAGTTCGTCAGTGTTGGTGGTTCCATTCACAGGTCCTTGTGCTGATGCACTCGCCGATGATTGCTGAAGCGCGGAGTTGTGATCCACCGTCAATATCCTGATTTTGAGTGCCGATTCTTGCAATTGGCGCACGATTTCGTCCAGGCGGTCTTGCGTCAGGCCTTCGAGTGGAATGCGGGCGTTCTCGTCCATAGCGGGGGTGTGGGGCTAGCTTAGCGAGAGCCTCAGTCGTTGCTATGTGTGCTTACGAGAGAGCACACGAGCAGTGGTGCTTGGTCGCTGAGGGACGTCTACCCCCTCCAAAAATATGAGATAAGTTGTGGAAGTGAAGGCTGTGGGTGCGGTCGCTCTGAATATCAAGTGTTATGAGTGCAATTGAGTGAGCGAACGAGGATTGCACTATCGAAGCAAAACGGTACAATGAGCGAATGAATGAGCGAATGTTAAATAGCGAACTAACGGTGGTAACGGTAACGAGTGAAATGTGGGGTGCGAGACGGGCCTAGCTCCGAGGTTGGGAATTTTCAAGGCGGAGGACCGGAGCGTGAGTTACCCGTCGAACCGTGAGGGTTGGGTGCGGTGTGAATAGTGGCGTGAACAATAGTCAAGGCGCGTGTCGCGTGTGGTAACGGCGAACTGTTGGGTTACTGTTGACGGGCACAGTCATGTACGCGAAGTAAGGAAAATGACATTTTCTTACATTCGCCCAGGTTGTTTTCATTTTAAGTTTTTAGACCAGCGTGATTTTTTCGTTTTAGTTTTCCATCGGGTGGTTGTTGTAGTTGTTCAGTTCAGCCCATCCCATGCACCTAATCTTGAACCCCACCGCCACAGTGCAGAACTGTTTAGCCAGGTGGCTTGCCACGTGTTCCATCCGGAACTACAACTGTCCTCCGGTAATTTCACGGGGTCAAATAGCCGAGTCGCGTTAACGTTTGCCCGAGACGGGGTGAAAGTATACAGATAAAAAAAGTTCTGGTTAATTTCACACTCGAGTTGCAAAGCCTGCTGATGACGTGGATAAAAAACATAGGACGATCTCAAAGAAATTTCACCAGCCAATGCGACACCACCACGTCAGGATTGCGTGGGGCTGGGGACCACGGAAACCAGAATCAGGGCGTTGCTGACTTGATATACGATACGAAGTCAAAGTTCCGAGTCATAACATGAGTTAGAAGACGTCCCGAAATTTTCTCAAGTTGTGGCATTCCGTTACAAGTGCAATCGAGTGAGTGCGCGAGAATTGCAATATCGAAGCAACAAGTTCAAATGAGCGAAGGCATGAGCGAAGAATATATAGCGAAACTACGGTGGTAACGGTAATGTGGGAAAATGGGGTGTGCGACGGGCCTAGCGCCGAGGGTTGGGAAATGTCGAGGCGGAGGTCCGGAGCGCGGGTAACCAACCGAACCGTGAGGTTGGGTCGCGTCGTGAACAGTGGCGGGAACAGTGTCGAGGCGGGTGTCGCGAGTGGTAATGGATTACTGTTGGGTGCTGTTGGCGGGAACAGTGGTGTACGCGCTGAGCAGGGACGCAAAGTAAGGAAAAGAAATTTTCCTTACACTACCCCCCCCCCCTAAGGAGGACCTCCTTACAAAAGCGCGTGTACATCCCGGAAGTTTCGGCTGCGCAGCTACTCGGTGAGAACTGGGTGATTCTCAATTATATCCAGGGGGACCCAGTTGTCCTCTGTGGCGTGCGGTTTTTCCAGCGGATCAGAAGTTCGATCCTGCGAGCTCCCCGTGGGTCACGAACTCGGTGGCTCAAAATCGTCTCGGGTGAGATTATTGGCTCGGTGGGTGGTCGTGTCATGCTGGCTGGGCGGTTGCGAGGTAGTTGGCTGGTGGATGGCACGTAAGGGCGAAGTAGGCTGACGTGGAAGGACGGGCTGACGTACCAGTCAGCAGGGAGGCCGGGGTGGGCGGTGACGAGTGTGATCATGTGGCTGATGCGAAATGGCCCGCAATATCGGGGGCAAAGTTTTGGGGTGATGGGCAGGCGGAGGTTCTGGGTGTCGAGTAAGACTAGGTCGTCGGGCTGGTAAGTGACGGGTCTGCGGTGGCGGTCGGCGTTGCGTTTAGCGATGACGTTAGCTTTTCTAATTGTGTCTGCTGCTCTGGTCCGTGCTGCTTGCAAAATTTCGGCGAACTGTTGCGCGCATGGCACCGGGTTGTCGGGATTTGGGGTCATGGGTACTGTCGGGTCTTGTCCGTAGTTCAGGTAAAACGGTGACTGTTGGGTGGTGGCGGATGGCGAGTTGTTGTATGCGAATTCGATAAGTGGCAGCTGTTGTTTCCAAGTGGTCGGGTCGTTGCACGTGGCTCGGATGAGTTGTTCCATGGTCTGATTTGTCCTTTCTGTCTGTCCGTCGGTCTCGGGGTGGTACGAAGAACTAAACTGTAGTCGCGTGCCAAACTGCTGCCACAGGTTCTGTCAAACTCATATGCTATAGTCTGTGTAGGCTGTATTGGGGTAGACAATATGGGGTACAACTTTTCTAGGTTTTCCTACTTGTACCCACCTCTTTGCTAGTTCATTTCATTCCTCATTTCTTCACATGGTATAGAGCAGGTTCCCTAGTGGGAACGCTTCTCAAGGCCCACCACTGAAATCGACTTTTTTCTGACCGGAGCGCGAGTCGCCCCTGCCCGAGGCGCGCCCCGTGGGCCGCCCTCTTGTCGAGCCCTCCTAGAGGCCCCTCTCACGGCCCCTCGCGCCACCCTTAGCGGCCCCGTCGCCACCCCTAGCGGCCCCGTCGCCGCCCTTCTAGGCCCCTCGAGGCCCCTTCGCGGCCCCGTCGCCGCCCCTAGCAGCCCCGTCGCCGCCCTTCCAGGCCCCTCGCGGCCCCTACGCGGCCCCGTCGCCGCCCCTAGCGGCCCCGTCGCCGCCCCTCGCGGCCCCGTCGCCGCCCCTCGCGGCCCCGTCGCCGCCCCTCGCGGCCCCGTCGCCGCCCCTACCGGCCCCGTCGCCGCCCCTACGCGGCCCCGTCGCCGCCCCTACCGGCCCCGTCGCCGCCCCTACGCGGCCCCGTCGCCGCCCCTAGCGGCCCCGTTGCCGCCCCTCGCGGCCCCGTCGCCGCCCCTCGCTGCCCCGTCGCCGCCCTTAGCGGCCCCGTCGCCGCCCCTTGCGGCCCCGTCGCCGCCCCTTTCGGCCCCTCCCCGGCCCCTTCACCGCCGAGCCGCCGAGCCGCCGAGCCGCCAAGCAGCCGAACAGCCGAGCAGCCGAGCCGCCCAGCAGCCGAGCCGCCGAGCTGCCCAGCAGCCGAGCCGCCGAACCGCCGAGCCGCCGAGCCGCCCAGCAGCCGAGCCGCCGAGCCGCCCAGCAGCCGAGCCGCCGAGCCGCCGAGCCGCCGAGGCCGCCGTCGAGCCGCCACTACCGAGCCACTGCCGAGCCGCTGCCACCGCGGTTACCGCACTGTTCCTTCCGGCGCGCCCCGGCCCTACCCACCCGGACTGGTGAGAGCACTCCCTGCTAGACCACTGCTGTCATGGCTACCCTCAGTGTACTTACCTTTGATGCTGAGGGTCGTGCTGTTGACTTCGAGGTCTGGGTCGATGACCTACAGCTCTTCCTACAGTGCGATAGGGCAGACGGACTCTCCCTGTTCGATCTCACCTCTGGTGCCTCTCCTGCCAGCACTGTTCGCTCACAGTGGGCCACCCGCGATGCTGCTGCCCGTCTTGCTGTGCGTCGCCACTTACCGACCACTGAGCGTGCGCACTTTAGTCAGTACAAGAGTGCTAAGACCTTGTACGACGCTGTAGTTGCACGCTACTCTTCCCCTGCCACTGCTGCCCTTAGCCGCCTCATGCTGCCGTACCTGTTCCCTGACCTCGCCGCCTTTCCCACTGTCGCTGACCTCATTACGCACCTTCGCACTAGTGACACCCGCTACCGTGCTGCGCTTCCTGCTGAGTTCTGCGCCAAGAACCCCCCCCCCATGTACATCACCCTCTACTACATAGTCACCCGGCTCCCTGACTCCCTTCACTCGGTCAGGGACCACTTCCTCTCTGTTTGCCCCACCACACTCACCGTTGACCTCCTCGAGGAGCGCCTCCTGGCAGCTGAGAAGAGTATAGTCGCTGTAGGAGCCTCTCGTGGTGACCCTCGTGCCCCCTTCTTTGAGGGGTGCTCCCCCTTCCCCCTGTTGCCCTCTGTTGCCTCTGCTGCTGCCGTCAACCTCGTTGGCTTCGAGTCGGTCGGAGCTGCGTCTGCCCCTAGCGGGAGACGCCGCACCGGCAAGGGCAAGGGGGGCAAGGGCGCTGGAGGGGCTGGCGGGGGCGGTGGAGGTGGCGGTGGAGGCAGTGGAGGGGGTGGGGGTGGTGGTGGGAGTGGTGGCGGGGGTGGAGGTGTCGGTGGCAGCAGTGGAGGCGGAGGAGGCGGCGGCGGTGGCGGTGGGAGCGGCGGCGGCGGAAGTGGCGGAGGCGGCGGCGGCAGCGGTGGAGCTGGTCGCGGCTCTACGCAGAGGAGTGGCTCCGGTGGTGGTCCGCGCCAGCTGCAGCAGCGCACTCGTGAGACCCTGTCCCCCCAGCAGCTTCGTGAGTGGTACGCTGCGCGTCAGCGAGGTGGGGGTACTGGTCCCTGTACCTACGTCCTCCGTACCGGCGACCGCGCTGGTGAGCAGTGCGGGGGCTCGCACTCCACCCAGCGCTGCTTCGGCCGCCTGACGGACGCTTGGCTTCACCAGTTCCCTGACGCCACTGAGATCCCTCGCTGGGGAGAGCTGTCTAGGGCGGGGGTTGCTATCTTTGATCTTGATTATGATGCTATTCTTGCTGCCATGTATGCTGTGTCTGCTAGTGATGAGGGTGACTGTTACCTGTGTGTTCCGCCTGACCCGGGCATTGAGGCTGCTGCTCTAGGTGCTGGTGAGGCTGCTGCTCTAGGTGCTCGTGCGTCTGCTGCCCCAGGTGCTGGTGAGTCTGCTCTCTCAGGTATCACGTCGGCTCAGGCCTTACACACCTTCACCCTTGACTCGGGTGCTTCCCGCTCCTTCTTTCGAGACCGCACCACGCTTACGCCGCTTAGTCGGCCAGTTGCGGTCTCCCTGGCGGACCCCTCTGGGGGTCCTGTCCTTGCTCGCTTCTCCACTATCTTACCGTGTCCGGCAGCCCCCTCTGGCACCCTGTCAGGTCTCTACCTCCCCTCGTTCTCTACGAACTTGGTGAGTGGTGCTGACCTACAGGATGGGGGGGTTGACCAGTTCACTCCTGCGGGTCAGCGGGTGACCCACTGTACGTGTGCTCGGACGGGCCGACACTTGGCCACGTTTACCCGTCGGCCGGGGTCGAGCCTGTACACACTGACTACTGCGTCCCCTCCGGTTGCTGAGTCTGGTCAGGTAGCTGCGTCGAGTCAGGTGTTTGCTGCAGTGTCCAGGTCTGGTCCTGAGTCTGCTCCCTGCTCGTGTCGTCTCCTGTCCCACCAGACTCTCCTCTGGCACCACCGTCTTGGTCACCCCTCCCTGCCTCGTCTCCGATGTATGGCCTCCCGTGTCCTTGTCTCTGGTCTCCCCCGGTCCCTCCCTCCCCTCCCTCCGGGGCCTGCCCCTACCTGCGATCCCTGTGTCGAGGGGCGGCAGCGCGCCGCCCCTCACTCCTCCAAGTTTCCTCCGACAGAGGCTCCGCTGCAGACTCTTCACATGGACGTGTGGGGCCCGGCCCGCGTCCGTGGCCAGGGTCACGAGCGTTACTTCCTGTTGGTGGTTGACGACTAATCCTGTTACACCACGGTGTTCCCCTTGCGCAGCAAGGGTGACGTCACTGGGGTGTTGATCGACTGGATCCGCGCAGCTCGTCTCCAGCTCAGAGAGAGTTTCGGCTCGGACTTTCCTGTTCTGCGTCTGCACTCTGACAGAGGCGGGGAGTTTTCCTCTGCCCTTCTAGGAGCCTTCTGTCGTGCACAGGGCATCCGCCAGACCTTCACGCTTCCGGTCTCTCCACAGCAAAATGGGATTGCTGAGCGCCGCATTGGCATGGTCATGGACGTCGCTCGTACGTCCATGATCCATGCGGCTGCTCCCCATTTTCTGTGGCCGTTTGCGGTTCGGTACGAAGCGCATCAGATCAACCTTCAGCCCCGAGTCTCCTTGCCGGAGACCTCCCCCACCCTGAGGTGGACGGGGAAGGTTGGCGATGCGTCTGCGTTTCGGGTCTGGGGATCTCGGGCGTTTGTCCGCGACTTGTCTGCGGACAAGCTGTCTCCCCGTGCGGTTCCCTGCGTCTTCCTTGGCTTCCCCCCTGACGCGCCTGGTTGGCAGTTTTACCACCCCACCTCGCGCCGTGTTCTGTCCTCCCAGGACGTCACGTTTGACGAGTCGGTGCCTTACTACCGTCTCTTCTCCTACCGCACTGCGCCCCTCCCCCCGCCGCCGCTCTTCCTTGCGCCAGGTCCTCCCCCGGTAGACCCTCTCCCCCCTCAGGGTCCTGCCCCGTCAGGTGTGTCCCAGGTAGACGCAGTCGAGCCTGTCGAGGTAGCTGTTGACTCTGGTGCTGCTAGGGGTGCTGAGCCTGCGGGTGCTTAGTCTAGGGGTGCTGAGCCTGGGGGTGCTGAGTCTGGGGGTGCTGAGCCTGGGGGTGCGGAGCGTGGGGGTGCGGAGCCTGGAGTTGCGGAGCCTGGGGGTGCGGAGCCTGGGGGTGCTGAGCCTGGGGGTGCGGAGCCTGGGGGTGCTGGGTCTGCTCGTGTGGCCTCTGGCGGTGCTGGGTTTGGGGGTCCTTCGGGTGCTTCGTCTCGGCGGGAGCTACCCTCTCCACAGGAGCTGCGCGAGTGGTTTGCCCGGCGCTGGAGCCGTGCTGCTGGAGCTGGAGGTGCTACGGTTGCTGCTGACCCTGGAGTCGGCACTGGAGTTACTCGAGCCACTGGTCCTGGAGGTGCTCGTACTGGCGGTACTAGAGCTGCTGGGACTGGGTGTGCTGCTGGGGCTGCTGGAGATGGTCCTGCTGGAGGTACCGCGGGAGCTGCTGGCGGTACTTGAGCTGGCGGTCCTGCTGGAGTTGGTGCTGCTGGAGCTGCTGGAGCTGGAGCTGCTGGGGGTGTTGGCGCTGGAGGTGCTGCTGGCGCTGGTGCTTCTGAGGGTGCTGGAGTTGGCGCTGTTGGAGCTGGAGGTGCTGCTGGCGCTGGTGCTGCCGCTGGGGGTACTGGTGCTGTCCCTGCTGGTTCTGGAGGCACTACGCGGCCGCGGCCGTACTTCGTTCCGCTCCTTTAGCAGGTTCTTGGTCTCCCGCCCTCTACTGGAACTGCTCCTCCCTTAGAGTGTCCACAGCCTGTCCAGTCGCGGTCACAGTTACAGCCCGCCTCCCCCCTACCTGCTCCTTCTCCCTACACTGGTCCTACTGGAGGTCTTGCTGAGCGTCGTGAGCCTGCGTCTCGTCCTGCGTCGCCTGTTCGTGCTGCTCGCACTAGTAGTCGTGCTCCGCGTCCGCGTCCTCCTGCGGTCCCAGGCACACACCAGATGGCACTGCGTCCTTCCACTGCTCCTCTGCGTGTCCCGCTGCCGTCTCCTCCAGAGTCCTCTCTTCCTGTCCTTGCTGACCCGGAGTCTGACTCTCTTCGTGCTGCCAGTCCTACTGTCACGCGTCTCCTGGCTACTGTTGTCACTGACCCTTCCTTTGAGTCCACTGCTGCGTCTGCCTTGGTTGCTGAGCTTGTTGACTTTGCTGCTCGCTGTCGTCTAGACTACGCTGCTAGTCTTGTTGCTAAGTCTGAGTCTGTCTGTCCTCCGTCCGTCGGGGGTGAGTGTGCTCTTAGCACGGACGTCCTTGAGGACAGGCAGGAGGAGTTTCAGTGTTTTGCTGCTGCTTTGCCTCATCTCGTGTCCACGCTGATTGCCCCTGAGGGAGACCCGGATGCACTAGACATCCCGACTCCTCGATCGTACGCTGAGGCGATCGAGGGTCCCTACTCCTCACAGTGGCAGTCAGCCATGGACGCAGAGATGGCTTCTTGGAAGTCCACAGGTACCTACGTCGACGAGGTTCCCCCACCTGGGGCGAACATCGTCAGTGGCATGTGGATTTTCAGGGTGAAGCGGCCGCCGGGTTCTCCGCCTGTCTTCAAGGCGCGTTACGTGGCTCGAGGCTTCAGTCAGCGGCAGGGAGTTGACTACTTTTAGACCTTCTCTCCCACCCCGAAGATGACCACTCTTCGGGTGCTGCTGCACATAGCCGCTCAGCGCGACTACGAGCTTCACTCTCTTGACTTCAGCACTGCTTTCTTGCAGGGCAGCCTGCACGAGGAGATCTGGCTGCGCCGCCCACCTGGCTTCACTGGGTCGTTTCCTCCTGGTACCCAGTGGAGCCTCCGGCGGCCAGTCTACGGTCTCCGCCAGGCGCCCCGTGAGTGGCACGACACACTGAGGACTACACTTGCGGCTCTTGGGTTTGCTCCTTCTACTGCCGACCCGTCGCTGTTTCTGCGCACCGACACCTCTTTGCCGCCGTTCTACATCCTCGTGTATGTCGACGACTTGGTCTTTGCCACTGCTGACACTGCTGGACTCGCCCACGTGAAGTCCGAGCTGCAGAAGAGACACACGTGCACAGACCTGGGTGAACTGCGCTGCTACCTTGGCTTGCAGATCACCCGGGACAGAGCACAGCGCACCATTACCCTGACTCAGTCACACATGGTGCAGCAGGTCCTTCAGCGCTTCGACTTCACGTACTCCTCGCCTCAGGCCACTCCTCTGTCTACTCGCCACTCGCTCTCAGCTCTGCCTTCGGATGAGTCCGTAGAGCCGAGTGGCCCGTACCCAGAGCTTGTTGGCTGCCTCATGTACCTGATGACCTGCACTCGACCTGACCTTGCATACCCTCTTAGCATCTTGGCACGCTATGTTGCTCCTGGGAGACACCGACCAGAGCACATGGCTGCAGCGAAGAGGGTGTTGCGCTACTTGTGCAGTACGTCGGGCATGGGGCTAGTGCTTGGAGGGCGACGTCGAGTGGTCCTCACAGGTCACACAGACGCTTCTTGGGCTGACGACCAGGCTACGCAGCGGTCGTCACAGGGTTACACCTTCAGCCTTGGTTCCGGCTTTGTTTCGTGGCGGTCTACCCGCTCTTCTTCTGTTCTCGGCTCCAGCTATGAGGCTGAGATCTACGCGGGGGCCATGGCTGCACAGGAGCTACGCTGGCTCACCTACCTGCTGACTGACCTAGGAGAGCCGCCTCGTTCTCCTCCAGTTCTGTACGTAGACAACAAGGCCATGCTGGCCTTGTGTCGGGAGCACAGACTGGAGCACAGAACGAAGCACATTGCTCTTCGCTACTTCCTTGCTCGTGAGCTGCAGCAGCGTGGTCAGCTGCGCCTTGCTTACGTGGCCTCTGAGGCCAACACTGCTGATATCTTTACCAAGGCACTTCCGCCTTGTGATCATCAGCGCTTCTGTACGATGCTAGGTCTTGTGCCTACTTGGCCTCACTTGCTCACTTCTTGACCTTGCTTGTACTGTGATCTTTCTATACTTGCACTTGCTTGTTTACCTTTATACATGATCTTGCATGTGAACTGGCCTTGTGGCCTTGAACTTGTGCTCGGACTGTGTGGTGACGTTGTGATCCACCCTGAGCTTGCTTTGCTTTGCTTGACTGGTCTTGTGACCTCTTGTTCTCCCCCACTTTGCCTATGGGAGTGTGTCAAACTCATATGCTATAGTCTGTGTAGGCTGTAGTGGGGTAGACAATATGGGGTACAACATTTTTAGGTTTTCCTACTTGTACCCACCTCTTTGCTAGTTCATTTCATTCCTCATTTCTTCACAGGTTCCGCCAGAAGTTGCTGGTGAATTTCATGTCACGATCGCTGATTATTGCCGCTGGTATCCCGTGTAGTCGAACGACGGTGGCGATGAAGAGGCGGCCTGTTTCTTCGGCTGTGATCGATTTCTTGCAGGCTGCGAAATGTGCCATTTTCGTCAGTCGATCGACGACGACCAGGATCGTGTCGTTCCCATTCGCTCCGGCCGGTAACCCCGTGACGAAGTCCATCGTCACCTGCTGCCAAGCACGCTCTCGGGGTGGTATCGGCTACAACTGTCCTGCCGGCCGCTTCTGTGATGATTTCATGAGCTGGCAAATGGGACACAATGCCACGTGTCGAACGTCGGTCAACATCTCGGGCTAGTAATAATACCGCTGCAGCTGCTGCCGTGTTTTCTCTACCCCGAAATGTCCTGAGGTAACTCCGTCGTGTGCCTCCTGTAACAGTAATTCCCGTAGTAGTGAATACCCCGGTACCCAGATGCGGTCGGTGCCGGCTTTTACGTAATAAACTCCTTTTGCTGCTACGAACTGCTGCGAATTTCCTCCTGTGAAGAATGGATCCGTTTGATACCCATGGGTGAGTAGTCCTTTCAGTAGTGGGCTAGTCTGGGCAAGTAGTATCGCGTGGATCTGGGCAGTGGAGCGGGTCAGTGCGTCGGCGATGTTCGATGCCCCCTTTTTGTAGGTGACTGTGTAGTGAAAATTGGACTCGAGGAAATCGAGCCAGCGGATCTGTCGTGGGTTGAGGTGTGGCTGTGCGCGGAGGTACTGTAGTGATTTATGGTATGTCCGCACTGTCCCGTCTGCGCCGGTCAAGTAACAGCGCCACACTTTGAATGCGTGCACGATCGCGAGCATTTCGCGGTCGTGTATCGGGTAATTTTTCTCAGGCAGATGCAGTTTTTGAGACTCGTATGCGATGGACTGTAGGCCGTTGCCAAAGTCCTGTAGCAGTACGGCTCCGATGGCGATGTCGCTGGCGTCTGTAACTACTTCAAATGGGTGGTGTGGGTTGGCGATGTGCAGTACGGGCAGAGAAGGCAGCCTGCTCTTTCTCCCCCCATGTAAAAACGACCCCCTTTCGCAGTAAGTCCATGAGTGGTGCTGTTAAGCGTGCCATGTCGGGGAGAACCGACGCACATAATTTACAAACCCCAAAAAACGTTGCAGCTCCGTGATATTCGTCGGGGGGGTGCCACGCTTGTACCGTGTCCAGCTTCTTTGGGTCAATTTCGACCCCAGCCTCCGAAATAACGTGCCCCAAAAACTCTAGCCTGTCCTGAAAGAACTTGCACTTGGAACCCTTTGTCAGTAGCCGGTTCTCGCATCTGCTAAGTGCTGCTGCTTGTCGCGACTGTAGACGAGGATGTCGTCGAGGTAAACTATCACACATTTATCTATTAGTGGCCTAAACGCTTCATTCATGGCCATTTAAAATGTCGCCGGTGCGTTGGTCAGCCCGAATGGCATCACAGTGTACTCGAATGACCCGTACCTAGTCCTAAAAGCCGTCTTGGCGCAGTCCAATGGTTTGACTCTAATCTGATGATAACCTCCCCGTAAATCTATTTTCGAAAAGACCCGTGCTGTTCGCTGCTGATCGATCAGTTTGTCGGCGCGGGGAATGGGGTATTGCGACTTGACTGTTACACTGTTCAGTGCCTTGTAATCGATGCACATGCGAAACCCTCCGTCTTTTTTCGGTGTGAACAGTATCAGTGCGGCGAACGGTGACGA
The DNA here is from genome assembly GCA_947471745.1 of Closterium sp. Naga37s-1. Lineage (NCBI taxonomy): Eukaryota > Viridiplantae > Streptophyta > Zygnematophyceae > Desmidiales > Closteriaceae > Closterium > Closterium sp. Naga37s-1. The sequence goes on from CANJKZ010000897.1 coordinate 1,439,025, forward strand.
AACTCGGTCGGATGAATTTTTTCTCTAACAGGTAATCTAATTGCTTCCTCAGTTCGTCGAGCTCGGGTTGTGTCAGTCTTAACTATCGCTGTACGGTTGGCTGTGCCCCCGGTTCTAAGGGTACATTCCTGTGGAGACACTTGTGTCTGAACCCCCGTTTTCCCGGGTCGCGCCTGTAAATTTGCCAAATGTTGTGTCACAAACAACCAATGTATCGCGACTGTGAGCGACAGTTGGGCACGGCCAGGTGGTCGCTTTCTATTGGTTGCGATGTACAGGATCGGGCCCTCATCGTTTTCCCGCAGCAGGGCAGGGATGTGACCGTGTGGTTACATCCACCACTCAGCTGTCAGCCAGGGCAGAGCGGTTTCCTTTCCCGCCCGAAATCTGCCCATTTTGGGCGTCCATGTGCATGCTATACAGTGTGACATTTCGACACGCGTGCGATTTTCAAGAGGTGACGGGGCCTCGTGTAACTCGTCCGCGTCACCCGCGCAATTCACACCAACCAATGTAAAATACAGTGAGGATCGCATTACTGCGGTCCGCGTTTGTGACACAGTACGTTATATGCATTTTTTTAGAGTCAAAAAGTGTTTCAGACACAAGTGTCTCCACAGGAATGTACCCTAATTCTATTCGGTGGTCGTGTGCTCGCTGAGGTGGCAGTCCCTCAGGTAAATCATAAGGGAAAATCCCCGAGTACCATTTCAATAGTTCCTGTAGTTCGTGCGGTACCGCTGCCAGCAGTTTCTTGAAATCGCTTGGCTGCTCTACTTCCTCTGCCACTGCAATGTCTACTGCGTACACGTCAGCTCCTGCGGCGACAGCCCGTTTCATTGTGACGGCGTTGACGTGTACCGTTGAAGACTCAGGCGACTGCCAGCGAGGTAGTTCGACCCAGTTACCGCTACTTCGCACAGTGTAGCTACCCGTCGTCCAGTCAATTCGCGGGTTTATACCGTCGCAGCCAATCCCGTCCCAGTAAAATGTCGTGCCCATCCAGTGTCGTCGCGAGCATTTCCTGTGCAAACCCGAAGTTCCCCCCGCAGCGGACCTTTACTCTCTCCACCTTTTCCCGTATGGCCAGCGGTGTGCCGTCAACTAAGCGTGCATCTACCTCCGGTAAATACCGGCTAAGTGTCAGTTGCAGTTTTCGTGTGGTCGCGGTATTAACTAAACTGTGACTTGCTCCTCCGTCGATAAAAATCTTCACTGCTGCTCCCCTGTATTTTCCCAAAAATCAATACCACACAATCCGTCACTGTACCCTCCTTATTCATCCGAGCCCGATCGATGGCGTGAATCGGTACTGTGACTCGGTGAGGGTCGGTGGGGTTGGGCAAGCAGGCAGTCTCGTCAGTAGTTGGCCCGGTTCCTACTGACTGCTGGCGTTTCCCTGCCTTGGAGACTCCCTCTTTGCTCTGCTCCGCGGTGCCTCAGCTCCTCTGGGCATTCACTCTTGCGATGGCCCGGCCTGTTGCAAGCAAAGCAGCGCCCTTTAAACGGCGTGGCAGCTGCATTTGTCGCAACGGCGTGTACGGTGGCGTGCTCGATCGGTCCCTGAGGGCGATGTCCGTAATAGGACCCCGGTCTCGGACGGCGCAGGAATGTCGACTTTGAAATTTGAGAGTCCGCGTAGCATGATTTCATGCGAGATGTCCGGCTTCATCCCTCCGACGTAACGGTCCACCCGCTCCGCTTCGTGCATATAGCCCACTTGCTCGCATAATGCGAGAAAACTGCTCGTGTAGTCTGGAACCGATCCGAGCTGCCGCCAAGTACGCAGCCTCTGACGCGCCGAAATAGAAGCCGCTATCGGCTCGTAGCGTGCCCGAAGCCCTGCGCACCACGCAATCACACGTGCTGTACTGGGCGGTTTTGCAGAATGTACTCCAGGTGACGGCTGGGCCCGTGGGCCCTTCCTCTTGCGACAGGGGCTCATAGGTGCGTGGCGACGTCACGATGATTCGCCACCAGTCCATGGCAGGGCCCCTCAGCAGCGAGACGGCGTATCTGATCTTCGCTGCGTCTGTCTCGACGTAGTTCGCGTCGAAAAAAGACGTTCATCGTGAAGACCCACGACTGAACCGTCGGACCTCCACGCTGGCTCGGGTCGAAGAAGGGAGTGGCATTGGTGCCATGATGGCGTGGTCGCCACTTGTCGCCGCAAATTCCACGTGCCGACGAGCTTCGCGAGGTTCCTGCGGGCTCGGCGCGACCCTGTTTCTCTCCATGCCAGGCATTGATTGAGCGGCGCCATCACTGGCTGCGCCTGAGTGTTGTCCCACGCTGTCATTTGTGCCAGTGTGCCTGATGAAATGACGATCAGCTCCTCCAATTGTGCGGGTGCATTTGCAGGTGCGTGTGGTGGCGCTGGAGCATTCACCATCGATTGCTGACGCGCGGAGTCACGTTCCGCCGTGAGTGTCGCAATTTCGAGCGCCGATTCTTCGACTTGGCGCACGAGACTGTCGAGTTGCTCCTGCGTCAGTGTCGCGAGAGTGAATTCGGCCATGGCGGGGTGTCGGGCAAGCTCATCGAGAGCCTCTGTCGTGGCCGTGCGTGCTTACGAGAGAGCACTACGAGCGGCGGTGCTTGTTTCGCTGAGAGACGCCTACCCCCCCCAAAATTTGAGACAGTGGGGAAGCGAAGGTGTGGGTGCGGTCCAAGAAGAGATCGTAGGCTCTGATACCAAGTGTTACGAGTGCAATTGGGTGAGTGAGCGAGAATTGCACTATCGAAGCAACAAGTTCAAATGAGCGAAGGCATGAGCGAAGAATATATAGCGAAACGACGGTGGTAACGGTAATGTGGGAAAATGGGGGTGCGCGACGGCCTAGCGCCGAGGGTTGGGAAATGTCGAGGCGGAGGTCTGGAGCGCGGGTAACCAACCGAACCGTGAGGTTGGGTCGCGTCGTGAACAGTGGCGGGAACAGTGTCGAGGCGGGTGTCGCGAGTGTAACGGATTACTGTTGGGTGCTGTTGGCGGGAACAGTGGTGTACGCGCTGAGCAGGGACGCGGAGTAAGGAAAATGAATTTTCCTTGCACATTCCATCTCATCCTCTCCAGTATAAATGGCGTCATTTATGTTGTGGGAGGCTCAACGTACCACCTCACTTTGGCAGCTCGGCCCCCAAAAGGTGGGGTTGAAGACCCCGAAGTGGCCACCGAAGCGTGGTGTGAAATTAAGACTAGTGAAGATATCGGAGAACAGGTGTAATTCAACCCAAACCCCCCCTCATTGAAACCCCATTTCCTAGAAATCCAAACCACCTGACGGGGGAAGGGCGGGCCAAAGGCGGAAGCAGCACTCGGATCCTCTGCTTCGACCGGGATTCATTTTTTTTTGCGAAACTCCATTTTGCCCGTGGCGAGACGGATTTGACTCGGATTCGGCGCAAAAGGGTGTTGGACCTTACAAAATCCAAACCACCTGATGGCGCAACGAAATGGGCGCAAGAGTGGTTACACTACCGGTTTGGATTATCGACGGAGCACGAAAGCGACGTCGCAACCACTGTTCTACAGTATTTGTATATAAACTTTGTTGTTGACACTTTGGTGTAATTCTGACAAGCAGAATGTCAAAATGGCTAAGTCAAAATTCTATATGGTTTGGCTCATAACTCCATAATTTGTTGGTCATTTGCACACAAATATGGATTTCCAGCATCTCCTTGATGTCCTCTACCAGCGGGCATGAGTTTGTTATTTTGTCAAATTTGTTACATTTTGTCACTTTTGGGTCAACTAAGGTTGCTCATAGCACATGTAAAGTCATTCTCTGGGCATCACACACATGTGTTATGTGGTGACCATATGTTTTTGCATTGTTAGTGTTATGACACCTGTTCCAGCCCCCCTGAACATTTTCAGCTCTATGCAAACTGATTTGGTGGACTTTTTCTTGCAAGGAAGTTAGTGCTGAGTTGCCTGGTGTGATGTGTCAGGTGAAATCACCCACTTCTCCTTGGGCAAATGAGCCCATTTTGATAGGGCACTGTCATCACACCTAGTCCTGATCCCCATCCAGTTTTTACTTCATTTCATCAAGGTTTGCCATGCTTTTCATGTTATATTCTGCAGGCGGGTGCAGAATTCTGTGCAGAAATGCCTGGAACCATGTTTCTTGTGAAATCAACCACTTTGCCTTGGGCAAATGATCTGATTTTCATAGGGGACACTCAACACACATATGCCAGACCCCCCTCTGAAATTCATCGTATTTGCCCAAGGTTTGATATGGTTTTTAAGCCTTGTTGTGCAGCAGCCTGCAGAATTCTGTGCAGAATTGCCTTGAATCAGGTTGCAACTGAAATCACCCACTTATCCTTAGGCAAATGAGCTGATTTTTATCGGGGACTCTCATTACACATATTCCAGACTCCCCTCTGAAATTCATCTCATTTGCCCAAGGTTTGATATGGTTTTGAAGCCTTGTTGTGCAGCAGTCTGCAGAATTCTGTGCAGAATTGCCTGGAATCAGGTTGCAATTGAAATCTCCCACTTCTCCTTGGGCAAATGAGCTGATTTTTATAGGGGGACTCTCAACACACGTATTCCAGACTCCTCTCTGAAATTCACCTCATTTGCCCAAGGTTTTGATATGGTTTTTAAGCCTTGTTGTGCAGCAGGTCTGCAGAAATCTGTGCAGAATTGCCTGGAATCAGGTTGCAATTGAAATCACCCACTTCGCTTTGGGAAAATGAGCTGATTTTTATAGGGGAATCTTAACACAAATATTCCAGACTCCCTTCGGAAATTCACTTCATTTGCTCAAGGTTTGATATGGTTTTTAAGCCTTGTTGTGCAGCAGTCTGCAGAATTCTGTGCAGAATTGCCTGGAATCAGGTTGCAATTGAAATCACCCACTTCTCCTTAGGCAAATAAACTAAGTTTTAAAGGGGACTCTCAACACACATATTCCAGACTCCCCTCTGAAATTCATCTCATTTTTCCAAGGTTTGATATGGTTTTTAAGCCTTGTTGTGCAGCACTCTGCAGAATTCTGTGCAGAATTGCCTAGAATCAGGTTGCAACTGAAATCACCCACTTATCGTTAGGCAAATGAGCTGATTTTTATAGGGGACTCTTATCACACATATTCCAGACTCCCCTCTGAAATTCATCTTATTTGCCCAAGGTTTGATATGGTTTTTAAGCCTTGTTGTGCAGCAGTCTGCAGAATTCTGTGCAGAATTGCCTTGAATCAGGTTGCAACTAAAATCACCCACTTATCCTTAGGCAAATGAGCTGATTTTTATAGGGGACTCTCATCACACATATTCCAGACTCCCCTCGGAAATTCATCTTATTTGCCCAAGTTTTGATATGGTTTTTGAAGCCTTGTTGTGCAGCAGTCTGCAGAATTCTGTGCAGAATTGCCTGGAATCAGGTTGCAATTGAAATCTCCCACTTCTCCTTGGGCAAATGAGCTGGTTTTTATAGGGGACTCTCAACCACACATAGTCCAGACTCCCCTCTGAAATTAATTTCATTTGCCCAAGGTTTGATATGGTTTTTAAGCCTTGTTGTGCAGCAGTCTGCAGAATTCTGTGCAGAATTGCCTGGAATCAGGTTGCAATTGAAATCACCCACTTCTCCTTGGGCAAATGAGCTGATTTTTATAGGGGACTTTTAACACACATATTCCAGACTCCCTTCGGAAATTCACTTTATTTGCCCAAGGTTTGATATGGTTTTTAAGCCTTGTTGTGCAGCAGTCTGCAGAATTCTGTGCAGAATTGCCTGGAATCAGGTTGCAATTGAAATCACCCACTTCTCCTTAGGCAAATAAGCTGAGTTTTATAGGGGACTCTCAACACACATATTCCAGACTCCCCTCTGAAATTCATCTCATTTTCCCAAGGTTTGATATGGTTTTTTAAGCCTTCTTGTGCAGCAGTCTGCAGAATTCTGTGCAGAATTGCCTGGAATCAGGTTGCAATTGAAATCACCCTCTTCTCCTTGGGAAAATGAGCTGAGTTTTATAGGCGACACTCATCACACATATCACAGACTCCCCTCTGAAGTTCACCTCATTTGCCTAAGGTTTGATATGGTTTTTAAGCCTTGTTGTGCAGCAGTCTGCAGAATTCTGTGCAGAATTGCCTGAATCAGGTTGCAACAGAAATCACCCACTTATCCTTGGGCAAATGATCCGATTTTCATAGGGGACTCTCATCACACATATTCCAGACTCCCCTATGAAATTCACCTCATTTCGTAGAGGTTTGATATGTTTTTCATGCTCTTCTCTGCAGGCGGGAGCAGATCACTTTGTTGAAATGTACAACATTTGTTTTGTATTTAAATGCCATTGTTATACGGGTGCTAATGAGCCCTTATTGATAGGGCACTCATCTCACACTTATAGGATTATCCGTTTTAGAATTGGGTGTGCTAATCATGCAAAGTTCATGCTTGTGTTTGTTTTATGGGTTACAAAAACTAGCACTATACGTGCTACGCGAGTACCCCTATAGCGGTACTGTGGGATGTACACGGTCATTCGGTTTCTGACACGTGTGACAGGTCGCAGAGACTGCTCTATTTCCACTTTGCGGAGGGAACCATGCGGATGGGATAGTTATACGTGGCAGCCTGTCATGAACCTGTCACAGGACACCTTTCTTTTTTTTTAGGGGCTGCCCGTCACCATTTCGTACTAGGTCGAGGCAAAGCTGAGACCATGCAATGCACCGCAGAACATGCAATATGCTTAAATGGCATATAAGGTTGGCAATCAACCAACCAGCAACTGAAGTAGAACATTTAGGAGAACAATCTGGCGACAAATAGGCCAATCGCTGCAGAAGGATGCAAAGAGTAGTTCGCAGATGTTCGAAGGGAAATGGTGAGAAGCCTAATATTTTGATGTAGGGGGCAGAAAAGTCTTACTACGCCTGGCGTTTGTAGCAAAGCCTTTCCCACCTTCTGTGAGGACGAGAGCACAACCAATTCTACCAGCGAAGCAGAAGTTGTTATCAGGGTGGGTGCACCAGAGCTCAAGGTCATTCTCGCCATTCCAATCTGAGTCTTGGTTCCACAACTAGCCTCCTCACAAGCTTCCCTCTCATTCTAGTGTCGGCCTCAAATCCTGCAGGCGGACAGTGTATGGTAGTAACCGTATAGCTACCTGCCATCTTCTGGCATACTTACGCGATGTCGTCCCAGTTAATCACAGATGGCTGCGGATTGTCTGTACGACTAGGGCGGGAGTCTTATGAAATGTTAGTCGCTCGTCAGGAAGAGTGGAACGAGGCGTTGTTACTTTTCGGCCTTGTGTATGTATCCAAGCGCGGTTTGTAACGCACGCCGACTTCATCGGCACGTTAAACCCTTGTATTTTTAGACACGCACCTGCTATCTTCTACCTCTGCGACATGTCGGCTTGGATGCAGGGAGGTTGCCAAGGACAAGATCAGGGATCCTCATGTTCGCAGGGACATAAAGATTCTGGCTCCTACCGAGCATCGGCGTTTGAGGTCTGCGTCCCGCGTGTCCCCAGTTGTGGCAGCGAACATCGGTCGCTGTTGGACTACCAGATGGTTTTAATACCCATGATATCAGAGTGCGTTTCTTGACATGGATCCGCAACGTCTGTCGATGACACCAGCTTATCTTGCTAATCCAAACTTCGATGTACCGCAGCGTCCCTGTTGTTCACGTCGACGGCGATCAGTCTCATGGTGCTGATGAACCCGCAAGATTTGTTAGCACATCCCCGCGGAGAGTACCGTACGCGTGTGCTACACTTCGACCCTAAATCTCCAATCCCAACCCATCTCCACAGCGACCATGCCAAGGAGGTGTTCGAGTAAGTGTCACTCCTTAATCAGATGTGCGGTTTGTATGGACGCATGTTATTGATTATTTGCGACCCCCTTGCCCTGCAGCTGGCTTATTCGACAACTAGATGTGGAATACAGCCGAGGTCGCAGGGTCTCTGGCAGCCACGCCGAAGCGGTGCAGAAAGATTTGAGGGATCGCCTAGAGGAACTGATTCTTGGAGGAAGGCAGGGTAAGGAGCCTCTATTTTATGATATTAAGCTTGTAAAAAGTACGGGAGTGCCTGACAACCACCCTTTTCACGCACATGTTGCAGATCAACAAGGTTCAGGGACAGAGGCAAGTGGGTTCCGGGCTACACGTTACCCATCTGTTCAGCAAGTTGCTTGACAAATGGGGGGATGTCATGGCGATTCAAACTGCAGAGCCGATGATCGCCCTTAGGGAAGGGGAGAAAACAGCGCGAAAGAAATTCGGAGTATGCTGGAGTCGACCTGCAGGGCCTTCTTCGACCTGCAAGGAGTCCAGCTCCGTCCCGCCCCGGATGCAGTCCATGACGACCCATGAGGCTCGAGTGGTGGAGAGCGCACCGGAACGGTCCGGGAATACCATGGAGCCGGCGGCACAGAACAGATCCGAAGCGGTAGAGGGACAGAGAGACATACCTACCGCAAACCGGGACGCAAATCCAAGAGTAGGGGAAATTTCATATTCCCGCCGACCTGCACCGGGGGGTGCACTACTGAGTGGCCGACATCAAGGTCAGCCCGTGCGGACGAGCGTGTTAGGTTCTGGATTTAGGCAGCTCAGGTTTGCTGATCGGGTTAGGAGGCCGCCGGAATGCGAAGCACGGACGGAGACCGACTTGGCAAGTGTAGCAGATGAAGGCGAGGAGGGTGTAGAAGATCCACAGCTGCCAAGTCAGGTCGAACAGGCGAGGAGCAGTGGAGGAAGGCGGCTGATGATAAGCGGATGGCCGAAGCAGAAGAAGCCAAGAGGAGACGGGCTGAAGAGAGGCAACGGCGCCGTGATGGCGACACCGATCCTACCGTCTCTTTCCCGGGAACTGGAGACATACGTGAAGCATGGGAGCGTGGGGCACGAGCCGCTGCAAGGGCACACGTGGGAGAGGCAGGAGAGGAGCTCGCCAGCAATGTGCGGCAGCATATCGAGGAGGATAGGGGGATACGTGAAAGTTCGCTTGCCCAGCGTAAAGCGGAAGGCGGCTGAAGAGGCCCGGAGAGGGGACGTCGACGTGCCAGAGAATTCGGGAGAGGCGAAAAAGAAGGCGCAGAGCAACGCAGGTGCAAAGGCTCATAAGATGGCGGAGGTAGAGGCGCACCAGAATGCAGAGGATGCGGCCCATCGGTTCGTCGATGCAGAGGCGGCACTTACGGCAGAGGACGGGGCGCCAAAGGAAGCAGAGGCTGCGGCGCAGCAGAAGGTGGGTGCAGAGGCGGTCAAGAGTGCGGAGGCAGTCGCGCGTAAAGAAGGCGGGTGCAGCAGCAGAGCTGACGTCGGAGGCAGTCGAGCTGCAGGTGGTGGAGGCAGTGGCGCAGAAGGAATCAGAGGCAACGGCGAGCCAGAAGGATGAGGCAGCGGCGCAGCAGAATGATGAGGCAGACGCACATAAGGAATCAGCGGCAGCAGCGCAGCAGAAGGATGAGGGTGCGGCGCCCAGGATGGTTGAGGCAGAGGCGCAGAAGGAATCAGAGGCAGCGGCGCAGCAGAAGGAGGAGGGTGCGGCGCCGAAGATGGTTGAGGCAGAGGCGCAGAAGGAATCAGAGGCAGCGGCGCAGCAGAAGGAGGAGGGTGCGGCGCCGAAGATGGTTGAGGTAGAGGCGCAGAAGGAATCAGAGGCAAGCGGCGCAGCAGAAGGAGGAGGGTGCGGCGCCGAAGATGGTTGAGGCAGAGGCGCACAAGGAATCAGAGGCAAGCGGCGCAGCAGAAGGAGGAGGGTGCGGCGCCGAAGATGGTTGAGGCAGAGGCGCACAAGGAATCAGAGGCAGCGGCGAGGCAGAAGGATAAGGCAGCGGCGCTGCATATGGAGGAGGCAGACGCACATAAGGAAGGAGAGGCTCGGAATAAGGCAGAAGCAGCGGCGCGGCAGAAGGCGGAGGCAGAGGAGCAGAAACAGGCTGCGGAAGAGGCACTACAACTGGCTCGGGCAGAAGCGCGGAAGAAGGCGTTGTAGAGGCGCGGCAGAAGGTGGAGGGTGAGGCGCAGAAGATGGCAGAGGCCGAGGAGCAGAAGCAGGCTGAGGTTGACGGACGTAGGAAGCCAGATGGAGAGGAGGGTTTAGATGGGAATAAAATGATACAGACAGAGGGACGGGAGACGGCGGGTGCTGAGGGGCACATCATCGCAGAGGAAGAGGGGCAGCATGAAAGGAGGGCAGCGTCGCAGGTAATTCGCATACCGAGAGACGCAGAGCATGGCAGAGAGACAGAGCGTCAAAATACTATGGAGGAGGTTCGTGTGGTCCCGGAGGCTGGAGTGGGGCACTACGAGGGAGATGCGCTGGAAACAGAAGAGGAGCAGAATGAGGAGGATACTGTACATCCGCAGTCCGGATATTTTTGGGAGGAAGTTCCGACGCGGGGACCAGGAACCGGGGTAGAGGGGCCATGGAGGGTGGCAGACGATGGGGCGCCTAGGGATACAGTGGATCTCAACAGGCAGAGGCGGACCTACCCTTCACCAGAGAGCAGTGGAGAGGAATCTCGGCCAAGGCGGGGTGGCAGAAGCGTTTTTGGCAGGTAGAGTGGGTCGAGGCAGAGACGGCAATACGGCGGATGCTGCATCGGACGAGTACAGTCCTGGTCGAACAAGGTGACAGGTTCGTCGAGGCCAAAAGCTGGGACATAAGCCCGGCAGAGGTAACGCGTCGTCTGACGCTCTTAGCCCGAATGGTGACGCAGACGTTCTGCAACTTGGCGGCCCGCAACAGCAGCATCAGTCGCGACGTGGCCGATCTGACCGTCCATTACTGCCGCGACGCCCTGGCCAACCTGGAAGAAGTCCGCCATGGAAACGAGGAACGGCGGCGCCAAGCTGAAACGGCGGCCAGGTTTCGCGAGCAGGTGGACACGAGACTCTCCAACTTGCAGGAGAGTATCATAAGGGTGAGTGATCAGGTTCGCCAGTCGGGAGGGGGGATGGCGGAGGGCACGTTAAAGGGGGTGGAAGAGAGGTTGAGAGAGGTTCTGAGAGAAGACTCTGAGCAGCGGAACAGGGATGCAGGACGAGGAGCGGAGGCAGAAGGCCACGAGGAAGGAAGCAGACGCCGCAGAGAGACGGAAGAAGGAACAACAGCAGGAGGAAGAGCGTCGGCAGAAGGAGATGAGAGAGGGAATGAAGGAGATGAAGGAGGCGATGATGAAGGAGATGAAGGCAGAAATGAAGGAGATGAAGGATGGGATGGTAAACCAGATTGTGGGGAGGAGCGCGGTTTTGCGAGAAGAATCCGAGTGGCAGAAGAAGGCGAGGCAAGAGGACGCGGAGCGGCGACAACAGCAGGACGCGAAGAGGAAACAAGTGGCGGACGACGAGGAGAGACAGAAGAAGAAACAACTGGACGAGCAATGGCGGAAGGAGGAGGAGGAGAAGAGGAAGGATGTAGAGGCCACAGAGTGGCGGAGGAAGAAGAAACATCAGGAGGAAGAGCGACGGCAGAAGGAGGTGGAGGCAGGAATGAAGGAAGTGATGGAGGCTGTGAAGGAGATGAAGACGGGGATGAAGGGGTGGAAGGAGGGGATGCTAAGTGAGGTGGAAAAGCGGCTGTCAGTAGTTCTGAGATTGGACGCAGAGCGGCGGCAAAAGGAGGAGCAGGGTAGGAAGGCAACGGAGGGAGATCGGCGACAGAAGGAGGATGCGCAGAGGAAGGAGGCTGAGGAGGACGATCGGGAGGAAAGGGAGAAACAACAGGAGAAGGAGCACCAGCAAAATGAGGAGGCGCAGAGGAAGGAGGCAGAGGAAGCAGAGCGGGTGGAGAGGGAGAAACAGCAGGAGATGGCGTGCCTGCAGAAGGAGGAGGCGCAGCGGAAAGATGCAGAGGAGGCCGAGAGGCAGGAGAGGGAAAAACAGCAGGAGATGGCGCGACTGCAGAAGGAGGAGAGGCAGAGGAAGGAGGCAGAGGAGGTAGAGCGGCGTCAGAGGGCGAAACAGCAGGAATTGGACCGCCTGCAGAAGGAGGAGGCGCAGAAAAAGGAGGCAGAGGAGGCCGAGCGGCGGCAGAGGGCGAAACAGCAGGAGATGGAGCGCCTGCAGAAGGCGGAGCAGTGCCGAGCAGAGAAGAGGGCCAGACTTGCATCCTACGCGGAACAGCAGCGGCAACTGGGCAGGCAAAGGCAAAGGCGATGGCTGAAGAGACGGAACGATTGGCAAGGGAGATGGAAGAGGAGGATTTGACCATGCAGGGGGAGGGGACCTGGAAGGGAGTCAAGGAGGAAATAGCTGAGGGCCTGGGGAGTTTGCTGTTGATTGAGAGCGGGGAGGCGAATGTAGCAGAGGGCGTGGCTATTGTTCCCGGACAGAACGTAGAGGTGTCCAGGAGGCGGCCTAGACAGGAGGACAGGGAGCCGGAGGGTCATGCGGCTAAGAGACGGCGTGCAGCTGGTATACAGGAGTTGATACCGATAATCCCAGGGGAAAAGAAAGGGATGAAGATCGACAAGTGTGACAACAGGAAAAACGCCGTAGTGGACGACAAGGGTAAGACTTTGGGTGTCTGCCTGCCGTTCAGGGGAAGCGGGTTCTCTCAACGGGGCGAGGGAGCTTTGCAGAAGTGGACGTCTGAGCAGACCGTCGGCGGCCGGAAGCGGAACCTCGGCTCTCACAAAACGGTGTGGGAGAGGGCATACACGGTCGCAGTCTGCTGGAAGTTCTACTTCCCGGATATTGACATGCAGGCATACGGCATGAATCCAAACCGTATTAACAAGTGGCGGGAAGACCTCGACTTCACAACGTGGCTTCCAACAGGGGTGTGGAGCGTCATCAATGAACTCCACCTGGACAAACCGGACGGGTGAGTGTTTATGTGATGGACAGTTGCAACTTCTAAACACCCGCGAAGTTCGATGGTTCTGATCTTGCGACACTGGTGTCTTGTGCAGATTCTCACTCGTTCAAACCAACACGGCTCTTTGGCAGCAGCAGGGGGATGGCTTTCAGGTAGCTGCCTGCGCTGGTGTCAGAATAACTGCGTGGCAGAAGATGGTGGGAGGCGTGGAGGGTGAAAACGGCTATTCGACGGAAGAACACGCTGTCGGACTTGCCGCCACGTTGTCTGTAATGTGGGCCGCATCCACGAATGTGGACCAGACCCAGTGGGAGACGGGCGCAACAACAGCTGCACGTGGAACTTCTACGGCCATAGCATCTTCTGCTGCCAGATCGTCCACTGCTGCCACCGCCTCGTCGGCTGCCTCGTCATCTTCTGCGGCCGATGTGTCCTCTGCCGTCCTCGATGCCCTTGCGACGCTTGCAGCCTCGGTTGCTTGCGTTGCGGTTGAGGCGATGAGGTCGGTCAAGGATCAGGAGCATGACAAGGAAGCGTGGATTCTGCCCCTGTCGGATGCGCTGCTGAAAGCGCTTCCGGCAGAGTCGCGAGCGGCCGGGGATACGAAGCGGATGACGAGGGTGGTGACCTCTTGGTGCCTATGCAGCATGGCATCAAGAGGCCTTCGCCAGCACCAGGGCGTCTGCCTCGGAGTCCTGCAGACGAAGTTGGGCGGCCGGGATACCACAACAGGGGCGGATAAGGAGAAGAAAACCAAGAAATCGTCCGCGAAAAAGAACGCGACGAAGGATGCGTCGACGGAGGAGAACACCGGCACTGGCGGCCAGGAGTGATAGAGGCAGACGGGTTCTTTGGAGGTCTTGTTAGTACCGCAGTAGAAATAGATTTTCCTTTCCGTTTTTTTTTTACCGTGTATAAATATAGGTGTTGTTGTATACAATACAATGAGAGATGTATTTTTGCTATGCAAACCTTCACTACAGTCGCGAAATTTGTAGGGCGCGTATGGAGTTAGCAATGCAGCCGATAGAACTCGCCATCAAAGGGAGGGCCAGCCGAATAAAATAATTGACGGCAGGACGGCCTTCTACGACACTTAATCTACGTTTAATACTCGGCTTCTACGAGGAGGTAGAAGTATGGGGCTAAACAATCGCATAACATCTTGTCTTAGGGAGCAACTTGTTAAGAATCGTATACGGTATTCCTATGCACAGACCTTTCTGCTATGGAGATTGAATTCCTCGACGCCAAATTCTGGAGGCAAATCGGAAACGACACTATACCGCAGAAAAACCCACATATGGATAATATCTACCGTCATGGATAGGATCTTCGTTGCTACTAGTAGAATATGACACTCCTTTGCCCAGAAACATATGCTGGGACTGAATACATCCACGCAAAAGTCTACCGAGTGGCCTAAGAACACACATCTACAATCGTGAGAGTGAATTCATCGACGCCGCTCTATAGAATAACATCGTATACGACATGAGTCCGCAGAATTTCGCCGGGTGTATACCATCGATGTGTGCTTCAATGCATAGACCAGAAAAACATTCTACGAAAAAACAACGCGGCGTCCAGGGAAGAAGGTGGCATACAAGCCCAAATCGGGCTTCTACAGAGACAGACAAGTGCCTGTAGTGCATATTCAGTACAACCGGAATAAAGTACCCAAATAACAAACCGCCCCACCCTTAAGGTACAT